>JAIUCV010000020.1:9065128-9679022 GCA_026724425.1 Erythrophleum ivorense | reverse complement strand
TGAACTTATAACTTGCCGTGTGAAGCCAACATATGATTTGTCTTTGGAAGATGAAACAAATGATTCTACTCTTCAACAAAGACATAGATTTTATATTTTCCATCCATATGAGCAACTCTCATTTTTGCTTTATAATATGTCCTCATTTCAAGTCCAAGATTAATGGTTAAAGTTTCCCTTGTCTCTTTTTTGCAAATTTTCTTTGCAACAGACATATCTATATGAAGTTATGGAGCTATATTTCCTACTCTTGTTGAAAGTATGTTTCCTCACTCTAAAATCGGTTCCCCCAACATAAATAACCCAAAACTACTATGTTTCTTTTAAGCTATCAAATTCTTTACCTATGCTAAGGGTCAAATCAACCTCCATAAAATGGTCCCTAAAAAAAATAAAGTTATTTGAGCTCTTAATTTACAAAATATAATCAAATGGAGGAAATAAATGGATCAAATAAAAAAAAGCACATACTTTCACTTTGCATCAAATAAAGTGACTATTAGATTATACTCTCAACATTTAAATAAATGGATTATATTTTGAATATTAGATTATATTTTCACTTTGCATCAAATAAAGGATCAAATGAAAAATAACCAAATGAAGCAAACAAATGGATTATGCTTTGAATATTAGATTATATTCTCAATTGTTAAAAAATGTGAACTATGAAATCACGTGACTACAATCAGCATTATTGGGAAAACCAAAACTTTTTAGTTCATATTTTCACTTTGCATCTATTTTTAGTAGCCAAAATATTTCTATTGTTAAAGTGACTCAATAGTGAAATATTTGCAAAATCTTTCTAGCAACCTAAATTAAGAACTAATAACAATGAAATAATTTTTCTACAATCATACATTAATCTTTGCAAAAAATTTTTGACAAAATCATACATTAATATGCACTTATACAAAATTAAACCTTTGCAAAATACAAACTCTTTTTATCAAAGGGCAAACCAAAAATACAAATTTGCAAACAAGCTTCAAACATTTTGAATGTTGCAAAAGGTGAGAAAGGTGCAAAGCTTGTTTATGAACGCTTCAAAACACACAAGCTGCAAATAATAATAATAATAATAATAATAATAATAATAATAATAATAATAATAGGCATTGATCAAAATGCACAAATCAAATCACGAACAAGCTTTAAACTTTGTGGTTTTATACCTGCGAATGACATGAAGGTGAAAAATGTCACTTTTCTCGCCTCAATGGAGCTGGCAAATGGTTGAAGAAGATGATTAGAAAAATGTTGCATTTCAACTATTTTTTGGTCTATGAAAATGGTGAGTTTCCAAGGGTTAAAGGGACAGCCCAAATCGCACGAGAATAAACGACTGTGATGGGCTCTTGCACTTTCAAGAAAAAAGCATGAAAGATGAAATGATGCATTTTGGTCCTGCAACATGTATGACGCAATGCGGTCCATTAATGTAGCAAATGAGTGAGATTACATGCGTGAATCAAGGCTTTTTGATGCCACGTAAAGCATGCTCCACACCCTACCAAGTACAGAATCTAAGGTTACGTTTGGTACGTAGAATGAATTTTGATGAGAATAAGAATAAGAAAAAGAATGAGAATGGAAATGAATCTTTATATTTATTTTTTTATTTCTAAAATTAAAAAAAATTATCTAGTCATCTAAAAATATTATCTTCCACCTAGGAAAAGCTCATTCTATTAGTTTATTAAAGGAAAGCTCATTCCATCATTTAAAGAAAAATTTCATTTTATTGAAAAAGGAAACCAACATATCAAACATAAGAGATTTGGGAATCCATACACATTTTCTTTCTTCTCCCTCATATAACGCTTATTCCAAACATGTAAATTACCTATTCTTATGGTGTTAGCCATTTGTATTTAACATTATAAGGCCATAGAAGACGGGCCCAACAATTACGGCCGACCCAGGGTGATAGTAGAGCTTGCTTCACCATCAACTTTAGTGTTTGCGAAAAGCTATTCATGAGCCGAAGACTAAGCCCATAGCCCAGAAGCCAAGGGTAGGCCTTGATCCTAAAAGTTTAAAGCGCATTGAAAAAAATTTTGCGTGCATCAAAATGAATATACACCTCGGTTGGAATTTGATCCATACATGTGCTTCATGTATATAGATGAAATCTTGAACTTTGAATGTAATAGCACAATGGCACAAACTTAATCATCCCCAACTTTGGATGGGTTTAAAAATTCTAGGCACAATCCTTAAACCAAGCCATACTTTTATCATCAAATCTTAGGCTTAGCTCATTACTAAACCACACAGCTTTAGCCCAGACACAGAGAAGGAAGAGAAGCTCAATAGTCTCATGGGCACTCATGCATGTAGGGCACAAAGGGTTTGAAGCATATATAGCTTCTTTCAAAAAAGGCCTCTTCAGTGGCACCGGGGACTGCTCCTGAGATTGCCCTTCACAGTAAGTGTGAAGCATTTGGCCCCACTTTACAACTCGATAGAAAAATTAGTGCGACAAGTTCACGTCTATTTAATAATCAAAATTTGATTCCTACATATGAAACTAGCTCTACAAAACAAATTCTGATTATTAAGTATATGCATATCTGTGCATGCAAAAATTGTTTAGACAGGAATGCAATAAGAGCTACCTGGCCCATCCTTTGTCTTTTCAACTACTGAATCACAAGCCACTTTGTAACCCATTTTGACGGAATATATAGCATTGTAGGATTTAGAACAAACAATCTTGACTTTGTTGCCACATACTGATAAAGGGAATAAAAAAGATAGCTTTTTTCTCCGCGGCAGAGATAGGATTGTTAACCCAGGTATCCCTAACATCATTATCATCGGGTATAGAAAGCTTGAACTGAGAGAGAGAAGGAATCCTTCCAAATTGAAATTTTTGATCCATTTCGTATGCACCATTGAAATTCTCCAAAATAGAATGGTAACATTGCTTGATTTAAATTAGGAGATCAAATTAAGACTCTTGTTTTTGAGTTGTTATTTATCTTGAAATAAGTGATATATTGTTCTCAGTTAGCCTTAGAAGTTAACAAGCTTTCATTTTTAGCCTGTGGAAATTAAAATGGGCGAAAGCAAAGGATTCCCAAATTGAGAAGAACCAAATAATGATCATTAAAATTGTTAATAACAAGATTTTAAATAACAAACTTTATCTATGAAGAAATTATTTTGTCAATAAACTTATACCTCGCAAGGCCCCCAAATTTTAAGTTTGAGGTGAACATAATATCAATTTCTTTTCTCACTCCCACTTTTGTGCATCTTTTGTTTACTTGCGCATGTGCACGTGCACAGATAGATATATATATATATATATATATATCATTGCATTAAAGTTTTATCAATGTCATGTGAAAATGAAATAATTTTTCTTAAATAAAAGAAAGCATTACTCGATTATTAATTATTGTTTTGGGTTCTCTATAGCTCATGACTCATTTCAATTTAAGTAGATTCAGATAATTTAAATATGTAAATAAATAAAAATTTATACACTTCTCGCCCCAAAAAATATTACACACTTAATATTATGCTGCATGATTTAGGAATTTAACCATAGTTTCTTCCGGATTGATATATTTGCATTCATATATAGTAATTTGGCAACTGCAATTTCAAACCCTTACCAGAAAACTATTGCGTTTCTCTGGATTGTATTCCGGCGTCAATGATAGCGACCTTCACGTTCTCTCTCTACCATTATTTCGGATCACCACAGGACCCTTTCCCTTTGTCTCTCCTGACCACACAAAAAGCTAGCAGACAAACAAACCATTTTTCCTTTGCCTTCTGCTTTGTTGGTTTTGTTCGTCTTTCATCTTTCCATTGTTTTTGAAACAGACACCCCCCCTCCTCTCTTTTTTTTTTTTTTTCTTTTGAGTTCTTGCCTTGGTTAGTTTCAAACCGTACATAATTTTCTTTGTCTCTGAATTTTGGTGCATTTAGTCATTATTGTTGATGAGATAACCAGTTTCAAGAAAATGGGGTTTGATGAAGAGAAAGAAGCAACAACAGGAGGAGAAAATGAAGAAAATGATAAGAGTGAAAGTAAGACTTTGAGCAGAAAGGCGAGTGAGTCTTCTGTGTATGCAACGGAGGAAGAAGAAGATGAAGATCAGGGAACCAAAATAGAGCTGGGTCCTCAGTTCACTCTTAAAGAACAGCTTGAGAAAGATAAGGTTTGCCTTGCATTCAATCTCTTTTCGAAATATTACAAATTTCTCAACTTGGTTTTCCAATTTTGTCAATCAATCAATTTATTCCCTTCGTTTGTTAATCTAACATGAATTTAATTGTGTTGCTTACCTATGCGTATCATTATGTGGCGAAATAACCGAGTTTAATGTCTGAAAAAGTTGTAAAAAGTCTATGAATTTGGTGATTATAATGCTTCATTTTTTGCTTTTCTAACACTAAATATGATACTTCAATTATTGAGGGTTAAAATTGATAAGACCAAACTGAGAATTTTTTGTAATCTTTCAAGGATTAAATGTGTATCATGTCTAATATGTGCACTTCAAATTATATCTAGACACTATATATCACGTCGTGTTGTGGTGCTTGTATCAAATCGTGTCGTGTCTTGTATCCAAAGCTATTATACAGTGCTTCTTAGGATACAATCAAGTCCTTCAACAGTTTTCTCTGCTTATATACTGTTTTTGTTGCTTTCCTGAATATAGGACGATGAGAGTCTGAGGAGATGGAAGGAACAACTTCTTGGGACTGTGGATATGAACAACGTTGGAGGTATTTTTCCTCTTTCCACCTAATCGTATTATTTGAAATTGTCACTAGATTTTTCCCCCTCCCCCCCCCCCCCCCCCCCCCCCCCAAAAAAAAAATTACTCTGTTGTTCATTTTTTCAATGTATCAGATTTATATGACTTGTTAAATTAATGATAACCGTTCAAATTGTCTTTCTTCATCCCTGTGAAATTTCTAATGTGACATAACTTCAATGTAGTCCATTAGAACTTCAAAATTGTAGTTGCGAATCCTCTTCTCAAGACCCCGCCATTCGACAGGGAAAGTTTTTCAAGTGCTATAGAAAAAGTAAATTGTTATTGCATTCTCGTCTCTTCAATTTTTTTCTCTTTTTCTTTGTAATTCCTTTTAAAAAGAGGGACTTTAAAAATTTTAAGATCTGTTTGGATAATCAAAGAAAGTTTGCCAATGGTAGACCTAATTTTTTGTTCAAAAGAGTTTGGTGAACTAATGTTTATAATAAGGCCGGTGGAGAAAAACTAACCCCATATCACCTCTATTTCAATGCAGTAGATGGAGAACCCCTGAAACCTTCTAGAAAATATGTCAATTTGGATAACCCGCCACAATTTAACTATAATTGAATCAGTGAACCATGAATCGCTTCTCTTTCCAGTTTATTGGTCAAGTTTTTAAAACATTGGTTTTCTCTTTGGAGAACCTGTGCTAGTTGTTTAGGTCAGGTTGATCTTAATTTAGAATTAATAAAAATTGAATTAGATATCAAAGTTTTCATTTGTGATGTTTTACTGTTCATTCTCTTATTTATCCCTGAATCAATTAATTTGATGTTAGTTTTTCAATTCAGAAACTCTTGATCCTGAAGTGAAAATTACTTGTCTGTCAATCATCTCTTCTGGTAGAGATGACATTGTTCTTCCTATCCCTGAAGATGGAAATCCGGAGGGCTTATGGTTTACTCTAAAAGAAGGAAGCCAATACCGTTTAAAATTCACCTTCCAAGTGGGCAATAATATTGTGTCTGGCCTTAAATACACCAATACTGTCTGGAAGACTGGTCTCAAAGGTAACTATTTTTTGTTACACTTCTTCCTCAACATCAATCGAAGAAAGTGTTTGGTACACTATTATCTCACATCCCATGGTATCTTAGATACCATGAGATAAAATACCGAAGTATACGATACCATGGTATTTAAAATGCTCGTGCCTAGTATAACAATTGAAAATGGTATATGGCACCTTCAGATCTTGGATGCTAGTGTATTAAACCCAGGCATCCAAGATTTCAGGGTCAAAATGTTGTCTATACCAAGCTTGAAGTAAATTTTTACAATGAGTCTTGTTTCAGTGGACAGCACGAAAGAGATGATTGGAACTTTCAGCCCTCGGCCGGAGCCTTATACACACGAGATGCCAGAAGAAACTACACCTTCTGGGATGTTTGCAAGAGGAACTTATTCGGCAAAATCGAAGGTAAGGTTAACACCTAAATTAATACATTGAATTGATTGTAGAACTATATGCACTTTTATACGTGGATGAAAAATTACTGCTTAGATGACTGCTAAAATACTTAGGCTATCACTGTTTATCCATGATGTACTACTTTTAGTTGTTTAATCATACATTAGATGGAGCTGCAGGTGGTAGAGAAGAAAAAACCAAGTGTTAGATGTTAGGTTAGCTACAAAGCAAGAAAATCATTATCTATTGAATTCTGTACATTGCGCAAATTGTTCTACTGGTATATCTTTAGCCAAAGCACAATACTTTTGTTTCAAGCTGCATCCTAATGCAAGTTTCTATATCATTACTTCCATATCTGTCTGAGTTAGCTAACCATAAATGAAACTCTAATGGTAATAATTATCTAAGCCAACCTTGAAAAGCTGCAAACATGTAGTTATTTCAGCTACAATTTATTGGCCATTGTTTCTAGTAACCTTCTATTTCATACGGTCTTTAAATGATACCACCTAGGTAATGAGTAACCTTTAATGGTTCCTTCACTTCTTGCTACCACAAGTACACAAATTTCTTTCCATACTTATATAAGGATATTTTGTCAATTTGATCCAGTCTTCGATATATCCAAGGAACTAGTCATGTCTTTCATGTTTAACATTTCTCCATTTTTATTGAGTTTAGCAGCAGAGAAAATGGAAAGAAATATTTTCAAGTTATTATTCTTTCTTCTTTACCGAAGTCTCATTTTGTATGGCTTAAATCTATGATTTATTCATCTACAAGCTACCTCATACAAGCATTATGGCCTGTGGTGAAGCAATTTACTTCTTTAATAGAAGACTCTTTGGCAGTACATGCTTCAATCTAGACTCTCTGTATTTAATGACTAAATGCACGGCATGTAATTGAAGAGAGATAAATTGAAGGGTATGAGGCACCTTTGGATTCTCTGCAGTATTATACCATATGTAATAAGAAAGAAAGTGATACAAAAAAGTAAGAATATATATCAGGCCTACTTCTCTTTCCACTTACTCTCTCTTTTCTGTCTATCTTTTTCTAACTACACACCATGTATTTATTTGCTAAATACAAAAAACCCAGATACATGTGAAGTCAAACAGCTTTCAATATTAGAAGTTGAAGAGAGAAGTTATCAACGTTGAAAGCTCTTCAATCTTTCTCTATCTGATTGCACCCCATACAATACTACAGATAATCCATTTTCCGTATATGCTTGCACTTTGTCTGGGCTTCATAGTAATATGAAAGAACTTTGTTTTCTGATATACTGGTGAAATCTGTCACTGTTTTTTTTTTCCTCTTTTTTCTTTTTTGATCTGTATAATAATGATACAAACGTGTGGTGTTGTGTTTTGCCTTTTGCAGTTTATCGATGATGATAACAAGTGCCATTTGGAGATAAACTATACTTTCGATATCCGGAAGAATTGGGCTTGAACATTAGATGGAGAACTTCCCAATCAGATTCTATTTAGTTGGTTTAAGAAACCTAGATATCATAGATTTTAATTTGCAGCTTGTACTCGATGTTCTTGATAGTATTGACAGAGAGAGAAAGAAACATTCTTTGTTATTTATCCTAATAAAAGTGCTCGAGCTTGTTCATTTTTTGAGTCTCCCAGCTCCACTGTTTATGCCAATCTAAATCTAGAACATGGTAACTATGAAAAGTAGACCGTTAAGGTATGTTTTGAATTGGATAGAAGGAAAGGAATCGGAAGGGCAATGAAATTTTAGTTCTGCCCCCTTTTTTTCCTTTTTTTTAATAAAACCATTTTTCCCCTCTCATTCCTTCTCCACAGTTTAAGTATTTTTAAGAGAACAAAATAGATATTAGATTTAAATATAAATCATAAAAATATTTAAATTAAAATTTTATTCTCAATCCAAACATATTCTTGATTTAATTGTCTTTTCTTTTTGGCCAAAATGTATACTTTAAGTCATATACAAATAATTTTGTCACCTTAAAAATAAAGTTTTCAAACTTTATTTTTTGTACAAATAAACTCTACTATTAGTGAATTTATTAATTTATTAATGAAAGGGTAACATTAAATTAAATAACCTCCTAAACTCGATTTTTTATGTAAATAATATTTTTAAATTTTAAATTATATGCAGATAAATTCTTTAATGTGTAACAAACTCACTAACAACAAAAAGTTATTCACATATAATATCAAGTTTTGAGGATTCATTTTAAAGTTGTGAAAGTCAAAAAATTATCTATACATAACTTATAATTCTAAGACTTATGTGCATTTTAATATTTTTCTTTTTATTTTTGCTTTGTCATTGAATGTCAAATTATGTGTGCAAATGGTTTGAGGAAACCAGAAGCATTTGAGAAATAAAAATATAAACAGCACAACTCCTAACACCAGAGCAATAACAAGAAAATTATAAAACTACAATACAATTTTAAAGAAATATAAATAGAAGTGGACATTTGATGGGCGTTCATAAAAAGTAACACTTTTCAACCCTATCGGAGGGTTTTGCCTCCTAGAAGTCACATCTTCCATGTCACTGATAAGTTACTTGTAAATTAAGCACATATATCGAAAGCTGATTCCCTTACTATGTAGAGAAGAAAGCTTCCACAAAATCGGGGGAAAAAAAAGAGAGTCGTATCAACCCATGGGCTTAAGTGGGCTGGGTTTAGCCAGTCCCAAAGATTAAGAAAAAGCATGTTCTAAAAAATTACAGGGTAAGACCACTAATTAATTGATTCCCAATGGAGTTGATAATTGAATACTTTTATTTTTGTGAATTTTAAATGGGGAGAATAACATTGAGACGTGTGTCACAAGTAGTTTCATATGTTATGCAGCTTGAAGATAAATGAATATAAAAATATGATGTATTATGTATATGAATATCATAGTTGACTTAGTTTGATATGGTGTGATTAATTGAATGTTTGTCTTTGAATTTATACTTTATTGATTTTTATGTATTTCTTTTTTTTTTAAGCTTAGAATGGGCATTTTATATGGATAACTAAATATGGTTGAATTTAATATGATTTAAGACACTATATGAATTTTTTTACCAAAAAAACGCTGGGGTAATTGAGCCCATTTGTTAAGAGGGCCTAATCTACCCAGCCCAAAGGCTAGATGCTTCTACTCCATCCAATAAGAGAAGTATATGATGCTGATTTGTTATTAATGCTAAAAATTAATAATATAGACGCTAAATAATAGAAATATATTTTTTATATTTTGTCCAAGTTTATAAAAAATGAATAAATTGTTTTAATCATAAAACTTTGAATCCAAAACGCTTTTGTATAGATGTAACTCAATCTTGCTAATTGATCAATTTTTTTTTTCAATTTACAATAGATAGGTGTTTTCATTTATTCTAATGGAAAAGGAGAACAAACTCCTAAAATGACAAAAGAGAAGAGGATTATAATAAATAAAACTATAACGTCACTAAAAATTAGGGGTAGGCAAAAATTGAGATAGGTGGGTAGGGTTTAGGACGCTTGTCCTACTAATAAAACATAGTGTAATACAAATTCATCCCTATCCCTATTTGAACTTTAAAGTACTATAAGAAACCCGACCTTATTTTTAGTTTTAAAGCTCAGCCTAGCCTTGCTTATATAATTTAATCAAAATTATAATAAAATTTAAATAATTTTATATTTAAATAGCTAATTCAAGAATATATATGCAAACCAAATTTAATCTTACACTTACAACTTAAACTAAATTCAAAAACAACATCCAAAATACATTAGGGTTACTTTATTTTTATATAAATATAATATCATATTATTTATTATGCTATACATTATATAGCATTATATATTAAGAAAGGGGCTAGTTATAAATCCAAGCCCAACCTAACCTGGTTTGACATCAGGGCCTATTTTTCAAATCAAGCATGGGCTTTGTGCTTAAAACTAAGGCCTAAGTGTTGATTAAATAAGGTTGGGCTTCATAAGCCCAACGGGTCGGGCCATGTTTAACCACCCTTGCTAACAAGTAAACCGAAAAAAGGGACAAGGTGTAAGATAAAACACAAATAAACAACAAAACATACCAAGAGTATGAGGAACCCAGCATCTACCAACTCAAAGAAAGCTAAAAGCTTGTGGGGGACAGAGAGGAGTGAATTACAACTCAGCATTACAGCTCATCATTTGTTAATACAACTGAGCAGTCAATTATATAACGAGGCTTAGTTAAGCTTAAGCAGTTGTGTGTGTCTATATATATAAATATATATATATATATATATATCAGTGTATTATATCATTAATGATTAATTACAGAAGTTACATTTTCCCATCTCAAATTCATTCTCTTCTCTTTTAAATCCTTTATGGTATCGGAGCTTTGAAGATCCAATCTTCAATGGAGAGTGCAAATGCGCCATCTGTTTCCTTTGTAACTTCAGTGATGAATACAAACAATCAATCATAGAAATTTGACCGCAACCTGTATCCATCAAACTTGAAGATTGAGATTATCTTCCATGGAAGCAACAAGCCATCACAACCTTCATAGGTCACAAACTGATGCAATTTATCTTAGGAGAACATGTTGTTCACAGAAATTTAGAAGTGTAGAAGATGATGCTAGAGGCAAGATGTGAAGAATTTCTCATTCAGGAATAATAGGACCAATGATTCCTTGACTTTTATTTTTTTAAGATGAATAATTTCCCGACTCCCATTTAATTAAGAAGAATGATTTTTTAACTTCTGATTAATCAAGATGAATGATTCCCTAACTCCGATTTAGTTAGAACAAACGATTTCCTAACTCTTATTTAGTTGTAACAAAGGATTCCCGAACTCTCATTTGATAAGTATAATTAATCAGATGATATGACTACTAACTCCTGATATGTATGAACTGGCAAGAATGTTCTCCTCAAGTAAGCTCGTCACGGTCATGTGTTGAATATGTGGCCATATATTTCCATGCATGTGAAGTATACTTTGTTTATATCCCCCTTATGCATTTGTAATGGTTACTAAGTCTGTGTAATTCACCTCTTTATATTCTCCTATTTTCAGCTTCAAGTTCACCTTGTCCCAAATTAGGATTGCCACCATTTTCTATATGGCAAGCAATGGAGCAAGTTTGAAATCCGAATAAACAAGGATTGCAATCGTTTAGGAATTTTTTTTGTTGTGTCATGTTTCATATTGAAATTGTTATGTTTTGATAAGGAGCAAAGCTCCCAAACATTTATGACTAAGGGCAGAGCTCTCCTAATTGATTGACTAAGTGCATGTTTGGATGGATATTTAGAAGCAGAAAATCACGATTTGTAGAGAGAAAACTATAGTTTGCAAGAAGCAATAATGAGTAGCTTTTACACAAATATGATTTTGTATCAGAAATCCAAACATGTACTAGTTATTCTTGAAAATTTGAGAACTTTTCATTTTATAGGAGACTCTACTATTTTTTTTTTGAAAAAATGTTTACGAGTACAATTGAAAAATATGTTTGCGTTGTGTTGTCTAGATATTCTGTGTTTGTTAGTCCAAAGCTCACAGCATAAAAGTATTATTTGTTTCCATGTCAGTCACATGTCTAGGTTTTGAAATTGTTAGATCACTTAGATCACCGATGAAAAAGGCTCTTTATTGTTGACACAGGGACCAGAGGTGATTTGATGACAATGATTCTCATCCATGCCAAGAAAACAATACTAAGAAATGTCTCAGGTCAAAAAAAAAAAAAAAGAATCTAAATCAAAATTGCTCTAGGACAAGACCACCACACTTGGCATTTGGCAAAGTGAACAATAACCGCTGAGGACCACGAAGGAGACGAACATCATCGTTAACAGCTAATAACACGTAGGTACCACACACTAAATATAAAATCCTAACAAAGCTAGCTAGGAAAAGCAATAGCTTAGGCCTTAACGTGAATATCAGTTCCATGCCAATTAATCAGTCAATACTTGTTGACCCAAGAAAAAGGTTTTTACAACTTCTATATTATTGACATTCACATTTATATCACTGATCATTTCTTTGTCTCTACAAAAAAGCCCTAGCATATTTTATTTGTTTATTTATTTATTCTTTCTTTTTGAGATATATAATGAATTCCTACTCTCTTGAAGTTAAGGTCAGCATCGAAGTGCCATATTCTTGAAAGAAAGGACGCGTAAAAGATAGAAAGACCCACCAAATCCAATGGGCAAAAGAATCAGCTTGAGAGGGCTGTCCTACCTGCTTCTCTCACATTGAAAACAATCTCACACCTTCTCATTTCTCATTTCTCCAATTACTCATTCCTACACGCACACACTTCTTGACTACTACTTGCCTTTTACTTCCTCTTCAACAATATTGAATACCCTATTTCTAGACCTTTCTGCAATCTTATTCATTTCTATAGCATTACTTTTGCTTTAATTTCACTGAAGGCAAAAATTTTTATACTTTTCCAAAAGCATGATGGCCACTTTCCTTGTATCATCACTTTGCCGTACGGAGAGAAATAATTTTTGAGTTAATTATCCAGAGTTTTTTATTTTATTAAAATTACAAAAAATTTTAATTTATTTTTAAAATATTCATTTTAGTTTAATTTTAATTTTTTACTAGAATATCATTTATAAAAAATATGTAAGAAGATGTTTTTGTTAAATAAAAAAATCTATTTAGCTTGATAAAAATATATTTTAATCAAAAAATTTAAAATTGAACTAAAATGCAATGTAAAATTTTATTTAAAGGAAATCTATGTATATTCTAAAAATAAAAAATTTATATAATTTTAATAAAATTCAAGAGAGACATGTGTAATTTATTTATATTTTTTATATAAACTTAGCTTATTATTTTAATAAATTAAATTAATAAAAATAAACACCCAAACATAATACTCCCTCCAGTCCTATTTATTAGCAACAAAAAATTATTTTATTGGTATTAAGAAAAACAGTTAATATTAGTTTAACTCATTAATTAGGTTTAAATTTAATAATTTTTTTCTATTTTACCCATCTTTATTTTGCATAAGAAAATGTTATGCATTGTTAAGTGTATTAGATATAACAATAAATGAAAGGTAAAAAAATTATTATTTAGTGAAATAAAAAAAAATATATCATGTTTCTTATATTTTAAGACTAAAAAAATTTCTTTAAATTTTTTTATAAATAAAAACAGAGAGAGTAATTTGTTATGGATTCGCCATTTTGATTTTTTAGGAGCTTCTTGCTAACTACTTGCACCAATCACCATTAGATCATGTTTAGCCACTTTCATAATTTGATTTGTGTGTATAATTATTATCTGTTGACTTAATTAATTTTTTTAATAGACTAAACCTATAAAAAAAATAATTATGTCATGTGCATATCGGTAAAAGTAAAAGGAGTCGGTTAATTTAGTAAGGTTCTATGCGCAGATTGAGACATTTGACATTGCCAATGCACCTAAGTTTTGGTAAAAGACAAAAGCTATGAAGGTGTTAGTTAAAGATGATTAATTAGATGTAATTAATGCTATAATTAATCTAAACATTGTTTTCCTTGATTTGAGTGCAGGGTCCCCCATAAGCTTCACATGCTTACCACTGCTTGAACTAACTGTCCCCCATTAACAAGTCTTTGTCAAAGTCATTATTTTCATCAATCAAGCTGGATATATAGACAAGTTTGTTACATAAAATTATTAAATATAAAAATAAATAATAAATAAATGAGAAATAATCTTTATATTTATATTAAAAATTAATAAAAAATAAAAATACTATGAGATAATGATAATAAAAGTATAATAAATATTTTAAAAAAATATTTCTTTTTTTTCTGCCACACGACAAAACGTACCGTTAGGATAAGTTTAGTGGGTGTTGCTTGTTACTTATTAATATGAGCAAAAAGTTTTTGCCGTAGCTGTGAAACAATGAAAAAGAAATAGGGTTAAAATAGGAGGTGAAAAAAATAGTGACAAGATTTTTTGTTTTAATAGAATAATTTATATATGCATTAAAAATATTATACATATACAGTGCTATACTATGACATACAAGTGCATTGTACACTTAAACGCATAGATTTACCTAAAATTAACTTTTCCAGTTAGGCTCAAATAAAAATAATTAATGTGTGTGTGTTGTGATTGTAATAATGCATATATAGATGTGATTCTGTGCATATATGCTATAATTTTTAGTTCAAATATAAGTTTTGTTTTCTATGTTATTGTTCAAATTATAAATAAACAATTACACGTATTGTTATAATCAAAGATGGAGTTAAAAATAATAATAATATGGGGGCAAAATTTTAGAGAGAGATTAAAGCATGTGTTGGGGACTTCCAAAATTTAAAGGGGAAACATTAAAACTTTTAAGAAGATAATAATATTATGCATATATATATATATATATAATACTTATGAATTTTTCTCTTTTTTAGGAAGGCGATTGTGTAATTATTATCTTTAAATACTCACACATGATCTGATCTGTTAGGAACTAAAATAGATATTTAAGTTGAAGATGGGTGCCCCTATTTTTTTTATCACTAGGTCCTTACCTGGTTATGATGGAATTTTTGAGTTTTTTTAATGCATTTTGAAATTTAAGAAAAGATAATATGAAAATGTAATTTTCTTTAATTTTTATCTGCAAATATCAATTGTAAAATGTTACATTTTATGTTGTGATGAAATTTATAATTGATAGGGTTTTTTAAAATTAGTTTTCTATTTCCTATATAATATAAAAAAGAGATAAAAAATTTCAAAAACAAACACACACATAATATATAATTATATTTTACGCCCCTTATAACTATTTCATCCAAGTCAAAACTTTCATGTGAAGGCGAAAGGATGCGTGTTTCACTATGACTACCTCTCTTTTTCTCTTACCTACTTTTTCAATTTTTATTTTTAAAATCGTTCGTGAGCACTTTAATGCGTACTTATTTTGTTACGTTGTTCATTCATTCATATATAATAAACTCATAATAATTATTATCAATAATCTATTTTAATTCCGGTTGCGTATGACTGCATTCACATTATTCGCTGAATACATTTATTTATAATATTTTGTTTAAATGTCAATTATACAATGTACAATTATAATTTTGATAATGGTGCCAATAACACTAAAAAAATACCACAAAAACAGAGAAATGTATATACCAACTAAATAGTTTCGGTTTTGGCCAAAAGGAGAAAACTAAACAGAAAATGTCAGTTATATCATGTACAATTATAATTTCGATAATGGCACCAATAACACTAAAAAAATACGACATAATCAGGGAAATGAACATACCAACTAAATAGTGTCAGCTATGGCCAAAAGGAGAACTAAGTAGAAAAAAATTGAAATTTTATTTTAATTCTTCTAGGTTATTTTTTAATTTCGTCTTTTGTAAAATTATTTTTTTAATTAAATCACTAATAGATACAATATTTTTTAAAATTTAATCTTCCATATAATTGTCTTCTTAATTTGATCTTATATATATATATATAGATAGTTTTTAATTTAATCCATTATAAATAAAACTGATGTTAATAATACTCTCTTATCAATCTACTATATATTAATAAAACTAATGCTCAATTTACATTTTATATAATGTTAATTAAAACAATAACTTATAAAAATATATATATTATATATCTTACATTTATTAATTTAATTTATAATCGGTTAACATATTGATATTGTTAATAATAATTTTATTTGTTAGGGGTTAAATTAAAAAATATCCTATCTATACAAAATTAAATTGAAAAGATAGCGCTAAACCAGATTAAAAACGACACTCTATCCATCAGACTAAAAGAAAATTTTAGTCAAATAGAAAATAGTGTCGGCAATGGTGCAATTCCAAGGTGTCGTTTGTGTCTGAAGGCGACACATATGGAATATCCAAGGAGATAGACGTAGAATAAAAGAAAAAATTACATAAAACATTCATTTAAACTGTAATTTAATTATAATTTTGGCATTTAAATTTTAATGAATAATATTTTAACCCATTAATTATGATAAAAAATACATTACGTATCAATTAAAATTAACATATAAAAATCACATGACTTATCATGTTATACTTATATCTCTATTGTATCTTTTTTTTTAATTTTTTCTTATATAATCTCTATTTTGTAATTTTTTTAGAAAAATTACATGAGTTTTGGATATTGATTTTAATTGATATGGAAAATATGGCAAAAGACAAATTAGGACGCTTGATCCAACCTAGGATTATTGTACTGTTTAGTATAAATAAAATATAAGAAATTTTCTCTTTTACCTATGAGGATAATCAATGATTATCCCAGTAATATATGGTTTATGCTTTTTTTTTATAAGTTTATATAATTAAAAATATGTGCCCGCTCTTATTTGATTTTCTAAAGTTTTGAGATATTTTTCTGGTTATATAAGATTTGGCAAAATGGGATAGATCATTTTAGACTTATGGAATTATCTGGCCTGTAAAACTCTCACAAAAATAGTACTTAAATTTTAAAATTAAATTAACAAAATACTATTAAATTATACGAGGAGAGCATAAATAGTTTCTCAGAAGAGGGGGGTGACATAGAATAGACGGGGAAGAATATTATCGGTTTGAGGTGGGTATTGCTCAAAATGATGATTTCGCAGTTGGCAATGGGCTTCACGTGGGACCGAGCAACTAATGATACAGCCGATAAATCTCGTGCCACCGACTCTTCTAATCTAATTTATTTATAGTTACTAATATATATAGCGTTAAAAATTTTTATATTCATGAAATTAATTATTAATTAATAAAAAAAATTATTTATATAAGAAGAGAGTGAACATTTACTTAAATTTTTTATTATTTTTTTAATAAATATTTAAAATTAATTTTATTTCATTTAAATAATTTATTTAAAAATAAATTTAAAATATATTTACATACGCTTTAGTGTGTATTAAGTTATTATTAGTTTTCACTAACCATGGTATATCTAAACATTAAAAAATGTTCTTACATTTTGTCACAGATATTGTACAGAGTTCATTTTCAGTTCACATATAGTACTAAATAATTAGTACAATTATTATTTATATTTTGTTACGTATACTATTTTGCCATTAGCTATCATTAATTATTAGTCTAGCTAACGCCTAAATTGTTTTTGCCGAGTTGATTTTTAAGTATTCATATAGTATCATACAATATTACTATTATTTATATTTTATCATGTAAACTATTTTATTTCTTTAAAAAAAACTAAGTAATCTAATTTTAAATGTTAATCAAGTTAACATTTTTTACTTAAATAAAAATAAGGATAAAATTTATATGAAATTCTATATATTTTTGTAATATATTTCTTAATTAAAATATGATAAGTACATAATTTTTTAATAATAACATGACAAATATATATTTTTTATAAATAATTATATAAATTTTTAATTAAACTATATACTTGTCATGTTATTATTATATAATTATATTATTGTTATATTTTAATTAAAAATTTAATAATAAAATATAAAAAATTTGTATCTAATATTAAAAATAAATATAAACTTTTAAATACTATAAAATATAATAAATATTTTCGCTCTTGCGATATTTTGAAGGAGTTGGACTCTCCCACGCATACGACTCACTTGGAGAGTTACGCACAAATAACCATGCAAGAATTTAAAAGTGAATTTATTTAAAATGTTATAATTAAATATATAAATATATTAATATACTTTTCATGAAATTATTTTTAATATACTTATATTTATTTATTATTTGCTTATTTTATCTAACTAATTTACTTAAAAACGTTTCATTATTCAACATATTATCATTAATTCATTTTTATTAATTCTAGGTATTAATGTCAATTAATTCATCCCATATGTTTATTTATTATTAGCAATAGTTACTGTTCAAAGATCCAATTTCTACCGACCGATACTCTTGTCAGTATTTTTCAATACTTTTATCGGTATTATTATTTATATTTTAGTACATAACTTAACTTTTTTAAAAGTTAAAGCTATATAATTTAATTTTAAATCATAGTTAAATTAAATCTTAAATATTAAATAAAAGTGACTTATTTATCAAAAATATGAATAATAATAATAATACTTAATTTTTTAATATTAAAAAGGTATAATAAATATCTTTGTGGTAGATTGTTCTACGCGCACCAAGAATGCATATAGCAACTTCCAGCTTAAGTTCTACAACTTTGTTGGACACTCGACTTTCTAAAAAAAAAAAAATTTACAATTAGTATATTCTTAAATTTTGTCCAAATTATTTGTAATCTAGAGCATACTTCAACGTATTTTCTCAGTGTTTTCTTTTTTGGTTTTATTAAGAAGTTGTTTGTCTTTTTCGAATAAGGAGGTTTTTAAAAAAATAAGTTTTTAGCAATTTGACCTAAAAATTATAAGTTAAAGTTTATATCATTAAAAATTAAAAAATATCATATTGATTAACAAATAATAAAAGGAAATGAAATTGGAAAAGCTATTCGTAATTAATGGTGATAACTTATTTCATTTCCTTTTTTTATTATACATAAAAATGCATTTTAAAATAAAATATTAACTTGTCTTGAATTGAATTACTATTATAAGAATGCTCATGAGATAACATCATTTAATTAAAAATGAGATCTTAAAATTTAGAACCACCTAACTATTAACTTGTCTTTTACTGTTGTTATATACTTACCGAATAATAATATTTTTAAAAATAGATTCTTCAATTATAATAAACTAGATATATAATTGATTAATAAACAAAATCTGCAGTACATTGATTCAAAACGGAAATAAAAAAATTGAAACAAATTAGTTGGTGAATGATTCACAGAATTTAAATGAATAAATATAACAGTATACAGGACACCAAGATGGGATATTTCTTGAAATAGTTTTGTCCCTGTGAATGACTGGGAATCATATAAAGTCTTATCATATTCATACCTAGAATAATAATACATGTATATTATTTTATATCACATTGTTTATTATGTATAAATTGACAGACTTTGATTTATTGGACATGTTTGTATAAATTAAAATGTATTACTGTATACTATATTTCTAATATATATAGTTTTGGGAAAAGATTAGCTTGTTAACACTTTCAAAAATTTAATAATAATAATAATGTTAGGGTCAAGAGTATAGCAAAATAATGATAAGAATTGTTCTCTATAAATTTAGAGGAAAATTGAAGATGTTTGTAATCCGTAGTGTATAATAATAGTTTAAGTAAGATGACTATTTTTTAAAAATAATGAATGAACCGATCCTTACAATTTAATATTTATTTTCTTTTTATAATTAAGTATTTGTGGTAGCTGTTGTTTGACTCCATGTATACATTTATGTGAAATTTGTTTAGTTATATGAGTTTTGATAATATAGACTAAATCTGTTTAAGCTTACGAGAATATGAGGCCTATGAAACTTTCATGACAAATATAAAAAAGATAAATTGAGATACATTAAATTATAACAACCAAGATTAAGAATGGAGTGGCCAAATTTTTTTTTTAAAGTAAAATTTACTGTCATATATATTATCAACTCATTCATAATAAATAGTATAACTTTAAAATAGTATATTGGGTGAGTTTAAATCACCAAACCTAATTGATGCTAATTAAATGATGATTGGTGATTTGAGCAAGCAACATGATTATATAGCTTCCCGAGATGATAAATTGCCAAGAAAGAAAAATTAGATTGGAGAAATTATAGTTAAAGATCTTAAATTAAAAATATTTATCTTAAATGATTTTAAATTTTGAAAGTATTTTAAAAAATTTAAGGGTAAAAAGTTTTAATTTCAGGTTCTAAATTGTAATTTTTTTATATAATTTAAATTTTTTATCTGTAGATTTTTAAAAATAATTTCAAATTTTGAAATTCATAATATAAATAATTTTAATTTAAAATCTTTAATTATAATTTTTTCAATAAAATAGTTAGGGTAGCCGTGATGGTGGGGTAGAGTGCAACGTTGATGTTCCAAGGATTAACGAAATAATTTGTTAAAAACGAAATAGAAAGCCCACCCCACAGTCTAACACAAATTCATGTTTGGAGACAATTGTTTATTGTATTCTCATGGAGTGAAAATTTACTAAATTTAGGTAAACTTATTTAATGTTTATCATCAAATTTATAAATAAAAATAAGATATGTAAATAAAATATTTTAAAAAAATATTCACATTATGATCATATTAAAGAACTTGATAATTTAAGTAAATATTTACTTATACTTTCAAAGTAGTGCTAAAAAATCCGGTACAATCACTATAAATAAATAATTTATTATTTGAAATTTAATATCCAACTCAACTATCATTTAAAATTAGATTACTTGGCATTTAAAAAAAAGGAATTGAATTACATGTTAAAATATAAATTTGTAATAGTGACTGTTCAATACTATTTAGGTATGAAAAATAAACTCAATAATAACTAACACATTTGGAATCACACTAAGTTTTTTTTAATTTGTTAGAAAAATTGAGTATTATTGTCATTTATATCTTAACAAATAATTATTTTTGCTTAAAATTTAAGCAAAAATTTTAGACAAAAATGCACAAAACTTCTTAAATTTTAAATTAAGTGCAAATAGCCTTTTATCTTTAAAACTTAACAATAAACCCAGTCAAACTTAAAATTATGTTCACATGGTCCCATTGTCATTAGTTAATTTTTTAGTTTACCAATAAAAACCTAACATATTGTAGGAGTTATTACATATGATTTAAAATTTAAAAAATTATCTTTATATAATTCAAAGTTTAAAGAAATTATTTACATAAAAAAATGAAATTTAAAGAAGTTCATTTAATTTGATGTGTTAAACTTTTGTTAGTAAATTAATATATTTGTTAACAATGAGGGTCATTATGCATAATTTATACGTTCAAAGGGTTTATTATCAAATTTTAAAAGTTAGATAAATTATTTGTATATAAACAAAAATTTATAAAATTATGTACTTTTTAGTCTAAAATTTACCATTCAATTTAATCATAATTTAAAATTAAACCATATGCCTTTGACTAAAATAAATAAATAAATTATATGGCACTATATAAATATAATTTTATCAATTATTGCCGAAAAAAATAAAAAATGATAATTAAAGACTTTAAATTATAAATATTTATAATAAAAAAATTAACTTTTAAAATTATTAAAAGATAAAAAAAATTAATTTGGAGTTATAAAATATAATTTTTTACGTAGTTTAAATTATAAATATTTTTAATTTGAAATTAATAATTATATTTAAAAAAAAAGAAATTGAAATGCATATGTTTAAGAAAAAAGTGTCTCTATTAAAGTTTATTTTATTTTGTCCCCAAGAAGAGCCACTTTGTTCAAGATAGAGAGCCAAGCCAACCCCAGTGTCTCTCATAAGCATAAGGAATCATCCACCACCAACACTTCATATCCCTTCATCTCCAGCTGTTACCTTCCCCACTACTTTCTTTACCCTCTCTATTCCCCCATCTTTATATACTCCCACCTTCATTCTCATCCTTCGCCCTCCACACTCGCCATTTCTCTGAATTCCTCTGCTTCAGGTCAGTGTGCTTTTATGTCTCTTGCTTCTTCTAGCTGTTACTGGATGCCATTGATGGATTTTCATGGTCCAGTCCCAAGTTTGTGTTGGGTTTTTTGGGTTTTCTCTAGAGTTTCTGGATCAGCTTGTCTAGATCTGTGTCTTGTCTGGGGTTCATGTACATTGTGTCACTGTTTGCTTGACTGGTCTAACTGATGCTACTGCTTAATTTGACTTGGGTTTACCAAGAAACTTTCTGGGAAAATGAGCATTAAGCATCGTTTCTTTGGGTTTCTGATCTGAATTTTGCCATTCTTCGGAATTTCACAAGCTGATTGTACTCTCTCTCTCTTGTGTAGCATCTGGGTCAATAGGGCTAAGAAAATGGAGCACATTTAAATCTTCTTCGCTTTCATCGGATCTGCATTTGCATCACTTTTTTTTTTTTTTTTTCATTTTTCCCTAGCATTGCATTTGCATTTCCTTGCTTAGGTTCACTTTATACTTAGATCTTCTTTTACTCGGCCCCAATCCTCTTCATTACTTTTTCTGTTCTTTGTCTCTGTTAACTTTTGTTAGATCTGGTTTCAGCCATTTTCTTACTCTCTCTAGATGTTAGTAAAATGAAAGAATACTCTCAAGTGTCATGGAAAGAATGGCACAGGGAGAGGTGAATTTTTTTTTTTTTTTAGGGTCTGTACTCTGTAATGCATTTTGGAGATTAGATTTGCACTTGGATTTCACTCAATTCTTGCATTATTCAACATTTTCCACAAAGGGTAGGTTGTAAAAAAATCATATTTTGGTCCAGGTGAATTTTCAATTTGGTAGCTGCATAAATCATTTTCTTTCAATATAGCCCTCTAATTATTCAAATATTTATAGTATTATCCTTCCATTTCATTTTCTTCCCAATGTAACATCAAATTTAACAATCTACCGACTTGTGTATTATTTGTTTATCTGACAATGTTAATTGACACCTCAGATTTGGCATCCTGGTAACATTCTAGACTTCTTTTCTTACAGGAATTTGGAGGGACTAATCATATTGTTAATATGGAATTTTCCATGATTTTCACGTTTAGTACTACTCTGCTGCTTCTCTTCTCATCAGCATTTGGCAAAACTGCTACTCATCACTCAACGAGCCCAACCCCAGCACCAGCACCGGCACCGGACTATGTGAACCTCACTGACCTCCTCACGGTGGCCGGTCCATTCCACACCTTCCTTGGCTACCTGGAATCCACCAAAGTGCTTGAAACCTTCCAAAACCAAGCCAACAACACAGAAGAAGGAATCACCATCTTTGTGCCCAAAGACAGTGCCTTCTCATCCCTAAAGAAGCCTTCCCTTTCCAAACTCAAACCAGATGAGCTCAAGCAAGTCATTCTCTTCCATGCCCTGCCTCATTTCTATTCACTAGCTGACTTCAAGAACCTTAGCCAAATCAGCTCAACCTCAACATTTGCTGGTGGTGCTTACACTTTGAACTTCACTGATGATGCTGGGACTGTTCATATCAACTCTGGATGGTCAAAGACAAAAGTGACTAGTGCTGTGCATGCCACTGACCCTGTGGCTGTATACGAAGTTGATAAGGTCCTCCTTCCAGAGGCCATTTTTGGGACTGATATTCCTCCAACCCCAGCTCCTTCACCGGCTCCCGAATTAGCACCTGCTGCAGATTCACCAGATGCAAAAGGTGCAGATGGCAAGTCTGCTAAAGCTGTTTCTCCATCATCTCCTTCATCTGATAAGTCCTCTTCTCACAGGATCATCTTCGGTTTGGGCATTTGGGGCAACTTTGTTCTGGCAATTTCCAGTGTGGTGATGGTGGTGTTCTTGTGATGGGAAGGGATTTATTGAATCTTTAATTTAAAAATTTTATGTTTGTATATCTGGATTACTTGTTGCAATTTGCTGCTTTGATTTGAATCCATATATATTTTTTGGTTGAACACATGCGATGCTGAATTCTATGTGTATGAGAACGTGATTTTCTATTATCATATTAGTTTCGTTAATCTTAATAGCATGTGGTGGTTATGTTATTTATGTGCGACAACAGCTGTATCTATTCACCTTTCTTGAGATCGTTGTCGTCATTGAGCAATGGATATTTATGTCATTTACATATTATTACATAATTTAATTTATTTTTTTGGTTAAAGTCATCTAATATAATTTTAAAATATAGTTGAAGTAGATCTTAAATTTTACTAAAAAATTTTTATTTATGAAAACGTAATTGACAGTGTTTTCGGTTGGAATCCTAGTATAAAAAGAAAAAAGAACTTAATTATTGTAGAATCGAGTAGGAAGTTTTGGGGCTTTTTTTTTTCCCTAGGTCTTTTCCCTTAAATGGAATCCTCTGTCTTCTTTGTTTTATATAGTTTTAAGAGATAAGTTAATAATGATCCTCTAATCAAATGCTCTAATGAAGCTGTATAAGCCACCAAACTAAGATGTTTCCATCGTGTTGTGTTATTTTGAAGCCGTGCATTATTCAAAATAAATGATTTGCATCAATTTATCTTATGTGGCTTGATAAATTGTAATTGTTAAGTTTTTTGAACTTTAATAAAGAAGATTGAGTCATCTGAGACCCACAGAGGTTTTATGTTTATAAGGCTTTTATAACAAATAATAATACTTAAGTTTAAAATATTAGGAAAACACAATAAATATTTTTTTATGGATAAGCCATTCAAAAAGATATTTATTTTTTTAAAATATAAATGAAAATAGTAATCTGATCATTTTTGTGAGGGGAAGTATAAAAGGGGGGTGGATTTATTGAGTCTTTAATTTAAAATTTTATGTTTGTATATCTGGATCGCCTGGTGCATTAGCTGTATTGACTTGAATCCATATTTTTGGTTGAACGTATGCGTCATTGAATTATATGTGCGCGAGAATGTGATTGTCCATTGTGATATTAGTTTTGTTAATCTTAATAGCATGTTGTTGCCATGTTATTAATAAGTAGCGACAGCTGTGCTGTAGTTATCTACCTTTCTTGCATTCGGCAAAGTTGATTTATCTACAAGTAGTAAATTACATAGTTTTTTTAAAATTTTATTCAAATTATATAATTTTTTATTTTTTAAATATACATAAATTTTTATAAATATCTCTTAAATTTTGTGAAAAATATATAAACTTTTTTTTTATTTTCAAAATATATACGGATCTTTTTAAAAATAAAAAATTATGCTTTTTTTTTACTACAATACTCTTTATTACTTACTCTTACATATTTTTCTACAAAAACTTAAAATTAGGCTAGAGTATATATTTTGGAAATCAAAACATTTGATAAAAGTTGATTTATTTACAAATAAGTTACACAAATTTATTTTAATTTAATTAAAATTATACTAATTTTTTTTTACTTTTAAAATATACACAGATTTTTTTTAAAAATAAAATATTACATTACACTTTAATTCTAATTTTAAATTTCTATAGACTTCTCTTAAATTTTACTGAAATTACATAAATTTTTTTTTATATTTTCAAAATATAAGTGACCCTTCTTTAAAATAAAAAGTTGTTATACTTTAATTTAATTTAAAGATTTTTAATTAAAATATTCTCCATTCACTACTCTTACATATTTTTTTTATAGAAAGTATTTCAGTAAAAATTTTAAATTAGATAAAGTATATATTTTGAAAATAAAAAAAATTTACACAATTTTAACAAAAAGTTTTAAAAAATTTATATAATTTACTCTTTATTTATTAATAAAGTACTTGATGCAACTAGCCCTAATGAAGTACAGAAGTAACACTCTGGCTCGATGAGACCAATCAACCAACCAAACGGCATGCAATTTCTAAATTAATGTGAGTTAATTTGACTAAGGTGTTTCTAGAGAAACTCTTATTAGAACAATGTCTAGAATTAGCGTCATTTGGGTCTCCTGAGATTTTAAACACTCAATTAGGGTCGTTATCAATAATGTTATAATATATTCTTACTATCATATTTTTTTCAACCAAAAAAAAATTAATTTACATCTATAAAATTAAATTGCTTATATGATAAACAAAATGTACATGTATCAACTTAAAAAATAAAAAATACTCCACCAAACTATCACTATTTAAGATTTTAACCATTTTTATCGATTTATTTGTTAACTCTGTTATTAGAAGTGCCCCCATAGACACATGTTATTTGACACGTGGTGTACTCCCATTCGCTTGAAAGAGCAAAATGACAAAGTCTTGAAATGAAATCTCCCTTAAAAAAAAAAAATAAGACAAGAGAATTTAGATCCTAAAAAATGATAGTTAAGGAGATTTTCTTTAATTTTCAAAATTTTAAAAATATTTATAAATGTCTCCAATTTAAAAGAAACTATTTATATTTTTCCTATTTTGTAATTAATATGTCAATCAAAGAAGCCATGTCAGCAATTCGATTATGAAACAGAATTTCACAAGCTGATCTAAATCTTCATAAATATTAGCCAGCCAAACAATTTTATGCTTTATATTAAAAGAAAAATCCAGATGTTATCTTTCCCTTTGTTAATATTATATTCGATTTTCTCAGTTGAATTATCAAGACAGAACAGATCCAATCCATCAAAGGACCACAAGAAAAAGTTTAAAATAACTTGATTGCAAGGTCTTCACTATTAGAAGAAGCTATCCTTCTTTTAGAAAAAATTACAATTTGAAACATCAAATTAAAGATATATATATATATATATATATACATATAAAAACATATTAAGGAATTTTAAATTTTAAAATTATTTTAAACAATTTTAAGATAAAAAATTTAAATTATATAAAAAATTATAATTTAAAATTATAAATTAAAATTTTTTGTTTAAGAATCCTTTAAGCTAATTTTATATTTTAAAATTTTTTAATAAAATATATTTAACTTGAACCTTTGGACTATAATTTTTCCTTTCTTTTACTTTTAAAACAAAGACGAAAGGCCTAAAGAGGCTGCATGTGGACAGTTACGGGATGGATGGACCACCAATTGAACTTTAGGCATTGCATTATTTCCATGATATCACAAAATTAGAGCCACTGAGAAGGTTGCCAATTGGTCACCACCAATATGAATAATGAACCAACTTTGCGGCGTTTACGAGTGTTTCTTACCTTTTTCTGCGTATTGAATTTTTGGTATATGTAAATTAAAAGAAAAAAAGAAGAATAATACATATAAATACTTCTTTTAATTTTGAGTCATTTTTTTTAAATCGAGTTATTTAGCAAATACCTTTTTAATTTTCAAAATCATTTTTTAATAAACAATTTTAAGATTTAGATCATTATACCTAATTTCTTTTTAATCTCATTGATTGATATTCCACTTCAGACTCTTTCAATTATCATGTAGCACACTCTTATTGTTTGTAACTTGAATTCCACGCATGGAGAGTTCTTTTTTCTCTTTTGAATCACATGAGAATGTTGGATCGTCACTTTTTTTTTTTTTGGATGTAGTTAGAATGATTTAATTTCTGAAATTGGTGGAATTTCATTGTGAACTACGGAAGCAGGGACTTTGATCGTACTACTTTAAATAAAATAATAATTAACCTAAATACTCAGGCAACAATTTTATATCCAAGATACTTAAATAGAATGTATTTATTTCCCATAATTTTTTTAAGGACTGTGTCCTTAAGTAAATTTTTTTTAAAAAAGGGACCTGTTCATTAATTGACCGCATCTCTTTTTTATTTTTTTTTCAACTAGCATCCCTTTTTTAAATAATTAATTATTGTTTTAATTAATTTTGTTGCTAATTTGTTTGATTTAGTTTATTGTTAATTTTTTTTACCCTCTGCGTTAATTATACTCTTACAATTTTATGTAAATAACACTTTGAATTAGTACAGTATAAATAAAATTGTACATAAAACATACATATACCTATAAATCAAAATAAATTGCCCCTCATGCCATACCTAGGCGTCTTTTTTTTTTTTTTCACTTGCTATGGTCATCGCTGTACATGCTAACTGTTTTATTTTATTTTATTTTCTTTTATTCTTTGTCTAGCCTTAGGTCATTATGATTGGTAGAGAATTTAAATTCTATTGACCAAATTAAAAGAAAGGAATTGGTGGGAGCATTATGATGAAACCTTACTATTCTAGGTGCAACAATCCTCCACACTCAAAAGACCCAATGGCATAGATAGCATTAAATGTGCAGGGATTAGTAAACTAAGTTGTGAGTAGGATGAACCCATATGGTATTTGTGGTGGACTGGTGGAGAATGTGGTGGTGACAATATATGGAGAATGTGATCGTGATAGCATATAATCTGACAAATTAGCACTTTCAAAATCTATAAATTGCGTGGATGACGTAAACAAAGATGGACTAGCACCCTTTGAGCTTGTGTTCATTGGTGTTGGGGAGTACAAGGAGGATGCAACACCTTGTACTTGGGGGTCTCTTTGGAACTAGTAAGGAGAATTGATCTCATGTCCACAAGTATAACAATATTAAGCAACCACTAATATTGACCTCCTTGTATTTGGTGGTGTTGCACATATTTCAGTATAAATGTGCCAACACTACTAATTCTCAATTGAACAAACCAACTATTGTGAAATCTTTAGGCAAAGTCAGGTGCTTCAACATTATCTTTTGACATGTCTTGTTTCGCTTAAGGTAACCTTTAATCAACCACACAATGTATGTATATGCGAAATGTTGAACCTCCTTATCCTTTTGCATCATTTGATAGCTTAGCAAAATTGTTGATGAGCGAAGTGACGCTTAGCCTCTACCTATTGAACTCCTTCAATAATAGTCAAATGCCAAGAAGGTATTCACACACTTCTAGCTAAGGAAATGTTGTCTAACCACAAACAGGTAACCCCTTGCACAATAGACCTAGTTGCATTAGTATGTCTTAGAAGATGATGATACACTCACCTTACATGGTGTAGAAAGTATAAATTTTAGGCTGCCACCTATCCATAAGTGCTAAAATGAGTGCAACATTGCATTTGAAGTGCCCAAGTCAGGACACACCATATAATCTAACTTAGGTGAGATATGGCAAATAGGGGGATTGATCAGACACTGCGTATAAGCAGCCCAATGTAGGTAGATAATGCAATCCTCTTATGTCAAGCAATTTAAATATTTCCAAAGTTCATACACGACATTATAGTAAATTTAGGGACAAATCTTTGTGATTTGAACCACACGTCCTTTAACATGTGTCAATTTTACATGTACAATAGGGACTCATCATCTGGACCATGATTAACAATGCACTAATGGCCCACCATTGTAGTTTCTTTCTAACAACACATTATGGAAAACATATGGACAGATTTTGAATAATATGATGACACACCCAAATGAATGGTCTACATACATAAATAGTTTAATTAGAACAATTAAATGGTTTATATACATGCAAATAGTTGGCATACAAAGATATGGTTTATAAACAACACAATACCTTATAAACATAAGTGGTCTTTGTTATCCTATACCTAGGATGAACCCGGTTGGGAAGTGTAATCAACCTATAGAGGGGTGAGATGTTATTGAGCATAGGCAAGATTGAATGGATCCACACTTGCAAGGTATGAACTAAACAAGGGTGGCTATTTGTTAATGTTAAGAACATGGCTGGAGGATGGGAGTGTGAAAGGAACATAGTAGTCTGTTAGCTGATTTGTTATGTTCAAGTCCAATTCCATGGTTGAGATTTCTACATAAAGCTCCACCAAATCAAGTTAGGATGCAAATTTTGCATTCATTACCCACATCGATTAGACATCATTATCCTTTCTCAATCTATACACCCGATACTATGTTAGACATAATGACATCAGATTTTTATATACCAATTATGACATGACCTGATTTGAGGCAAGTTGCAGTTGTTCTACAATTGTCTACTTCAATCTCGGTAGTATAGTATCTTTTTTAATTCTCATGGCACACTTAAATGTTGCGTCTTTATCACTATTATATATTTGTTTGTTTGTGTATATATATATATATATAATATCCTTCCTATTCTTGTTGCATTGGGATTTATATAGTGGAACATCCAAAAAATAATTTAGTACTATTTTTTTAAATGACATGCTATAATTTCATTGATTATTATCTTATTTTCTAATTTTTAATATTTTATTTTAAATTTAATTTAAAAATATATTGTGGACTAAAAATATATCTTAATTAACAAATAGGAAAAAACAAACAAGGGATAAGTGCAATTTCAATTGAAAATCCCAAAAATAGAAATTAATATAATAAATAAAAATTTTTAAATTTAATTATGTCAACATAATTTCTAGATTAAATTATGGGGCCAATTTAAAAGATTAAATTTAAAGTAAAAATTTCAAAAGTTTAAAGTAAAAATCCAAAAATAGAAAATAAAAAATCTATTATTGATTTTTGGATTTTTTAAATTAAATTTAAATTAAAATATCTAAAAATAGAAAATAAGATAATAATGAAATTTTAGAAAAAATTGAATTTTTAAAATAAATTATGTAAACATAATTTATAAATTAAATTATATCATTTTTAAATAATTAAAATTAAAATTAAAAATTCAAATATAGGAAATAAAAGTCAATTTAAAAAAATCCAGAAATGGAAAATAAATAGAAAATGCACATTTTATTTTAGAAATTTTTTTAAATTAAGAAATCCAAAAATAGAAAATAAGATAATAATGAATTTAAAAAAATTTCAAATTAAATCATGTGGGCATATTTTTTAAAATTAAATTACGTGGGCATGTTAAAAAATTAATTTAAGGTAAATATAAATTAAAAAATCCAAAAATTTAAATTACATTAAAATTTAAAAAAATCTGAAAATAAAAAAAATAAATTTAAGTTTAAAAAATCCAAAAATATGTTGTGAAGCTTAAAATTATTTCTTTTCATATTCTATAGCACAAACTTAAATATCATATATCCTACATGCTTTCCACTGCTTGGATTTTCTATAGCTTGAACAAACATTTTCTACTATTTTTTTAATCTATACTTTCATATATAAAGCATGGGAAAAATAAACATGCCACCCACAAATAAGTAATAAAATACTTTCATATCTATATCACATACATACTAATTCAATCTTCAGTATCATATGGCAATAATTTAGTGATTAAATGAAATAAATACAACTTAAAACCAAAAAACAAAGTTATATACCAAATGTCTTTCTTCAGTACAAACAAAAAAGAGGCAGACTAGAGTATTGGGACCCCTCACATGTGAGTTGCCTCTGCTAGTGGAATTTAAAATGCCACTACAATGGAGAGTAAAAATTATGGAGGGTCTACTTGAAAAACTGAATGAATGAAGCTTTACACTGGAATGGAGCCTCGTTGTTGGGTGCTATGTGAAAACGAAATGGAAGCTGCCTTGTGGGGACCTGCAAAGTGAAAAAGGCAATTGAGAGAAGGAAGCTAAAGTGAAAAATGAAAGAGGATGGGGCGAGGCGTGCAAATGTGAGAGGAAAGAAAGAGGAGGGAGGGTTTCTATGGGGGTAATATTTTCTTTTGAGATAATGTTATTTCACATGGGATAATAGGGAATGGCCACCTGGCATTGTGCAGCGTGGCCAACTCTTGATGTGTTTTAGGGTCAAAGCTAATCCAAGATGGGGGCACTGTTTGCCCGTGTCTAGGTCTGCTCATGGCAGACTACGAGCCAATAATGCTTTGTCTCTTTAAAAAATAAAAAATAAAAAAGGCCACTCCACATCCTTTTTTAATAAAATAAAAATATATTAAAAAAAGGACCCTTTAATGACCATGTCTTAACAAAAAAAAATTACGGATCAGTGTCCATGTTGCTTAAAGAAAAAAAAAACGAGTAGCAATTAAGTGTTTGGTTAATTATTATTTTATTTGTAATAGTACAGTCAAAAATCCAAAAAAGGTGTGCAATGTGAAGATTGGAATAATTTAAAGTGGTATCTCAGTCAACGGTGTAAGCAAAAAACTTGATAGAATGATTTAAATCCTTAAATTTGATACTTTAGAATTTTTTTTTTGGTTTTGAAAATTGAAGAAAGCACTTTCAAATGATCTAAAGTCGATGGAGATATTTGCAATTTTTTAGGGAAAAAAAGCATGACATTTATGGTCATGTACCCAATCTTGCAATTTTTTTTAAGAATTCAAACTCAAAACTCAATAATTTTCTCAACAATGCATGGTTATATTTTATTTTATTTTATTGGTAGACAAAAGGAGAGACAAAAATGCAAAAACTTTCCTTAACTTTGGATGATTTGCATACACTCCCTTTAACTTTTAAAACTAAAAGGTAACCCCAAACTATCAATTTTCAAGATTTAAATAATTTTGTCTATTTTCCGGTTCGCCTCATTAACTAATATACCCTTTTAGATTCTCCTAATTATTACATAGCATGCTTTCGTTATTTGCAACTCAATCCACACCTAAAAAGTTCCTTATGGTTTTCAAATTATTTGGAGTGTTAGATTGTTATTTTTTTATGCAGTGAAAATGATTTGAAGTGCAAAATTTGATGGGATTCCATTGCAAACCACTGATAGTATGCCATGTGAAAATGAAAGAGTTTGAAATGGCATCTTAATTAACAATGTCAATAGAAAATTGGATAGAAGGTTCTAAATCCTTAAAGTTAATGGTTCAAGTTTATTTTTTTTGGGGAAAATTGAGGGCATATTTTCAAATGGCCTAAAATTAAAAGGGGTATTTGCAAATTCCCTCCCCCCGCCCCCCACCAAAAATAAAAGTAATTTAACATAACATTTATGGTCTTGTACTTAATCTTGCAAATTTTCTCAACAATTCAAATTCAAAACTTGGTAATTTTCACAGTAACGCATGGGTTTTAGGTCTATTTTATCTTTTTGGTAGACAGAAAGAGAGACGACAAGAAAAGCTCATAACAGAAGTAGTAGAGGAGAAGTGAGCAAAAAGAGGAAGACTAAACTCCATAAGAGAGGAGTGGAATTGGAAGACAACTTTGGAAAACGAAATTATATAATCCATGATCAAACCCTAGTGTTTACTCTCCATGGACAAGACAAACTATCCACTCCACTTTTCTCACATTGCTCACTACCGCTTACTCACTTTACTTTGATTATTTGTTGCTTCTCACCACTACACTCTCAAATCACTTATTGATGCACACTCACTTGTTTTCTGCACATTCTCCCCAAAAGGCTTCAAGCCAATATATAGGTTAATATGGCAGTCATTAAGGCTGTTTACAACATCGTTGGCCAACATATTTTTTAAGCCCTTTTACTTCATATTTTTACAGTAGCTTTTAGATAAGTTCACCAACATTTCAATTCAGATTTTTATTGCCCTTTGCTTTTAGATGATTGTTTGACAACACATTTTCCTCATCATTTTTATGGACCTTTTTGACTTTTAGTGCAACATGGTGATTTGTGAAGATGCTTTTAGAGAGACAAGTCAATGATTTTCAATACTCCTTTCTAGTGTCACATTCCAATATGGAAGGTATAACCAACATAGAATATAAGGTGAACTCATATTTGTAAGTCTAACAAAAGAACTTGAATCAATATCTTCTCAAATCACTATCACAATGACGTAATAAATCGTAACTAGAGAATACTTTCCATTTGAAAATTTTATTCAAGCTTCATACAAATCAGTCTATCTCAAACTTTTTGTAGAAGTTTTGACACAATTTCCATTAATAATAGGGCATCCTGAAATTTTTACAATAGTCAAATGCACAACAAAACATCAAAGAGAGCTCTGCTCTTAATTCCAATTCACTACACAAAATATACAAGAGTAGGGAATCCTACTTGTGGACTAATGAAGCCACATCTAGAGTAAGAAACAATATTAAGTTACAATAACAAAATAGCACAATGCCCACAATGTAGGGTAATCACCAAGGAAATCCTAATCTCTACTAAACTTTAAACCCTAAATCCAAAAAGAAAAAACAAATTAGTAAGGGGTGTAAGTAACAAGAATTCAGTGAGTAATTAAATAAAATACCAAAATAATTAAAGGGAGACAAGTGAGGCATGAGTGTTTCGTTATGACTTCAAGTTAAGCAAGGGGTGTAAGTAACAAGAAACTCAATAAAATATTGCAAAATCAACAATACACAAAAGAAATTCACAACAATTTGCAATGGCAAAAGATAAACATGTGAAAATACTTCTTAAAGAACTTTTATAATTTGAAGCAATATATCACAATATAAGGAATAACATTAAGAGTTCAAATTTGAAATACATAATAAATTTTAAGAATTAAATTGTTCAAAGTCAATAATAAAAATGTTTAAATAGAATAAATGAGTTGCAAGAAATATATAACAAGAAGTTTTTAAATCTAATTCATTTTTATAATTGGAGACCTTAACTAGAACTATCTATTTGTTGTGAGTACATAAACCACGTGGGTAAGTAATTAATTCTGTTGTTAGCACATATCTTATAGGATAAAGTACAATCAATCAACATCCTGCTCAATCTTCTCCTTCTATACCACGTGTCTTGATTAACAGATGGAGCTAGTATTACTCGTGATAACATCCTCTTATAATTAAGATATGTATATAAAAAATATATTTATCTAGTTAATTGTATAAATAAATTACGTGAATTAAAATTTTAGTAAATATATTTATTTAATTTTATGACATTTTTGTGACATGTTTAGCTTAAATTAAAAACAAATAACAGATACCTATTTGATTTTACAGTAAAATGTTACATGGTATATGTAATTGTTATATGTGTATTTCAAAAATTAATATACTTATTTAATTATTATTTTAAATAAACTACCTAGTATATAATATGTGTAGATTTAAGTAAATATATGTATTAGAATCAATAATTAAAATCATATAGTTAGCATTTAACTAAGAGATTGGGATCTAACTCTACCATAACTAAGCTCTGTGTGTGTTATTAGATATCAAAAGTTTGTAAAAGTTATAGATTAAAATGGCACCACTTTTGCATCTCTATTATATATATGTATCAACCAAATGAATAAACAAATTTATTATATTATTAAGGATGGAAATGGTGCTACTCATCAGCATATATGATTCACTCTTAAGTTATGTTTGATAAAGTAAAAAGATTTTGAAGGGAATGAAAAGAAAAATGTAATGAATATTTATAACCTAAAATCATGTTTGGTATAATTAAAAAAAAATAAAAATATTGTTTCATTTGAATATTTGGTAGAGTATAGAAATACTAAAAACATATAGATGAAAGGTGATAATATGATCAAAACACCACTACAAAAAAAAAAAAAAAAACTCTTTTCTTCCCTCCGTGAACAAAAGCTAGAATGTACCCTTCATCTTCTTTCGCATCCTTCTTTTCCGTCAGGAAAAATGACTCTCCTCCGTATCTTTTCTCCATCCTTCCTCTTTCATCTTTTTCTCCATCCTTCTTTGCATAGATGAAAATAGAACATGTCTAACAATTCAATTTAGATGATAACTGATGTGTTTCTCACATTCTTCGTGGGAATTCTAAACTGTGATTTCTTTGATTTGTCGTAGATCACTGGAGATCCTCGTTTGATTATCTCTTGGAGCTTGAACGCCACTTGCTGGTCCAGAATCACGAAAAATTCTTTATAATTGTAAAATCATGCATCATTGTAGGAACTGGTAAAATAAAACAGATGTCTTATGATTTTTTTTTTAAAATTTCTTGAGAACCAAAAGTACTTGAGGTATGACTATGAGACGACATTGTAGCTCAGGGCGAATAGCTCATCAGATTCCAGGTCAACCTTCAGCTAAGCAATCACGGTGGATTTTAGCTGGTCTTTGAAACTGTATCTCCTTACAGTTTCAAGGTCACCAGTGGGAATGGTTTAGACCTAATAAGGAAGGTCATCTTTCGACATTGCGAGGAGGTAGCCATTGAAGTAGACCAAGCTGGTGTTGGCGGAGCCAGTGCCATGGTAATGGTTGAGGAGGTCAAAGAGTCCACGAGCGCATAAGATGAGAAGTCGGGCAAGAATACAACACTGAGATCCTTAGGCATTTGGAGCAAATTAGTCATTTCATTTTGCTTTTTGTGGTGAACAGTTGTTTTCCATCCATATTGTGAGGGAAAGGACGGTGCTTTAGTGTGGAGGCTATGGATTCCATAGAAGAAGACATTTCAGGTTTACCAAAAATAATTTTTAGCTTTCCCTTCTCCTTTTCAGTCTTCTTTTCACTGTTTCCAAAGCTACCAAACATGACCTTACATTACTTGGCCAGCTTGAAGAAGAAGGAAACGCCCATATGATTCCCTGTAGCAACACATCGCACCCATATAATCATCTCGATCAAAAATTGGAAATTAAGAAAAAAAAATCATCACTACCCATCTAAAGTGCACTTAGTTCCATCCCCTTTCTCTTCCATAACTATAAATAGTTTCCGAATCCCTTCATTTTAGCAACAAGCAACAACTAGAATAATAGAGAAAGAAAACAGACGAGAAAGAAAGGAGAGAGCAAGAAGGAAAAGATAAAGAAGAAGCAAGTTTGAGGAAGATTTTAATTTGAGATAGAAATAACAACCTTCTGAAATCAGTATTTTGAACACCATATTTTTTTAAGCATTTTCAAAAAAAAAACATTAAATTAAAAAATATCATTTTGGTGTTTTATTTAATTTTTGAGTCATTTTAAGCATTGAAGTCAATTTTAATTTTTACGTTATTAGAGTCAAGTTTAATTTTTAATTTAATTTTAATCTAATTATAAATTAACAAAATAATCAAAAAAATTAAAAATTAAAAAAAAAAAGAAAAAAAGAGCCCTGTATAAAAGCCCCAAGATCTCACCTGATTTTTAAGCCCAATTTAAGTAAAGAAAGTTGGAGAAAGAGCTCAAGACCTAGTAGGTTGAACCAAAAGCTTTATTTAAAAAAAAAAAAAGAAGGAAAGGAAAATAAAATTAAATGCAAAGGATTCCTGCATACCATCTCCTGCCTCTTGTCAATTTCTTGTAGGCTTGATTGAGAAACAAAATCACGATGGAAATAAAAAAATTGCAAAAAAAGGAAATAATGAGTCTTGCTATGATCTCAGGAAGGAAGAATCAGAGGGTGATTAGGAATTTCCTTATGAAGAATACCTTAATGTTTGCTATAAAATTAGAAGCAAAAAAAGAGAGTAGGGCCAATTTTGGAGAACAAAGAAACAAAGGGGTGAAATTTCCAGAAAAAATAAAGCAAATAGAAAGAGAGGGAATTAAGTGTCCAGATCCTCAATTGGGAGGATCCTCCACTGCACCTCAGTTGTGCAAAGCACAGCCATCCATGTAATCTAACGGACTAAGGAGGGACACATTTTTACATGACTCAAAATGCACCATTTTGGGCTCAAAAATAGCAACGAAATCAGAGATAAGTCTGAAAGGGAAGAAGATCAGAAGGAGAAGAAGCTCAAAGAGAATGATTTCACTAGTGTCGTATTTGAAGGGAATTTGTATGGTCCCCATGAGTTTAACAAATTAGAACATTGCATGTTGAGATTTCTGTCAAATTGTTGGGTTCATTGAAAATTTGTGCATGACGATACACTAGAAGTGCTGCTCAAAGTATTGGTGGTGGTTTTGAATGCCTATATCAAGAAGCTGGTGTATTTTAAGTGTGGACAGTAGAAGTTGTAAGTGTAATTTCAATACACTTTTGTTTATTTTAGTTCAAAAAGTATACGTATGTAGATTGGTGTGTTTTTCTTGTCTTCGAAATTAAGAGAATTGAATTTGACTGTGATTGATCAAATGAAAAAGAGAAAATTCAGGTAATGAGAAAATGCATAGTTGCGCACAGTTCATATATCAATTAGGAATTTTGACTAAACTTGTTGTAAGTTAAACATGCAATTTCAGGACTTATTGAAAACTTGGTTATTAATCATACACATGCAATTTACTATAATTTTGGGCTTTGCTTTGTGTAGATTATTAATAATTCCAAAAGTCTTATATAGACCATCCATATGCAAAATTCTTTATTGAATGTGCAGATCTCTCAATCATTCTCTTTGAGCTTCTTCTCCTTCTGATCTTCTTCCCTTTCAAATTCATCAGCATTTTCGTTGCTATTTTTGTTTTGCATCTCATTCTCGATATGCTTGTTATATCTCTCCATTGCTTTCCTTTTCAGTCTACAAGTGAATTGCATCAAGGGCCTCCAATTTCAGCATTCAAAATGCACCATTTCTTGCTTCCAAAATAGTGCATTTTGAGTCCTGTGAAAACGTGTCTTTCCCTGGTTCGTTGGATTTCACGGACGTCTGTGTGATTTGTGCAATTAAGGCACATTGGATGATCCTCATAATTGAGAGGATTTGGACACGAGAACTGAGCAAAAATCAATGAGAGAGAAATTGTTAGAGAAGCATGAATAGAACCAAGAAACTCACACCGATGGTAGTTGCCTTGTCGCACGATAGCCCCGAAACAATTAACAAGTGAAGTCCTCTGTCATAGATTCTAGTTGCAGAAATCTTGGTGGGGTTGTTATAATTTTATTTAATTGATAGAGACTAAGGTGATAGGTCTACGTGTGATTTTGGCTAGATTTGTGACTTGGTTATCTACTTACTCTGTTTGAATTCTATCTGCTATGAAGAGGATCCTAAAATTCTAGCCATATAGGTTTGGCTTTGTGGGTGATATTAGGATAATTGCGACTAATGCTTTAAGGCTCAGTATTGTGAGAAATTTTATTAAGACTCACAGTGCCACTACGCGCCATCCACATGTTGCTCCTTATCTAGTAGGCTCCTGTTGTGTTGAGTTTGAATTATTGATAGAATCTTGGTAATCATGGATGCGTTGTCTTTAAGATTCTCTTTGTTTGGGGTTTTGATAAAACCAATGAGATCTATCTTGGGTGACTTTACTATATTCCACTTGAGAGGTTTCCTTTGATTTGTCTTGCATTAATTAGAAAGAAAAGGTTTGACTTTGCTTTGTCTTGTACATGATTCTACTTGAGATATGGAATGACTTGAGATATGGAGTGTCGGTGTCAACTCATGGTTCATACCTTTCTCCCTTTAATGCAAGGTAACTTGTGGAAATTTAGTAGGGGCGCATATTATTAGGTAATTTGGTTTCTCTTCTGTCTATATATGAGATCAAGATTTATGAGATTTTGGTGATAGAATAAAAAGCTAGAATAAAAGTTGTAGTGTTACAAATATTTCTTTCACATTAACAACTTTCTTATGGATTCATCCTTGTTGATTACAGTGGATTACCTCTCATATGTTTTGCTGCTTCTTTGAATGAATGAGAATCTCACAAATCAATGGAGAAAAATACGTGGAAGCTCCTAAAGTACCAAGGGGAGGAAATTAAGATAGTGGATGCACCCTAGTTCTTATGCTGTTCTTATGCTTGCAAAGTGCTCCGTAACCTAACTGAACACATTCATGTTGAATTGTTTGCTTAATTTTATTCTTATTTTTATTTTTAATTTTATTTTATTTTAGTCCGTTGTGGTTTAGGGTATAAAAAATAGTGAAAATACAAAAAGAATAGTAAAATGAAAAAAAGAAATAAAGAAAAGGAAAAAACAAATAGAGAAGAAGGTGAGGATTAACTTAGTTTCACAAATTAAAATATTCCAACCAATAACAAATTTGTTTTGTTTATGAAAATTGAGTTATTCTTATTTTCCTACTCTTTTTACAAAAAAATAATTAATATAACCAATTAAGTGACTCATGGTTTTTTATCCTATTTGAACTATATGGGTTTTGATCTCTTTGTTGGGTGTTTAAGCCTTATATCCCATTTCTAGGTCAAGAATATTTTTGTAAATATTTTATTTATTTTGTAAATATTTTATTTTATTATTTCTATTTGACTTTGTAAATATTTTGTTTGTTTTCATTTATTTTCTTTAATTCACATATTTTCTCCTTTTCTCTTTTTTGCATGTGTTTTGATTAGGGTAGCTTAAATAAAATTAAATTCATATTTATTTTGCACAATTGATTTAAGATAATTGTCTTAAAAATAAGTATTGTGAGATGCCTAACTCTTTTTCTATGATACAAATAGGCTTTTTGTAATATCCGGTCCCTCCGTAAACGTGAGAAACGCAATGTTCAGTTTTTCCGTAAACGTCAGAAATTGGCCAAATATAAAAGGAAGTCCTCGAAATAGAAGAAATTGGGGCCAAATAAAATTATGATAAAATTTTAAATATTAGAAAATGAAGATTTGAGATTTGAGATGCCCAAAAACCAGAGTCAGAATAGCTCAAAAAATTTGCCGAAAAAAGTAGGGGCATTTTTGTAATTTTTGAAAAAATTTGAAAACTCACAGGAGAGTTTTTTAAATAGAAAATTTGAGCTTTCTAGGGTTCTCAGAGGCCCTGAAAACTATGGGAACCCTTAGAACAGTTGAAACCCCTCCGGTGAGTGATTTCTACAAAAGTTGACCAAACCTTTGACCGAACGGTTCGGAATAGTTTCAGATCCTTTTTGAGTGATTCCAAAGGCAATTCTTATGATTAAGAGCCTAAGGAATATGATGGAAAAGACGGATTTCAAAAAGGAATTGATATGAGTCTAAAATGAAAAAGCCAAGAAAAGGGACTAAAATGCAAAAGTAAAAAGTTGCATAAAGTGACTTTTAGCTCCTTCTTATCCACGTTCCAGCAGCTCCTCACTTCCACGATTTGTTTTTGCCCCAAAAACAGAGAAGGAAGCCAGCTCTCTTGGGTGCACAAGGAGAGGAGATTTTGAAGAGAGAAAAAGCAAGGAAAAGGTAAGAAAAGTGTGAAATTTTATGCTCTTCCTTTGAGTAAACTTGTTCCTCTCATTCTCCTCTTCATTTCTATGGTTTCATTGATGGATTTGGTGATATTTTGAGTTTGTTCCAGAGGAGGGATAACAGAATTTAAAGGAGAGAAACTTATCACTTGGAAGAGCACTTGAGAAAAGCTAGGAAATCAAGGTAACTTGTTGTCTTCCATGCTTCTTCTTCCCTTCTCCTCCTTGTAATAATTTTGTCCCATATAGAGCCCAATCAAAGGGAGATGTGTAACAACCCAGAAAAAGAAAATAGAAAAGAGAATGAGAAAAGGAAAGGGAAAGAGAAGCTGGAAAATTTTCGAAGAGCTGAGAATTTTCTAAATCTTCTCGCCATAGCGAGATATGGAATCGCCATAGCGAGAATGCCTCTTCGCCGTAGCGAGTATGTTCCTAGCTATAGCGAGTGTGGCATTCCACATAGAAACCAGTAAGTTGCTCGCCGTAGCGAAATTGTTCCTAGCTATAGCGAGTATGGCATTCCATATAGAGACCAGGGAGTTGCTCGCTGTAGCGACGCTATAGCGAAGGCAGAAGTCTGGAACAGACACGATCTCGCCATAGCGACGCCATAGCGAAGGTCGAAAATAGATGCGATCTCGCCGTAGTGAAGCCATAGCAAAGGCAGAAGTCTGGAACAGACACGAGCTCGCCGTAGCGAGGTCACTAACTCGCTGTAGCGAGAGCGGTCCAGAAAAGCGAGAAAAAGAGAATTTGACTTTTTAAAAGCTTCCAAATCTCTTCTTTCTTCTTCTAACCGACTCAAACTCGTCTTAGGAGAGAAAAAAGGGCGGAGGAGAGAGAGAGAAGCTGAAGAGAAGAGGAAAGCACAAGAAAGGTATGAATTTCATGGCTTCCTCTTAGTAAGTTGCCTTCTCCCCTTTTTCCCTCCTTTTCACGGTTTAAATGGTAGAAAAGGGTTAGGTCTGAGTCTGGTTCAGAGGAGAGAGAGTGGGAAACCATTCTTGAGAGAGATTAGAAGTAGATAGTCTTCTCTTTCTTGCTTTTCCCCTTTCCTAAGAGTTGAGAAAAGAGAGGGATAGCTCATGGACCCTAGAGTGAGGAAAGACCTAGAGTGAGAAGCTCAGTAGAGCTGATTAGAAGTAATCCCTAGCTTAAGAATTGAGTATTAAGGTGTTAATTCCATGCTTTTGTGTGGTTAGGCTCAAGAGGAACTCTCCCATCTAGGAGTTGTTGTGAAATCCAACAAGGGAGGAGACAATTGTCAGAGCAGGTTGAGAATAGCTAGCAAGGTAGTTCTCTCCACTTTCTCTCATGCATAATTGTGTGTTTACATTGTCTTGCTTGTGTGTATGAATGATATGAGCTATGAGAAGTGTGTTAGCATGATTATGTGATATGATTGAGATGATGTTTTAAATGATTGTTTGGTTTGCTTGAGGAAATGGAAAAGCCAATAACCCTATAGCCAAGGTGAGGATGAGCCGAAGCCCTAAGTTGGTTGAGCCATATCTCCCAAAAGTGAGGTTGACTCCCAAAGAGTAAGGGTGAGTCTAAGTACCTCTAAAGTATGGGAAGGCAAATCCAAAAGCCATAAGGGAAGGGGTGAGGCCGACCCAAGTACTCAGCGAGCTCATGAATGTTATCCATGGCCATTTCACATGTTTTAAATGTTTTACATCATGTTTTATATGCTAACATGCCATACATGCATAATGAGACTTGTTGCATGCAATATATGTATGTTTGAATGAGAGTTGAACTACTGAGATTCCATGAATCTCACCCTCCCTCTCCACCATCCAACCATGCCAGGTGGCCCAAGTGAGATAAGGGATGGGAGCAACCACCACCAAGCATGAGGCTAGGGATAGAAATGAAGAAAAGTGTAAAGTTTTGTAATACCTTGTATATAAGAATTGTACATGAGATGTAAAAGAATGTATATGATGTAGCATGTACAAATGTTGTAAGACAATGTATGTATTAATGATGTATGTATGGGAATGAGGTTTATGGTGAATGAAAAGCTATGCTTGAATGAGAAAGAACCAATGATAGCCTAGAGCATAAGGGTGCATAAGTGGGCATGGGGTAGTGAGATTCTCCAATCTAAGTTATGAGACACTTGAGGCATGATTGATAGCTCCTATAGATGCTTTCTCATGTGCTCAAAGAGTCATAGAAGTAGAAAACTTAAGATTGGACCCCATTAGCCACACTTTTGGCCAAAAAAAGGGCCATTTTGCACATGATGTCATAGAAGAGCCATATGACCTCTTTTAGCCATGAGATTTGACATGTAGCTAGATTATGTCTAGAGCTTTCTGGGAAGCTAGAGTTCATGTCATTTAGAGGTCTATAGCATTTTCTATGAGCATTCAAAGTTGACATCAGAAATTCGGATTTCAGAAAATCACTGTTCATTTGGTCAGTTTTGAAATCATGTCATCCGAGGGGCAAACGTAGTCCAATGGCTACGAAATTTTATAAACAGAAACTATATGGTCACAGTGACTTGTAGGAACTGGAAGCACCTCATTTAGAGGTCTAGAGAGGAAGTTATGCAATTTCGAAGTTCCTGCCCAGAATCAGACACCCAACCAGACCCGAGGTACTGTTTCATCGGTTTCCGGGAAATTGGCTAGGTGAACTGATCTAGAGATATTTTTTTCCTCTAGCTAACGTCCACATCTTTCCATAGAGATAGAGTTTATGAGCATTGGATTTTTGTGGAATTAGTTGGACATTTTCAAAGTCCATATCAGTAAACTGTGACAGCAAAGAAGCCCCCTCTGACCAGTGAACTATTTCGATGTCAAACGCAGAATGAGTGAGAGATTGAGACTTCTAAGTATTTTTAGTATGAAGTAGACGTCTCAAAATTTCTAGAATGACCCAGATCATGCAGATACGATTTTTATGCATTTAGTTATGAATTTCCAAAGTTAGCCCAGAAATGAAGCAAAATCTGCCCATAGCGAAAATGCATGTCTCTAATCCCTTTTTGCTTTCCATGAGTTTAAAGCATATAGTAGGGATTGAAAGAAGTCTCAAAAGAGTAATTGAGCAATAGGAACCAGAGAGAGAGCTCAACCGGTCCATGTTACTTCTAAGTGGAGCTCTACCCACACATAGTGCCATAGAGGAGAGAGAGAGTAAGCATAAGGTTGAGAAAGTATCTCCCTTATGAGTTCCGCATTGCCATATGGGCTAGAGGGCACGTTGGGTATGAGCTAGAGGATAAGGTGTTTCAAGATGAATTCTGGTCCTAGCAAGGGAGATTCATAGATTTTGGAGTGTGAGAAGCAAGTAGGTGCAAAGAAATCAAAGAAAGAAGCATGAAAACACAAGATAGAAAAGTGACGGATTCATGGAGACATTGTGAAATCTGTTTTGATCCATGAATTCCCTAGCTTAGATGAGTGTTTTCTTGAGTTCCTAAGATCCCTAGAGACCTCCCCACACACATCTTCCATCAAGAAAACAAAGCAAACCCATTACTTCCGTTTTTCATGTGTCATTTCGGCCTAAAGCAGAACTATAGGTTAGGGATAGTTTTAATTTGTTCTAAGCTTAGTTTTGAGTCATATATGATGGAAGAGGATGAGAGGAAGCCTTGAAAAAAATTTAGAACTCATAGAAAGTGATTTAGTGTCTTAGGTTCCATATTATGACCTAAAGAAGCAATATGGTGCTAAGCCTTTTGTTTTAATGATGTGATGACTCTAAGAGGTTTAAAAGGAGTTAATAATCATATTTGAAAGGAAAGAATGAGGCCTAGAAGTCCCTTGAGGGGTGTTGCTTCATTAGGTGCCTTTATGGACCATAATGGAGCCTATAGAGCAATCTAATATTTTATCAAGTGATGTAGCCTTAGAACATGTTTTATGGACCTAATTGGCTCCCATAAATTGTATCTAGGCTAAGAGAAACTATCTCCACCAAATTGTGGGTGTGTGGCCAAAAGAAGAGGCTTGAAAGCCAAGGAAAAAGTGTGTGAAATTGTGTAAGGTAGCTCTCTCCACTTTCTCTCATATATGGATGTGTGTTTAGCTTGTTTTAGAATGTGTGTATGTGTATTTTTAAGCTATGAAAAGTATGCTAGCATGCCTTTATATTCCATGATCCTTGATGCCATGTTATGTTTGAAATGAACACATGATGTTTGTATGAGTTTGCTTGAGTGTGAAGAGGCCAAAAACTCTTCCCTTTGATGAGGATGAGCCAAGAACCCTTGAGCTTGGTTGAGACAAAGTGAAGAGCCTCCCAAAAGCAAAGTGGGCTCCCAAGAGTATGGTTGAGTCCAAAGTGCTCAAGAATGGGTAAGGAAAGTCCAAAATCCATGAGGAGAAGTGTGAGGCCAATCCAAACACTTGGTGAGCTCTTGAATGATTTGTATGAGTGGTTCACATGCTAAGTTTGCCTTTAAAATGTCTATGGCTTTTATTTTCTCCATACATACATTTATAAAGCTTGGTTGCACATATTATGTATGATTGAATGGGAGATGAGCTATTGAGATTTTTTGAATCTCATCCCTTCCTCTCCAATGATCTAACATGCTAGGTGGGCCAAGTAATTATAGTGAAGGGAGCCAACAATAATAAAGAAGAGAAATTGACAAGCTTAGGCCTTGTTTTGTTTATTTTGGAACCATAATGATGGTTCATCATGTATATGAAGTTGTATATGTACTATGAACGTTGAGACATGTGTAAATACACTATTATGTGATGTTTAGATGTATGATTCTGATATATGACCACTAGCCCATGTTTTGAGTATTCAAGGCTATAGAATGAGAATTGAAAGTTTGATGAATATGTGTATAAGCGAGGGTTGAATGGCCAAAATGAGATGCATGAGATTTGGGACCATTTGGGCAGCTCACACAAGTCTTAAAATATGCTTTTAGACTTGTCTAAAGGTGCCAACACCAAGGGAAGACCATTTGGCAAGTTTGGTACCTCATATGGAGCCAAATTTGACCATTATGGAACCCTATGTCACTTTTTGGTCAAATGAGTTATTATTGATTTGAAATTTGACAGGCAATTAGGTCTCATTAAGAGATTTTTGGAAAACTAAAGTTTATAATTCTTAGAGATCTACAGAATATTTGATGATTTTTCAAAGTTGGCCAAATATATGGAAATGGTCTGATGTACTGTTACAATGGTCCGAAAATGTTTTTTGTCACTCGAGCCCCAAATGATGTCCAATTGCTATGAAATTTCATACAAAGAAACTAAAAAATTACAATGACTTGTATCAACTAGAAGCACCTCATTTAGAGGTCTAGAGAGAGAGAGATACGAATTTTTGAAATTTCTGTCCAGTATTAGTCATCTTGCCTGACCAGAAGTACTATTCCATCGATTTTCGAAAGTTGGGCTTAATGAACTGATTTGGAGATATTTTTTATATCTAGTTAACATCCATAGATTTCTAGATTGGTATCATTTGCATGGATTGGATTTTTGTGGAATTAATTGGACATTTTTTAAGTTCATATCAGTAAACTGTGACAGTATCAGAACCCAGTCCGACTTCCAGAATATTTCGCATGTCAAACTCTCTGTGTGTGGGATGTTATGACCTGTACATATTTTTAGTATGAAATAGCCATCCTAAGCTTTCTATAATGACCAAGATTGCATGATTTCAATGTTTCTAGATTTAGTTATGATTTTTCAAAGTTTGGTCAGAAAGTGGAGCAATTCTGGCCGAGAATGAAACTCTTTATTCCACACTCCAATTCGGTTTCCATGAGTTGTAGGCATGTTTTTGTGATGCAAATGAGTTGTAATGGTATAATTAAATATGAGGATGCATAACATAAGCTCATACGGTCCATGTGACACCGAAATGAATTTTTAACCCTGACGCAACGCAAGAAACTGAATTAATTCAATGGAATTTCCCACTTTATTCTTACTATATCTCATATGAACATGTAAGGGATGATGGATATGAGTTAGAAATGATGGTGTTACACTTTTGAACTCATCTTTGGTTCACAAACTACCTTTCATTTTTCTATTTTAAAAAGGTTTTTTTAATTGTTTTTGGGAATCAATTTATTTTCTTATTTTTTTTAGTCATTCACATTATGCTTGACCTATGACGAGTCGTCAAGGTGACAAGCGTTTTTGCTTTTAGAATTTCTTTAACATCTTAGGTAACATTTAGTATAGTAGAAAGACTTTTAGGAGAAAGGAAGAGGAAATATACAAGAATAGAATGAAATCTTATGTATTAAAATCACATTTGGTATAATATGAAAAAGAGTGAAAATGCTTTTCTATTTGGATGTTTGATACAATGAAAATAATATATAAATGAAAATAACAGGTGAGCAAATCACCAAAACACCTCTGAAGCAAAAAACAAAATATTAAATAACTAGCTTTTATTAATTAACATAAAAAGAAATAGGAAAAGTGACAGTTAAAGACTTCAAGTTGAAGATATTTATACTAAAAGATTTTAAGTTTTAAAAATATTCTCAAAGATCCAAGGACCAAAAATTTTAATTGTAAAAGAAAATTACAATTTAGGATCTTATGTTACATTTTTGGCCCTCGAGTTCTTAAGAATAATTTTAAAATTTAAAGTCTTTCAATATAAATATTTTTAACTTGAGATCTCTTATTGTAATTTTCCTAAATAAAAATAAAACATTATTGTCATTTAGGGCAAAGTAGTATTTCTTCCTTCTCTTTCCATCTTCATCAGTACCATTCCTTAGCAAAAATGATGGAATACACAATGCTATTTAAGACAAGGGACAAAATCTATCCATCATTCCTTTTCAAATGTACCTAACATCTTTTTGCATATTTCCATCTCACTCTCCCATTTCTCTTTTCCCTTTTCAAATGTATCAAACATGTTGTTAGTCATGGTTGTAACACAATTATAATAGTTTTTTTTAATGTATGAATTAATTTAGAGTACATGCATAAAATTACATAGTATTTATGTTCTATAAATTAATTTAATTTGGTTATATCATTTATAAGGATTTTTCTCTTAGCATTTTATTAGATATATTTTAATTCATGATTATAGTGCAAATGAAATCATTTTTATAGTTATTCAAGTAAATTAAATTAGGATTATTAATTAACATGGTATTTGTGTTCAAAAAATTGAGCCCTTTATTATTAAAATTTTCAATTAATGTATCAAGTCAATATTATGATATATAAAATTTGTCATGTTGAAATTGCATCATGATAATCCCCAATGAGACCATGGAAAAAGAGTCTATTTTAACTATATATATGACTATCTATGATAAAGAAAAAGAAAGTTAAAAAGTATGAAATGATAAAGGATCTTTAAAGAGGGAGGTGATCTTAGGGAGTTGTGAGGGATGATCCCTAAAAGATAGGTGACTTTTGATTGGTTGATTTTTTGCTTCTGGATCCATTATAAGGGATGCTCTAGTTAGGAGAAAGTTTTTAGTAATTTGGTTTTAGTTCATGGTGATGAGTAAAACTAACAGACATGCTCAAAAGGAATGATAAAGATGAAGATATCTTTTCTTGCCATGATTACTACTATGCATGCATTATTATTATGAGACATTCTTTTACTGCCTATATGCTTTATTTTGCTACTATGAATGTAATATAACCATGAGAATAAATTTTGTACTAGGAATTTTAAATGTTCATCATTTCCTCCCATGATATGTCTAGCACACTAAGATAATCCTCAAGTTGACACTTGAAGTAGTAATGTTATGGGTAAACATACCCTTTGTAGGCATCACGCCCATCGTCTAGAATGTGTAACTAGTGGCCTGAGAAATGGTAGATTAGGATTTATGCACTTCAGATGGACTAGGCATTAGACGTAAGGGAACCTTTTTTTTTATTTTGAAAAAAATTTTTCCATAATTTTTATATGTGAATATATAATGGGTTCTGTATATGATAAACCCCACATTTAGATGTTATAAAATTAAAAATATTATGACTCAATTCTTTATAAAAAGAAGCAATATCTAAGTAAAAAGTTTCATAAGAAATTAACCAAGTAATAAAGCTAAGGGAGTTACAATCTTAATCCTTTCCAGTTTGAGGTTCAAGCCAAGATACACCAAGAACTAATAGAACTACTATCATTAACTAGTTTTTTGTCACCAAGGATTTCACTATGGTAATGTGTAACAATCGGGAAAAAGAAAGAAAAAGAAAAGAAAAGAGAAAAGAAAAAAAAAAGAAGAGAGAAGAGAAAAGAAAAGCTGAAAATTTTTGGAAGTTGAAAATTTTCTAAGTCTGCTAGCTATAGCGAATGTACCTGTTCGCTATAGCCTAGCTATAGCGAGAGTGCCTTCTAGCTATAGCGAGAATGCTTCTAGCTATAGCGAGTTCGGGCACCCTATACAAAATCCAGGGAGCTGCTCGCCGTAGCGAACGCTATAGCGAAGGCAGAGGTCTAGGACTGATTCGAGCTCGCCGTAGCGAGGGTTATGGCTCGCTATATCGAGGGTTAGTCCGGAAAAGCGTGAAAAAAGAGGATTTGACATTTTAAAGCACCCCAACTCCTTCTTTCACTCTGTAACCGACTTGAGCTCACTCTAAGATAGAGAAAAGGGTGGAGGAGAGAGAGAGAAGCCTAGAGGAGGAAGGAAGAACAAGAAAGGTAAGGATTTCCATGGCTTTTCTCTTAGCATGTTGCTCTTCTCCCCTTATCCTCTCTTCCCACGGTTTTAGTAGTTAAAGTAGCCATGTTTTGAGCTTGGTTCAGAGGAGGGAGAGTAGAAAACCCCTCTTGAAGAAGACCAAGACTCACATATCCTTACTTCTCCCTTGCTTCCTTCTTGAGAGCTTGAGAGAGGAAGGAGGGTTAATGAGTTTTTAGTGAGAGAAAGAACCCTAGCTTGATATGCTTAGTAGGGTTGCTAGAAAGAGATCCCTGGCTTTATGAATCAAGTGTTAAGGAAATAATTCCATGCTTCTTGTGTGGCTAGGCTCAAGAGAAGCATTCCCATCTAGAGGTGATTGTGAAACCAACAAGGGAGGAGACAAATTGAAAGGAAAAGTGTGATTAACCAATAAGGTAGCTCTCTCCACCTTCTTTCATGCATAAGATGTGTGCTTACATTGTCTTGCTTGTGTGTATGTATGTTTTGAACCATGAGAAGTATGCTAGCATGATGATGTTTTATGTATTTCAATGATATTTTATGTGGTTTCTTGAGTTTGCTTGAGTATGGAAAAACCAATAACCCTTTAGCCATGGTGAGGATGGGCCAAAAAACCTCAAGTTGGTTGAGACAAAGTAAAGAGTCTCCCAAAAGTGAGGTTGACTCTCAAAGAGTAAGAGTTGAGTCTAAGAACCTCTTAAGAATGGGTGAGGTAAGTCCAAAATTCCCAAGTGAGTGGGTGAGGCTAATCCATGTACTTGGCAAGCTTTTATATGTTATGTATGGCCTACTCACATATTGAGAATGCTTTTTCTTTTATGCATGACCAATTCAAACGTTGCAAATGCTTTTCTTATGATTTCACATGCTAATATGCCCATGCATACATTGTGAGACTTGTTTGCATGCTTTGTGTGTATGATTGAATGAGAGATGAGCTAGTGAGATTCTTTGAATCTCACTCCCCCTCTCCACCATCCCAACATGCTAGGTGGACCAAGTGAGGCAAGAGATGGGAGCCACCAAGCTTGAAGCTAGGGAGATTGGTGAAGAAAGTGTAAAGAGCCTTTTGTTACTATCTTGTAGTTAAGTCAAGGAATGTAAATTAATGATGTATATCATGTAGCACCTATGAATGTTTGTAAACCAATGTATTTATCATGTATATATGAGAATGAGACCATTTTGAATGAAGAAGCAAGTTTTGTTATGAAAAGCATGATTTTAGTATTGGCCACATGAGTGTATAAGTGGGTGTGGGATAGTGAGTTTCTCCAATCTGGGTTGTTAGACACTTAAGCCATGATTGATAGCCCATATGGATGCACTCTCATGTGCTCATAGAGCCTAGAGGTAGGAGAACCCAACTTGGACCCCATTAACCCTTTTTTAAACAAGAAAGTGGCCCTTTTGCACATGATGTCGAGAGTTGACCAAATGACCTCTTCTCACCTTGAAATTTGACATGTGACTAGATCTTGTTTAGAAATTTTTGGAAAGCTAAAGATCAAGTCATTTGGAGGTCTATAACATTTTCTATGATTTTTCAAAGTTGATATCAGAATTTTGGATTTTCAGAAACACTGTTTATTTGGTCAGTTATGGAATTGTGTCATCCGAGGGGCAAACGTGATCAAATGATTACAAAATTTTATAGGCAGAAACTAGACAGTCACAGTGAATTGTAGCAACTAGAATCACACATTTGGAGGTCTAGAGTGGAAGATATGCAATTTCAAAGTTCCAGCCCAGAATCAGTCATCCTACCAGACCCGAGGTACTGTTTCATGGGTTTCCGGGAGTTTGGTTTGATGAAATGATCTGGAGACATTTTTCCTCTCTAGTTAACATCCAAATATTTTCATAGTGATATCATTTGCATGCAGTGGATTTTTGTGGAATTAGTTATACATTTTTGAAGTCCATATCAGTAAACTGTGATAGTAGCAGGAACCCCTCCGACCAGTAGATGGTTTTGCGTGTCAAACGCATTATATGTGAGACTTTATGAGTTGCATATATTTTTAGCATGAATTAGACCCCTTAATATTTCCAGAATGACCGAGATCACATGTTTTCGATTTTTCTGTATTTAGTTATGAATTTCCAAACTTTGCCCAGAAATGAGGCCAAATCTGCTGAAAACGAATTTGCATGTCTCATATCCCTTTTGCTTTCCATGGGTTTAAAGCATATTTTTGGGATTGAAATGAGTCTTAATAGTGCAATTAAACATGAGGATGCATAGAAAGAGCTCACCCGGTCCATGTGACACTAAAGTAATGTCTACCCATGCATGACGCCATAGAGAAAGAATATGAACCTAAAGAAAATAATCTCCCTTTATGCTTCCCATATGTATATGAGCATGTAAGGCATGATGGGTATGAGCTAGAAAAGAAGGTATTACATAATGTACACATAAATATACATATCACATAAGTAATATAATAAAAGGTAGAATATTGTTCTCTCAAAGATTTAATACTAAAATAGTTTCTAAGTATTAAAATTGTACACTTTAATTTAAATAAACTAAGTGATTACAAGAATTTAAAAGTGAATAAAAAAACAAAATAAAGACAAAACATGGCAGAGTATTTAAGACAAATTCAACAAGTAGAGAGGCCTAAGATGATTTGTCATTCTAGTACTTCAATATAACCATTTAATCTTTCTTTATCTTTCTTTCAATAATGATATTTGTTAGCCAGCATTCTAATATACCTATAAGAATCTTTCAAATTACCTATAGGTATATTACTCAGCCAAATTCCTAATTCCTTATGAAATTAAGTTACGTAATATGTAATTACCCACAAGTCTTATTATGACTATGTGAAATTGATAAGTGTATTCTTATCTCATAGATGAATGAATCCACTCAACATAGCAAGTTTTTTGAACTCAAGTTATTTAATGCAAGGTCTATTTCTAATCTCCCTTTCCTAAGTTCAGTTAGAAATCCCAAGTCAACTCAATTGTTGGCTAGCCAATTAGACACATTAATAATGAAATTGAATAAGCACATATGTATCATTAATTGCAAGAAAAGGAAGTAATCAAACTCTAATCCATACTAGAGTTCTTAATAATCCCAAATACAAATGCTTAGCTACTCATTATAGAGGAATTTAACATTAAGAAAAGAGCATCCATTAAACTAATCATAAAATATAAGGAAAGGTAGAGAAGCAAAGAAAATGCTAAATACTCAATTAGTTTTTGCAATTCCTCGACCTCTTCCTTGCTTTTTAAAGCTCCAAAATTGCCTCCTAATCCTTGAAGAATGTCCAAAAATCTCCTTTACTAAACCTTCAAAAAAAAAATCATTAAAAATGGCCCAAACTATGCAAAAATAGTCGTGTATCTGACTTATGTGGCATGATGACTAGAACTTATTCTAGGTTGTAATGCCATTACTTACTTTTTAGGAGAAAAATCCTTTATAGGCACCATAATCTAAACAAATTCCTAGTCATAGCACTGCTCTGACTTTTGCTTTAATTTAGATTCTTTTTGTGTCCTAGTTTTATATTTCCATGTTGTGGCTTTTGGGTCTTTCAGTTTTTGATTTCTTTATACTTTTGGATTTACAACAACACTAAAATTCATCTTCTAACTAACTATTATAAAATAAACCAAATCTAACACAAACACTATATAAAAGCCCAATTGAACATACTTATTACTCTTAATCAAAGTTAAACATAAAACAGTAAATTTTATTCCCTAAACCTAAAGTAAATCAAATTTAGCTCCTAAAAATATACCAAAATAACTAAATTATTGAGAGTTAACACTAAGTCCCTCCTAAAAAAAGATCATAGGCATGTATGTAATTACACAAGTTTCAATAATATACTTATCTCAACCATCTAACATGAAATTACTAGAATCTAATTTTGTTTTCCATTAACTTCATACATGCATCAAATACTTTAAAGGCAAGAGATTAAAACATAGTGAAAGCTTGTCCTTTTGTTTAACATAATTACAATTAAAAATCAAGAATTTAAACAAAGTTATTTATTAGATAATGAAGGAGATATAAAAACGTAAAATAATGCAAAATGTGTAATTTAAACATGTGATAAAAAATATTATGGGATGTTATTTACTTATAGTATAAATAGGAACACCGTGGCACTTCCTACAACCTATTCCCACTAACCATTGGATTTAGAAAGGTTCCTGGAATTCCTTAACATACCAGCAATGCAAGAATCAACAACACTTGTTAACTCAATAATCCACATGGAGCTAAATTGAAGCAATTAGTTAACACTTAAAGTATCTTGTGGGCAATATCAAGTTTTCAACTTTATTATCTATTTGCTTACTTTACTACCACCATCAAAGAGTGATTACACTAAAATATTAATTTGCTACTTTATTTACTAAATTAACCTACCATGTAATTAACCTATATTCTTAAGACTAGTTCTAACTCATGTTATTTTTCAAACTAATTTTCAATACATCAAGTGAGCTTAGAATTTACCTTAGAAGGCTATAATTGAGAATTTGAGCTAGTAGATACCTCACCCAAGCACGAAGTGAACCAAATCACCCTACAACTGAAAAAAAACTAATTTAAACTCACTACAAGATATGGCAAATGAGATTCCTGTTAAACCCAAGGTTGAAAGAGTCAACAAATGAGGGGAGGGTGATTTTTACCAACATGGATGAGATTCTAGAAAAACTACAATTTTAAATACCTCAGCCATAATGCAACTGATGGAAACCATGTTTCGTGGCTCTTGGATTAAGGAATGTTGCTATAATGGGTGTAACATCCTCCTTAAAATAAAATTTAATTAAACCAATTAAATTAAATTAACTAATTTAGGTGTTGTTAAATTAATACAATTAAGTCTTAAAATAAGAATTTCAAGACTTATGAATTTTTGGATTAAAACAAAATTTGTTTGAAATCGTTAGGAATTTATTAGGAATACTTAATATTTATTTGGAATTAAAAATATTTTATTAAACAATAGTAAATTAGATATAGATACTTAGAAAATGAAATTTTAAAAAACTTTTATGCCAGTAAGACCCTAAAAATATAAGAAAAATAATTGAAAAATAAAATGTTTAGGTGAAATTTAAGGGTCAAAATACAATTAGCAAAAGCTTACGGCTAAAAACTATAATTTTAACCATAGCCAAAGTATAATTTTAGCTAACCAAACTGTATTTTTTTCCATAACTTAAACTTCTTCTTCTTCGTTCAAAATTCATAGAGACATGAATGTAAAAATATGTTGGACACTTTGGAATACATTAATCAATAATTAACAATCATTTTTATACCTTATATCATATTACTATGATCAAATTTGATTTGCTTTTAGATATGACTTCTAAGGAAAAATCTAAAGGACACGTACAAAGAAAGGAAACCTTAAGAGAAGCCACTGCCTTTCCATTCTATATAAACTCTTTCATATCTTCACTTTCTATGCACACCATGAATCAAAACACTTCCTAAAACTTTATCATTCTAAAACTAAAAGGAAGAGAGTTGAGAAAGCAATAAAGGAAGCAAGAGGATAAGGAGAACCAAGGAAGAAGAAGAAGATTTTTAGAACTTCCCTTTGGTTAGATAAACCCTTGTCTTGTTGAGATTTTCATTTTCTTCTTCTTCTTCTTCTCATCTCCTTCATATTCTTTTCACCTCATATTTGTATTTGGTTAACATCTTGAAGAGATAAAGTCGCATGTCATCCATTAGTTTAAACTTGTTGTGATAATGTTATTGTGTTGATAGTGGAAGTTGGGTGTTGTTAATGTCATCTCCTTTCTCTTTTTCTTGAAGATCTGGCTAGGGTGGAAAGAAATTCATGTGAGGGTTGAGTTTAAAGAAAGTTTTGTGGAAGGAAATGCTATTGTGTTGACCTAATATTAGCCTATTTTGGATGTTTATATGTTGACCTGGGCATTTGGAATGATGTGGTTGACAAAACCAAGGAGAAGACAATGAGTAGCTTAACTTTCGCAGAATAAAGGGTCTATACACGCCCCCTTTCAGTGTGGCAATGCACAAGTCATGCATAAAACCTAGGAAAGCATGACCTAGGCCATGCATCACTATAAGACTTACTTCTAGAGATTTGCATTGCCCCCTTATTTTGCTAGCTTTTATTGTTTCCATGTTTTAAGATGCCTATTTCACCTGTATGCATTCTTATAAGTCATGTGACTTTCCTAGACATGAAATTAATGGTTTTATGCTAATTCTCAAGCTTAAATCTATGTAAAATTGTCTAATATGGGTGTATGGATGATGATATGCTTTTTTAGATTATCTTGGAACCCTATAAGCTTGAATTCAAATAATATGTCACTAAATCCTTAAGCAAGGATATTTTCTATGTCAAACCTCTTTTATTGTCTTTTTACCCTCAATTATTAGCTTAGTCCTTACTATTAACACCTAGATTAGGTTTAAGTGAGTAAAATAATCACGGTTGACAGTTCAAGCGTTAACATATGATAAAAATGTAGAATCACTAAAACTTTTTCTTTTGTAAACTTTTTATCAATAAACAGTCATATATGTGTCACATATCTCTCTTATATCCCTAGATAATACACTAGATTGACGTCAACACCAAAGGCAGATCTCAATTTCTGGGTTTCTAAACCTCCATTTCTCCTCATTATGTAATCACTTATCACATTCCAACCTTATATTTGTACTTAAATCATATGGCCAAGCATTTTGGTTTACTAAAAATTCAGCAGCATAATGGTTAGAATTTGAATGCTATCTGGGCACTTTAGCCCTCTCTTCTATCAAAATACCTTGTCTGCATATAACTTAAATATAGTATACTCAATGCCAAAGGTTGTAAGGCTTAATTACTAGCTAGCCTTTAGACCCAAACTGCTCAGACAGCTAAGAATATTGAATGCTTATAAATGCATCAAAATCACATTTATATTATTAGAAATAGTCATACACTTTCTAATCCATTTCTAAACTATCATATTTAGGCTCAAAATGTATACATCATCACCATTACATACATCTCAATCTTAAAACACGGTCTAACATGATATAAAAAGAAATACAACATCGAATACATATGTCTTTATGGAGCTATAGAATTTCCTCAATCTACTTGGATATTTTCACCTAACAAGGGGGTTAGTGAATAAAAGAGTGAGATTTTAGGAAAACTCTTAGTAGCATAATCCTACTCTAACATGCATTAACCACTCAAGCACACCAATATGCATATATGCATGTATATAGCTTTTCTAAGATCGAAGTCTTTTGACATGTGATAATATGTATGCACACAGCTGAAATATGGTCAAGCTTACTAGACTTTTACCAGAGTGACATTGATACTTAGCATAAGGAAGAACTACTATATTTAATTCCTTGGCCTTTTTCTCTTAACCATCATCAGATAAAGCTTTGCTTACTAGGAAAGAAATCATAGAAATCTCATAAAACTCATTCAAACATCTCAAGCAGTTAAAAGCATAAAAGAGAGGAGGAAAATGCTATTTGCTATAAGTTTACTCCTAATGCTGCAGGCACTAGTCTTTTCTTCCTTCTGGTCTTTCTATTTCCCAGTCAAGCATTGACACTGAGGCTTCTTACTATTTTGATAGCCTACAATGTTACATTATATCCAAATTAGTGTCAAGGCTCTAGCATACTGACTATATGCTTTACTATGCACGATTTATGCATTTCCAACCCTTTGATGGCATTTTAGGACTTTTTTTCTAAGAATTTTCTTCCTTAACTTATTGACCATATTCTTAGGCTTAACTAGTTCAGCCATTGCCTTAAAATGGAGCTTGAAACTTTTCTAATTTGATTGTTTAGCTAGCTTTTTTGGGTTGCCCTTCATTTAGGCCTTGATTTAAGGTTTCTCATGGGCAAATTTTCCTAAGCAATTTAAGCTCACTAAATTCTTATTTTTAGCCAAAAACTAGCATTTGACTATTCATTTGGTCATTACACTATTTCTTTGGTCATTTCTCAACTTTCCATATTTGTACCCCTATGGTTATTTTTTAAAACCATATCCCCATGCATCTAAATCTTATTCTACTTCTTAGATAGCTTATTAGACTCAAATTGAGCTCATTAAAGGCTTTAAACACAACACTATACACATGGATGCTCAATTACTTAGGTAGAGTTTCATATGTACCTAGAAAATTCAACTTTCATATATGATTTTCATAATTCGAACCGATACTTCCCCTAGTCTTTATAATTCTCTAAAGGACTTCTAAATTTCTTAGAACCCAAAAATAGGCTCATTTAATGCTATTTCCTATAGGGTACTCGAGGCTATGTAAGGGATGCTTCATTTAGAATTTTTTTCAATTTCTAGCCATGTTTTCTCTAGTTTCACACCTTATATGACTTTTACATGCTTGATATCATCAAATGTATGGAATAAAGTTTATAGAGAAAGACTTTCTCTTTTTACACCTGATGAAAAGGGAGGGAAACTCATAAAATCATAGCTTAAAACATATCATGCTATACCTTGTTTTGAAGCTCGTTTAATGCTCTACATTTTTCATTGATTGGTTTTTTGAAAAGAAAACTTCCTTCCCCTTTGATGATAGCTGAAATACCTCTAAAACAAAATTTAAAACCATCAAATTAAAGCTTTTAAGAAGAAGAATCATTTTTATAACCAGAGCTTCACGAAAAAAGTATGAAAACCTACTTATTTAGCTTGACTTTTCCCTTCTCTCTCCTCTCTCTACTATAGACACCATTAACAAAGCTTGGAGCTATTGCAACTAAGTTTGAGGTGATAAAAGAGCTGAATAAGACAAAGGACCATTAAAAAATAACAAAAAGTGGCCTCATGATAATTCAAAATTTTCATTTTGCCCTTCCTTTCTCGAACTTTAAAAATTTTACATTCTAGCCCTTTTTATGTTTTTATAGTTTTGGATTTATATTCTTATATATCAGGTCTTAAAAGCCTTAGGCTAACTTTCTAGGCTATAAGAGCTTAAAACAGTGTAAAATAGCTCAAAATTACATTGTAGTATTGGCTTTCTCATTTTTGTGCTGTCAGTGTTTTAACTTGTTTTATACTTCTTGGGTCTTCTAATTTGCTCATCCAACTCATACAAGATGGGAAATAACATTAAATTATTCTAATTAATTTTTGTTTAAGATTCTTGAATTTTTCACTTTTTTGGCATACCCCTATTCAGACGTCCTTGAAACTCATTCTTTTTCTGCTTTTTTTTTCTATTTTTTTCTCTGTAAGTAGTTTCCTACTCTCTTTTTCATGTTCCTCTAACTTATTAGGAGGTTTAAATCCAATTATAAAATATTGGATGTTATGTTCTAAACCTTATGCATAAAAGACTAAACAAGGAAAGTTACCTATGCGTGGATGACTAGGATGAATGGAATACTTTGACCAAAACTTTGATTCCTATGCATGTCTAACTATATCTTAGGCTGCTCCCATGCATAGATGACCATATTTGTGAAATATCTTGATATGGACTAATAAATTGGACTTTTAAGGCATTGAAAATATTTAAAAAGACATGTTAATAAGAAAAGGGGGGTTTCCACTAGAGTTCATTTAAACAGATTATTAGTTCATATCATGACTTGTATATTATACATTGTTTATAATTAACAGCTAGAGTCTATAGCTCTTTAGAAATATATGTGCATATGGAATTTACTCTATGGGCTAGTAATCTGAGCAATTATATTAAATGAAAAGCTATGATTATATTGTTAATGTTAGTACATAATCAGAGGTCAAAGTCCCTTACTATCAGTAATATACTTTATAGGATGGTTGTGGGGTTTAAAGTCCCTCTTAGATTTTGGATTTCTTGCATAATATGGATCCACACTAGGGGATGCCCTCATTTGCAATCATGATATGAATGGCTATGAATATTGATCATATTAACAAACGTTATGATATGCAAGGAAAGGAAGGTAGTTATTTAGTCATAAAAATGCTAAAAGCCTATGTTTCATATTAGGTAATATGGGATACTCAATTTGACACCTTTGATTTCAAAAAATAGTTTGTGTTAGGTAATATGGGATACTTGATATAGTACACATGGAACTTTTTTAGTTTTGACCAACATTTTTAGACGTGATTAGCTATAATTCCTTAAGGAAATTGCCTGACTCTTACCATTAAGTCTATGAGTTGTATGATATATGCAAGATATTATTTTGTATCTGCAGTATTGGATAGGTTACTAGATTCAAATATATGTTAATGATTATATGCTTGTTATTATGATTTGACCTATTGATTTCTTAAATATACAAAGAAAATCTTTTCTATGCATGTAGCAACTAGACCACTATTTGCTTTAAAGCCTTATAATGTTTTATTAAGAATTATTGAATTTTCACTTTTTTAGATAATGTGTTTAAATAAGAAAGATGCCAATTACATGGTACATAGTTGAGGTCAAGAGTAGGAAAGGTATAGGTGCTAATAAACATAGAGTCAATGATTATGATAGAAGACTCTTAGTTGATCCCTCCTTCATCTTTGACCCTTCTAATGACCTAGTCATGTAAAGATTGATGCAGGAAACTAAGTAGTGTAATTTAACTCTGTGGAGCCTAGATGATTGTATATAAATGTAGATATTGGCTCTGTGGAAATAATAGTTTGATCTTGGAACCATTTTACTATAAATATGACTAACGTGAACTTTGACTATGGACCAATGTGCATCTATAATATATAAAATAGTAGAAAATATTAATTATTATGTTATAAATGTGTGTGATCTCTTTACTTATTAGTCTTTATCTCACTACACATAATATATAAATAAAATTGTGTAAAATAAGTAAAAGGGTTACAATGGGAGAATGAACTACAAAAATGGCAAGAAAAGTTGTTAAGCTCTTTGAGATGAAGGGGGTAAGCTAAACAAAGGATATGGGTTCAAAAATTCATGTGAGGAGCTACCTTATCTGTGAAAATGTAGTTGGAACACATTGAGAAGAAATTAAGAAGATGATGATGCAGCCATGAGAGAGATAGATGAGTTGTTAACCGATGAACCTAGCAGCACTATTGAAGATATAAAGAAGCTTTGTGAAGAATGTTGCAATATAAAAATGCACATGTAAGTATACATGCCGCATAAGTAATATAATGATAAACAAAGTATCATTCCTATAAGGATTTGTCACTAGGATAATTGTTAAGTATTAAAATTGTATAACTTAATATAGATTAAGACAAAAATAAATATAGATCAAAATAAACTAATTAAAGATATAAAAATAAAAAAATAAAGAGAGATAGGATTTTAGACTAAATTGGGAAGTAAAATATTTAGGATTATGGTTCCCTCTAACATTTCATAAAAACTCAATATATTCTCTTTGACAATGAGCTTAATGACACAATATGCTAGTCTAAGACTCTTAATTATTTATATGCTTCTTTTGAATTACCTATAGATGTATCCCTTTAAACTAATTCATAATTCCTTATGCAATTGATTAAGAAACTTAGTCAAGAATGGGTTTTAATGTAACTACGCAAGGTTGATATGTATATTCATATCCTAAAAGCAAATTGACTCACTTAACTCAGTAAGTGACTCAAAAGCACATTACCCAATCCTTTGTCTAGTTCTAAATTCCCTTTCCTAAGTTCATTTAGGTTACCCAATTCATCTAACAATTTTTCCATACACTTATATACTTTAGGAACAACATTGAATAAGCAAAATACACAACTAATTATAATTAATAAGAGTAAAAGAATCCTACTATGTACTAGGATTTGTCACACCATAGTAAGACATACCTCAAATTATATCACAAGTGGCATTAAAACTCCATTTCAATCAATTTATCATTTCAATTTTGAGTTAAGCAATCTAATTCCAAAAGCAAGTTGCAGAATTTTTTGGTTCCATATTCTGATACAAAATTCAAAAATTTATAACTAATTCTAAAAAAATTGAAATCATGTAAACTATACCATTCTAGAAAGCTCTAGATGTCAAATAATGATTAAAAATAAATCTAGACCAAGAAAATAGCATTTAGCTCATGAAAATAAATGGAACTATACACTAGTGTGGGTGGCATACTACAACTAATCTCAAATTTTGAAAAATCATATCTCCCTCTATAGAGCTCTAAATGAGGTGTTCTTAGTAGTATGGAAAGCTTATGATGTCTAGTTTATACCTGTAAAATTTCATATGCATTGGATTTCATTTGGCCTACGAATAACATAGAGAAGCAAACTGACCATATAAACAATAACTTTGACAGATTTGCATAATTTGGCCAATTTTAAAAATTTATAATAAATTCTCTAGAATTCTAAATTGAGTGCTCTTTATTTTTGTGAAAAGCTCTAGATGAGACCTATATTCATGCAAATTTTCATGTACAAATTTGTCCATTTGGTTAATTTGTGATTTAGTTCAAGAATCTGGCACTTTTTGGTACCATAAAGGGGTCAAAATACACCAAATGGTTTTTCACAACATCCATGACCATTTGAGCAAGTGCCATCTCATAAACATAGCATATATAAGTATTTCAAATGGTCCAAATCATCATAAAACTCAAACTCACCATCCCACATACATAAATACACATTCAAGTCAAGGCTCCCACATGCCAATATCATATAATTTCTCACATATGGCTCCAAATTTGTTCATACACTACATTTACATACTTTTATAATTGCTTAAGGGTTTACATATCAAAAATAACTCATATATACAAACTTTGACATTTAATTACATCTAAAACTAATCTATTGTCAAAGTATTGCAATTCATGCTCCTTGGCTCCCATTTTTGCTTCCTTGAGCTTTACCTAGATATGGTTAGATAGAAAATGAGGGAGAGTGAGATTCAAAGAATTTCAATAGCTCACTCATCCTTTCAAGTAAGCAAATAGCACCAAACACTTTCAAGAATCATTCAAATCATAATTTCCACATCACATAAATATGTCAAAGTCAAGAACAAGCTCTAGGGACTTTTAGTCTAACCTCACTCTATTATTTAGAACTTTTAGATTAGCCTCATCCACTTTCTAAGGACTTTTGACTTAGCCTCACTCATTCTTGAGACTTTTGGACTTTTGGCACAACCTCACCTATAAAGAGCAATTTCACAATTCAAAAGCAATTTAAGAAGCATAATAGTACCATGGCAACAAACCAATAACAAATCGCATATCTCATGATTCAAACACACATACATGTATTCAATGACAATCATACAACCAAAAAATGCACACAAGAAAGGATGGAAAGCTACTTTGGTTTAAGAAGACAAATTCTTCCTTTGTTTCCTCACTTCCTTGGCTCAGCCTCACACCCACACCTAGGAGGGACTTGATTCACTTGGCCTAGATACATTAAATAAGACACAATGCAATCATTGGAACCATCTCTAGTCTCACATAAACTCTACACAAGCTATCTCTAGTTTATGTCACCATTATGGCTCCATACAAGGCATAATGAAGCAACTTATATAATTCAAGATCTTTGCTTCAATTTCTCCCTCAATCTAAGTCATATGAATCTATTTAAACTCATTAGAGTCATCTCCAACTTAAATCAATGAGCCTAACACCAAGTTATATCTTTATGCATAATGGAACCTAAAATTTTCAACTTTTAAAATATGGTTTCTAAATTAAAACCAATAGTTCCTTTGATATATATAATTCATATCTAGACCATTTTTAAACTTTGAAATGCATACTATACTTAGAACCTATGGGATTTTCTTAGTTTTCCTAGAAAATTTGCCATCCATGAAGCTTCTTAGATGTCTTATGAACTCATATATAGTCCTAGACATCCTAAATTACCATTAAAAAGTCTTATATTTGCCAAGGTGCATCCAAAACCCTAAGAGCCATAAGTTGCTATCTAATAGTTCTTTTTGAATCTTAAATCATTTAATGTGGTTTCCCATGCCTCAAAGCCTCACTTCTTATCAAGTACTAATCAAAATAAGACCCCTAACATGTGGTCTCAATTCTGGCTGAATTACATAAGAGAAGAAGGAGCAAGATGGAGCAATAAGGACCATGAGAAGTTACCTTATTTGGAAGCTTTTCAAAGGTGCTTTGTTATACTTCTAAAACCTCTTCTAATTTCTCTCTTTTCTTTACTAGACCAATCATTGAACATGACCAAAAAATCATTAAAACCATGGGAGAAGATAGGAGAAGGAGGAGAAGGAGTTTCATGAAGGAAAAAGCATGAAAAACTAAAGGATTTTACACTTTTCAAAGCTTCTTCTTCCTTCCTTGGCCTCCCTTCTTGTGCGCCTTAAAGAGTAACTCTTAGATCTATTTTGGAGTGAAGATAAGTCAGTCAAGAGAGAGAGAGTAGACATGGGACATTTTTAAAAGGCCAAAAATTCATTTTTTATAACTTTTTAAATTTATAATTTAGTCTCTTTTCTTGGTTTTGTCTAATTGGGTTCATTTCAACTCTTTTTTGGGAACCGTCTTTTCCATCATGAAATTTAGGTTCTCAAATTCATAAAATAGCTTTGGTTTTATTTAAATTGAATTTAAAACCTTACCAAATAATTCGCTCCAAATTTTAGTAAATTGACACTCTAAAATTTAAATCGAAAAGGTTTTGACCATTCTAAGAGTTCCTATAATTTTTGGAGCCTCTGAGAGCTCTGAGATACTTAATTTTTTCATTTAAAAATTCTCCTTCAAGTTTTCTAAAAAGTGCCCAAAATTACGAAAATACTACTGATTTTTGTTTTATTTCATTTAATTATTTTGGCTCTAGTTTTTAGATATCTTTAACCTTGTATCCTCATTTTTTATTTTTTAGATTATTATTTTAATTTTATTTAGCCTTAATTCCTTCTATATAAGGGACCTCCTTTAGTAATTAAGTCTTTTTAGAATAAACGGGAATTACAAGATTCATCACAATCTCAAAACAACAATCTTTGCTTATCAATACAAGATAAATCAACATAAAGAATTGAGCAATTATATAATATAATTAGAAATACAAGGAGAAATAAAATAATACAAGAAAAAAAAGTTCTAATCAATAGTTTTCCTCTAATTCCAAGCATTCCCCTTGTATATTAAAGCTCTAAAGCTACCCTTTTCCTCACAAATTCACCTATAAGTCAATCTCCATGAAGAAACCTTGAATTCCCTTTCAATCAGTTACAAAACAAATAGAAAATAACTTCATATTATGAAATATCAACATGGCACAGCAACTAGAACTTTTTATAGGTCACAACACTCAAGCTCAATAAGTGAAATTCCTAGCACCATGACTAACAAGTTTATTTGGTCACGGCCCTAATTATCACTTTCTTAAAAATGCATTGTTTTAAGGTTTTGGCTCTAGTTTCTTCATGATTTGGGCTCCAAGCCTTCTAAGTCAAGGTTCTAAGACTTCAAAACTTAATTTGTAATTTAAACCCTATAATACACATGAAATTAATCTATTACAAATTATCAATGAATGAACCAAATTTTAACACTTAAACTACTTAAAAACATAATTAAACCTATTTATTAAACTTAATTGAAACTAGGACTAAACACTAACTTTTATTCCTTACAACCTAAATTAAACCAAATTTAAGTCTTAAAAACATTCCAAAATAACTAAATTATTGTCATGTCCCAAACTTAGAGAGTTGATTGGCACAAAATGTGAGGTGAGACTTGTACCCATAAGACTAACATATATTCATAAATTAAACTTTTTCAGCACATAGCCTAAGGATAAATAAAAGGAATTTCAACTAGCGAATACTTCAATTTATAGTTTCAATACCAAAAAAGACCTTTGATTTCATAATCTAATTCACTCTTAACCTTTTCTTTTTTTTTTTCTTGTAAAACTTTTTGTAACCAATCAACACAATAAATACATCAAAGAGAGCACCACTCTTAATTCCTATCAACTATACAATGTAAAAAGTGAGTGGGGATCCTACCTATAGGCAAGTGGAGCTACATCTAAAATGCAAAACATACTCAATTACAAAATCAACATACATAAAGAAGCCCATGTTGACTAATGCAAGGCTCACCACTACAAATGCCTCCCAAACTAGGACAATGGAAAGAGGTCAAGTTCAACTCTATTATTTGAAATGTATGAAAGAAAAGGTGAAACTTGGTGAGCAAAGAACAATAATTGAAAATGGAATGAGTGGGCACGAGTTTTTCTAATGAAAAGAATGGCAGTTAGTTTCCAAGTTATAAAAAAATCACTAAATTGTAGGAAATTGAACTAAAAAGGAAACTAGAATTAAGTAAGCACATCATTTGAGATAGATAAATATATTTAGAAATAAAATCAAGCAATTGCAATAATATTTCAAAAATTCCTTTAAGATAATGTAAAGAATGGTAGAGCAGGGTAATTAAAGTAAACACATTTACTTATGAAATAAAGAAAACACATACAATTATTTTTTCAAATAAGAAGTCTATTTACAATAGGTTTCAAGAGAAAGGACTAGTTTCACTTTTGTTAAGGGAAGTTACACCTCATTGACAACTTCTTACCTTTCAACAGGTAGCCACACCTAATGGATAGCTCCTTTTCTACTTAACCCTTATATAGTCATACCAAAATAGATTATACAAAAATCTCATGCTATGTTTTTCATTTAATAAGAATTATTCAAATTCACACTTTTAACAACAAAAATAACCATCATTGAAAGCCTCAATAATCCAATTGTGCCTAAATAGAGAATTTCATCATTTTATTCTCCAAATTCATGCCAAACAAGTTTGTTATATTTAAAATAGCACAAAAAAGCATAAATTTCATTGTTTGCTTCATATACACATTTTCACCACTTTAACACAGATTAAGGGCCAAACTTTGAAAAATTACAACTTGAGCTATAAAACTCTGATTTACGCAAATTCAATGGTCACAGAAAGCTTATAATGAGAACTGTCTATTGTAAAAGTTTTAGATCAAAACAAGTTCATTGGTCCTTCAAATTCATGAAAATAAAAGCTGACCATATGAACAATACACTAGTAAATTCTGCAGAAAATAGCCAGTTTAAAAATTTTATAATAAATTCTACAGAACTCTAAAAATTCTATTTGTTAACTCTGTAGAAAGCTCTAAATGTGTTTTAAAAGCATGCCAAATTTTAGCCCAAAACTCATCCATTTGATCTATCAATGGTTCATAGATATATTATGGCTTAAAGAATGAAAATTTTGGTGCCAAATGGTTCTAAATGAACCATATTCTGCCATGTCTCCATTTGGACACTTTTAAATGATAAATTTATCATGTATGGTTGGCTCAACATATCTTAAGAACCATACAGCTTAAAATAACCTCTCCACTTGCCATTATATGCACACATTTAAAAGAACTCAATAGGTCAATTTATATAATTTTGCATATTATTATCCATAAATGATTTTTACATTATATTCTCATACTTTTAAATATATTGGAATAATAATACATCAAAATATTCAAATAAATAGTCATAAGTACAAGAACATGTCTAAATATGAACTTCATTGTCAAGGTAGTTCTCCTTATGCTTTTAAATCATCATTCTTGCTTCCTTGAGAGCCACCTAGACATAGTTAATGGAAATATAGAGAAAAATGAGATTTTAAGAATCTTAATAGTTAATTCAACATTTAAACATACATATATGGTTTACTTAAGTTCCAAGGATGTGAGCATGCATGCCATATAACCATAAATCATTCAAATTCATGCGTTAGTGATGCCATGGCTCCATTAAGAACAATGTCATGCTTTAGGGAATTTTGGTTTAGCCTCACCCTCTTTTAGGAGCTTTTGATATAGTCTCATTCATAATTGAGATTTTTGGCCTAGTCTAACCCACATGTAGGGACTTTTGGCCTCACTTCACACATTTCAAGATATTTTTGGCACAACCTCACCCATTCAAGAGCCAAGCAAATTCCAAATGCAATCAAATACTCTACAATTGCACATAATCATCAAACAATCCATATTACACGTAATTTGCATATAATACATACAAGCAATCCAAGACTCGCAAAAAATCAAGTATACAAGAAAGAAGAAAATGTTACCTTGACACAAACAATTTAATGAATTCCCTTTGATTTCTTTGTTTTGCTCTAAGGCCCTACACCCACACGTGGGTAAAACTTCACTTGCTTGACCTAAACAAGTCAAATGAGACACAAAATCATCAATGGAAATATGCCTAAACTCATACTAGCTTATACAAGTCCATCAAGACTTTAGACACACAAGTGACTCACTTGATGGCATTATGAAGCAACTTTTATAAATCAATTTCTTAGTTCCAAAATCTCACTTAACATGAGTTATATGACTCTCTTAGAACTCATTAGAGCTATCATAAACTTGATTTAAGGATCCTAGCACCAAGTTGCTTCTTTGGGTATAATTGAACCCTAAATATTCACTTTTTAAAATAAGATTTCTAAATTCAACCAGTTATTCCTTTAGTATTTATAATTCATATCTAAACCATTTATAACCTTAAAATCATTGAAAGCTTCTTCCAAGTGCCATTTTTAGCTCATGGCTAAACCATCCCCATATGCACCACACTTGGAAATTTTGCTTGTTCCATGGAGAATTTGGTGTATATGGATTATTTTTGGTTTTTTTCTAGTTTAAATATGATCTTAGGTGGCTTGAAATACCTTTTTAGAGTTCCAAAACTTTCAAGGTGCAAATAAAACTTTAGATGACCTATTTTGCATTTTAAAGCTTCTTACTTGATTCCATTTGCAAAATCTTAATCTTCACCCATCAAAACCTTTAATTCAATCATGTTTTGATCAAAATCAAATTCCTTTCTCTTCCCTTGTCTCTTGGCCAAATTGGTGTAGGCTAGGGTTCTATGCACATAAATTTTTCCTAGCCTAAACCATTTGCCACTTGAAAGTATGTTCAATGGATATTAATTTAGTAAAATTGGTTTCCTTAAAGGAGTTTCTTCCTCCAAGGTTCTAGCCCGAAAATTTACTCTTTTAGGAAATCAAAACCATAGAAAGAAGAAGGAGAAGGAGTAGGAGAAGGAAAAGGCTTACACTAGCATCATAGGAAAAGTCTACATATTTGCTTGCCTTAGGTAGCCTTTTCTCTCCTTGCTTTCTTGGGTATTTTGCACACCTCTTAGGTCTGGTTGGAGTTGCTCAAAGTCAGCCAAAATGAAAAGGATAGGGTGAGGGTGGTTATTTATAAATAGGAGCTAGGGTTTTATAATTTTTTCATATTCTAATTTTGCCCTCAATCTTTAATTGCATAATTTGAGCTCATTTTAACTTTTTTTTGAAAATTTTCTTTGTCATCATAAAACTTACATCTTCTAGTTTATCAAACACATTTTGTTTTAAATTTATAGGATTTAAAATAATCCAAAAGATCCTGTCAAAACTTAAGCCAGTTGGTGACTTAAATTATATATCAAAAGAGTTTTAACTATTCTAACGATTTCTATAATTTTCTGGGACTTTGAGAATCCTAATGAACTCATTGTTACCATTTAAAATCTCTTTCTTTAGGTTTCCAAAAAGCTACCTAAAATTACAATTTTGCCACTAAATTTTTTGGTTCATTCTGTATAGCCATTTTGTTTTCTAATTCCTAGCCATTTTTAGTTTTTTTAACCACATTTCTAAATGCTTTAATTAATATTCTACCCTCAATTGGCCCTAATTTATTTTGCTTTAGGGTCTTCTTGGCTACATCCTCACTATGGTTAGAGGGTTCTTGACTTCTCCACACTCAAGCAAACTAAAGCAAGCATATAAAATATCATTTGAGTGCATGAAACATCATCATGATACCATGACATATGAAATCATACTAGAATACTTTTCATGGCTTAAAACATATATACACACATTCAAAGACAATGTAAGCACACATTCATGTATGAGAGAAGGTGGAGAGAGCTACCTTGGATGCATTTACACACTTTTTCCTTGAGTTTTGAATCCTCTCCCTTGACCTCACACACCCAAGGAGGTAGAGATCACTTCTCTTGCCTAGACACATTATATGGAAGCTAATTATACTCTTGAATCAAATTCTAAGGCCACACAATCACTAGAAAAGTTAGGTGACTCATAAGGCTCTTTTATGGATTTCATAATACACTTAATGAAGCAACCTTTGAAAAACATCATCTTGGCTCTATTCTCTCCATTTATTTATGATTCTTGACTCCATTTAAACCTCTTGGAGTCATCACACAATCCATTCAAGGAACCTAGCTAGGTGTTGCTTCTTTAAGCTATAATATGGAACATATAAGACCATCTCATTATCTATGGTTTCTAAAATTTTTCAAGGCTTTCTCTAATATTCTTCTATTACACATGATGCAAAACTAAGCTTAGAAAGAATTAAAATACTCCCTAGTTGCATGAATTCTTCTTGACCAAAGCATGTACTCTTCTTGGCACCCTTGGAATTTTTTTGCTTCCTTTGATGGGAGAAATATGTATGAAGCTTTCTTGGTATTTTAGGAACTCATATGAATACTTAAACATCACAAAATATGGCTAGAGTTTATGATAGAGTTCAAGGTGCAATCAAAACCCTAACTTTCAATCTTGTAAATTCATGGTTTTTTACTTAGATTTCTTTGTATATTCTTATTCTCTTCCTTTTAAATTCATAGAATTCACCCTTGGTTCTCCTCAAAATTTCAGCCCTCTTGTAGCTACATATATGGGGCGAAATAGGGAAAGGAAGTAACTACCATGGGATGAAAGATTTACCTTATTTTCTTTGTTTTCTTGTTTGTTTCTCACTTTCCTTGGCCTCATCTCTTCAAATCCGAATTTTTCCTCCTTGTTTTGACCTTAAAACAGCACCAAAAACTTTAAGAAAACCATAGGGAGAAAAAAGAGAAGGAGGAGAAGAAATTTCCTAAAGAAAAAACTAAGAAATTCCAACAATTTCTTACTTTTTTCTTGAGTTTTTCCCTTCTCCTTTGCCTTGTTCTTTTGTGCCTCCTTCCTTGCGTCATCTCTAGTTTTTGGCAGAATTTGGTCAACCTAAATGAGGGAAGAAGAAGGGCACCTCATATATATAAGGGATTTAAGAAGGACTTTTTCAAAAATTCCTATTTTTCCCTTTGTTCTTGGCATTTTTGTTTCTAACTCGTTTTACTTCCTTTTTGAGAACTGTCTTTTCTATTATAAAATTTAGGTTCTCAATTTAGTAAAATTCCTTTAGAATTACTCGAATCGGAGTTAAAACATTCCCAAATGAATCAGTCAAAGTTTGGGTGCACCGATATTACAAAAAGTCCATCAGAGGGGCTTTAGCTGTCCTGGGACTTCCCATGGTTTTCAATGCCCCTGAGAACCCTAGATAATTCAAAACTTTCATTTAAAAAATTATTTTGTGAAAATTCTAAAATTTACTCAAAATGACAAAAATGCCCTTACGGTTCGTCAACCTTTCGTTCAAATTCGTTTTTTCATTCTAGCTCCTTTTTTCCCTCCATCTGAGCCTGGGATTTTCATGTTTAGGAGTCTATAATGCTTCCCAAATTTTTTGGGACCTTAACTAAGTCATTTTAGGGGACTTGCTTTTGTATCCAGTGAATTTCGTTCATTTACGGAGAAATCGTAAGTTACGTTTCTTGTGTTTTCTCTCATTTTCTAAAAATCGGATATTACATATACAATACAATCACTTTATTGAAAATAATATACACACACAAAGAAATTACATAAATAAAGATTAAAAGGATAATTTAGGATGGTGAACTATGTAAACTATAAATTTAGTATGAAGAGAAATAATATGTCAATTAAGCAAAATAATAAGATAGAAGAGAAAAAATGATAATTAAAAGGATATAAGAATTTTATTTTATGGTGTAAATGTAAACAAATAATAAATAAATAGATTAAACTATAAAGACAATTGTACATTTCCAATTCAAAACAAATTCGAATTTTATTCCCATTAATAAATTTCTACATATCTATACCAATTGCATTGAAAATGTCATTGGTCAATATTGACTCATACTAACATGTATGTATATCATGCCAATGTATATTAACATTTACCATAACCACAAGATTAGAACACATTGCAACATAGTCCTTTTTACTTAAGAACTCAAATTTCAATCCTTGATTGTCAAAACCTCATAATTTTAATGGGCCCAAGGTCAACTCATCACACCATTATAGCAAGCCACACATTGAGGTACAAACAAATAAGAACCTATTCCACAGTAGAATGCATGAATTGATTTCAAATTAAAGTTAAAAAGGTAATGAAATAAAGTTAATGGGCATTAGAAAATTAATAAAACATATTATATGTTGTTATCTACTTATTAATGGTGCTAAACACTATAGTGGTGCCTATTCCACTTCACAAAGCTAGGCTCTCTCTTAATGGGGATATTTGCAAACATTTCTTAAAGACTAAAATAATTCTTTAATTTATTATTACTTGAGCTAACTCCTAGCCTCAATTTTGCTGAACAATTACTAATCACTCCAAAGCCCCAATTTACATCCAAACTTTCCTATTCTTAATACTAGTCTAGCTTAAGATATCATTCTTCTTAACTTACAATGCAAAAAAGTAAGCTTTAGATATTATCTTATGGAGCTAGGATAGAGTATTTAAGCTAATGGGTAGCTCATCCAAGCACCAAATAGACCCAATCACCTTACAATCACAAAAGTCCAAATTCGAATTGCTTACCATCCTAACAAAAGAGAATAAAAAATGAAATTCCTCTTGAACTCAAATATGGAAAGCCAAATAAAAGAGAAAGAGTAATTTTACCAAGACCAATAAAGCTCTAAGACCCTTAAATCACCTAAACCTACCAAAAGAAAATGCAGATAAATAGCACACATACTGTTTCATAATGATGTAGTTGGAACACATAATTAGAGGTTATTTCAATTAAAGGAGAAGTTAGGAAGGCTATAATGTGACAACCCTACCTTCTAATCATTGTAATTATGGTTAAATATACGATTAATAATTTATTTATTAAGGTTTGAGTGGTACAATTTATCACATTATGAAAATATGGGGAAAATTTGAATGTTGATGTTAGGGTCATCACCACACCACCTCAACAAAACAAAATTTGCATAAAAGAAACCCTACTACCATAAGGGGTTTATGATTCAACCATCCATCAGTTTCAATACCCAATAATCTCCCACAAGTATTCCTATATCATCTCTGACCATTACCATTGAAGTAATTGGGGTTTCTAGGTTAAAAAGAGTAGGTTGGGGACTTGCACCGCGGCCTATACCTTCTCTGTCGCGGCCCAGTTGTTCTCTGGAATCACTGGACAAGTTTTGCCACGGCAAGTTGGACCTTCACCGCAGCTAACCTATGTGGCGTCGCGGCGGAAATGCTCCTGGAACTATTGTTCTCAACTCCCACGATTCTCGCCTCGGCGTAATATATTTGCACAGCGGTGAGTTTTGCTTCTGTCTAACCCTTATTTTATTTCCTCAACTCGCACCGCGACAGGACATAATGCGCCGCGGCGAGTTTTGGTTCTGTTACCCTCCTGGGCAATTTTTTTGCCCTGCGCCGCGGTGAGATTTCTCAAGCCGCGGTGCTCCTTACCACTGTTACTCTCTAGGCTAATTTTTTTCCCTTGCGCCACTGCAGGATTGGTTATGCCGCGGTGCCCTTCGACTCTGTCTCTCACTTGGCCGCGGCGAAGCCTTCTTAGCCACTGCGAGACTCCCTCCTGTAACTACATTACCTATATTTCGCCTCCTACACTCCAAATCTCATCCTAGAAACACTCCAGGTCCACCTTTCCTTATTTTATGTGATCCTAATGGTGTTTATCTACCCTATTTACCCATCAATCCATCCATTACCATTGCAAAATTTAAACACTATTTCTTACTTGCCCAACTAGCTCATATCAGTGAATTCATGATTATATGACAGCAAGAACACATGCATTAGCAGCAATTAACATCTCAAGCACATTCCATAGAGATTCCATTCAACAATAGCTTATGTCCATATCCAAGGCATCATATGACTGCAATTCGTATATGGTAATCCATATCACAATTTTAACAAAACTATATATATGATACTATAAGTTCATATATTAATATTCAACTACAATGAGACTTAAATCCTTAATGGTTACATTTCAATTAAACAAAATATGAACGCTTACACTTGGCAACATGAATACATGATGATGCTAGGTAAACTAATAACAAAATTGCATCTCTACTAAATAAGCCAGCCTAAGTGTAGTGTTCTCCCATATGTTAAAGCTCATGGATTTTCATCCACTTGCTTCCTTTTATCCTTACCCGAAGAACCTTCACCTGAAATATTAGTCCCATGAAACGGGGTGAGATATAAATCTCAGTAACCAAGGCAATTCCATCATATATCCAGTTTAATTAGCATATATGCATGAATCAAAATCAACATTAAAAACATATCCATCATATCAGCAAATGAAACAATTAGGCTATCATGATTACTATCCCATACTAGCAATCATATTATCACATATTAAAGGCCATTAATACCGGGAGAGGCCGGGAGAGGTCCGTCCACGGCACCTACTCCCTATTGAGCACAACCAAGGCTTAGTGCATCTGGGTTTGATCATAACCCGGTGCTCGATCGAAGCATATACATGGGTGGTAGCCGCACTATAGCTCCACTGTGGACTCACAAGGTCCAATCACAATTCAACAGATAGCCAACCAATTCATTCAATATTTCAAATCATTTATATACAGCAACATATGAAATTAAATCAAATATATACATGGAATTGATATTGTAACACCATAATAACTTAACTCTAATTCATCTCCCTCTAGGCTTGATTCCATATGATTTCCAAAGAAAATAACCAAAATCGTGGTATTTTACTACTTTAAGTCGGAGTTAAACTGGTCATATTTTGCCCTGTGGGTCCCATGAACCTATCATTCACATTCTATACTCAATTACCATTTATAAGGCTTGTACATAACCTCAAACAACTCATAAACCATGGGTATGAAGCTAAAAACCAAGAAAATGTCATTTCTCAAATGAGTCCAAAAGTCAGATTTTTGGCTCTAACTTTGGAAAATCATAACTAATTCTATAAAAATGGGAATCAAGCAAATCATAGCTCTATGGAAACATTTGGATGTTAAATTCATAATAAAAATAACTCTCAACCACAATCTCCACGTTTGGACCATATTTGACATCGAAAAAGACACAGAGGTCTGACTATCTCTGATACTGGTGCAGTTTACTGTTATGAACTTTGAAAATTCGTAATTAATTCCAAAAAAATCCAATCTGGGAAAAATATACCAATTTGGAAAGCTACAGATATTAACTAGAGGAAAAAAATAAGTTCAAATCAGTTCAGGAGCTCTTGGACCTCGAAAACCGATGGAACAGTAACGAAGGTCGGAAAGCTTCCCTGATGCTAATACAGAACTTTAGAAAGCTGTTTCTCTCTCTACAGACCTCCAATTGAGGTGCTTCTAGTTGATATAGGTCACTGTGGATATCTAGTTTATGCTCATAAAATTTCATGGCAACTGGACACCATTTGGTCCATGAATGACATGGATTCATTTTCGGACTTGATGCACAGTACCATGACCAAACCATTAAAATTTCCAAACTTCAACAATTCGCCAAATATTCCCTAGACCTCCAAATATTACCCACGTTAGCTTCTCAAGAAGCTCTCAATAGACTCTAGAGGCATGCTAAATTTCATATCAAGAGGAGCTCATCTGGTCATACTTTGACAGAGCTCACAAAATTGGCGGTTTTGGCACCCAACATGGTTCAAAGTGGGTCCAAATGGCCTCTCACATGTGCTAGCATCTCGTGGGCAAGTTTGAAAGTACAAACATAGCATATATGAATTACTCAAGTGATCCAAGTCAATACACAACTCAAACTCGCTATGCTACGGGACAAATTGCACCATTTCATATAAGCCACAAAAGGGCCAAATTCTACATTCTCATTACTTTGGCTCTTTACACAGTTCATACATCATTTATACATATGTTTATATTTGCTCATATATATACATCTCAAAGATAATAGGTGCATATTCATTCTGGCACCTCTTTACAACAAAAGAACTACATATTTCTCAAAGCATTCTCAATTAGACTCCTTGATGTGCACTTGATTCTCCTTGAGCTCCACCTAAGATGTTAAGATGGGAGAGGGAAGGGGGTGAGATCTAGGGAATCTCAATAGCTCATACTCATTCAAGAAGCAATCAAGATATATAAACCAGTCAAAGCATACAACCAAGTCACAATAACACAACATATGTGTTTCATGCCATGAATATCATATCAATGCCAAGCATAGGCTCTAGGGAATTTTGATCTAGCCTCACCCGAGCTTTGGGACTTTTGGATTGGCCTCACCCTTGGTTTAGGGACTTTTAGCACCACCTCACCTGTCTCAAGGGACTTTCGGCACCACCTCACCCGAGCAATTTCCACAATTCATATCATAAACATATTGGTACCGATGCATCAAGGCAACATCAAATGGCATGTCTCATCATACAAGCACATACACAAGCATACAATGACTATTACACATCCAAGAATGCAACAAGAAATATCGGCTAACACAAGCCTTCCCTTTCAATTTCTCTTCTCCCTTCTTGATTTCACACTCACAACTAGATGGAGTTGCTTCCTTTGACCCTAAGCACAACAAAGAGCATGGAATTATTCTCTCATAACTCAAATAAGTACTCACAAAGCTAAAAGGGCTTTTCATCAAAGCAAACCCCTACTACTCATGTAAGAAACTAGGGATTCTCTCTCTAAAATTCCACTCACTCTCCTTGCTCTCTCAAGCTCTCAAAAAGGAAAGCAAAGAAGAAGAAATGAAGCTACATGAGCTCTACCCTTCCTCAAGAGTGGTTTTCCACTTTCTCTCTTCTGAACCAAACCCAAATCAATCACTAAAACCATAGAAAGAGAGGGCAAAGGGGAGAAGAATAACATATTAAGGAGAAAAGCTATGAAAATCTCAAGATTGCTTACCTCTTTGCTTGTTCTCCTTCCTTCTCTAGGTCTCTCTCTCTCTCCATAGCGCTTTTCTCTCTCTTAGTCAAAGCTTAGGTCGGTTTATAAAGAAAGGAAGAGTTTGGAAGCTTTAAAAAGTCAAAATCTCTCTTTTCACACCTTTTCGAACTAACCCTCGCTATAGCGAGCCATAACCCTCGCTACGGTGAGTTCGTGTTAGTTCCAGACCTCTGCCTTCGCTATAGCATACGTTACGATGAGCTACGCTCTGATTTTTGTATGGGATGCCCGTACTCGCTATAGCTAAAAGCATTTTCGCTATAGCGAGAAGGCACTCTCGCTATAGCTAGGCTATAGCGAACAGGTACATTCGCTATAGCTAGGCTATAGCTAGCAAACTTAAAAAATTTTTAGCCTTCGAAAATTTTTAGCTTTCTCTTTCTTTCCCTTTTCTTTTCTCTTTTCTTTTCTTTTCTTTTTCTGGTTGTTACAGATATAACCCGGTTACCTCACTTGTAGACAACTTTGCAACAGCCACCATAAATCCTAATTTCGGATTAGAGTGTCCTTCACCAGAAAACTCAATATTCCACTCAAAATCCTAAGCAAATTCGTACAGAATTAATACCCATTTTATAAATTAGCTATGGGGGTCTCAAATTAACAAATGAAGCATCAAAATGGAGGGTTTAAACTCACCCAAGGTCGGTCCTAAACTCAACCTACGAATTTCACCAAGAAAACCCCCAAACACCCACATTTCAGATTTTGGGTAGGATGAAAATGCTCCAAATGAAAAACTAATCAGGCCAAATTAAAGAGAAAGATGAGGGGATTAAGTTGTATAACTATTACCGTGGCTAAATCTTGCTCTAAATGTGAGAGAATGCAGAATTCTTGCCCCAAACCCTAGCCTCCTCTCCAAGCTCCGAATTTCTCTTTGTGTTTTGTGTTTCAGCAAGTGTGAGGAAGAGGCTGATGTATTAGGGTTTTAGTTGGGTTTAAGTTGGGTCAAAAATGGGTCATAGGCTACTCCAAGATCTATCCCCACTTGGGTTTCAGATTTTAAGTTGTTAGGCTAGTTTTAAAGTGTTGGACTGTAGAATTTTACTCGGCTAGTTTTATGCATTGGGTTGCTGAAATTTAATTAAGTTTGGGCCAAGTTTGAAGAACTCAAAAATTTGGATCTGCACAAGGGTTATTGGGCCACTTAGAAGAGTCTATACAAGGTGGGTATTGGGCCTCCATCACATTGGATCAAGTTAGGTCTGCACCTAACTTATTGGGCCTTTATTAGCCTCTTATCATGGCCTCCTACATTAATTTGGGCCTGGATGAAATTTTCTCTCCTAATTAAATCTCAAACCCATATTAATAAATTTACCTTTTTAAAATCTTCATTTACTTAATTTGCCTAATTATCCTATATCAATTATTCCTAATTAATCTAATCCGTGATTAATACCTTAATTAATTATGGGATTTTACATATAAAGTACACTTTCCTAAATTTGGAAGACACTTAGGCGAAGAAATAAGCTTACAGCTTCTTCTCTGAGCTACTTGAACAAGATGATGTGAATTAGGAAGGGAAGAAGGCTTCTTATGTTTCTTACATAATGAAGCTAAACAAAAGAAAAGATGCAACCAAATGAAATTAATGCACTTGAATAACTTAGACATTGGAAGAATGGAAAACCCCACCTAAAGCTTCGAAATGGATAAAGAAATAATGAGAAATGAATGAAGAAGATGGGGGTAGCATGCTCTCTTTCTATTCTAATAGCGCATTTTTAAAGCAAGTCCCCTGAAATGAATTAGTTGAGGTTTCAAAAAATTTGAGTAACATTCTAGACTCTTAAAAATGAAAATCCTAAGCTCAGACAGAAAGAAAAATAGAGCTAGAATGAAGAAACTAAATTTGACGAAAGACTTATGAAATGTAATGGCATTTTTGTAATTTTGAGCAAATTTTGGAATTCACACAGGATGATTTTTTAAATGAAAGTTTTGAGTTCTCCAGGGTTCTCAGAGGCCTTGAAAACCATAGGAAGTCTCGGGATAGTTAAAACCCTTCCAGTGGACGTTTTCCAATGTCGATGTACCTAAACTTTAATAGATTCATTCATAAAGGTTTTAGCTTCGATTTGAGTGATTCCAAAGGCATTTTACTAAACTGGAGCTGAATTTTATAATGGAAAATACGGTTCTCAAAAAGAAACTAAAACGAATTAGAAACGAAAATACTAAAAATGAAGGGCAAAATAGAACTTTTTTAAAAGTCTTCGTTCCCCCACTTATATATATAGGGCACCCCATTCTTCCATTCATTTCGCTTCATATGTTTCTGCCCTAGATCAAAGGAAAAACCCTAGGAGAGTGGCACACAAAAGGAAGACAAAGAGGAGGAGAAATCAAAGGCTTAAGGTATGAAATTTTGGCAGTTTTTCATGCTCTTTCCTTTCCAAACATCTTCTCTTCCATTTCCCTTCCTTTATTGTGATTATATTGAAGTATATAAATCTATTTTAAGGAAGAAATTAAGGGAAAAATTCGGATTCGAAGAGAGGAAGCCAAAGAAGACAAGATTCAAGTGAGATAATAAGGAAAAATAAGATTATTTCTTCTTCCATGGTTGCTACCCTTTGCTCCTCTTCTCTCTATATTTTGCCCCACTCAAGAAGTCATAGGAGGGCTTGGTTTTTAGGCAGAACCAAGGGTGATTCTTTGGATAAAGGGTGTGGAGAATAAGAATATGCAAAGAAAATTAACAAATAACCATGGAAATTCAAAATGCAAATTCTAGGGTTTCATATGCTCCTTGTAAAATCTGATTTGATACCTTAATTTCTATGCTTAAATGAGAGTTTAAATGAGCTCTTAAGATCCTTAGAAGTCTCCCCATATTCTTCCTCCATTAAGAAACCAAAACAAAGTCCATAAATGCCATAATGCTTCCTAGTTTCAGCCAAGAAGGGTTTAGGTACCTAGGGATAATTTTAATTTGTTCTAAGCCTATTTTTAAATCATATATGATGAGTAAAGATGATGGGAGGCCTTGGAAAAAATTTAAAAATCATAGAAAGTAAGTTGACATTATATGTTCCATAATATAACCTAAAGAAGCAACATGTAGTTAGGCTCTTTATTTTAATTGTGTGATAACTTCAAGAGGCTTAAAAGGAGTCAAGAATTATATTTGAAAGGAAAGAATGGAGCTTAGAATTTATTTGATAGGTGTTGCTTCATTAGGTGCATTCTTGGAAACATAAAGGGGTTTATAGATCAAGTTAGTGTGTAAGGAAGTTGTGTGGCCTTAAAATTAATTCCATGAATCTAATTAGCTTCCATAAATTGTGTTTAGGCCAAGAGAAATCATTCCCACACCTTTGTGTGTATGAGGCCAAGGAAAGGAGAGCAAATTCAAAAGAAAAAATGTATGGTTGCATTTAAGATAGTTTACTCCTCCTTGTCTCATGCATGAATATATGCTTGGCTTGTCTTTGAATGTGTGTATGTGTGTTTTAAGCCATTAAATGTATTCTAACATGATTTCATATGCCATGGTACTATGATGATGCATTATGTTTTCAAATGATATTTATGATATTTGCTTGGGTTTACTTGAGTGTGGTGAAGCCAAAAACCCTTAGCCATGATGAGGATGAGCTAAAAACCCTTAAAATTGGTTGAGACAAAGCAAAAAGTCTCCCAAAAGTGAAATTAACTCCCAAAAGTAAAGTTGAGTCAAGAATCTCTTAAAGAATAGGTGAGGCAAGTCCAAAGTCTACAAGTGAATGGGTGAGGCTAATCCACATACTTGGCAAGCCTATGTATGCTATGTATGACTTTTTCAAATGCCAAGAATATTTCTTGAATGCTTGCACATGTTAATATGCCCATGCATGCATTTGTAAGATTGGTTTTGCATCTTTATGTATAACTGAAAGGGAGATGAGCTATTGGGATTTTTTTAATCTCATTTTCTTCTCTCCAATGCTCTAACATACTAAGTGGACAAAGAGAACAAGGAAATGGAAGCCAACCTTTTGAAAGATGAGAGTATGCCATCAAAGTGCATGGAATTTGTTCTTTAAGGCCATTTAAGTGGCAGTTGTTGTAACCTATTATTGTATACGACCTATGACCTCTTGAGCATCTATAATTATGTTAATATATCATGTATAAATGAGAGCTATGGTTATGTGTGGAAATGTGCATTTTGGACATGTAATGACAAATTTGCATTATGGAAATGTATGTATAATGGAAGTGGTGTAACACTCCAAAATTAATAAAAGGTGTTAATCACAAATTTAGGTTAATTAAGAACAATTAATGTGAAATAATTGGGCAAGTTAAATGAATGAAAATTTTAGAGAGATGAATTATTAATATGAGTTTGAGATTTAATTGAGTTAGAAACTCATCTAGGCCCAAATTAAATTAAGTAGGTCAAGGTTAGGGACTAGTAAAGGCCTAATAATTTTAGATGCAGACCCCAACTAAGTGGGCTTTTGAAAATTCGGCCCAACCTAACCAAAGTCTGAATTTTGAAAGCTAGTCCAACAAATTAAAACTTCAGCCCAAGAACTAGTGGGTGTCCAATAGGTCCTTAGGCTGATGGGTTAACCCATAACCCATTTAGAACCCAATTTAAAACCTTAAAATCCAATTTAGCCACCCCAATTCTATAGAAACTCAAGAAACAAAAGGGAAATTTGGAGGTCCAAAAGGGAGGCTAGGGTTCTTGACATATTTCCACTATTTCTCCCTTCTAGAGCAAGATTCAGCCAATGTAATAGTTGTATAATTTAATCCTCTTCTCTTTCTCTTCATTTTGGCCTGATTAGTTTTTCATTTAGAACATTTTCACTATATCCAAAATCTGAAATGTGGTTGTTTAGGATTTTCTTAATGAAATTTCGTAAGTTGGGGCTGAGGGTGTTATTAAGTAAGTGTAAACTTTCCATTCTAATGTATTTTCTGCTGATTTAAGACCCCCATGGTTGATTTATAGTATGGGTATTAATTCTGTATGAATTTACTTAGAAATTAAGGTGATATATTGAAGTTTCTAGTAGAGAACATATTCAATCCGAATTTGGGAATTTGTAGTAGTTGGGTAAGTGTCTTCTGGGTAGCCATTAGTATTTTAATTCCTTGGGTACTTGTTGCTACTGTACATTATGATTTAAAGTAGTAATCTTCTGATGTTATGGTTATAGGGAGATTTTGGCACTGCTTGTGGCTTTTCAATTATCTGTAGAGTGAGGTAACTGGGGTTTCATGCTAATTCAATGCATATGTCTATTTTAATTTTGTATTTGTTGCATGATTATGATTTTGATGCTAAATGAATTAGTTGGCTATCTGTTATATATGATTGGACCTTGTGAGTCTATAGTGGAGCTGTGGTGCGGCTGCCACCTGTGCATGTGCTTCGATCGGGCACTGGGTTATGATCAAACCTCAGATGCACCGAGCCCTGATTGTACTCATTGGAGAGTGGGTGCTGTGGACGGGCCTCTCCTGGTGTTATTGGCATTTAACATGTGAAATTGTGATTGTTAGATGGGATAGTAATCATAGATAGCCTAATTATTTCATTTACTGATATGGTTAGTACATTTTTTGATACTTATATGAAATCATGCATATATGTAATTAAACCAGAATATATGAATGCCTTGGTTATTGAGATTTGCATCTCACCCTTTTTCATGGGATTATACTTCCAGGCGAAGGCCCTTCGGGTAAGGATAATAGGAAGCAAGTGGATGAAAATTCATAAGCTCTAGCTATGTGCGGAAGAAGCTACACTTGGGCTGATCTGAATAGAGTATATGCAATTTTATTAATATTTTATATAACATCATCATGTAATCATATTGCCAAGTGTAGGTGATTATATTTTAGTTACTTAGAATGTATCTATTGAGGAGTTAGGCCTCATTTTGGTTTGGTATTGGATATATGAACTTATAACATCTGATGTATGAACTTTGTTGAATTTATGATATGGTTTACCATTTGGGAATTGGAATTATATGATACCTTGGATATAGACTTGAATTAGTAATACATGAAATCTTTAATGGAATATATATTTGAATGATAATTGTTGGAAGCTTATGAAATTCTGCTGTAATTAATCTATAAACTTACTGAAATAGGGTAGTTGGAAAAGTAGAAATTGACACTTAAGTCTTGAACTAATAATGATAGATTAGATGGGTAAATTATGCTAATAAAAGCTATTAAAACCCCACAATTAAGGTAGTGTGGCCCTAGGGTGTCATTGGAGGAAGAGTGAAGAGTATGAGACAAGACTTTAAAAGTTGTAGGATTAGAAGGCATTTCGCCGTAGCCAAAATGGGATTAACTGGGGCCAATAGAGGCGAAGTTGCCCAGGGAGACTACCATAGGGTAATTCACCGCAGCAAAAAGTGTAATTAGCCGCAGTGAAATGTGAGAGGCTAAACTGGAAGTCGTTCAGAGGGTAATTCGCTGCGGCGAAAGGGGGAATTAACTGCAGTGAACTTTTGCGAAAATATCCTAGGTGCTCTAGAGAGGAATTAGCCGCAACTAACGTGGGAATTGGTCGTGCCAATAGCGAAAAGCGAGTGTGGTAGGCTCCAGGAAGTTTCCTCACTGCAACGCCATGTAGGCTGGCCACGGCGAAGCTCCAATTCACCACGGCGATGCCAATTGCTCTCGGGTTCACTCCTTGTATTGTCACTGAAACCCTTATATTAACCTAGAAACCTTAGTTTCTCCTATGACAACCTCAAAGGATGACTTAGAAACATTAGTAGAAGATTCTTATAAGTTGGAATTAATGGGTAATAGAATCAAAGACTTATTAATGAGGATTTGTTTCTCTTGTGTACATGAATGCGTGTAATTATTTGGTTGATGACTTTAATAACATTAAGGTTCAAATTTTTCCACATTTTTAGAATGTAATTAGTCGTAATATCTTTTAATCTAGATTTATGATTGTTAATCATGTATTTAACCTTCATTACGATGATTAGAAGTTAGGGTCATCACAAGTAGAATGTCCAAATTGAGATGTATGAGATTTGGAACCACTTGACTAGTTCATACAAGTCATAATCATGCTTTTAAACTTGCTCAAGAGGTGCCAAACATCAAGGGAAGTCATTTGGACACTTTAATATATTATATGGAGCAAGAATTGACCATATTGAAAACTTATATCACTTTTTGTCCAAATGAACTCTTCTTAATGTAAGACTTGGCATAAAATTAGAGCTTGTTGAGAGTTTTTTGTGAAGCTAAAGTGAAAATTTTTTGGAGGTCTATAGAATATTTGATGAATTTTTAAAGTTGGAAAAAATTCTAATTTTGGTTCATGGTACTGTTCACACTAGTCCAAAAATGAATTCTATCACTCAAAGGGCAAATGTTGTCCAATTGCCACAAAATTTTACAAGAAGAAACTAGACATTCCCAGTGACTTGGGTCAGCTGGAAGCACCGCATTTTGATGTCTAGAGAGGGGGATATAAATTTTTAAAGTTTCTGCCCAGTATCAGGTGTTCAGACTGATCTCAAGTACTATTTGATTAGTTTTGGAGCTCTGAATGTACCTAAACTGGTCTGAAGTTATTTTTTCTCTCTAGTTAACATCTATGGCTTTCCATATTGGTATCATTTGCATAGATTAAATTTTTTTGAAATTAATTGAATATTTTTGAAGTTTGTAGCAAAAACCTGTGATAGTACCTATAGCTAGTCGGACCTCTGCACTTTTTTGAATGTCAAACATCTTCTGTGTTATGTTTTATGGCCTGGACGTATTTTTATCATAAAGTAGATATGTGTAGATTTTCAGAATAGTAAATAATGCATGATTTTGATTTTTCTAGAATTAGTTATGATTTTTCAAAATTTGTGACAGAAAAAAGGCAAAATTCTAGCTGAAATTACATTCATGAATTTTATGTATCCCCTTGCCATACACGAGCTCTAGGCCAATTTTGGGGATGGAAATGAGTTGTATCTATGTAATTAAATATGAGAATGTGATACATTAGCTCACATGGTCCATGGGACACTGATGACAAATTTATACATGGGGAAACGCTAAAATATTCACTTTTTATATGCTATTATAGTGTGTTCTTGTGAAATGCATAACATGAGACGTGGAAATAGTATGAGGCAAAGCTAGAAAAGTATGGTGTTACAAAAGTGGCACTAAATAATTCTCTTTTTCCTTTTCTCTTTAGTAGTTTGTAATTTCATTACTGCTATGAGGAAGGAAATCAAATCCTCTACAATGAGGAACATTGTGTTGTTGCATGCTACTGCCAAAGAAAACAGCCTACTTGGTCCCTTCCTCATTTTTGTTTTCTATTAAGATTCAACCAATTCTTATTGGGATAGTAAGTACTATCCAAAGTAAAAGAGCGGGGCTCGTGGAGAGCGATAATTGGGGACTTGCAAGTTTGGAATCCTTAAGGTTATTGGGCTCCAATCCTAACTCTATCACTTCCGATTTCTTATTTTTATTTTATTTTATTCATTTATGAAATTACAATTTTCTTATTCTTACTATGACTCTCTTAATTTAACTAAAAAAATTTGACTTCCAATATTATTATTATTATTAGGATTTTAAAATTTATGTTTCCACATTTATTAAGAGTTAACAAAGGACAACTTGAAATTGAATGCTGGGAAAGGAGCAGAGCTTCTCGAGTTCTAAGTTTGAATGACACAGGGCAATGTGGGAATTACAAAAAAGGTAAGGGCATTAAAGGAATTTGGCAAAGTGAATTGAATAAGATGGGAAATTAGCCAAAAGAAATAAAGAGAGGATGGAGAATGTAATACCATATTAAGATAGCTCAATTTTTACATCACATTATGTTTATAATATTACTTTTCATATAATCAACACTTTTAGCAGCGAAAAATACCATCATTAAAGGTTAAAATAATTCATTTTTGGTTAAATAAACTATTTCAATTTACCAAAATCATCTTCTATCCTTAATACACTTGTTCATGCAAAAACATCACAAAATGAAGCATGGATTTCTGGTATAAGCCATGCATCACATAATAGCTCAAGTTACATACTTTTCCTTGCATCCATAATTCTATTATTATTTTCAAAAATTCATAACTTGAACTAGAAAATTCCTAATGATGCACAATAGGACTCAATGGAAAAATCAGGACATAATCTACATGTTGTAAAAATTTTAGATCAAAACAATATAATTTGGTTAACAAAATTCTAATGGAACTATACCACTGTTAGAATTTCACCCAAGTGTAGACTTGAAACTTTAAAAATTTATATCTCGAGCTATAAATCTCCAAATTGAGTGATCTTAATAGTTATGAAAATCTTATAATGCCCACTATATGCTTATAAAATTTCATAAGCATTAGCCTTCATTTGACCCCCTCAAATTCTAGAAAGCCAGACTAACCAAATGAACATTACATATGCAATTTCTACATAATTCTGCCAACTTCAAAAAATTATAAGAAATTTTACAGAGCTCCAAAAAATTTTTTTCTTTAAGTCTTTGAAAAACTCTAAATGAGATATAAATTTCTATCAAATTTTATGCCAAAATTCGTCCATTTGGTCTAGTTTTAGTTTAAAGGAAAATTATGGTTCAAAATGGTGTGCAAGTAGATTCAAATGGTTCAAAATGACTTCTCCTTGTGCAAGTGACCATTTGAGCATGTTCAAAACCTTATATGCAACATATATAGGCAAATCATCATAAAACTCCAAACCACTCTTTCACTTGGCCTTGTACACATGCATTCCATGACATAAGTATGTCAAAAATCTAAGTTCCCATTTCCAAATATGGTACATGCAACATATTTCCATAACTTTTTCACATGAGTGAAAAGTTACATCTTATAAATATTATATACATCTATACTTTGACATCAATTCTATCTTATTATCAAAGTAGTATAATTTAAGTTTCTTGGCCTCTATTCTTGGCTCTATGAGAGTTACCTAGGCAAGATTGGACATAAAGTGGGAGAGAGTGAGATTCAAAAAATTTCAATAGCTCTTTCACTCTTTCAAATATACATATATGGCATGTTATTATGTCAAATAAAATAAGCATGCATTAAATGCTTTCAAATACTAAACATAAATATGTTTCCAAGGTCATATGAATACATCAAGATCAAAAGTAAGTTTAAGGGACTTTTGGTCTATCCTCACCCAATTATTTGGGACTTTTGGATTAGCCTCATCCACCTTTTAAGGACTTTTAACTTAGTCTCACTCCTTTTTAAGACTTTAGGCTTTGTCTCACCTATTCTTAAAGACTTCTGGTGCAACCTCACCCATCAAGAGCCATCTCACATTCAAAATGCAATTCAAGAAGCATAATGGTACCAAAACATCAAACCAATAGCTATAGACATGTTGCATGATTCAAACATACATAAAAGCAATCAATGGATACCAAACAACTAAGAAATGCATACAAGAATGGATGAAGAGTTACCTTGGGTCAAGAAACTTAAATTCTTCCTTTGATTCCTAGCTTCTTGGTTCTACCTCTTGTAACACCCCATAATTAATTAAGGTGTTAATCATGGATTAGAATTAATTAAGAGTAATTAATATGGGCTCATTGGGCAAGTTAAATGAGTGGAGACTTTAGAGAGATAAATTATTAATATGGGTTTGAGATTTAATTGGGATAGAAATTCTATCTAGGCCTAAATTAATAGATTATGAGAAGAGGTTAATGGGGGCCCAATGGATTTTGTGCAGACCTAACATAGTTTAGTGGGATGGAGGCCCAAGATTTATCTTGTATAGACTCTTCTAAGTGGCCCAATAATCCTTGTGCAGATCCACATTCTTGAGCTTCTCAAACTTGGCCCAAACTCAATTAAACTTCAGCAACCCAAATGCATAAAAACTGGCCCAGTAAATTCTGCAGCCCAACACCTCTAAACTGGCCCAACAGACTTAAAAAAATCTGAAGCCCAAGTGGAGATGGATCTTGGAGCAGCCCATGACCCACTTTGACCCAACTTAAGCCCACTTGAAACCCTAATACCCCAGCCACTTTCTCACTTGCTGAAACATAAGATTCAAGAGGCAAAATCGGAGGTGGAGAAGGAGGCTAGGGTTTGGGACCAAAATTCTATATTTTCTCAGACTTAGAGCAAGATTCAGCCAAGGTAATAGTTATACAACTTAATCCCCTCATTTTTCTCTTTAATTTGGCCCGATTAGTTTTTCATTTGGAGCATTTTCATCCTACCCAAAAATCTGAAATGTAAGTGTTTGGGGGTTTTCTTGATGAAATTCGTAGGTTGGGTTTAGGGCTGACCTTGGGTGAGTTTAAACCCTCCATTTTGATGCTCTAATTGTTAATTTGAGACCCCCATAGCTAATTTATAAAATGGGTATTAATTATGTACGAATTTGCTTAGGATTTTGGGTGGAATATTGAGTTTTCTGGTGGAGGAAACTTAAATCCGAAATTGGGACTTGTTGTGGCTGGGTAAATGATTCTTGGGTAGTCATTGGCATTTTAAATTCCTTGGGCACTGATTATGACTATTAATGATGAATTAGAGTAGTAATTATATGATGTTATGGTTATAGGGGGATTTCTGCACCATTGGTGATTATTGCAAGTGTCTACAAGTGAGGTAACTGGGTTTACATTAATTCCATGCATATATCTGTGTTAATTTCATATTTTGCTATACATGAATGATTTGAAATGTTGAATGAATTGGTTGGCTATCTGTTGAATTGTGTTTGGACCTTGTGAGTCCATGGTGGAGCTGTGGTGCGGCTGCCACCCGTGCATGTGCTACGATCGAGCACCGGGTTATGATCAAACCCAGATGCACTGAGCCCCGGTTGTGCTCAATGAGGAGTAGGTGCCGTGGACGGGCCTCTCCGGTGTTAATGGCCTTTAACATGCGATAATGTGATTGCTAGTATGGGATAGTAATCATGATAGCCTAATTATTTCATTTACTGATGTGAATGGTCTACTGCTGGTGTTTATGTGAAATTATGCATGTATGTGAATTAATATGGAGTATATGATGGAATTGCCTTAGTTACTGAGATTTATATCTCACCCCGTTTTATGGGATTAACATTTCAGGTGAAAGTTTCTCGGGTAAGGATAAGGGTAAGCAAGTGGATGACCATCCATGAGCTGAGGCCGGGTGTGGGGAGCTACACTTGGTCTGAGTAGAATAGGATAGATGCAATTTTTGTAATCAGTTTACCTAGCATCATCATGTAATCATATTGCCAAGTGTAGGCGCTCATATTTTGTTTAATTAGAATGTAATCGCTAAGAATTCAAGTTTCATTATAGTTGAATATTATTGTATGAACCTATAGCAATATATATATATGTGGTTTTACTAGAATTATGATATGGATTACCATATGAGGATTGCAGTCATATGATGCTTTAGAGGTAAGCTATTGTTGAATGGAATCTTTATGAAATTTGCATGGGATGTAAATTGTTAATAATGTATGTGATCTTGCTGCCATTTATTTATGAATTTGTTGGTATGAGTAAGTGGAACAAGTAGGAAGTGACATTTGAGTTTCACAATGGTAATGGATGGATTGATGGGTAAATAGGGTAGATAAACACCATTAGGATCACTTAAAACAAGGATAGGTGGACCTAGAGTGTTGCTAAGGTGAGAATTGAAGTGTAGAGGGCGAAATTTAGGTAATATGGTCACAGAAGGGAATTCCGCCGCGGCCAAGAAGGCTTTGTCGCGGCCAAAGGGGAGACAGAGCCGAAAGGCGCCGCGGCGCAACGAACCTCGCCGCGGCTCGAAGCGAAAAATTCACCCAGGGGGGGTAACAGAACCAAAACCCGCCGCGGCGTAGTGTTTTCTGCCGCGGCGCGAGTCGAAAAATTAAAAATTATGTTGGACAGAGGCAAAACTCGTCGCGGTACGAATATATTGCGCCGAGGCGAGAATTCTGGGAGTCGAGTAGAAGTTCCGGGAAGCATTTCTGCCGCGGCGCCATATAGGTTGGCCGCGGCGAAGGTTCAACTCGCCGCGGCGAGATTTGTGGAATTAGGAGAATGATACAAGAGTACAAGCCGGGAGGTTATTGAGTATTGAAACTAACGGATGGTTGAATCATAAGTCTCTTATGGTAGTAAGATTTCTTTTAGGCACATTTTATTTTGTTGAGGTGGCATGGTGACGACCCTAACATCAAGGTTCAAATTCCCTCATATTTTCGTAATGCGGTAAAATATAATGACCTAAGACCTTGATCATTAATTAATAAACCTTGTATTTAGCTATAATTACAATGACTAAAAGATAGGGTTGTCACACCTCTCACACACACATAGAGGAGGCTTCATGTACTTGGCTTAGACACATCAAACCAGACACAAACACAGCAATGGAATCATCTCTAACCTTACATAAACTTTACACAAGCTACTTCTAGCTTATGGCATGCATATGGTTCTATAAAAGGACATAATGAATCAACTCATATAATTCATCATCTTGCCTCCAATTTCTCACTTAATCTTAAGTTACATGACTCCATTTAAACTCATTAAAGTCATTACTAACTTAATTCAAGAAGTTTAACACCAAGTTGCTTCTTTATACCTAATAGGACCTTAAAATTTTAATTTTCAAATTATGGTTTCTAAATTCAAACCAATAGTTCCTTTGGTATTTATAATTAATATTTAGACCATTTCTATCTTTAGAATTAAAGAAAACTCTCCCTAGGTGTAACACCATAATTCTCTAGTTTATCTCATACTAATTCCATGCCTTATCTCATGCATTTCATAAGACAAAAGAATGGCATTAAAAATAATGAATAAATTTACGTTGCATAGTGGATAAATTTTTTATTCGGTGTCTCATGGACCATATGGACTCATCTATCTCATTCTCATATTTAATTACACAAATACAACCCATAACTATCTCAAGAAGTGGCCTAGACCGCGTGTAAGTGGATGGTACACATGAAAATCAATGATACAACATTGAGTAGGATTTTTAGGTTATTGTCATAAACTTTGAAAAATTATAACTAATTTTAAAAAAATCAAAATCAAGCATTCTTTACCATTCAGGAAAGCTACAGATGTCTACTTTATGCTAAAAATATATCTAGATTACAATAAGAGTTGCTAGCCATAGGGAATTGATGGAACAATACCAGAGATCAACTATCATTACTGGTACTGTCCTCCAACTTTAAAATTTATATCTCCTTACTCAGAGGTCTAATTGCGGTGATCTCAGTGTCCACAGAAAGCTTATCATGTCTAGTTTATACCTATAAAATTTTATGAGTATTGGATATTATTTGGCCCTTGAATGATACAGTCCAAGCAATTGACCAAATAAATAGTGTTTGCATCAGTTCAGCAAAAAAATGCCAACTTTGAAAAATTATAATTAACTCCATAGAGCTCCAAATAATCTGGTCTTTGGCTTCTCAAAAAGCTCTGGATCAGATCTATATGCCATTTATATAGCTATAAAAGAGACAAAACTAGGAACTTTATTGTCAAGCTTTCATCTCCCAACTTGGTGGCTCCCATTACCTTGCTCATTTAGTCCACCTAACATGTTAAGACATTGGAGAGGAGGGAATGAGATTCAAAGAATCTCAATAGCTCATCTCCCTTTTATTCATACATAAAGAATGCAATTCAAGTCTTAAAAATGCATGCATGAGTATATGGAAAGTATGATCATTCAAGAAGTATTCTTGGCATTTGAACAAATCATACAAAGCATACATAGGCTTGTTAAGTAAGTGGATTAGCCTTACCCATTCTCTTCAAGGTTATTGGACTTGCCTTATCCTTTTTTCTTAAAAGCCTTGAACTAAGCCATGCTCTTGGGAGACACTAGACTTTGTCTCAACCATTCTCAAAGGTTCTTGGCTCATCCTTACCATGGCTAAGAGGTTCTTAGCTTCTCCACACTCAAGTAAACCAAAGCAAATATACTAGACATCATTTGAAAATATAATACAATATCATGGTACCATAGAATATAAGCATATGCTAGAACACTTTCTATGGCTTAAAACACACATACTCACATCCAAAGACAAGGTAAACATTCATCCATGCATGAGAGAAAGTGGAGAAAGCTACCTTTGCCACACAAGCACACTTTTTCTCTTGGAATTATACTCCTTTCCTCGACCACACACTCACAATGATGTGATGCTTGTTTCTCTTGGTCTAAATACATAAAATAAGAACCAATCATGCTCTTGGAACCATTCATAAAGCTATCTATCTACTTGGAATTCTAACTTTGTCTTATGGTTCATTTATGATTCTTAAATGCACCTAATGATGAAACATCCATCAATTGAACTCTAGGCTCCATTCTTTCCTTTCAATTATGATTCTTGACTCTATTTAAATCTCTTGGAGCCATCATACAATTAAAACAAAGAGCCTAACTATATATTACTTATTTAGGTTATATTATGGAACCTATGATGCCATCTCACTTTCTATGGTTTCTAAAATTTTTTCAAGACTTCCTCTCATCTTCTTCCATCATATATGACTCAAAAATAAGCTTAGAACAAATTAAAACTACCCCTGGGTGCCTTAACTACTCTAGGCCGAGGCTATGCTCCTCAAGGCTACCCTTAGAGTTTTCTTAGTTTTCTTGATGGAAGATGCATGTAAGGAGTCTTCTAGAGATCTTAAGAGCTCATTCAAACACTCATTTAGGCCTAGGAATTATTGCATCAAATCAGATTTTACAAGGGATACTTAAAACCCTAACTTTGCTATCTTAATTTTCCATGGTTGTTTATTAATTCTCTTTGCATATTCTTATTCTCCACACTCAATTTTCTAAGGTTCACCCTTAGTTCTGCCTAAAATCCATGTCTTCTTGAAGCTCTCTAGGTGGGACAAACCAAGAAGAAGAAGGGAAGAAGGAGTAGCTACCATAGAATAAAGATTTACCTTATTTTCTTGGCTTTTCTTGCTTGTTTCTCACTTTGCTGAGCCTCATCTCCTCAAATCTGAATTTTCTACCTCCATTCTACCCTCAAAATAGATCCAAGAACTTCAATAAAATCATAGGAAAGAAGGGAAGGTGGAGGAGAAAGAGCTTGCTAAAGAGAAAGCATGAAAAACTAAGAAAATCCATACTTTTTTCCTTATTTTTCTCCTCCCTTTCTTCTCCTCTTGGTATGCCTCAAACCTTATCTCTCTCCTCTAAATTAGGGCAAAAACAAATATGGCTAAATGAATGAAGAGGTAGGGCATGACATATATATATATAGGTAGGTTAGAAAGAACTTTTCAAAAATTTCAATTTCATCCCTTCATCTTGGCATTTTTCTTTCTGGTTCGTTTTAGCTCCATTTTTAGAACCATCTTTTCCATTATAATTTTTAGGTTTCCAATTTTATAAAATGCCTTTGGAATCACTCAAATCATAGCTAAAACCTTCCCGAATGAATCCATCAAAATTCAGGTCAACAGGCGTTGAAAAATGTCCACTAAAGGGGTTTTAACTGTCTCGAGACTTCCCATAGTTTTTAGAGCCTTTAAAAACCCCAAAGAATTCAAAATTTTCATTTAAAAATCTTTTCTATGAAAAATCTAAAATTTGTTCAAAATTACAAAAATGTTATTACATTTTGTCAACCTTTCGTTCAAATTCATTTTTTCATTCTAGCTCCGTTTTTCTTTCCATCTAAGCCTGGGATTCTTATTTTGAAGAGTCTAGAATATTATTTAATTTTTTTAGGATCTTAAATAATTCATTTCGGGGGATTTGCTTCGAAAACGCATCCGTTTTCGTCATTTAACGAAAATTAGACATTACACTAGGTGCATGAAACTACCTTTGGCCGAGACACCCCCACCTTAGAGAACCCATGGAGTTTTGCTTACTTTTTTAGGAATTTGGCATCCATGAAGCTTCCTAAATATCTTAAGAACTCAATTACACTCTTACATAACCTAGAATATCATTTTAAAGCTTCAATTTTTCCTAGATGCATTCAAAACCCTAATTTCCATAACTTGTTATCTATAAGTTCTTGTTGAGTTCTGTTGCTTCCATATGGTTCTTCATACTTCAAAACCTAAATTGCTATCAAGTTTGGATCAAAATCAAACTTCTTACATATCATCATAGGTCTGGCTAGAATGATACTCTCATGGAAGAAGCAAGATAACATGTTATTCAAGATGAATTTTACCTTATTTCAAAGCTTGCCAAAAAAAACTTTGTTAGGCTTTTAAGAGTTTTTCCAAACTCTCCCTTCCCTCTATTGAACTAGTCATAAAACATCACCATTTAAGACACTAAAACCATAGGAAAAGAGAGGAGAAAGAGAAAAAGAACTTTAATGAAAGAGAGAGTATGAAAAGTGACAAATCCTTACATTTTTTGCTTGAATTTCTCTCCCTTCTCTTTTCCTTCTTGTGCGCCACTTTAAGATGGTCTAGGTGCTAGTTGGAGATAGAACAAAGTCATCTAGGAAGAGTGGAGAAAGTGGGGCACGACTTTAAGAAGAAAGGAAGCCTAATTATAACATTTTCAAATTTTCAATTTTGTCCCTCATCTTGGTTTTCTCCATTTGAGCTCATTTCAACTAGTTTTTAAGAAATGTCTTTTCCATCATGAAATTTAGATCCTATAATTCAAAAATCTCTTTAGTTTCACCCAAATTGAATTTAAAATTTTAGCGAACCATTTAATCAAAGTTTTGATCAACTGATGATCTAAAATGTATACCGAAAGGGTTTTTGCCATTTTAAGGGTTTTATGATTTTTAAAGCCTCTAAGAATTCCAAGAAACTCAATTTTTTTATTTAAAACTCTCTTCTTTGAGTTTTTACTTGAAATTATGATTTTGTCACTGGCTTTCATATCTCTCCATTTGGCCATTTTAGCTCCAGTTTCAGGCTATGCTTAAACTCTAATCCACATTTTTAATTGTTCTAATTAATATTCTAATTTCATTTAGCCTTAATTTACTTGGCTTTAGGGTTTTCCTACATCAGTTTATTGGATACATTTCAATTTTTAAATTACTAGTTATTATAGAAAAAGAAAAAAAAAGTATGTAGAAAGTAGTAAAAGGAGAAAAAGAGTAGGGAGAAAATTAGAAATAGAGGGAAAGAGGAAAAGAAAAAAAGGGAAATAAAGACATAAAATAGGATAGCTAGCAAAATTTTAAATTTTAAGCCCTCCTTAAAGAATCTTTAAACCTAAAATTTTTACTTAATTCTAAATTGAAATTTCTTTAATTCAAGTCTATTCCCATAAATTTAAATTAAGTTAGACTAGATATTTTTTCTATCCATAAATTTGGGTAACTACACTTTGACACTAATCTTTCTTAGTTTTTCTCTTGAAATCATACCAAGTAATTTAACTTCATTTAGCCCTTTGGTAGATATAACAACAATTCGGTATTCTATACTAAGATACTTGATTTCAATATCCATATAACACTTTCTCTTAAATGTAGTTATAGTGAACCTCTACATGCTTTGTCCAAGCATGGAATACTAAATTCCCCATCTACTAAATTGTTGATATGTTATCGTAGTACAACTTTACTAAATACTTTGTTGACTAATTTAAATCTCTTAGTAGTTGCATCAACTAAGTGCATTTGTATGTTACGGTTGCTACAACTTTATACTCAGATTCTATGCATGATATAGCTATTATAAGTTGTATTTTATTACACCATGATACTACTTCAGGACCTAAGTTAATCAAATGTATATCTAGTAGCTCAATAGTTCATATCATGATCATTAGCATAATTAGCATAATAATATTCCTTTAACATACAAGAAACTTCTTTAAAATGCCTTTAGCATTCCTCAAAATTTGTCCTACTTCTTCCAAGCAAGGTTTCTTAAGACTTTGCATGATTGACTAAATATTATGACTATGATTATGGAGTCTAGATGAGTCAACATTAAGTAGATTAGATTTTCCACTAGTTGTATGTACATGGTGATAACTTCCAAGTTTGTCCCTTCTCCCAAGCATAGCTTTACATTTGCCTTCATTGGTGTTGATATAGGTTTGCAATATCTAACATCTTAAACTTCTAAAAGAGATCTCTAGCATATTTCTATTGATATAGGAATAATTCTTCTTTGCTTCATTATGCATAAAGCCCTAAACAATGTTTCAATTCCCCAAGCTCCATTTAGAACCATAATAAAATGTTCACTTGTGTTTGATGAAACTTTACTTTATCATCTCCAATGATGATGAGATGATCCACATATGCTAGCATTATTGGTATTTTATCTCTAAACTTTAATGAATGTGTTTAATTTTTCTGGTGCCATTGATTACCCACTTTAAATAAAAAAACTCACTAATATTTCCATACCTAGCTCTTAGTGCTTGTTTAAGTGCATACAATGCTTTTTTAAGCTTACAGACAAAGTTAAGTAGGGTCTTACACTTGAACCCTCTTGGTTTATTCATATAAATATCTTAATCAAGTTCACCATGCAAAAATGCATTTTTCTTGTCTAATTGTCACAACTACAGAGACTTGCTTGTAGCAAGTGCAACAATACTTGTGCAATAGTAATTTTAGTTACTTGGTTGAAAGTTTCTTCATAGTTGAATATGTAGCTTTGGGAGAACCCTTGTGCCATTAACCAAGCCTTTTATCTCTTGATTGAGCCATTAAGACATAGTCTTTACTTAGTACACTCATTTATCGAAAAATGAGTTGTACACCTTTAGGTCTTGGTTCTAACTCTCATGTATACTTTTGCTTCAAAGCCTCAATCTCTTTTTCCATTGTTTTCTTTGATTCTTTATTATATGATGCCTTCTCATTTGTTGTTGGCTTATTATTACCATCTTCTATTAACATTGTATTTGCATACCTTGGGTTTTGTCTCCTTTGCCTTATTGATCTTGCAATTGTGATTGCTAAGGAATCTTTTTTTCGATATCTTTTTGCTCTTCTTATTAGTTTGGTCTTTCTTATTTTGAAGTTATGTGCAATTCCAAATCTTCAAAAAATCTTTCTCGTGGACCTAATTCTAGCATCGTCATCTTCTGTAATACCCTAAAATTAATTAAGGTATTAATCATAGTTTTAGATTAATTAAGAATAATTAATATAGAATAATCGAGTAAGTTAAGTAAATAAAAATTTTGGAAAGACAAATTATTAATATGGGTTTGAGATTTAATTGGGAGAGAAATTTCATCTAGGCCCAAATTAATGTAGGAGAGCATAATAAGAGGCTAATAAAGGCCCAATAGACTAGGTGCAGGCCCAATCTAATTCCATGTGATAGAGGCCCAAGATCCACCTTGTATAGGCTCTTATAATTGGCCCAATAACCCTTGTGCAGACCCAAAACCTTTGAGCTCTTAAAACTTATTCTGACTCAATAGAATTTCAGTAGCCCAATACATAAGAGCTGGTCCAACAAAGGTAAAATTTGAAACCTAAATGGAGTTGGACCTTGGAGCAACCCATGACCCATATTTGACCCAACTAAAACCCTAATACTTCAACCTCTTCCCCATTTGCTGAAACACAAACACCCATCTCAAAATTCGAAGGTCCAAAGGAGGCTTTAGGGTTCTTGGCATATTTCCACATTTTTTCACTTCTAGAGCAAGATTTAGCCAAGGTAATAGTTATATAACTTAATCCTCTCATTTTTCTTTTCATTTTGGTTCTATTAGTTTTTCATTTGGAGTATTTTCACTATACCCAAAATTTGAAATATGGTTGTTTGGGATTGTCTTGGTGAAATTCGTAGGTTGAGGCTAGGGCTGATATTAAGTAAGTATAAACCCTTCATTTTGATGCTTTCTTTGCTAGTTTGAGACCCCCATAGCTGATTTATAATGTGGGTATTAATTTTGTATGAATTTACTTAGGATTTTAGGTAAAATATTGAGGTTTCTGATAGAGGACACTTCAATCCGAATTCGGGGTTTATGGTAGCTAGGTATGTGTTCCTTAGGTAGTCATTAGCATTTTAAATTCTTTGGACACTTGTTGCAACTGTTAATGATGAATTAAAGTAGTAATTTTCTGATGCTATGGTTTTAGGGAGATTTTTGTACCATTGGCAGCTGTTGCAATTGTCTACAAGTGGGGTAACCGGATTCATATTAATTTCATACATATATCTATTTTAATTTCATATTTGCTATACCTGAATGATTTGAAATGTTGAATGAATTGTTAGCTATCTATTGTATTGTGTTAGACCTTGTGAGTCCATGGTGAAGATGTGGTGCGGCTGCCACCCGTGCATGTACTTCGATCGGGCACCGGGTTATGATCAAACCCCAGATGCACTGAGCCTTGGTTGTGCTCAAAGGGGGGAGGTGCCGTGGACGGGCCTCTCTCGGTGTTAATGGCCTTTAACATGTGAAAATATGATTACTAGTATGGGATAGTGATCATGATAGCCTAATTATTTCATTTACTGATATGACTGGTGTTCTTCTGATGCTTATATGAAATTATGCATGTATGCTAATTAAACTAGATTATATGATGGAATTGCCTTGGTTACTAAAATTCACATCTTACCCCGTTTTATGGGATTAATATTTTAGGTGAAGGTTCTTCGGGTAAGGATAAGGGGAAGCAAGTGGATGAAAATCCATGAGCTCCAACATGTGGGGAGAAGGCTACACTTTGGCTGATTTGTTTAGTATAGATGCTAAATTTTGTATTCCTTTTTGTATAGTATCATCATATAATCATGTTGCTAAGTGTAGGCTCTTATATTTTGATTACCTAGAATGTATTTATGGAGGAGTTAGACCTCATTTTAACTTGATATCGGATGTATGAACCCATAACACTCGATGTATGTATTTTGCTAAATATATGGTATGGTATGGTATACTATTGGAAATATGATTATGTGATGTTATTAGATGTAATATGAACCATTGAAGTATGAAACCTCTTATGGAATGTATATCAAATTTTAAAGTGCATGAATTCTTGTTGCTATTACTCTATGGACTTGCCGGTATAGGATAGCTAGAGGAGTGAAAATTTACATTTAAGTTTTGAATTGGTAATGGTAAAATAGCTGGGTGTCTAGGGTAAATAAATACTATTAAAATCATATAAAATGAGTAGGACTGGTCCTAGGGTAGTCCTAAGATGAGAATTGGAGTATAAGGGATGAAATTTGGGAGATGTAGTTACAGGAGGGAGTCACGCCGCGGCCAAGAAGGCTTCGCCGCGGCCAAATGAGCAACAGAAGCAAGGGGCGCCGCGGCATGAGCAACCTTGTCGCAGCGCAAGCAAATGAAATTTTCCTGGAGAGTAACAGTGGCGAGGAACGCCACGGCTTGAGGAATCTCGCCACAGCGTAGAGTGAAAAAAAATCGCCCAGAAAGGTAATAGAATGAAACCTCGCCATGGCGCATCACATACTGCCGTGGCGTTAGTCGAGGGAACAAACTGAGGGGTGTCTAATAGCAAATCTCGCCGCAGCGCGAGTGTATTGCGCCGAGGCAAAAGTCGAGGGACTTAGAACAGTAGCTCTAAGAGGCATTTCCGCTGCGGCGCCGCTTAGGCTAGTCGCGGCAACGATCCAAAGCCACGGCAAAATTTGAGAAATTTGCCTAGTAATTCTAGAAAGCAACTTAGCCGCGACGGGAATGGTATGGGCTGCGGCGTAAGACCCCAAACTCTTATCTTTAGTCTAAGAGCCCCAATTTCTTCAATGGTAATGCTAGCAAATGATGTAGGAATACTTGTGGGAGGCGTTTGTGTGTTGAAACTGATGAATGGCTGAATCATAAACCCCTCATGGTAGTATGATTTCTCTTATGTATTTTTGTTTCGTTTGTGGTTGTATAGTGATGATCCTAACATCAAGGTTTAAATTTCCCTATATTTTCATAACATAATAAACTGTAATAACTCCAAACCTTGATCATTAATTATAAATCATGTATTTAACCATAATTACAATGATATAGAAGATAGGGTTGTCACATCTTCCATCATTGATTTAAACATATTTCATAGGTTGGTCGCACCACTTTGTTCATTCCTTGGCTTATTTAGTATTTGTGAGATACGTAGCAACGGTCGATAGGTATATCACAACACTTCCAACCTAAGGGTGGGTATTTAAGGCTAGACTTGATCTAACTTGATATAGATATTAGGGATATTCAAAGATCTGGTTCAATTTTAAATCAATTTTGTGTTATAGTCAGTTTGTTCCATGCTTACTTTTTTTTTTGTTTCTTTAGGTAATTTAACTTTTTTTTTGTTTTTCAAATATTTGTATGATATTAAAAACTTGGATATGACCTAACTCAAAAAATCATCTTTATCAACTTGCTTCTCATTTCGTCAAAAAGAACCATCTACAACTCACAAGCTATTTCCTTTCCCAATCATCTATTGTTTATATAATTAACCAACTACTTGCAAGTATTAGATTAATTTTTGTACAAAAAGTGAAACAAATAATTTTGATTTGTTATTCACTATATAATCTTTCATTACACCTATCATCATTGTACATTAAATATGTATGATGACCAAATTTGTTAGGCTTAATGATGGAAAACAAAAAAGTAGCACTGGTTTGATTTAGTTGAACCAAACCTCTAAAAACTAAAAATTGAAATGTTTTGACAAATTTTGATATGTAGAAAAACTAAGTCATACTTACTTCTTTTTGGTTTTCTTTGGTTTTGGTCAATTTGATTTGGTTTAATTGGTTTAGATTGCTTTTGAACACCCTGAATAGAGAATATATGTATATGTATATATATGAGTATTAAAATATACTAGATAATACATATAGTATATAATCATACAATAATTCAAACTATCTATTAGGTTGTTGAGGTTTGTTTGTTTTTTTTGGTTAAAAAGGAGGCATACAGCCTTAGAAAGGGGTTGGGGGAAGGGAAAAAGGTGAAGTAGGGATCGAACCTAGATACATATTCCTTTAGAACTCTAGGGGAGATGCCATTTAAGCCAAGACTGTTGGGCAAGTTGTTAAGATTTTTAATATACATACATAAATATTAAGTGATTTTAATTTTATTAATTTTTTAAAAAATTTATTTTAAATTAGACTAGCTAAGACTCTAAAGACAAAAATAAAGGTAGTTTTAAACTTAGATTTTGAATTTTAATATGAGATTAAGCCTGAATAGGAGGTCCTATTATTAGAGTCAAGTAGTTTAAACTTGACATAGCCCATCCTTAATCAAAACAAATTAGAATTTACTAACGAACACATTTGGACCATACATTTAATGAATTTAAGCCATTACGTTGATGTGAATTTAACCATAGGTTAACCTAAAGAAGTTAGTTCATTTAGTAAGAAATGATAATATATCTCTTTATCCACTTTGGGTTAATTCTTTTTAACACCCCAAAATTAAGATCTTAAGATTCCAAGGAGTAAGCCTTGACATTCTTTGGTAAAGGAATTTAATTGAGGCAAAACCTTAAATTATTGCTTTAAAATAGCCCTAATCCATAATGTCAAATAAATATACTATAAGTTCAAATGGGGTAGCCTATTTAGCTCATGCTTTAAAATAGATTGGGCAATAGAGGCATTTTCTTAATTTTTGGTCAATGTTAGTCCTCACAACCATTGCCACCAAATCACCAAGCACAGGTCTCCACCACCACTACATCTATTGGCAAAGCCATGTGCATTTGACTATGGACAAATGCCCCAATTTTTCAAAAATTTTACGCATATAATATTTGAGTTAGAATATTTTGTTTTCATATCTCTCAAATTTTGAAGCCATTAAGCCACACTTATGTACATATATCTTAAATTTTTTATACATATATCTTACATGATTGGATCATGTAAATTTTTTTTTATTTGATCATTTAAGTTTTTCTTTTGCCAAAATTTAATATTTTAAATTAAACTCATTAAATCTACACATGTTATATATATATATATATATATATATATATATATCTTTCTCTCTATATATCTAAAAAAAACTTTATTATTAGACTTCTAGCCTAGTAAGAATATGTTTTGTATGTTGGAGTGAGTGGGTAAAGAGAGAAGATAAAAACATGTTTGCTACCAAAAAAATTATTTCATCAAATCCTTGTTAGTAAAAATTATTTCCTCTTTATGCTACATTGTTAGGAAAGTATGCCACTAACTTTTCCATATTTTGCTTTTTTTTTCTTTTTGGATTTTGAAATGCCATCGACTTCCTCTTATGTTTTAAAGAATTATGACTAAAATTATACTTTTGTATTCTAAAACTTTCAAAAAATTTAGAAAAGCTATACTTTTGTATCCTTTGTTTGTTTGGTAGTAGAACCAGTGAAAAATTTTGAGAAAAAAAATTATTTTCCTACCTTGTAAGTTCTTTATATTGGATACATGATGTGTAAAGAGATAAAAAATAAATTTTGAATGTAACACAATATAAGAAAATGCAATCTAGTAAATGTAAATACACAATTAATTTGTAAATTAGTCTTTTTTTTTGTAAACAATTATTTAAAAGAAACAAGTAGTTTTAAAAAATTGTTAAAAAATTATGAAATAAAAAAATTATCGGTGTAAATGTAAAAAAATTTATAACTCTAAAATTTCTTAACAAATAATAATAGAATATGTACGAATTAAAAAAATAATTATATGAAAAAAAATAAAAATATGTAGATCCAAGTATACAAATAAAAATAAAAATTTTTATTTTTTAAAATATAAACTATAATTCCCACATATTTTTTTATAATTCCCCACATATTTTTAAAATATGTAGATCCAAGTATAAAAATAAAATAAATATTTTAATTTTAAAAATATGTGGGAAATTAAAAAATAATCCCTACATATTATTTTTTTAATTCCCCACATATTTTTAAAAATAAAAATTTTTATTTTTTTTATAATCAAATTTACATTTTTTTAATTTTCATTCACATAATAATTTCTTTTAATTCTTACATCTTCTATTATTAAATGTTGAGAAATTTTAGATTTCTAGATTTTTTTCACATTTACACCAATACATTTTTTATTTCAAAATTTGTTAACAATTTTTTTGAACTACGCATTTCTTCTAAATAATTATTTACCAAACAAAACAACTATGTAACAAATTAAAATTATATTTATATTTACTATGTCGCATTGTTTTAATATTGTATTATATTACAATTTTATTTTTTTTCTCTCTACATATCATGTATCCAATATAAAGAACTTACATGGTGGGACTATAAACTTTTTTTTTCAAATTTTTCTATTACTTCCATGGCTAACTAAATAATTGGTTAAAATATATAATTTTTTCAACTTTTTTGAAAGCTTTAAGATACAATAGTATAATTTTTACCTACAATTTTATAAATGGTAAGAGGATATCATCGACTTCCTTAAAATCCACCTAAAAAAAAGGCAAAATATAGGAGGGTGGATATTTCCCCAAAGTATATAGCATATAGATGAAATAGTTTTTATTGACAAGGATTTGATGGAATAAAATTTTTGGGAAACAAAAATGGCTCAAAAAGTCTCAAAATGTGATTCCAAGGAAAATAAGACTCCTGCCACTCTATGTCTAAACTAGATTGAGGATCTTCTTGATGAATTAGGAAGGGCCAAGGTGTTCTATAAATTGGTCCTGTGTGCTAGTTACTATCAAATTTGGATTAAGAAGGTGAATACTTTCAAAATGGCATTCCAAACTCACTCTAGTCAATATGAATACTTGGTGATGTCATTTGGGATCATTAACACCTTCTCCACATTCTAAGGAATTATGAACACTATTTTTGAAGACCTATTGTGGAAATACATTATAGTCTTAAATGACATATTGGTTTATAATGCAAACTTGGTGAAACATGTGAAGCACTTGCAAGAAGTTTTTACCATAAAGGAAGCATCATTTCTGTGTGAAGCAAAGTAAGTGTGCCTTTGCTGTAGCTAGAATTAAGTACTTAAGCCACGTGATGTCCACTAAAAGTGTATCTACAGATCCCTAAAAGATCAAGGTAGTGGTAGATTAGCCAACCTCAAAATCTATAAAAGAGCTAAAAAGTTTTCTAGGCTTCTTTGGCTATGACAAAAGATTTATCAGAGGTTACAGTATCTTAGCAAGACCATTAATGAACCTTTTAAAGAAGGATAGCTTCCATTATCTAAGTGAGATAGATTAGGCTTTTCAAGGTCTCAAAATAGCCCTCACAAATGCCCCAGTGCTGGCATTACTCTTCTTAACTTAGCCTTTCATTATAGAGATAAATGCATTAAACACGGGGTATAGGTACTATGCTAATGCAAAATCATCATCCTATACCATTTGTCAATAATATGCTCTCACCTTAAAAATGGTTGCTGTTAGTATTTGACAAAGAATTGTTTGGTGTTGTTTATGCTCTTGAAAAGTGGAAACAATATTTAGGGATCAAGCCATTTACAATTTTGATTAATCAAAAGAGCTTAAAATTCCTTTCATAGCAAAGGCTTTTGACCCTTGCATAATATAACTAGGTAACCAAACTCATGGGACTACAATATGAAATTTGCTATGAGAAAAGGCAAGAAAACGTTGCTGCAGATACTTTTGGGTTAATCATGGTGAGTTGCTTCAAATGAGCACCTCTTTAATCTTGATTAAATTATAAGAGGAGATTGAAGGATAGTGGACCATAGACCCTACCTTACAGCGGCTAATTTATCAATTAACCAATTATGCTAACTTTCACTCAAAGTTTAAATGGGGTAAGGGATACTTGCTAGGAAAAGTAAACTAGTTATTGGTGGTGGGCAGTCATCTTTTAAGGGAACCATTTTATAGTGGCTAAATTCATTCCTGCAAGGTGGGCATTTAAGGTTTAAGGCCACTTAGAAGAGAGTCAAAGCCATTTTTTATTGGAAGAGAATGTTGAGTGATATCAAAGCTTTCATTAAGAAATGTACGACATGTCATAGATGTAAGTATGAGATAGTAACTTACCTAGGATTGCTCTAACCCTTACCAATTCCATAGGGAGTTTGGAAGAGTTTGGTATAGGTTTTATTAAAAAATTGCTTAAATCTGAAGGGAAAGATACCATTTAGGTGGTAGTGGATAGGCTTAGCAAGTGTGAACACTTCATAGTCTTGGCTTATCCTTTTATTATAGTTGGATTGGCTCAAATGTTCTAAGATAACATTTACATAGTACATGGTGTGCCTTTAAACATTGTGAGTGACAAAAAGCCATTGTTCACTAGTAGGTTTTAGCAAGAATTCATGGCAAGGATAGGAGTAACTTAAAATCTTATCATTAGCTTATCATCCTCAATCGAATGGGCAAAGTGTAGTGTTAAACCATTGTTTAGAAAATTACCTGTGAAGTTTCATGTGGTGAACCCCTAAAGAGTGGACTAAATGGCTAACTCTAGCGAAGTGATGGTACAATGTCACCTTTCACACCTCAATAGTTATAAGACCATATGAAGTCATGTATAGGTAACCACTATCCATTCATGTACCTTTTTTGCCTTAGGATATAGAGGTAGTTGATAGGAGTATTTTAGCTAGGGAATTTATGATACAAAAATTGAAACAAAACCTAAAACATTGTATAAAACAACAAGTAGACAAGCAGAGGTCTAAAAGGTAGTTCAAGGAAGGAGAATTGGTATTCCTTAAGTTACAGCCTTATAGACCAATGTTGGTAGATAGGAGGATTTCAAAAAAGCTATCCCTTTGATACTTTAGGCTGTATCAAATTGAAGCTAAGGTAGAACCAGTGGCCTACACCTTATGCTTACCTCCATCATCCAAAATTTATCTCACCTTTCATGCTTCACTGTTAAAGAAATGTCAGAATCCTAATATCAAGCTGCATTAACTTTTGGATGAGTAGGGGTTGATATCCACCAAAAGAAAGCTAGAGTCCATTTTGGATAAACAAATAGTCTAAAAGAGGAATAAAGCTATAACACCAATGCTGGCCTAATGGAAGAGGGAGATGCCTAAAGAAGCCACTTGCGAACTTTAGTTTGGTATTCAGAGGAAGTTTCTTGAGTTTACTTGCATTCTATGCCCTTGGGGTCAAGGATGAAGTGATTAGGAAAGTAGTTGATATAGTTCCTTATATGGCCGAGGGTAGTTAAGTCTTTTATATGTTTTATAAGTGTCATGCTTGTTTTTTAGTGTTAGCTAAATTTTGTTATTTCTTTCGAGATATTTATAGCTTATGCCTTTTTTGTTAGGAACTATTATGATTGCAATGAATTTTCTCATTTCCTTTATTCTCTATTCTCTTCTCTTCTTCTTCTCTCTCAAATTCCTACCTCTATCCTTCCTTGTTATCATTTATGAGATTTAGTTGTGTGCTTTTTGTAACATCTTCATTTCTAGCTCATACCCATCATGCCTTACATGCTCATATACATATGGGAAGCATAAAAAGAAGATCATTTCCTTTGGGTTCATGTTCTTTCTCACATGGCATCATGCATGGGTAGACGTTCACTTTAGTGTCACATGGACCGGGTGAGCTCTTTCTATGCATCCTCATGTTTAATTGAACTATTAAGACTCATTTCAATCCCAAAAATATGCTTTAAACCCATGGAAAGCAAAGAAGGTTATGAGACATGAATATTCAATTTCGGCCATACTTGGCCTCATTTCTGGGCAAAGTTTGAAAATTCATAACTAAATCAAAAAAAATCGAAAACATGTGATCTCAGTCATTCTGAAAATATTAGGACGTCTACTTCATGTTAAAAATATGTGCAAGTCATAACATCCTACACACAGGACGTTTGACATGCAAAATCATCTGAAGGTCGGAGGGGGCTCTGCTACTGTCACAGTTTACTGATATCGACTTCAAAAATGTCTAACTAATTCCAAAAAAATACACTACATGGAAATGATATCACTATGGAAATATGTGGATGTTAACTAGAGAGTAAAAATGTCTCCAAATCAATTCATCAAACCAAACTCCCGAAAACCGATGAAACATTACCTCGGGTCTGGTAGGATGACTGATGCTGGGCAGGAATTTCGAAAATGCATATCTTCCTCTCTAGACCTCCAAATGAGGTGGTTCTAGTTGCTACAAGTCACTGTGACTATCTAGTTTCTTCCTATAAAATTTGGTAATCATTGGATCACGTTTGCCCCTCGGATGACACAATTCCATAACTGACCAAATGAACAGTGTTTCTGAAAATCCGAATTTCTGATACCAACTTTGAAAAATCATAAAAAATTCTACAGACCTCCAAATGACTTGATCTTTAGCTTCTCGAAAAGCTCTAAACAAGATCTAGTCACATGTCAAATTTTAAGGTAAGAAGAGGTCATTTGGTCAGATTTGGACATCATATGCAAAAGGGCCACTTCCTTGTGTTAAAAGAGGCTAATGGGGTCCAACTTTGGTTTTCCTACCTCTAAGGCTCTATGAGCACATGAGAAAGCATCCATATGGGCTACCAACCATGGCTCAAGTGTCTAATGACCTAGATTTGCAAAACTCACTCTCCTACACCAACACACACACCATGTACATAGGCAAAGATCTTTACTATTTATACCGAAAACGTGCTACATTGTTCAAATGGTCTCATTCTCATACACATATGATACATAACATTCATTTACAAGTATTCCTAGGTGCTACATCATGTACATCGATAATTTACACCACTTGACTTAACTACAAAATAAATAAAAAGGCTCTTTTACAATCTCTTCATTGAATTCCCTAGCTTCAAGCTTGGTGGCTCCCATCTCTTGCCTCACTTGGTCCACCTAGCATGTTGGGATGGTGGAGAGGGGGAGTGAGATTTAAAGAATCTCAATAGCTCATCTCTCATTCAATCATACGCACAAAGCATGCAAACAAGTCTCACAATGTATGCATGGGCATGTTAGCATATAAAATCATAAGAAAAGCATTTGCAACATCTGAGTTGGCCATACATAAAAGGGAACATTTTCAACATGTGAGTAGGCCATACATAACATATAAAAGCTTGTCAAGTAAATGGATTAGCCTCACCCACTTACTCGTGGATTTTGGACTTGCTCACCCATTCTCTAAAAGGTTCTTAGACTCAACCCTTACTCTTTGGGAGTCAACCTCACTTTTGGGAGACTCTTTACTTTGTCTCAACCAACTTGAGGGTTTTAGGCTCATCCTCACCATGGCTAAAGGGTTGTTGGCTTTTCCATACTCAAGCAAACTCAAGAAACCACATAAAACATCATTGAAATACATAAAGCATCACCATGCTAGCATACTTCTCATGGTTCAAAACATACATACACACAAGCAAGACAATGTAAGCACACATCTTATGCATGAAAGAAGGTGGAGAGAGCTACCTTATTGGCTATTCACAACTTTCCCTTTCAATTTGTCTCCTCCCTTGTGGGTTTCACAATCACCTCTAGATGGGAGTGCTTTTCTTGAGCCTAGCTACACAAGAAGCATAGAATTATTCTCTTAACACTTGATTCATAAAGTTAGAGATTTCTTTCTAGCAACCCTACTAAGCATATAAGAGCTAGGGGTTCTCTCTCTCATTAGAAACTCATCCACTCTCCTTCCTCTCTCAAGCTCTCAAGAAGGAAGGGAGAAGTAAAGATATGTGAGTCTTGGTCTTCTTCAAGAGAGGTTTTCTACTCTCCCTCCTCTAAACCAAGCTCAAAACATGGCTACTTTAACTACTAAAATCGTAGGAAGAGAGGATAAGGGGAGAAGAACAACATGCTAAGAGAAAAGCCATGAAAATCCTTACCTTTCTTGTTCTTCCTTCCTCCTCTAGGCTTCTCTCTCTCTCTTCTGCCCTTTTTTCTATCTTAGAGTGAGCTCCAGTCGGTTACAGAGTGAAAGAAGGAGTTAGAATGCTTTAAAACATCAAATTCTCTTTTTTTACGCTTTTCCGGACTAACCCTCGCTATAGCGAGCCATAACCCTCGCTACGGCGAGCTCGTATCAGTCCCAGACCCCTATTTTTGCTATGGCGCGTGCTACGGCAAGCAACGCTTTGGTTTTTGTATGGAGTGCCCGAACTCGCTATAGCTAGAAGCATTCTCGCTATAGCTAGAAGGCACTCTCGCTATAGCTAGACTATTTCTCGCTATAGCGAACAGGTATATTCGCTATAGTTATGCTGTAGCTAGCAGACTCAGAAAATTTTTCGCCTTAAAAAATTTTCAGCTTTTCTTTTTTCTCTTTTTCGTTTTCTTTTCTTTTCTTCTTCTTTCTTTTTCCTGGTTGTTACACTTTTTGGAGATTTTGAAATTCTGGCAAGAAGGAAGAAGATAAAGTGGATCAATTTTGGAAGATGACAAAATGGATCGCCAAGGGTTCTTAATTGAAGCTCTGACCAAAATGTAACATCAGAGTATTAGAATAGCGGATAAATAATAGGGAAAAAAGTAATTACCTGAAAGTAATGAAATGCCTAAATTCATATTCATACCATGCAAATTATGTAATCATTACATGGAATTCCAATTGATAGAATTTTAATTCCATGTATTTTTTTTAATTTCAAAAGGGAATTTAGATTGGTTCAATCTGAATTCCCTTTTTTTTAATATTTTGTTTTGTTTGTGGGTAGATAGAATTTGAAAAGGACCCTGAGGCAATGAGGAATATGAGAGCATTTATATGGCCTATAAAAATAAAGATTCCTCCCGTAGCACTAAGATCTACGTTGGTTCGACATAGACACCCTCACTTTCATTAAATTAATAAATATTATTAATTATGGCATAATAATTAATAAATGTAAAAATAATATTTTATCTATTTTATTACAATTTTTACTATAATTACATTAATTAATTATACAAAAATTAATTTAATCTTATTCAAAATTATTAATTATTAAATAAGTTAGTAAATATTTAATGTTATTTTATATTATTAAAAATATGTAATATTATTAAATTTACATAATGAACCAATTTGAATTCCCTTTACTTTTTTAAATATTTTGTTATATTAAATTAAGTTAAAGGAAAAATTGTAATATAAAAATTAATTGAATGAAAAACAATAGTAAATAAAAAATTATGTAATATTTGATATAAAATTATATCAATATAAATATTATAAAAATATTTATGATAAATAACTTCTTATGCCACAACAATATATTCTCTTTTCACACTGTAGTCTTTGTTACTTTAATTCTTCTAATTGCTAGTACTCCTATGATATGGGATGAAAGTTTAAATTTAAAGATGGACTGAACTAGAGGAATCGTCATGTAGGCATCATAAATCTAGATTGCAACAATCCTTCAAGCTTAAAGGAGCAACTAGTGTACAGAACACTAAACATCAATGTATCAAACAGAAGCTCTATAAATTATTTGAAAGAGCCAAACATTTGCTAAGAGATTTCAGAAGGTGACAAAGGTAAGTGTGGCATGTAAGAAAAGGGACCTGCTACACCAAAGTTATTAAATTAGCTAGGTAATATAGAATAAGATGGACCGTAAGTGTGACATGTAAGAAAAGGGACCTGCTACACCAAAGTCATTAAATTGGCTAGGCAATATAGAATAAGATAGACCAACCATGCTAATATCCTATTACATTAGAGTTGGAATGTATGAAGATGCATAAAAAATGTCAATGCCTTGCTGCATTAGCCCCATTGTTGCTAACTATTTCTCCCAACAGTAGACTGTTAGGTCAATAGGTAACCTTGACATCTCCTTTTTGGATGACCTATTAGAATTTGAGACTTGGATAGATTTAGTACTTGGTTGGTAAGTTAAGTGGCATAGAATAAGATATATCCTACTACACTAGAGATGGAATGTATGAAGATACACCGAAAATGTCAATACCCTACTGTATTGGCCCTTATTATTGTTAACCATTTCTTCTAACAATGGGATGTTGGGTTGATAAGTAACCATCACATCTCTTTTTTGGACAACCTATCAGAATTTAAGGCCTGGGTAGATTTAATGCCTAGTCAACAAGTTAGGCGATATATAATAAGATGGACTAGTCATGCCAATGTCTTGCTGCATTGGAGTTAGAAGGGATAAAGATGCATCGAAAATGTTAATGCCCTACTGCATTATATCATATCTTAACCCCAAGAAACTCATATCATAGCATTCAAGCAATAAACACTAGACTTGCACACAAAGCGTAGCATATGGATCAAAATCACATAAACAAACCCACACGGATCAATCCCACTTTGGTTTAAGCAATTTTGTCCATATAATATCCACACAACATTCATTCAAAGCAAGAATATCATTACATAAGCTTTTAAGGTCCATTTTGCACTACTTGAACTTTTTACACAATTTACTTGGACATATAACACATAACAATGGGAAGCACACTACTAAGAACCTTTAGCTCAGCATTAAATCACTCCCAAGCCCATGAATTGATCCTCAACTCCTCTTAGACCATAACATATTAAAATATATCAGATTCATAGCCATTTAGGTTAAGAAACTCGGGTTTGGAGGTTTGGAACACATCAAAATTTTTGCCACGGGTTCCAATTTTCAATTTTCTAGGGCAGACTTTGGAAAATCATAATTAATTCTAAAAAAATCAAAAAGAGGAAAATGATAGCTTTCCAGAAATCTTTGTATGTCTACTATATGGTAAAAATAATTACAGGTATGAAACACCCAGCTGTACTGTGTTTGACAATCGAAAAGTATGAAAGGTCCCGCTGCCCTTGAGTTCTGCTACAACTTACTGATATGGACTTTAAAGATTCATAACTAATTCTAAAAAACTCTAAATCAAGTCAAATATATCAATATGGAAAGATACAGCTGTCTACATTAAGGGAAAAATAGCTCCAGACCTAGAGAATGACATTAAACTGGAGAAACTCGATGGAACAGTGCTAAGGGTCCTACTGTGTCACTGACAGTGAGTTCTAACTTCAAAAATTCATTTCTCTCTCTCTAGACCTCCAAATGAGGTTCTTCTAGTTGTTATAGCTCACTGTGTATGTCTAGTTTCTCTATGTAAAATTTCAGGACCATTGGATCTCATTTGCCTTATGTTTGATATAGATGCATTTTCGGACCAAAGCTATAATACACTGACCAAAATAAAAAAAATTCCTAACTTTAAAAATTCACCAAATATTCCACAGACCTCCAAAAATTCTGCACTCTAGCTTCCCAAAAATCTCTAGATGAGCTCTACATGCATACCAAATTTTATAAGGAAACTTGTCCATTTGATTAGTTTGTGACATAGGGTTGCAAAATGCCCTTTTTAAGCTTCATATAGGGTCTCAAGGGGTCTATTTTTGCCACTTCTCATTCTATGGCTACATGAGCACGTGGGAAAGCATTAAGATACTCTATCAAACATGTCTCAAAGGGCTAATTACCCAGATTCCATAATCTCACTCATCCACACCAAGATATACACAAGAGACATACTTGTATAACTTGGCATATCTAAGTCAAATTCATGAAATATCATTCACATGGGTCTAGTTCTCATACATATACAATATACCCATACTTGTACAAATATTCATAAGCTCATACATCATATACATTATGGAGTTACATCATGTGACAACCATATGGCTATAATACAAATATGTTACAACTCCATTGCTAATCTTCTTACTTCCAAGTGTGGTGGCTCTCATTTCCTTGCTCTCTTGATCCACCTAGGCATATTAAGTAATGGGGAGGGAAGAGTGAGATTCTAGGAATTCCAATAGCTCATCTCCCATTCAATCATGCATAAAGAATGTAATACAAGTGTTAAGGATGCATGCATGGCATATCAATATAGAAAATAGTGCAAAAATACATTTTTGGCATTTACACAAAGCACACATAACATACTTAGGCTTGCCAAATTAATGGATTAGCCTCACCCACTTTCTTCAAGGTTCTTGGACTTGCCTCACCCTTTTTCTCAAAAGCCTTACACTAAGCCTTGCTCTTGGGAGACTTTCTCTTGGTCTCAACCACTTCTAAGGGTTCTAGGCTCATCCTCACCAAAGATAGAAGGTTCTTGGCCTCTCCACATTCAAGCAAACCAATGCAACATTTATAGGCATCATTTGAATACATAGTGCAATACTATGGTTCCATGGAACATAGGCATCATACTAAAATACAATTCATAGCTTAAAATACTCATACACACATTCAAAAATAATGTAGACATTCATTCATGCATGGGAGAAAAGAGAGAGAGCTACCTTGTTATCTATGTAAGCTTTACTTTGCCTTACTCCTTCCCTTTTTTGGTTCCACAAGAACACTAAGGTGGGGTCGGTTTCCTTGGCCTAAACATCATGAATAATACTCAATTATATTCTTGAAACAAGCTAAAGCATTCAATTTACTCTGAAGAACATACTTGGTTCCATAAGTCACATAATGGCTCCATAAATGACCTATTGAAGCAACCATCATGATTCAAGTTCTTGACTCTATTCTCTTCTCATTTCTAGGCCTCTTGACCTCATTTAAGGTCCTTGGAGCCATTACATATTCATTTACAAAAGCCTAAACACAAGTTGCTTCATAAGGTCACATTATGGAAGCCATTGCCTCATCTCCCAATCCATGGCTTCTAATTTTTTTCCAAGGGTTCCTCCCACCTTCTACCATCATAAGAAGTCCCATTCTAGGCTTAGAACAAATTAAAACACTCTCTAGGTGACCAGACCTTGTGTGGCCGAGATATACATCATGAAAAAAGTCCTTGAACTTTGCTTTGTTTTCTTGGAAGGAATGTCACATATGTAACTTCCTAGGGGTCTAAGGGACTCAAACCATGTCTTACATAAACTAGAATACCTCTAGGAAAAATCAAATTTCATCACTTATTTCAAAACCCTAAGTTGTGCCAACTTGAATTTTAAGGCTCCCTTTTTGTTTCCACTTGTCTATTCTAAATTCCCACACTCTAAATCACTTGTTCTTTTCTTGATATGGTCAAAATTCAACTCCCTTTGGATGGGCTCTAGGTTGCACGAAATTCATATGGAGGAGAACAAGCAAGAAGTGCAAGAAAAGCCATGGAAAGGAATGGGAACCTACCTTAAATTCTTGCTCTTCCAAGTGGCTTCCTCTTGCACCCAAGCCTTCCCTCCAATCCTAACTTCTCCTTGCTAGACCAAAACCAAAATAGCATCAAAATACATTCTAAACCCATGGAAATATGGAGGAGAAGGAGGGGAATATTTATTGTAAAGACAAAAGAAAGAAAACACACCCTTTCATACCTATTCAAGGCTTCTTCTTCTCCTTCGTTGTTTCTCCTTCCACATGATGCCTTGGCTAGAGTTTTTAGCAATTTTAGAAATGGGTAAAATATTGGTGCAGCTTGGGGAGGGCTGGAGCGTGTTTTAAGAGAGCAAAAAATAACTTTTCCTTTTTGCATTTTAGTCCCTATTCTTGGCTTTTTCATTTTAGGCCCATTTCAACTCCTTTTTGAAATCCATCTTTTCCATCATATTTCTTAGGCTCTTAATCATAAGAATTGGCTTTGGAATCACTCAAAAAGGATCTGAAACCATTCTGAATCATTCGGTCAAAGTTTTAGTCAACCTTTGTCGAAATCGCTCACCGGAGGGGTTTCAAGTGTTCTAGGGGTTCCCATGGTTTTCAGGGCCTCCGAGAACTCCGGAAAGCCCAAATTTTTTGTTTTAAAAGCCCTCCTATAAGTTTTCCAAACTTTTCAAAAATTACAAAAATGCCCTTACTTTCTTCGGCAAATTTTCTGAGCTCTTCTGGCTCTGGTTTTTAGGCATCTTAAATATCAAATCCTTATTTTCTAATATTTTTAATTTTATCATAATTTTATTTGGCCCAAATTCCTTCTATTTCGAGGACCTCCTTTTATATTTGGCCCATTTCTGACGTTTACGGAGAAATCGAACATCGCGTTTCTCACATTTACGGAGGGACCAGATGTTACACATTAGCCCTATTATTGTCAGCCATTTCTTCCAATAATGGGATGTTGAATTGATAGGTAACTTTGACATTTCTTTTTTGGAAGACCTATCAGAATTTGAGACTTGAATAGATCCAATGCCTGGTTAGCAGGTTGGGAGAAAAGTGAGAACTGTTGTTCACCAAGAGCATGTAATATATTGCTAAAGTCTCGACCCACAATATCATAAAAATCTCTAGGCAAAGGATCCTGTAAGTGTATCTCATAAAGTTTTTTACCAAATCAGCCTAACTAAAAAAAAAAGATGAAAAGTTAAATATCAATATGCATTATATTAAGAAAATGATGATGACAAAAATGAGAAGATGTAAAAAAATGTATCGCATATCGAGTAGTAACAGTCAATCTCTGAATCTATTGATAAGTATATTACCAGTACCATCACATGTACTTAGACATGAGATCAAAGGGCCCCTCAATGATAGGGGATAGAGACATAGTATTTTGCCATCTATACTATTGCTGGATGAAAATGCTATACTCAAATACTTAGTTAGTCTGAATTCGTCTTGAAAGCTATAGATTATGAATGGAGTCCAATTTGACATGTTTTTAAGGAATTGGCTAGTAGTGACTAAATTGTTATAGGACATGATCTAGATAGTGTCACTTTATGATCTAAAAACATATGAGTGGCACCAATACAATCTAAATATCTAGAGAAGTCAAGTAGTACTCTAAAATTAACTTGCATATTGTCTATAACTTGTATGGGTGCCATATAATCTATGGGCAACATGAAATGAAATAGTAAGTAATTATGAAATAATAAAAAAATAATGCATATCATAAATCAAAATCGAGTACATATCTCATCATTCCTCATTATATTTAACAAAGTTTTGTATAGATGGAGGGCTCTAATACTCAAACAATGGGGTCGTCCAACATTCTTCCAATTGTTACAATGAGCAAGCATGTTTGGCAAATAATAAATAATAAATAAAATTAACATGATTAAATTAAATATGTGAAAATTTTAATTCCATTTCATATATAAAACCTAAAGATAGAAGTATAAGATATTCCTCAATGCGAGGGTTAGGCGTGGGTGGTCTCTCGAGTGTGACCATAGGGAATCAATCCCATGCCCATAAATGCAACAACATCAAGTATCCAACTATGCCACAATCATTTTTGTAAGTTATGTTGCAAAGCTCACGATAGAAAAAAACTAGCATTGATGATCCCCAGCTAAAATAGCTAGCTTGCTCAAAGTCATCTAATAAGAGCAGGTACATCAAGTAAATTCTATGACTATATCTATCTGTCATCAACCAACCCTTAATCATATAAAAAATATATGTGTGGATAAACTAACACACAACCTTATCCTTCATATTATTCAGTAAATATGAAAAGTTTTTAAGCCAACTAAGCAATAAAAAGTCACTGCCCATCAATCTGATTAGTTGGTGGTATAACCTTTAAAAGCCATTGACACACTTCTAGCCAAATGAAACTCGTCTCACTTACAACAAGGTCCCCATAAATTAGTAGGCCCAGCTGCACTATTGCATCCTCCAGGGTGATGATGCTCTTGCCTTGAGTAGTATGAAATATGTGTGTCTTTGAGCACCACCATTTTACTAGTGTGCTGACTAGCAATGTATCATATTCAAACTGGCTAACTCGTGCAATACCATAAAAACTAAACTGCCTTAGATAATCAACAATAGTTAGTGGTGGATCATCTAAATAATCATCGTGCAAGACTGATCATGGGCAAAGTATTATATCATCCTATAAATAGAGATAAATCACATAACAAACTAAATGAATGAAACAAGAAAAAGTATTAAATAGTTTATTTTATCTTGCCATCCTATACGGCTTGTGATATATGTTGCTCTTGTAAGTATTGAAGCAACTCATTTTTTGGACTTGGATGAATAGGCTATCTAACTCTGGCCATAGGATTTATAGGCAAAATAACATAATGCATTGTTATTCATTTAAAATGGATATGTATAAATAACATAACTTACTATTATTCATTTAAAATAGACATGTACAAGCATAAATGACATAACATGCTACTATTCATTTAAAAGTGAAAAGTATAAATAACATGCCTAACTAGTATCCATTTACAATTATAAACAATAAATAACATAATGTATTTCTAAATATTTACAACTTCTATTAATATATTATTGAGTATCAAAATTGTGATGTGGCAACAGGTGCAATTATGTCCGGTTTTTTTGTAAAGGCCACACCTACTTGGTTGTACTGAGGTTCTAAAATTTATTTCATTTCAATAACGGGGTCAAATGAAGTTGACCTCACTTGCAGAGCATGAATGAATCTAGAACCAACTTTAGACTACTTAGTTGTGGCCAATATTCTTGGCCTCCAATGGGTTAGAACATATTGTTGTATGCATCACGCATGGTGTCTAGGTGAAATATGGGATCTACAAGTTGAAATGGCTCAAGAGTTGTTGCTACGCACACTACAATAGCATGATGGCACATGTACTTCACCACTGGAATTTACCACAATGACATATGTGCTCAATCAAGTAAACCTTGCAATAATGACTGTATTGGCAATTTATCTAGTCATAAGGCTCCTCGACTCGAAGAATGAAGCTTGCTTGTTGAACACTTGCATAACACATGAATGAGAGCACTGCACATTTACTACCTTCCTTTTTATCAGGGTCTAAAAGTAAACCTGACTTTCTGCCATCTGAACATTGATTTGCTTGGCATGTAGCATGAAGCATTAGTTAACTTGGTAATATATTGCCTTGCCTATACCTAATATAGGCAAAGACTTGAACCCTTTAAGATGCTATTCATGCACTCTACCAGGTACGTTGTCATGTAGCTGTAACAAGGGTCATTCACATCATATGCCCAAGTCTATTGTTCCTTCAGGATCTCTGCAATCCACTCTACTGCCTTTTCATGTATGGTAATCATCTTGGCCAATTTCTTATCAATGTGCTAACACTCATATACATAACCTATGTAACATGGTCAATATCTTTGCTATTATTTTTTAATCATCTACAATATGTATAATCAGGTAGAAAGGAGAAATATACCAATATTTTTTTATTTTTACTTTAGATCTGATGACCTATAATAAGTGCGAAAGTTGCTTGCTATATGACAAAGAAAGAAAACATGATAACTATATGGTGGCTGTCAACCAATCTGTAGATTAGTGATGGCAAATAAAATTAATAAATATCTATCTGATATTAAACAAATACCAAGCCTTCCTAAAACCACTCGCTTGCATAGGTTAAAAAAGAACCATGTTCACGCTGATTATGTCTCCCTTTTCACAATGGTAAAGGCGAAAGGAATAATATGTCAATCACCATTCTATATCATTGCTATCAATAGTGTCTCTTCATATTTGCTATAGAAAAATGTCTCATTGACTTGAATCATCAACTTTAGGTGCTTAAATGCATCTATACAGGGCTTGAATATGCGCTTGAACACTATTATTACCTTATTAGTATAGGTGCTTTAAGGACATTGTTTCATCACAAATTCAACATATAAGCTAGGCATGAAAGTTGTATTACAACTAACCACTTAAGCAATGTAGCATATGAACTCTCCTGGTTACCAAAAGTAACAGCGACAGTTTTATGTCTTGCTCTCTACGCCTTTTTATATGATATAGTATAACCAAAGAAGTTCCTTGTCCACTTAATGATTTAGTTAATTTGAACATCAGGTATCTCAGTTACCATTTCCACGATACATGACAAAATAACATCAAAATCCAATTTTAGATGATCTTATGATAATGATGTAAACAAACATGTGTGTGGATCCCCCATATCGTGTAATATGTCAAAACAATCCCTTCCTCTTACCTTTCTTGCATGTTCTGACCTACCATTTATAGCTGTTGCCATAATTCATGCACTGACATTCTTCATACTTTTTACTTATCAAGTATTTCTTAAAAATTTAATGCATCTTCATAGAATATAGTTTTATAGCAAAGTACAATGTCTTTTGATTTGGATACTTTAATTCGATGTATAACTCCTGATTGTTCATATACATTTGATTTCCCACATCCTCATACTCATCACTCGGCTAATGTCAAATTAACTTATTAAAAGAATACAACAGCAAGGTTAACATATTAGGACACTAGTTTAATATGAAAGGTATCATTGTCACCCTCACTGTTATACGCATCATCGTCAGCATCATTATCATCATCTTCATGATCATTTTTATAACCAGGGGTTAAGTTTTGCTTTGTACTCATCTTTGTTTTCAAAGTCTTGCAATACATTTTCTTCTAAGCTAGATGGAAAAGAAGATTTAATAAAGCCAAGTGCTGGGCAGGAGAACTTGGCTGCAAATTGCCCTTTATTAATACGATTTAATAAAGTTGAGTATAAACTGGCGGTCGATAAAATAGATCAGGTAAGAATAATACTTTGTTCATTGGATTTGGCTAAAAGTCAATGGTATTTAACTGTGATGGGAGACAAAAGTGTGATTGCCATGTCTTATGCACATCACAATCATTTTCTAGCATAATCGCTTGGTACCATATTTGATGCATTATCGTTGAGAACCTACAAATCAAATTAGACACAACAAGGTTATGGAAAAATCATAACTTTTGACTAACTACTTGTTTTAATTCTTCCAAAATAATGTCAGTGCTAACTATTAATTATCTCAACATTGCACATTAGAATGTCATACCCTGAATACTTTTATAAATTCTTTCGTTCTCATAAATACAAACAATCTTATTCCTCATAACTATTTCTTTCCCTGCAAATATCATAATTGCAAACATGCTCCAAAATATTATAGTTGTAACATACTTTTTATTTCATTTTTAATTATTAATTTAAAATATCTAAAAATTATACATGTTTTCCTTACAGAATTATTAAAATATGATCCAAAGTGTTTTTTATAATTGTAATAATTACCTTATATTTCTTTAACAAATTTATTTTTTCCACCCTAAATTTTTTATATTTTATTTTTAATATAAAACATTTTCCAAATATATTTTTTGTTCATTATTCTTATAATCATTTTCCCTTCTTTAATTAATTCTTTGGCTTCTAATTTTTGGCAATTTACTTAATTACCTTTTAATTTTTTTAAAAAAATTGTTTTCTTTCATTTCAATTTTTTTCTTTTTTTCTCATCCCCCAATTATGGACACTTATTTGTTTCCTTTTTATATCAAATTCTTTCTTACATTTTTTTTTTCTTATTTTACTTATTTTAACTAATGTTTATTTACACATTACTATCTAATTCATTTTTCTTTCTCATTCAAATTACTATCTTATACTAATTTTTTTGTATTGTTTTTATTATAAGTACATATATTTCAAAAATTTTATCTTTTTTTTTCACTTACTTATTTCAAATATTTTTTCCATTATTTTTTTATTTCAATAAATTTAAGTAATTTCCATTTTGCTATGTCCTACAACTTTTTTTTTTTACTTCCTTATTTTTTTTCTCCAACTTCAAAAATTCTTCTTTTTATAATTTTTATTTTTAAAACATATTTTTCTCATTTTACTTATTTTAACTATTTTTTTACACATTTCTAAAACATATTTTTCTTATGTTTTAAATTACTATTTATTAAATTACTATATAATATACATTTTTTCCTCATTTAAATTACTATCTTTCACTAATTTTTAGTATCTTTTTAATAATATATATATTTCTAAATTTTTTCCATTTTTTTCACTTACTTATTTCACAAGTTTTCATTATTTTTTCATTTAATTAACTTTAAATATTTTCCATTTTGCTATGTCTTATAACTTCCTAACCTTCTTTTTTTTCCAAATTTGAACATTTTCTTTTTTTATTATTTCCAATTTTTAAGCATTTATTCTCATTTAACTTATTTTAACTACCATTTTTTTACACATCTCCAAAACACATTTTTTTCTATATTTTAAATTACTATCTCTTAAATTACTATCTAATACATATTTTTTTCTCATTTTATTTATTATCTTTCACTCATTTTTAGTATCTTTTTAATTGTATATATATATTTGAAATTTTAGCCATTTTCTTCCCTTAATTATTTCACATTTTTTCATTATTTTTGCATTTAAATAACTTTAACCATTTTCCTTTTGCTATGTCCTATAACTTTTTAACCTTCCTTTTTTTTCCTTCAAATTCAAAAATTCTCCTTTTTATTATTTCTATTTTTTAAACATTTTTCTTATTTACCTTATTTTAACTACTTTTTTTTTTACACATTTCTAAAGCATATTTTTTCCTATATTTTAAATTACTATCTAGTACATGTTTAGTACATGTTTTGTTTTCTCATTTAAATTACTATCTTTTACTAATTTTTCATATCCTTTTTATTATAAATATATATTTCGAAATTATAGCCTTTTTTCCCTTAATTATTTCACATTTTTTTTCATTATTTTTTCATTTAACTAACAAATAATTTCTATTTTGTTATGACCTATAACTTTTTTACGTTATTTTTTTTCTCCAAATTCCAAATTTCTCCTTTTTATTTTACTCACCTTTTTTGTTCTTCCACATCATTTACATATTTCAAAAAGAAAATATTTCTTTATGTATTCTCAATTTCTAGTTTTCAAAATTTTCCATTTAAAAAACAAATTTTTCTTTCATTTATTTTTTTCCCTTCATTTATTTCTTCCTTCAAAATGTTATAATATATTTTATTCCTTTTTTAATGTATATCTAAAATAATAACTAAAATCAAAATTAATCATACAACAAACAATATTCTATAACTAAATATTCATAAATTCAATGAAAATTATTATTATTATTATACAACTATTTCAAAATATACATATTTCAGTCATAATAAAAATAAAAATGTCACATACATAAAATATGGTTTACTTAATATTTTTGTAAAAAAATTATGGCTTCAAATTTTGTAACACTTCCTCCTACACCAATACTCCAAAACAATAGTAGAATTTCAATAGTAAGGCTCACAATAGATAAATTTAACAGATAAATGGACATAGGAAATGAAGAGAACTCGTCCCTTTAGTGTGAGGCTCGAGCAAATTTATAAGAAGTTGTGAGGGTAATTCTATAATTTTGTCGCTTTTTTATCATTAATTTTTTTTACTAATTAAAATGTTCAAAAATCTATCTCAACCAATCATAATTTGTCATGTGTTTGGATAACACAATAAAACTTATTTTATTATTTCTCCAATGATAGGTCAACTAAACTAACCAATCACATTGCATGTAGGTTAGCCTATTGTAATGCCCCACATCGGATGGACGAGGGGAAGATCCTAGGCTTATAAAGTGGGGAGGTCCTTGCCACACCAATTAACTTTTGAGGTGAGATAACTGACCCGTGACAATTGGTATCAGAGCCAGACCCCATTCCACAGCTCAGAGGTGGGCCCCATTGAAGGAAAACTTGCATACCGTACGGTGGTCCGGTGGGTCAGACGTGACGAGGGCGTCACAGATTAGCTGCGGGAGTTATAACGCCCCATATCGGATGGACGAGAGGAGGATTCTGAACTTATAAAGTGGGGAGGTCCTTGCCACATAAGCTAACTTTTAGAGTGATATAACTGACCTCATGACACTATGCTAACTTGTAGCTTCTAAATTTGGAACCATAGGTTCCAAAGTCAGAAATACTAAACTTAGAGTCACAAGTTTCAAATTTAGTAAAATTTTAAAACTTATGATTCCAAATTCAAATCAAGTTTATCTTGATCAACATGAATTTGGGCTCATTATATCTAAATTCACAAATTTTATTATTTATTAGACAAATATTTTTATCTATATTACTTTTTGAATTTTTTTTCTTTTAATGCGTCTTATTCAAAATTCAATTCTCAATTGCTCTAATTTGTTTCTATCGGTAAAATGTATTATATTTTATTTTTTAAATAAAGATATTTTGGTCAATTTTACAAATTATTTTTTCATTCGTTATATTATTGAATTATTTCATTCCAATTTTTATTTCAACCAAACACAAGACATTCTTGTTCCTTTTTCAATATGCCAAACATGATTTTAACCGCGTGAATTCTGTTACATTCCCTTTTTTCATTTCCATTCCTCGCAAGCAAACGTGCCGTGAAATTGTGGGCGGAAGCGCAAAGTGGTCAGATTTCTGACCGAAGCCCCGCAGGCCAAACGTATGGGAGAGAGCTGAGTTGAGAGAGTAGAGAATCCGATAGAGAGACGAGACGAACAGAGGGACTGCGACTAGTGGCGGATGCGCGGCGGAGCTGAGGCAGTTAGGCAATCTAACAGAAATCGGACCTGAGGAGGAAACTGAAGGCTGCGGCAATCGAACGTACTCGCACTGAGAGTGCAACTTGCCAACAGAAATAAAGAGGAAGCTGAGGGCTGAGGCTGAGGCAATCGACCAAGATACTGACGGCGAACCGCGATTCCGCGAACCTTCATCCTCATTCATAGGTAAGAGTATGATTTTTTCCTTCGCTCTCTGACCTTCTGGTTCTGGGTCTGATTGATTCATTCATTCTCTTATCTCTGTATATTTGTGAAAGGTTGTTTTTACTTTCTACCTTGTTTGGCTATAAATTCAGCGAATATAGGTTGTAGTTAAGATATAGATTTCATTAGTGATAGGTAGGATTCGATGGAGCAACTTGCAAGACTTTAAAACCACAATTTTCCTCTACTCTTTTTGGGTTTGTTTTAGTTTTGGGTTGGCCTCTTTCATCGTCAAGACTCAAGACGACTAATCGTTACTGCTTTTTTGTTTTTGTAATGATTTGTTGCCCCTCCATTTTTGCAAATTACAACAGTTGATTTTAACGTCTTCTGCATTGCAAATTCACACTGCTATGTTTCTTATTCTTATATTTATCCACCCATAAACTGTTTTTGCGTTTCATGAACGGCAAAATTAATTATTTGTTGTAGTCTTGGAGAGCCTTGGCGCGCAACAGTAAAGTTGACGCTGGGTGACTTGGAAGTTACGGGTTTAAACTGAAAATAATCTCTCCCTAAAGCTGCTTACATCTATCCTCTACACCGACCCCATCTAGTGAGAGCCTGTGTACTGGGCCGTCCTTTTTTAGTCTTGGAGAGCATTGCTACAGCTAATTAAAAATGAATGTGGAGTGGCTTAATCATATAAAAACACTAATTCATTCCAATTACATTATTTAAAATTAAGGTATATAACTCTCCTGTTATTGAGATCTCTGTTCATTTGCAATTAGGCGTTTATATAATTTTAACATTTATACATTTAGCCTTGTATGACAATAGTTATTGCCATTTATTTACAGCATCTCTCCCACTAACTCAGGGTAGCTCCGATACTGACCACACCAGCACATCAATTTGGGTTTTGGTCATCACCAATATGTTGGTCTTTCACTTTTTTTTTTCTTCCTCTCTCTCCTCCCTGTCTCTAGATTTGCATGTTTGTTTGGATTGTTGATGGTGGACCACCTCATCTTCCTTTGCCTGTAGTTCTTTCATTTTTCATCTCTCTCTCTGAGCTCTTTTTGCCACTTGCGTTAGTTCTCTGGCCCTCTAGGTGGAGGTGTTTTATCCTCTTTGGTCTTCAATGGTGCGCAATTTATTATTGATAGTGATTCTTACCTGATGGTTTATGTTAATTGTTATTCATTTGTTTGAGAAACATAATTGATAGCGATTCTTTCCTTAAAGGTTATTTTTATCTTCTTTCATTTGTTTGAGATATTGTTTTTGAGAGATTTACCATAGAATTGCTAGATTGCTTCTGAGACCATCTATTTGTTTGAGAAAATGACCATATGAGAAATTTTACATTTTCTTATTTGGTTGGATGAGAGGTGGCACTTGGCACTAGAATATTAGTGATTTTGCAAGTCTGTTCTATGTAGTAAGATTAGTCTAAATACAAAAGTAAATACATGGAATAAGCGAAACAAGATAAGTCTAAACCTTAGTAGACTAGATTTTAGGGTCATGACACTCGAGATTACAGATGAAATGGTAACCTGAAATGAGTCATTTGTCTATTGCTTCATCATGCTTTGGAATTTAAACGTTTTTTAATCCACTTAAGGGTGAATTTAAGTCTGAAACAGATCTTTCGTCTATTGCTTCATCATGCTTCTGCACTTATTGAAACTGTTATTAAGCATGGATACATATATGGTTTTCATGATAGGGATTGTTGTTGAAGTTCAATTGATCGCTGTTGAATTTAGTTTAACCATTGACTATGGTGTATTATAAACATCTATGGTGGGAACACCTCATAAATTCAAGCTAACCCATCTCCAGCGCCAAACAAACCTGTGGCATCTTTGTTTTTTTCAAAGGAATTAGCATTTTTCATCAGTTTTGGTTCATCTGTGGGTTTTGTGTTGTTGGTTTTTGTTTGGATTCTGAAGAAAAGAAAAGAAAATTGTAATGGGAAAGCAAACAAATCATCAGTAAGAGAACGGATTTTGGATGTTGAGGGTTATATTGAATACAAGCCTTGTTTCTTCTATACTGGTGGTTATGTGTTTTAAGCTTTAATGATTTAATTGAGAACATGAGAAAGAAAAGAATGATGAGCGTTGATGTAAAACCCTCAATGCTTTTTTGACAAGAAATTCTCTCTTTTATTTTCATTTCCAACTTGATTGTCAAAGATTCAAAGTTACCACATATGCAGGAAATCACGTATTTGCATCAAAATTTCCCCAGTTGAGGAAACATAGTGAAGGTTTTTGGCATATCCAGCTTCTAGTAATAGTTATTTTATTTTATTTTTTCACTCAGTAATTGCAACCATGTAAGGTAATGTAAAATTGTTGGTTTTATTAGGTGAGAATACAATTCTTAAATAGCCACCGAGGATTAATTTTCTTTTGTTTCTATGTTTATTCATCAATCATCGCTTTCCTTTTTGAAATTTAGCAGCAAGTTTGACTGATTTTGACGCAGCGCTTTAGTCATGATATATATGCAGCACTGTATTGATGACATATTTCTGGTCCAGCTTCTAGTAATAGTTATTTTATTTTATTTTTTCACTCAGTAATCGCAACCATGCAAGGTAATGTAAAATTGTTGGTTTTATTAGGTGAGAATACAATTCTTAAATAGCCACTGAGGATTAATTTCTTTTGTTTCTATGTTTATTCATCAATCATCGCTTTCCTATTTGAAATTTAGCAGCAAGTTTGACTGATTTTGACGCAGCGCTTTAATTATGATATATATGCAGCACTGTATTGATGACATATTTCTGGCCTAGTATGGTGGTGTACTTAAACATTATTACCTTTCTGAATTTTTAGCTAAAATTTTGTTGAAGGAAATAACCTAATTATATGTTCTTTGCGTATGAAGCATTCTAGAAATTTGATTTGGAAGATGGCAAAGGACCAAGCAGTATCTGTGAAAGATGCAGTTTTTAAACTGCAGCTCTCCCTTTTTGAAGGTATTGAAAATGAAGACCAGTTGTTTGCGGCTGGATCTTTGATGTCAAGGACTGACTATGAAGATGTTGTAACTGAACGATCCATCACAAACATCTGTGGTTATCCACTCTGCGGCAATCATTTGCCATCTGATCGCCCTCGGAAGGGTAGATATCGGATATCTTTGAAGGAGCATAAGGTTTATGACCTACATGAGACATACATGTATTGTTCTTCCAGTTGTGTTGTTAATAGCAAAGCTTTTGCTGGGAGCTTGCAAGACAAGAGATGCTCAGTTTTAGACCCAGAGAAACTTAATAAGGTTCTTAGGTTGTTTGGGAATATGAGTCTGGGACCAGACAAGAAAATTGGAAAGCATGAAGAATTAGGTTTGTCTGGCTTGAAAATTCAGGAGAAAACAGAAACTAGCACTGGGGATGTGTCTTTGGAGCAGTGGATTGGTCCATCAAATGCTATTGAGGGCTACGTGCCAAAACAAAGAGATAGTGATTCTAAGGGTTCCTCTAGCAAGAATCTTAAAAAAGGTGAGGATTTCATGGCATTTTTGGTTCATTTTAGATGCTTTAAATAATCGATGGATATGCATGCCTTTTCTTGCTAGTGTCTCAGTTGTTGTATTATGTCCAATTTTAGGCATATGAGTGAATATATGACTTTGAAGCTGGGGACCTAATTAATGCTTGGTTTCTGAAAATGAAAGGATAGAATCACTAATTTTTATGTTCTTTTCCGAGAAAGTGAGCTTTGATTGTGCATTGCAGGGTCTGAAGCTAGTCATGGCAAGTTAAGTGGTGGTAAAAATTTGATTATCAATGAGATGGACTTCACAAGTACTATGATTACTCAGGATGAGTATAGTGTATCTAAGTTGCCGTTGGATCTAACAGAGACAAATTCAGATTTTAAAATTAAACAAACAGAAGTGAATCATCAATATCTGGAAAATCAATTAGCAAATCTGAAATTATCATCTCATCCGTTGAAGACTGATTCTGAGAGGAAATTGGAGCAGCCAAAAGGAGTCAGCAATAAAATTGTCAGAAACAATGATCATGGAATTCAAGAGCTGTCTTCATCATTTAAAAGTAGTCTAAATGTAAGTATCTCAGATGCAGACGAGGAACCAAATGTCAAGGAAGTAACCAAATCATCTGAAGCAATGCTCAAATCCTCTATCAAACGATTAGGCAAAAGTGGTGTTCAGCACCATATCTCCATATCAGAAGGACAATGTGAAGTGGAAGAGAATGAATCTGAAGAGAAATCAATGCAACTAAATGGGGAAAAGAGTAGAGTTGCCACTAATGGTGATGTTTATGCTTCCAATTTAGATGCTGCAAATGCTGAAGAGAAATCTATAGACAAAGAAACTAGGTTGAGCAAGAGTAAACTAAAGTCCTCCCTTAAAACATCCGGTGAAAAGAAACTAAGTCGTTCTGTTACCTGGGCTGATGAGAAAATTGACAGTTCTGGGAGTAAAAGTCTTTGTGAGATTAAGGAAATGGGGGGTATAAGAAAAGAATCTGAAGTAGTAGGTAGTACAGATGTTGCTGATGATGAAGCTATTTTACGTCATGCCTCAGCAGAAGCCTGTGCCATTGCTTTGAGCCAGGCATCAGAAGCAGTCGCATCTGGAGGATCTGATGTCACTGATGCTGGTAATTTCTGTTTTCTTTTATAGGTTTCCATGTAGACTTTATAGCTCATTTTTAACAGGGTTCTTGTCTTTCTGTAAATCTTGTTCAGTTTCTGAAGCTGGTATCATTATATTGCCAATTCCTCATGATCTTGGTGGAGAAGGGACTGTAGAGGAAGTTGATACACTAGAAAAGGATTCGGTTACACTAAAATGGCCTAGAAAGCCTGGAATTTCAGATATCGATTTGTTTGACTTAGAAGACTCATGGCATGACCCTCCACCGGAGGGTTTCAGTTTGACTGTAAGTCTTGTCAAAATTTCTACAAGTATACAAGTTGTCTATATTTTCAAGACATACTTTTATTTATACAATTGTTCATGCTTTTTTAACTTCTTTCTTTCAGTTGTCACCTTTTGCAACGATGTGGAATGCTCTATTTTCATGGATAACGTCATCTTCCTTGGCATATATATATGGAAGGGATGAAAGCTTTCATGAAGAGTATCTAACAGTTAATGGGAGAGAGTATCCCCAGAAACTTGTCTTGGCAGATGGTCGGTCATCTGAAATAAAACAAGCTCTTGCCAGTTGTCTTGCTCGAGCTTTACCTGGACTTGTTGCTGATCTCAGGTTGCCAACACCAATATCTACCTTGGAGAAAGGGATGGTAGGATATTGAAGTTATGTGATTTTGTTCTAGATGATGATTTGTCATAGTTGAGTTTAAAAATGAAATTTGAAGCAGAGGATAGTTGTTACTAAGTCATTCCTCATGGCTTAATTTATGGAGGTTTATAACATGGTGCCTTTTGTAAGTGCCTGAATGTACTATCATTGAGTGCTGATTAGGTAATAAAGAGTTCCTTCCTGCATTTTTAGTATAAGCATGAATATCATTTTTGTTTTTGGAAAACGGTGAACAGGTTCCCTGATGCGGGACATAGAAAAGAGGTTGTTTCCACTGGCAATGTGGAGGGTTCTGAGGTTCCCAAATTAATGTTATTTTTCAAAAAATGGATGAAATGAGTTTAAGGTTTGGAATTTAGGATCGGGAGACTTGATGTGGGTTTAAGGCTATGGATGGCTGAATTTCTGCAAACAGGTTACTGAAATCCCACAGTAGTAATGCATTTTGTGGGTTTTAAATGGATTGGCTTTAGGATTTTACTCAGTAAAGTTGAGGAAAATATTGTAATTCTAGTTTGTAGGATTTTATAGGTAATTGAAAGCAGGGTGGTCATGTCTAGGCTGGTAAGCAGAGAGATGAGGAGAACTGTCACCTACTGACAATAAATAATCACAAATGGCGGTGCGGAAAAAAAAAAAGAGAGAGAGAGAGAGAGAGAGAGAAAGCAAGCAAGAAAGTGAGAAACATTATTCACAAGGTTTCAATAAATTTATAGCTCAAATTCTCATTAATATAACATTTTGTCTCTTGTTTTTGGGATAATAGTAAAGGAACTTGGATTTCTTTTGACAGTGCTAGGGCTTTACTTTGATTCCTTGACTGATGTTTATGTTGATGTAATTTGGGATTAGGTTTTAATTATGGGAATTTGGGAGTGTAAGGTTGGTTGTTTGGGTTTTATGATTTTTTTAATGACTAGTTTGATTAGGAATTTATTTCCTATTTGGAGTAGGATTTTTTGAGTTTGAATTTTGGATTTCTTGTCCTAGTGTAATAAAGAGTTACTTGCAATGCCTATACGATGCTAATGTCTTAAAGGAATTTTAGTCTTGTTATGGAATTGATCAATAATAAGTATTTACAGTCCTTCTTCCTTTGGTTTGCTTCTTTGTCCTATGATCCTATGAACTGGTTCATCATATATCACACAGTTGTTTTAGTGGATAAAAAATCCTCGTTTTTAGGGAGCAAGAAGGTAAACATTCTATAAGAGTGAAGAAAAAAATTATTTCTGCATAAATCACTAATTATAAGCTTCAACCATCTCAGTCTTGTCAGGATTGCAATAATATCTTTGGCCCAGTTTGGATGGTATGTTGAAGACAAGGGTTTACAATGTTTCTAGTCATTGCTTTTTAGCTTTTGTATTCATTGCATTTGAGTTGTATTGCTGTGTGTCATTTGATGCGTTAGGATGAAGTGTGGTATGATGCTTATTGAGGAAATAACTTTAAATTTAATCATTCTTTTATTGTTTGAAAATGAGCCTTTTAATCAGTCCCATTACTTGGTTGTGGATGGGTTATATTTGATTGTGCCCTCATCACCTTCTTTTAGGAACGCTTGCTGGATACAATGTCATTTATGGATGCACTTCCAGCTTTCAGAATGAGACAATGGCAAGTGGTTGGTCTTTTATTCATTGATGCATTGTCTGTTTGTAGAATACCTGCTCTTATCTCGTACATGGCAGACAGGAGGATCTTTCTTCACAAGGTGAGATCCCTTATAACATTTGCTATCTTCCATTCTTTACTTCATTCAATGTTGTTCTCCCATATGCTGGCCCTTTTTGTTTTTTTAATCTAGATCATTTTATACACGGAACTAATGATAAAGACAGAGAGGGTATTTATATAAAACCACGGTGATATTCTTAGTTCAATGAGAAGACTTCAAATGGTAAATGACTACCAAGCAGTATGGGTCTGACTGTCTGAAATCCGTCTATTTTTGAAAATCAGTAAATACGTTATGTGTATCTAACTGAAAAAGTGGTATGTACTTACTAGATCTCCTCTAATAGAGATCTAATACATCCAGAATTTAAATTTAAAAATTAAAATCATAATATTTTCCTTACTGCGATACGGTGTGTTGTCAATTTGTCCGTGGTATTCTGTTAAAAAAATAATAATTTCTTTTTCCTCTTCCTGTGAGTTGCATATTAAGTTCTATTGCTTACCATGGTTGCTTTATTACATCTTTTATGGTTTTTGAGTAAGTTTTTCTCTTTTCTTCCCTTTTTCCGAACTGATCAGATAACAAGTATTTCATCAACCATTTCCTTGGAGAACCCAAATCATGAAATTGAATCAAATAAATTATTCCAAAGTTTACCAACTTTAGCTTATAGTGGCAGCCATCTAGCAACACTGCTGATTTCTTTAGAAGTTAGAATGACCATTAGCTGTGCATGGATATTGCCACGAACACAAATTTATGGCTTGTGCTTGTGACATTACAAGTATCCGCCTGCCAATTGGTCATGTGTGTGTGTCTTTTTCATTTTAGTTTATCTTATTATTTTTATTTGGGAGTTGTCTGGACTGAGAAAACTGAAATTTAAGGCTATATTTGGATTGACGAAAATGGAAAAGGGAAGGGATGATAATTTAGTTTAGACTATTCTCTTTGATTTAAATTTAACATCTTTTGCCCTCTAAATTATGTTTAGATTGAAAAGAATCGATAAGGAAAGAAAATGTTTATTTAAATCCCAATTGAACAAAATGTCAAAAATAAAAAATTCCCTTCCACTTTCTTTTCTATTATTCTCAATTCAAGCATACACTACAGGTTAAACGATACATTTTTGTTCGGTATCATCTCTTATTTGACGTCACACCATTTTTATATAATTTTTTGTTAATTATTGTTATGTTGTTGATGTGGTGAAACAGGTCATAGATGGTACTCAAATAACTATGGAAGAGTATGAGTATTTGAAGGATCTCATAATACCTCTTGGTCGAGCACCTCATTTTTCTGCTCAAAGTGGAGCGTGACATGGAACTTTCATCGTGAATCAGTCATCAGCTGTGAATTTATCACTCAACTTTGGACTTTTTAGTGACTTGAGCCCTTTTGTGAAAATTTTGTTGGGACACGTAATGGAAAATGCTACCTTCCAAGCATTAAAGTGCTACATGAAATCTGTTGGTAGACATTAGAGAAACACTACGGACAGTTTGATGCCTAGGTTCAAGCAAGAGAGGAAAGCCTGTTTATTCTGAAATTTTGTTGTTTTCTATGTGCTGAGAAAAATGGCAGTTTGTGATCCTTAGTCGAATGCTCTGTAGATGCTATTTGAAATTTTCTCAAACTCTATGTAATGTCACATTGAAGAATAGAAGGACCAAATGTTGTCCCTCAACGAAAACGCGAAAAAATGAGTTAACTTGCCAAAGAAAATGACATTTTCCAAGTGTTTCTTATAATATATGCTTTGGAACATATATTTTTGCATATACCTAGACTCTTGATGAGCCTGTTTCTTTTAGCTAGTAAGGATTCCGAATCACACACACACACACAACGATAATTTATTGTCATTATAGAATATTGTAATTAAATTGATTATGAGTTTATTTGTTTTTTTTTAATAATGTTCTCCCTTTCGTCTTCTTTCCTTAAATTTTTTTACTTTTTTAAAATTTGAACTAAATATGAAGTCATATAATTGGCATGAATTTCATGTGATTGTACAGAATCTATGTCTAGTTATATTGAATTACAAGGCAAGAAATACTTGGACATTGCTTTCGGAGGGTGGGGTAGGCAAAGATTTTGTCAGTCCATTATGCCCCTGGGCTTTTAGCCACTCTCATTACAGCTCTTATGGCACATTTGGTTGCATGTTAGGAAAGGTATTCATTTTTTATTAAATTTGTGTAATTGTTTATTATATCCAAGTAATCATTACTTAATAGTATATATATATATATATATATATATTCTTACCTTTTTAAAGTAGAGAAATAAAAAATATCTTTTTATTTTCAAAATCACTTTTTAATTTCAATTTTCATTCTATTTTTTTATTCTGCACACTAAACGGGTTATTAGGTTTGGGGTGGTTTGAGATGGGCCAGTTTGGATGGGCCTTTTTTTTTCCGACTGGCAAGTTCACGCTTTTTAAAGATTCAATCTAGTGACTCAACCTAGATGACACCGACAAAATCACATTAACAAGAATTGTATGAGATTTTTTACTTTTTTACAAGGAGGAAATATGGGCTGGGCTGGGCTAGCATTTTTTGTCCTGCTTATTAGTTTTGGCCCAGCTCAAACCAATCTTTCTCTAGTGTGGCCCTTATTTGGGCTGAACGGGGCTGGTTCATTTTAACATTCCTGCTATAATATTTTGAATAATTAGTGAAATGGACCAATTAAAACAAATAGTGGCTTTCATATGACACAATCCTTGGTGTAAATACATCTAAGACCATTGCACAATTCAATATTTAAGAAGTGATATTGCTCTTAGTAAAAACTTGAATTTCATTTTTGGACATGTTCATGAAAATTATAATCTATATTAATATATATGACATTGGAGTCCTTTTGGTCACTGCTTTTAAAATTATATATATTGGTATAGATAATATAAAAAAGAGAAGTTAAAATATATGTAAAAGAGTGAGAAATTGAATAATTTCCTACTACTTCATTTTGTTATTTTTAAAATATAAAAATCACTCGCTACAATTTAATTTTATATTTAAAAAAAATTAAAAAATAAATTAAAAAAATTGACATGTACTTTTTAATACACGCTAAGCCACTTGGTATAAAATATAGTCATATGTGTGCTAAAACTTTTGGTGAGCCACTTTGAAGTTATTTAGATTAGAGTGCGGTAATCCTAGCCTTAATTCAAGAATTATGGTTCAGGCAACACGTTATCATTAATTTTACCAAGGATTGAGCAAGGAAAATCTAAATCAAAAAGATACTTTTATTTATGTACAATTTTATAAATTTGAGAAGTTATTTAATTTTCAAAATTATATTGATTTTTGACTTCTGAAAATTTAGAAATTCAATTCTAAAAAATAAAAGTGGTTTCTGGATCTGCCAACAACCTACTATTTGTTGTGAAAAATAAATATTTCAAAAAGAAATTCTACATTACTTAGAATAAAGGGTTGTAAGTGTTTATATATAAAAAAATTCTATTAAACTTGTAAAAGATTTGAAAGAAAGATAGACTCATACGCATAAAATTGGGTCAAGTTATTCAAATGCAGTGCAAAATTTGAATTCCTCTCTCCCCAGCCCCCATGTATGTGAATTGTTCCTTCTTAGCTATTGAAACATTAACATTCACCATTCTCTCCAACATCAAGCTCTGTTCAAATCCAAATGAGTAAAATCACTTTAGGAGAAAATCATGACCACAATTGGATCGATCCTCCAAATTCAAGTTGTTCCTTCTTAGAATAGAACAGGAAAAAATGAAACTAAATCAAAATGACTACAAAACAAAATTTTGTTTAGTGTTGGTCTAAAGCACATTTGGCAAAATAGATTTGTTTGGTCTTTTTTGGAACAGTTAATCAAGATTGTTAAACTTGTAAATTTGGATAAATTTGTAGAGAAGGGATAAACTTGTAACATAAATTTATAAGAATTTAATTTTATTAATAAATAATTATTAAAATATATAAGTATATCATTAAAGTATAATATATAACAAAAAATTTAGTCGAACACAATTCAAATTATGCTAAATCAAAACAAATTATTCATATTTCATAATTCATACTATTCAATACACAAATTTTAATGAAATTCATATAGAAATAGTCATTTAACATGATCAATTAAGTAATATATTTATTATATCTTTATTTTATTAAGTATATTAGTGTAATTTTATTTAAAAATATATTTAACATTTTAAAGGATATTTTTATAAAGTTTTGCAATTAAAATTGAGTAATATATTATGGCTTCTCTGAGAAGATGCTAGCTTATGTTCCTACGGTCCTAGGTTCGAAGTTATGTGTTTCACTTTCTTCAAGTTTAGGAAATCCATGCACTCACACTCAGCCTCAAGTGCTTGTTCTCCTTAGGTCTTGTGCCTGTGAGTGCTAGTGTAAGATAGGAAAGATTGTAATGACGATGAAAAGGTAAAATATTAGTAATGTTCTTCAATATTTTTTTTTATTACTGGCAATTTAAAAAATATTTTTTTTATAAATTAAAAATAAATATTTTATTTTTTGCATTAGGTGTACTATAATCATTTGTTTTATTTATTTTTTATTTTTTTATTATTTTCATCTAACCAAATATAGAAGTAGAATAAAATGTCCATTCTTTTTCATGATATACCAAATATAATTTTAAGTCACAAGATTCTATTTTATTAAGGTTCATTTTTATTTTCATTTCTATAAAAGTTATTTCCATGTATGAAACGGGCCAAATTATCTTGATTCGCTTTTAAGGATGTCATAATTTCAATTGTAAAACACTAACCAAATAAATAAAAATTATTTAAGAACAATTGAGGGAAATTCTTTAGAGTCGTTTTTGAGTGACAAATTTAAATAATTCATAGAATTGGAAAAACAAATTTTTGTTATTCAATTGCTTTCATTTGAAAAATTCATTGATTAGATAATTGATCATAATAAAAGAATTTATATTTTTTTGTATTATTTTCATAATATTACTTATAGCTGGGTAGGGAGGAAAAAGTTGTAAGAGATAGGGATGAGTATTGATCAAATTAACACAAAAATCGACTTAACCAATTCATATATGGGTGAGGCAGAATCACCCATCACTAACAGTAGTTCTAAACAATTCAAATCTTTTGGGTGTGTTTAGGTCAATTTGGTTGGGTTTCAACGAAGTATGTGACAAAACATGGATTTTTTTTTTAATACCCAACATATATTACATGCCTTTTGGAACTCTAGACTTGATTAAACTGAACAAACCTAATTTTTTCATAAAAGTTCACCTCCATAAACCCATTAAGCTACTCGAATATGATCAAAATCATTTATTTATTTTTTTGAATATTAATCAGTTTGAATGTAATGGGTTTGAGAGTTATATGTACCTCTGATGGGAGGCTTTTGACTTCTTTCCTGTCTACTATCCTAGGAGAGAAGTTGTTCCTTAATGGGAGGTAGTGTAAAACTAGTGCAGGTTTTCCTACTAGCGATTATAGTGTTCAGATTCTCTATGACTTAATGTGTTTCACAGATCATGATTCTCCATTTAGAGGATTATAGTTTATTTTATTTTATTTGTTTTTTTTAAAAAAAGTTAATAGATTTTATACTACAAGATTCACTCTAGCTGCTATAACCTATAACGATGTGGTTTGAACCACATGAAAGTTTAGCATGATTAAATGCATTTATTGTGCAATTTGTTTAAAAAGAGACCAAGTCTATTCCAATAGCTAGCTTAAGGTTGAGCCATTTCAAGTAACATATACGATGCCAAAAGGTCCAATCGAACTTGGTTAGCATGTTTGGGCCAAGAGTTTAGGTGTAGTTCAAGTTTTGGGCTAATGTTTAGAATTGAGCAATGGGGTTTGGGTAAGGGTAGGGAAAAGTTTGGATCCAAGCCAGTCTAACCTAATATAAGTTTAACTAATAGAGGAGATTGAAAGAAGAGTTTGAAACTTCATTCAATAATCAAGTACTCAACTTTTTTTTTAATTTTAAAAACAATTCTATGATTAAATTCTTTAAAATTATTAAAATCATTTGATCAGTTAATTTCCATATTAAAGTATTTTAAGTGCTATGAAAAATGAGATTTCTTCCTAAAATTATGTCATTTAAGCACACTATAACATAATATTAAATTCTTTCACACACACACACATGTATATATATATATATATATATGTACATGCATACACACTGTAGGTTCTCAGATTATAGCTTAAAATGAAAAAGGAGGTTTGGTCCAGCAATAGAATATTGTGTTGCTTAAAATGAAGATATACTTACAAGTTCTTTATTATGTAGATGAGAGAAAAAGGAGATGCATCATTGTTACTAGTATACAATAATGCCTTAAACAATGTTATGAATTTTAGGGATTATATCCTAATATAAATATGTTTGCCTCTTAAAGTTGATTAGGATTTATTTCTCTTTTATAATTAGGGATATGCACTGGTTGTTCTTAGACTTATTAAAATTGGTAATGTTACCCTCATAACTAAAGGCCTTGATAGCTTAGGATGATCTATTTTGAACTAATAAAAATATTGTACTTGTAAGATCTTCATAACATATACATTAAACAGATATCTGGCCTCTAGCTAGGGGAACAAGAATAGCTCCAATAATATTCCTACCGTGAGTGATATAAAGTGAACTCCAATTTTTATCATTTTTCAATTCTGTTGTGGTTTTCATTGTAGATTTAATGAGCTTTGATTTTCAACTCTAATATTTCCCAGAAGTTTCTTTATGTTATTTGCTCGTTTAATCACCTTTCCTTGCCCATTTTAACAATTGCATTCCATTAGATGTAAAATAATAGTCAATTTTAAATTTGTTTACAATTGCCGTAAATTTCATTTGTAGAAAAGTGCAACAAATCATAACTTTTTTAATTAATTTGATTCTGATTAAAATTAAAATTAAAATTTAAATCCTTCAATTTTAAAGAGTCTCCAATATTATTGAGTCAAAATTTGTTAGTCAACAAATTTTAATTTAATTCAACATCATCTAATTATTTACCCCCCGCCCATTTTTTCACTTTTTACTAAATTTTGTGCATTGGAAAAAAAATTCAATTTGATCTGAATTTCATTAAAAAAATTACATATGACACAAAATCAAGTCTATATTTAGAACTTCTAACTACAGAATTTTTTTTCTTGGCCAATACACTGAAACAACTTTAATTATATGTAAGATGATATATATATATATATATATATATATTGAGTTTGAAAATACCAACAAAATGCAAAAAGACAAGGAAAATGGAATTTCACAAGTGGAAACAAAGAGCTGGAAATTAGAAAACGAAATGCAATGAGCGACAACAGAAGAAAACATAAAGAAAAAGCAAAGGCGTTGCCACCCCCGACAAACAACGAATTGAACGAGGGGTATGCCGTGTGCGTGTTTTGATTTTATCATTTGACAAGGAGAGAGCAGAGGTGTGAAGCCTTCCCTCTTTGCGGTTTCTATCGCAACACATTTCTCTCAGTTCCCATTTCGCTTATCACCCAATACTCTCTCGCTCTTTACCTTTCTTCCCTCTATCTATTCCTGAAACACCCAAGTTCGCGCATCAGTGATGAGAAATAATTCCAATTTTTGCTTGAGTTTCTGAGTCTAGAAGGTACTTCATTACGGTTCTTCCCTGAAATCCCTTTTCTTTTTTTCAATCAGAGTTTTGACTGTTTTGCTGGGTTTCTTTCAATTTTGATTTTTTTCTCATCGATTTTGCTTGAGGGTGTCTTGTGCAAATCCACTGTTGGATCAGCCTAGTGTGATTAGATACACATGCATCGTTGAATCTAGAAGTTTAATGTGGTTGCCCAGTTGGTTTATTTTCATATACAAATATACATGAATTGTAGTTTATCATCTTTTCGTTTTATTGAATTTCGCTCTGACTTACTGAGACTACTTATCTAACCATTTAAAAATGTAATTGTATATTGTGGATCAGTGTTCCTCGAGTTGTTCAATATTTCGCTCCAACCAAGTTGAAGATGTCTAGTTTTGTGGGCGTCCTTGTTTCTGATCAGTGGCTTCAGAGCCAATTCACTCAAGTCCAACTTCGAACTCTTAAATCAAAAGTAAGTGTCCTTTCTTTTAATCTAAATTTGTCTTGGCTTACTTTTTATCAGTTTATTTGTTTCCTTGAAAAATAAAATTTACACGGTAGCATGGAAATTTTGGGCTGACAAAACTTTTTATGTTCTTTGTAGTTTGTATCAGTAAAGAATCAATCAGGACGAGTCACTGTGGGAGATTTGCCATCTGTTTTTAAGAAATTAAATAGTTTCGATGGATTGTTCAATGAGGATGAGATTAAGGGTATCTTAAGGGAGTCGTATCAGAACATGGATGAAGAAATTGACTTTGAGTCCTTCCTTCGGGTGAGTTCTTTTGAAAAGTTGAGGCTTTAGGCATCTTTCCTCAGTTGTTCATTGTTCCTTAGATCCTTCCTGTGAGAATGAATGTATACCACTTTTTAGTGAAAATAATCAGAAATTTAGACTGTCAACAAAAATGCCATTCGATCCTCAAATGGCCTCTTTGAGACATATGCAGCTTACATAGAAGTGGATATCTATTTATGTGTGCGCGCATGTATATCTATGTTATGTTGAGTACTTGTTTGCGGATTCTATGCATATTGGACCGGGCAGCTAAATAATTGACTGGCAGGCACATTTAAATTTGCAAGCCCGAGCAATGGAGAAATCTGGTGGTTCAAAAAATTCTTCTTCATTTTTGAAGGCAACCACAACAACTGTTCATCATGCTATCAATGAATCTGAGAAAGCTTCTTATGTTGCGCATATTAACAGTTATTTGACAGAAGATAAGTTCATGAAGCAGTTTCTTCCAATTGATCCATCAACAAATGCTTTGTTTGATCTTGCAAAAGATGGAGTTCTCCTATGGTAGATGTGCAGGACCCCACTTGACAATTATGAGCTCTTCTATCTTTCCTCCAAGTGTATTACTATTGATTGCTGATGGTTATGTTTGTTGTTAACTGTTCCCTGCAGCAAGCTTATAAATGTCGCTGTTCCTGGCACCATAGATGAGCGAGCTATTAACACAAAAAAGGTTCTTAATCCATGGGAGAGAAATGAGAACCACACCCTTTGCCTCAATTCTGCTAAGGCTATTGGGTGCACAGTGGTCAATATTGGCACACAGGACCTAGTTGAAGCTAGAGTAAGAACAATATCTTTTTCCTTTTCTTTTTGCTCTTCTCCCCTCCAGTTTTGCTATTGTGGTTTGACTCAAATTTTTTATAGGGGCCTAACTTTTCCTATTTGTTTATCTTGTAGCCACATCTGGTACTTGGCCTCATTTCACAAATAATTAAGGTAGATTACTGAAATTTAGACCTTTTCGTATTTGCATGTTATGGATTAGGAGACGAGTTCATTATTCATTAGGAAGACCAGAAGTTTTGTATAATGCTTGCGCTAACAATTGTGTCTGCCTTTCAATATGCTGGCAACATCAGATTCAACTGTTAGCTGATCTCAATCTGAAGAAAACTCCCCAACTTATGGAATTAGTGGAAGACAGCGAGGTTATAGATTGATTTCATGTTTTTCTTCTGATACCTATTTGTAATTTACCAGTGTGATGGTTTTCTATCTCTTTTTTATCATTGAATTATATTAGACCTTTGCTCAGATTAAAAAATTATTGGCAGGATGTGGAGGAGCTTATAGGTTTACCCCCTGAAAAGGTTCTATTAAAATGGATGAATTTCCACTTGAAGAAAGCTGGATATGAGAAGCAGGTCACAAACTTCTCTTCAGATGTAAAGGTGAGGAAATTTGTAGGTTTATGCTGACTTGTATAGAAGTAATTCCATTTGACTGAGTCCTGGACCTTGTGACAGAACAATTTAAGGATGACCAAAAATGGAATTAATATTACTTTTTTAAACCTTTTTTTTCTTTTACCCACAATAGGCCTGTATTTTTTGGTACAGTTCTTTAAAATGGTAAATAAAACTGTGGACCTTATCATTGTGTTCTATTGGCCATGCTAGCCATCTGGTAGTTTTCGAGGAAAATATTCACTATGTTGTCATAAAACATGCTAATTGCTGAGTAGTTTTATGGCAAGGTTTTGATGCACATAGATGGTATGTTGTACATACACGAATTATATAAAGTTGTGACTTGTAAGTTCAACAAGCCTATTATGTCTGATGATGTCACTTGTTTTAGGATGGAGAGGCCTATGCTTATTTGCTTAATGCTCTTGCTCCGGAACATTCAGGCCCAGCTTCCTTGGCCACAAAAGACCCAACGGAAAGAGCAAACATGGTTCTTGAGCAGGCAGAGAAATTAGATTGCAAGAGATACCTAACTCCTAAGGACATTGTGGAGGGTTCACCTAACCTTAATCTTGCATTTGTTGCTCAAATATTTCAGCATAGGTATGGTTTGTTTAGAAGCTTGCTGAAGTTATATTTATTTTATTCTATTGTTACGGTAAGAGTGTTTTGGGGTTTTTGTTCCCTAGATTCCGGGCTGTTTTCTGCCTTTTTCTTCACATGGGGCTGATATGGGGTGTAATGGTGGGGCTTCCCTATACTGGAAAGTGACATAGTCACATTATATTTTGTATTTTATTATCTTTCATGATTAATTTGCCAAAATATGAAACTGTAATGTAGCATAGTAGATTCGTTATATTTACATCATAACATGTGACTGTATAACAAATCAGATTGTGACTTTCACCTGTCTAAACCCAAATCTGGCTTGTACTTTTGTAGAAATGGCCTTACAGTTGATAGCAAGAAAATGTCCTTTGCTGAGATGATGACTGATGATGCACAGACGTCTCGGGAAGAAAGATGCTTCAGATTGTGGATTAACAGTCTTGGAACTGCTACTTATGTCAATAATGTTTTTGAAGATGTTAGAAACGGGTAAGTTTTACTCCTGTTGTTTCTTCTTCTGCTTCTTCCTATTCCTTTTCGTATGTTTTCTCCATTTATTTCTTTTCATTTTTGAATTTCCCATTTCCATCATTGGTTATTTTTCTTAATTTCCTTTTGAGCAGATGGGTTCTGTTAGAAGTTCTTGATAAGGTTTCACCTGGATCTGTCAATTGGAAGCAGGCAACAAAGCCTCCTATAAAGATGCCATTTCGAAAAGTTGAGAACTGCAACCAAGTTATAAAGATTGGGAAGGACCTAAACTTATCCTTAGTGAATGTTGCTGGCAATGATATTGTACAAGGGAATAAGAAGCTCATATTGGGTGAGTCTTGCATGTTTCTTTTTGGAACTGTGATGATTTGTTTAATATTACTGGCAAAGTTGATATTCGTAACTTTTTAACATTTGCTTGAATTCAGCTTTATTCTCATTAATTGGATATTTGGTGATTGATGCACTGTTTTATGTGTCCACTTTCTCTCTTATTCTTTCTAATTTAATCAGCCAACTGAAGATTACCAATAGGTAATGCATGTCCTGATTTGTGACAGAAAACATTGAAAACTGATCTTAAAAAGATATTTGACTAAAAACAAACAAATATACATACCGATGGCAGTATACTGTGTAAGGTGTGGAATGAATTTTTTCAGTTACTTACCATGCGATCAATTTAGGTGGACAACATGAACATAAATGTTTTAGCAGTTTGGAACATGCCATTGGTATTTATCTTGCTAGTGGAGGTCGGATATCCTATTGGATAGGTTACTGCAATTGGTGCGTCAAGGGAGCAAACTTTCTTGTATCATGTTATTAGAACTTGTACTTTGGTAGAGTCAATGGTTTTCCCCTTAAATTTTGTCTAGTAAAAGTTTGGTGTATGAGCTGTGGCTGAGGCTGCCATTAAAATTCAATTTCTCTTATCTGGGAGGAAATGCTAATAGCATAAGAATGTGAGATGTCTGCTTCAGCAGTAGAGATGATAATCCTGCATTTGTGCCTATAATTAGGTGGTAACTCTATTTGCTTTGAGATGAGACATTAGATATGCTCAAAGACAGAGCTGCTATTTTTTAATTTCATGCTTGTATGGTTCAGCTGCTCTATGCCCATTGTTTAGGCTGGTCGTATGTTTTTATAGGGATGACTATGATTTCTCAGTCCAGTTTCACAGAATGATGTTGTTCTCGTGTTCTTGGGGAGTTAAAAGTAATTGGAATAGATATCATGGTCATGGATGTGCTAAACATGTCTTTTAGGAATTTTAATAGTGCACATAATATAGCAGAAACCAATTTGCACCATCACTAACAAACTTTTAAACTTTTTTAGAAAGCAACTCAACCAGCTTGAATAGTGTGAGTAGATAAGCTGCCGATTCTTAAAATATAGCATTTTCTAACGTAGAAATGAAGAGGATACTTTTGGTCAGCCATCATGGATGTTCTTTCACTAGAGCAAGTTTCAAATTTAAAGTGGAAAAGTAAACCATGCTGGAATTGATAAAATTGTATCTGTTAGAATTAACCATTTACTTCTTTTTTTATTATTATAGAAATAGGAAATCCTTTTGTTGTTTCAGGTTTACTGTTTCATTTTTATATTTAAAAGGAAGCAGTTAATAACTCTCCTTGCACTTCAACAAAGAACAACCTGTTGAAAAGTAAATGTTTTGCAAGTGAAAACATAGTTGTTTTCTCTAGATACAAATGCATGTTCTATAATAAATTATTAAAAAAAACAGATGATATGTGGAAATACATAAGCATATTATAAAACAGAAGATATTGCCTTATTTTAAAATTTTGTGAATGCCAGTCCTTTACATGGCTCCTTACATTTTTCTGTGAGCGTTGTTGTGTGTTTGTGTGCAAATCTTACCAATCCTATTAAAAAAAGAAAAATTAAGTATTAATAAAATAAAACAACGAAATTATATTTAATTTTATATAAAGAAATCCAAGATTTAGGAGTTCTTATTTTATCTTCTGACCTGGGCTCTTCTTTTTTCCACTTTGAACTGAGTATAGCTGTCTGAATTTTGGTGCTTGTGATGGCGATTCCCATGTTATTCATGTTCTATGAAAAGAAAATAATAATAGTTATAGTGTTTATCTTTTTCTTTAAGTGATTTTTGTTTTTGAAATCACCTTGATACTCTAGTATATTCAACTAGGATATCCACAAATAATTGGTTGCTTAATTGTTGCTGTTGGTCAGAATGGATCTATTTGCTAGGCATGTATTTTTAGTGTAGAGTATAGAGAAAGTCTTTGTAGATTGAAGATGAGGAATGATGTCCTGTGACTTTCACATTTTATCTTTGACAAGCTGCAGATTGGTGCTCCCTCATTGGCATGAATGACTTTCAGAATAAGTGATTCATTATTAAAAATTATTAATATATTAGATGCTTACTGGTTTTATTACTATAAGGATTTATATAAAAATAACTTATATATTGTGTGTTTTGGGAAAACTCATTTCCAATTCTTCATCCTCCCACACAGCATATTTGTGGCAGCTGATGAGGTTTAGCATGCTCCAACTTCTGAAAAACTTGAGATCACACTCCCAAGGTAAAGAGATTACAGATGCTGATATTCTAAACTGGGCAAACAATAAAGTAAAGAGAGCAGGAAGAACTTCCCAGATGGAGAGTTTCAAGGTAACTAAGCAAATGCGGACTGGTTATTAATATTTTAATACCTAGTGTGTAATTTTCTCCCCGTAAAAATTGTACCAGCTCCAGTACTTGATTGATCATATTGGGCAGTCGTAAAAATAAAATAAAATGTACAATTTTAAAGATATAGATTTTTCTGAACTGGAAATCATTTGTGCGTTAAGTGGTTAATGCTGAACTAAAGCTGGTCCAATTTCATGCTATTCCGTAACACTATGAAATTTGGATTTGCAAAACTTTATTATTCAGCTAAGGAGTTTTCTGTATAACATGCAGGCCAATTTTAGATCAGTTGGAGATTGGTGGCTATGCAATCTCTAATTCCTTTAGATTTATATTTTTTACCACTTCAGAATAAAGGAAATGTTAGCTACAGCAAACAGCAAGTGACATGTGTTAAATGTATGTGTATGACTATGACCATTAGGTGGCTCCAGGAAATTAGAATCTGTAAACTGACAGTCAAGTGTTCCACTTGTTCTTTTTGTTTCCTTTTCCTTTTCATTTTTGTGTGTATCATTTCTACTCCTAAGTTTTTTATTGATCTAAAATATTATCCATCTTGGCTCTTGAACACTTAAAATGCACATTTTGTGAGAGAGAAAAGACAATCATATTATCAATATAAGTTCTTTAAGTTATAGAAGAATGAGAGAGACTCTTCAAGGTATACTCAGACACAACTCTGGCTGAGTCTGACTCAAATGTCTTCCAAATTTATGTACGGCAAACTTAATTTTAAATTGAGAAGATATGCTGATCAATGCATATTTTTGCTGGAAACATTATTGAGGCATAGGTGTTGCTTTAATATTGGACTTAGACTAGATTTTTAATTATATTCTCTTTTAATCGGCGATATTGATTTCAATTCCTTTTTCCTCCATCAGGATAAGAATCTCTCCAGTGGGATTTTCTTCCTTGAGCTTCTGAGTGCTGTGGAGGCAAGGGTGGTCAACTGGAGTCTTGTTACTAAGGGGGAGACTGGTAGGTGAACTTTGCAATTTGATCAATAAATTGAGTGTGGCACCTAGTAACTATCCTGTTGATCTTTATATTGGATAATATCTTGTCTTACAAGCAACAAATTTAAAAAGTTTCTTATTATTCTGTTGTTTGAATTGCAGAGGAAGATAAGAAGTTGAATGCAACATATATAATCAGTGTTGCCCGAAAACTTGGGTGTTCGATTTTCCTGTTGCCTGAGGACATAATGGAGGTAATCTCACCAATGTTAAGCTTAATAGAATAATACTATGATTGTATATATACATATATATATATTTTTACGGAAGAAATGATAATGAGCTTGTGTAAATTTTGAACTCTTGGGAGTTGCATATCCAGTCGTTAGTGTTTATGGTATTTGGCTTTTGGTTTCTAAATATATCTATTTACCAAGCTCCTTGCATTTATACTTAAAATGATTTTTCTTTATATATGACGAATACTAGGTAGGTACAAAACTGAAAAACGTTTGAGGTAAAAATAGACCATTTGTTGCTGTTACTCAAATACTGTGTTGTATTAGTGCTTACCATCTGAATTTGATTAGATCAGACTTCAATAAACATTCTTTTCATTGGATTTAGTTATTTGGCTTGATCTTAGCTTATTTTGCATTTAACCTTGACAGGTCAATCAGAAGATGATACTTATTTTGACTGCTAGCATCATGTATTGGAGCTTGCAGCAACCAGAAGATAATAGCATTCCACAAGTTACAGTAGATTGTGAAAACAAAACAAATTTGGCTAATGAGGTATCCAATTTAGCCATTGACGATACCGTTTCAGAGAAAAATGACACCCATTAGGGATTAAGAAAATAAAAAATAGTCTTCTCCATAAAACAATAGGAAGGTGCGAACCAATTTTCTCCATGCTCTTAGCACAAAAGAAATAGCTTATTTTTTATATTTCAGAAAATCACACAGAAGAGTTCTGTAAATTTTTCTTTTAATTAGAGTTTTTGGTTTTTAGGTATATTCTTTGGCGGAAATAACATGCAATTGTTCCCAATAATGAGATGGGAGAAAAGGCATTGTTTTATTTTCCGATTCATAGCAAAATTACTCTTCATGCATGCAGACAAAGTAAAATGAACAATTGATTATCATGTACTTCTGTTGGAGTTTTCTAGCAGTTGTCCTATCTGGGACTCAAGTACTCAGATAGCCTTCCCGTGACATTTTAAGTTGATGTGTAGCCGCTGCTTTCTTCCAGTTGCAACTCTATTTATTCATCTAGTTTCTTTTCATGTGCTTTGGGTAACATTTTTCTTTTAATCTAACATGAAAATAAATCTGTGAGTTGCTGCATTGTGTGTGGGAACAGGCCTCAGATTCTTTCCTACGCTATGTAGTAGTGGAGAGAAAGTGGTAGGGCTGTACATGCCACTTGTATAGGGCCATAACTCTATCTTTTTTGGTCAATAACTGCACAATGTGCAATTGTTCAGGAGATTTGCGTTTGTGGGAATAGGGAGAATAGGGAGGCATTAAAGTAGTCAAGATCCAACCTAGGACATCGACTTAGATGTTTTATATTTAATAAATGTACGGTGTACATTTTGAGAGAGATAGAGAAAAAATAAGAAGTGGGTGAACAGAAAAAAAATAAATTTTATATAGACTTCTACTCTTGTATCACTCTCTTAACTATGAGATACATTTTTGCATTATATCACAATCCTAGACCTAGGCACAAAAACAATTGTGAATAATGCGAACTGTTTTCATTTATATGTTGCCTTGTAATTTAGTTTTAAATCATGGTTGAATTGAATATTACATTTTAGAAAAACAGTTCTTTATTTTTAAAATATAAAGGATAGCAGTTCTCAGTTTTCCAATATTATAGGAGCACAATAAATAAACATTTCGGATTTAAGGATAGTTTCAACCATTGTCTTGTTAAAGTGTTAATTGAATGGGGATTTAATACCCCCACTCATCCATTTATCACAAAAAAACGTATACAAATAAGTAAAACCATTCCTTAAGATGGGCGACTTGTCCATTTAAGTCATCAATTATAATTAGAGAATATTGTATTATTGCTCATAATTCATTTAATTTACGGTTTATACCCAAGTACTTAATCGTATTCTCCATTTGAGCTTCACATTTTTGTAGTTTGATTGAAAGAGCCAACTTGGAGGAATATTAATAGTACGAGGTCAAGCAACGCAATTGTTCATGGTGACAGTTATATTCTCTCCTCTGGATACTGCTCCAGCTGATCTTGATATTGAGTTCCTGAAAGCTGAACTTGTCATCTTTTATAATCCACGAAGGAGATGATACCAGCAATTTTACAAGTCCCACTTCTCTCAAGAGGGACTTCACAAACCAAAATGCTTTCAAAGAGCAGTTTGTGATTAAATGGTTTAATTGTGATGGAATTGAAATCGAGCCGTTATATATATATATATATATATATACACAATTAAATGGATACATATATTATAAAATAATATTTAAAATAGATATAAATATTTAAAAAATTATAAAAATTAGTTAAAATATTTTGTATATAATAATAAATCAATGTGAAATTAGTTAGGTTGAATCTGTTAAATATTATGAATTTCTATTACAAAATTTTAAAACTTTAATTTAGACCCAAAAAAGGAATAAAAAAATAAAAGTTGATTTTTAACCAATTTAGTAGTAATTTGCCTTAGTTTTTATCAATTTTATTAGTTTTTTTATTGGTTTTTTCTCAAGCCAATTTTGAAGGACAAAAAAATTAGAATTACAATCAATTGATCAATTTTTTGTTTTGACCAACCAATTCAGTTTGATTCGATTTTTCAAATAGTGTTTTAATCAAATAATCTCTTGAAAATATTTTTTGTGTGTCTTGACATATTGTTTTTTTTCCTCCAAATGTGAAGCCTACCTTGACAAGACGTTTTTTCTGATTTTTTTCCCTCTCTTTTTGTTTTCGTTTTTTTGAAAACATTTGTTTTTTACTTTTTGGTCCTCATGCATTGTACTTGAGCCCATCTTCTAGTGTTTATATATGTATACATATTATAGTAACTTAAATGAAAATTTTAATCGTTTAGAGATCATTTTACAATTTTTATCCAAAAAATAAATTAACCCACTTCAAATTTGAAATTTGAAATTCGAAATATAACTAGGCCTAACATTGGCCAACTCTAAATTTGTACAACTATATAAAAAAAAAACCTATTACGGTTGAAACTTCTAGCATGATCAAATTACTGACTTTATTGCCTTTCATAGGAGAAGCACCAGCTTGTTTGGTACAGGTTGGAAAAGGAAAGTAGAAATGAAAAATGAGGTAAAATATTCATTTTATCTTTATAATTATTTTATAATTATTTTTTAATTATTTTTTAATATTATTTATTAATCATTATTTAATTATTTTTTAATCATTAAAAATAAAGACACTAAATTTTTTTTTTACAAAATTATATATATATTTTATATTTAATTTTTTACATACCAAATGAGTTAGAATATTCAAACTCAACCTTTCATATTGAATATATAGATGCCAAAAGAATTCAGGTTTTTCTTCAAATCAAGGACGTGTTCTACGTCTTAACGTGAACGGTACTTCTTCCAACAATTTTACACGGCGCATTATTACCCATCAAGACAACTTCACCTGAGATATACCCTTTATGTGAAAAACCAATCTATGTTAGGACACTAGTGATAAGAGCACCGAAAATCTAGAACCCACTTACCTATGCGTCTAAATCTATCATCAACTTCCAACACAATTTGTACCCTTGTTCCCTCGACAAAGCTAGCATTTACAGTCTTGTCGATTTGCTTTTAATCTCCGTTATCACCATTCTGCTTTCAGATACTTTAATTTAATATGTCCCTTAATGATTAGAATTTTTCTATCCATTACGAGACTTTGAATCTTCTTTGCTACTTGGGCCCTCCCTCTTGCAACGAGACTTGAACTATCTTTATGAATGGTCGCTTGGAACTCATCATCCAGCTTGTCTTAATCAAAAAAGATTTGACATCTTTAATATCGATGGATTCACGATCATATATAAATAATGGTCCCTAATGTCTTGTGCAAGAGTGACAGTGAACATAGTAACAGCAGAGATTAATCTTCACTTTTAATCCGAACAGCAAGTTTGCTTAAATAAGTGATAACAGAACTGAACTCGCTGATATTTAATTAAATGAATGTATCCCTTTAGCCAGTGGCGGAATTGTGAAAAATTTGCATATATATAATATTGAATTTTAATATTATGCCACTACATCTCATAAAATTTTTTTCCCATTGAATTCACGAGATTCACTAAACATATACATATATATATTTTTTAATTATTTGACATTTCAAATCAAGCTTACTAAATCTACACATATTTTTTCCTTCCTTCCTCTCCTCTCTTTTCCTATTTTCTCTTTACATTTCTTTCCTTTTTTCTATTTTCCTCTCACTTTTCCTTTTTTTTTAAATTGTCCTTAAGGTTGTTAGACTTTATACAATGAGTCTTCTCTCTCTCTCTCTCTCTCTCTCTATTACCTCCTATCCAATATTTTTTCTATTTTTCAATTTATATTTAATCAATGCAATACTTTGATGTATTTTTGTAATTAATTAATAATTCTATAATAATTGAATAGAATATAACTCAATTAAAATGTTAATATATTATTTTCAATTAAACCAACAATTGTTTTTGAAAGTAGTGCAAAACTTTTTGAAATATTATTAGATAAAATAATTTTATTGTGCTTTGTAGATATATATTTTGCAAACTAACAATCATAAATTTTTATATTTCATCAAATAAATTTTTTCCTTCAAAATACTAATATGAGCTTTTCATTGAATTATTACGATGTTGTTAGTAATAATGTCTTTTTTTTTTTGGTGTATCAGTATTATATATCACATAGTATTGAATAGATATATAATTATATGTCCTCATGTGTAGATAATGAAGTTGTTGATATTAATATAAAGAATATTTTGGTATATTGTTTATTTAAATTCAAATTTGTTTTTAGATTTAGGACAAAAAAATCAGATTATTATTAGTGAGTTAATTTCATTTAGTTTAATTCAAAAGTATTAGAGAAAGCATTTTATTTAAACAATATATTATAAAAATATAATTCTTTTAAAATAGGATATAAAATATTTCTATTAAAAATTTTTTTCTTACCACCCTTACCAAGATAGTAGCTCCACCACTGCCTTTAGTCTTATGGAGTGTACACATTAATCTTTGTTTTAAAATTAGGTGATTGACCAACTTTGTTAAGGATAACTCCTCTTACTTAGTACACAACCCTGCCGGCATTTTATTTTATTTTGGTTGAAATCACCTCCTATAAAACGTCATTCCCAACTAAAACATTATAAGGGTTTTTTCATCCAAATCATTCCAATCATTATTGGTCATTGTAGCAAGTTTCTTTTCTTTGTCTGACAAAGCTTTTTTAAGGCCATTCTGCATAATGCGCTCTTCATTCGGACTTGCCAATTTCAAGGTTCATTGTAGACTTTTTTTTCGATACATTGACAACATCCAAGCAAACCAAACACACACAAAAAGTCTTTGATTACATTATCTGATAATAAACAAAGATGAAAACTAACGAATCTTCTTAACAAAGTTTAGATATCCTACGGAATGACCTGACAATTGCTTCCACTTGTTGAGAAGATTGCAATATCCAATACTACAATCTTGAAGATAAAACTATAATTAACGAATAATTTTGAGAGTATGTCAACACTTACTGATTTAGGATATCTAAACCAAGGTAATTAACCAATATTTGTCAATCCAACCCCTTTGATGAAATATAACAGAATCAAAATAGATCGTAAACATGACCTGTTTTTTCATTTGTGTAGAACTGTTCTTATCACATGATATAAAAATTTGCCAATGGTTCTGTCAGAGAATTCTATCCCACCAAGATACACCATTTTGTTGTGTCTTGCATTGCACCTGATCATTAAAAAAAACTAAGAAAATCTGTGGTTAAGACGTTGAACCACCTGAATGGCAAACTTCGACCCATAAAATGTATCTTAAAAAATTTTCCAATCACAGTAATACCATGTCACATACAAAATGATTAGAACTACCCTTGTGTATTCATGATCTAACCTCGCAGGAGGCTGCTTTTTTATCCAACAACATTTGGATCCATGTTTTTATGCCCAAAATAGTAAGTGGTTAACCCTTAAACCAGTAGGGAAGCCAAACCATCCTATATAGTAAAGGAACAAAATAAAAACATATGATTTAAAGATTCATCCAATTCTTGACAGAATGGACGACCTTTTTTAATATTCAGATGATGTCTCCTTAGCATTGACGATAATGGTGGAGCATTTCGAATAAGTTGCCATAAGAATGTACAATAAGCCTATATGGTAGCTTGAGTTTCCATAAAAGCGAAGTTTTGTTGAAGCCTTAATTATGAATGCAGAGTCAAAACCTTGTGTCCATTAGAAACCCTATATTGCCCTATCACATTACCAATCCAAATTGGGCGGTCGCAGGAGCCACAATTATATATGGATTGATTCAAATAGTAATGTTAGCTACATCCACAAGATAACTCTCCATGTGAGTAATTTGTCCTTTAGCCATGATGCTCCCGAAAGTAAAGAAACTCGAGACATTTTGAATTTTGACACTGGCTCATAACCATGGAGAGTCGATAAACTTGTTTTATATTATAAGAAAAATAATATTGAAGCAACCATATCATATATTATATTGTTAAATTATTTTCTCGTGAAAAGACTTGCGCGTTATTTTCTTGTGAAATGACTTGAGCAATTGACAAATGCAATGCGATAAGAAAAAGGATTAAACGCCATTTTAATCTTTTTATTGGTAAAGTATTTTTTAATTTGATTTATTATAAAATTATCTTTTTAATAATATAATATTATTAATAATAATTTTGTTTGTGATTAATCAAATTAAAAAATACTTACAAGTAAAAGAGAAAATTAATAAAGCAATTATATGAGGAATCAAAGTAATAAAAATACTTTATTTATGAGTAATCTGATTGAGAAAAAATTTTTATAGAAGGCTAAATTAAAAAACAATTCTATCTATAAAAAATCAAAATAAACTTGTAATTAAAAAAAAGAAGGAGAAGTAGTTTTTTTTTTTTTTAATGACTCTACTCTACTACCTTCTATGGAAAAGTTTGGTCACATTACTCAACGTGCTGAGCGAGTCTTCTTCTAGCGAGTGAGCGGGAAGCTTTTGATTTTTGACCTCTCATTCAATATAATTGCATAATGACCCCATTATGCAAAATAAATAAGCTATGGTCCTGTATGCAGTGAGCATATATTTTAATAACAAAAGTGTAACAAAGTAAAACAGTAGGACTTTATTTCAAGGCCTCAATAATTTTACAGTTTTTTCATATAAAATTGTTAATAACATGAGACTTGCAAATGGTACACTAGAAATAAATGTTATTTATTTAAATACATCCAAATTGCTTTGTTTTCATATTAATTTATCATACTAATTGCCAACAACTTGCATTTAAATTAAATTGTGTGTTGTAATTTCCAAAATGATGGATTTCTGTTAGTAGCAAATTTGCTATTGTTATACAAATTTAAAAGATGAGCTATTGACTATATATATTTTGATTAGCTATTGACTATGATTTGTTCAAACCAAAACTTGCATGTTTTAGTTCCTCGAGGGAAAGAAAAAGGTGACAATGATCAATTAATAAAATAAATGAAACCAATCAAAATAAAAGGAAAAAAAAAACTGAATGAATTGACAAAACAATTGCATGGGCCATTAATTTTCTTTATTTCTTTTTCTTTACCATGAATATGTGTAATTATACTAATTCTATACGTTTAAAATAATTTAGGTCATATTGGGAGGGCCTATAAGATAATAGAGATCTCACAAAATTTTAAGAATCTCTAAATATATAAAAAATACAATATTTAAACTATAAAAACAATATTGTTACAATAGGCCACTATCTTAAAATCAATCCATTCCAAACATATACAACAAATACAGACAGCTTTTGATTCTCTTTTTAGTCAAAAGAAAAAAGAATTTATTATATGTCATTTCAGATACTAAGTAATATAAAGCTTTTGAATTGAACTAAACTTTTTCCCCTTACTATCGACGCCAGATTCATATTCAAGATCACAAGCTATATATTATGAGTGGGAAATAGCTAAAGAAGAACATGTTACCCTTCAAGTTGTTCTTTTGCAAATATTTATCAATAGATTGTGAAGAATTAAGTGCCAAGAAATTTATGTGGTAGGAAGCAAACAAAATGATCCTTATTTTAATGTACATAACAAACGTGGTTAACTAGTATTTATACACTTTAGAAAACATATTTCGATATTTGCATTTGTTATTAGGTTTTTTTAATAAAATTATAACATATATATATAATTATTTAAAAAACTCATTTATATGATATTGAGTTATAAATACCATCTATTTGCTTACAAAAATTATATATTTAACAATAATTATTGTGTTTTTATTAGAAAACTTAATAACAAAAATATAAAAAATTATATGTAAATGTTTTTTCTTTGTTAAATACCTAAATATAGAAAATATATTGATAACTAGGTTCCTTATTTAATTTAGAGAAATCTACGAGTGAAAAAAAGAAAGGCAAAAAATTGATTGGAACAAAGAAATATCTTGATAAAGATTGACATGTGTCTCAATCTTATGAGACTTCTTACACTTTATTTTAAAAATTTATATTTCTAAATATTTTTTTATTAATCTAGAGAAAAAAAAAGAAAGAGCAAATGAGATGAAATGTGAGTAGGGTGGAAATTTTGGTGTATATTCTCTTAGCAATATTATATTTCTGATTAAGTTAAAATTATTTATTGTAAAAAATTTTTCATTTTAAAATTATTTTATAAGATTAAAAATTTTAACGTAAAGATAAAAATTTTAACTAAAAAAATTATATTTCATATTATAAAATTTATAATTCCTCTATTCATCCAATTTTCCTTAGTCTTATTTATTATTATTTAAACAATAATTCATCACAAATAAAATTTTTGATCTTTTAAATTTTTAAGAAAATTTTAATGTTTAAAATCCTTTATAATAAATATTTAAAACTGGTGTTGAATTGTAATTTTCCTCATTTTCTCTTCCACGGAAGCTCTCTCCCGCTGTCACACACACTGCGTTTTGGCATTTATGAAAAAACTGAATGTGATTTGTACTATGCTTTTCCTCCTCATTCTTCATTCTCTACTCCCATGCCTGTGCTAGTGTTGATATCAATAAGGTTTCAGATGAAATAGGAGAGACAATCGGGCCTTTCATTTTAATCTTTCATAGTTTTTATGTGAGTCTTACTTTATTTTTCTTCCTATTTCATCTTAACTTTTGTTTTCCTTTTTCTATTTTAATATATTGAGATAAACTCCAACAAAACTTGTAGAAAGAGAAGTAAAGTAAAACAAAATGAGGTTGGCATTTCGTGGGTGCGAGTGTGTTTTTCTTTTTAAAATAGAGTATATGGTTGGTTTTATTTTTTATTTTTTTAACTATAATTTTGATTAAAATAATAAATTATAACTTTTATATTTTATAGGTCGTAAACCATAATTATTTTAACTTTTAACGCTAAACCAAACATGCACAGGAAAGGTGTTGGAGTTGATTGTGTGTTGGTGGGTAGTGTTCTGTTTTACTTTGTTTGGTTGCCGAGAAAGCATGGGGAAGAGAGGAACAAGTGGATGATAAAAGAAAATCGTTTGCTTTGCATGAGCATGCTGAGGTAAAGCCGTGGAAATTATGGGGTGGAACTTCGGAGGTTTGGGTTGAAAATGGGCTTTTTCTTGGAAAGCGAGAAATCAGGAATTATTTTTTTGCAGTGCGCTTAAGTGCAACACCTGTAGAGTATTTTTGTCATTATCTGGTAAAGTCAAGGACAAATGGAACGAAAATGTTTATCTTATTTTCTTGACGGACATACAGAACTGTTTTGTATGTGGCTGTTGTAATTCCTTGGACATGATTTTTCTGGGTTTTTGAAACTGTAAATGGAGCGAAGTGGTCAAACAGTAAATCTGGTAGATAGAGACTTGTTTTAAATAACTTGTTTTATTATTTAATTTTTCCATCTCTCCCCAATTCATTCTTGATATTTCTTTTGAATCTCTTACTTCTTCTGGCTTAGTATTCTACAGCCCCTTTATAAATTGGATTTGCATGTCCTCAGAGATGCGCCTTTGTATGTTACATATATATATATATATATATATATATATATGGTGACATATGATTCTAGAGTTGTGTCCCTGCAACCATGAACTATTAAAACTTGTATGCTTCTTGTTATACAGGCTACTTTTGGATATCCAATGGCATCATCGGATGAAGAGGGTGAGATTGTCCCATGGTGTGTTAATAATTATTATTTTATTAATGATAAGAATCAGCCTGTTTCACTTTCTATTTTGCCACTACTATGGAGCACGGGTGAGATCAAATGTGACTTGGAAACAAAAGTATATATGCGTGGCACCTGTGATGATGGCCTCAAGGAAATTTTTAAACAGATTATAGCATGGAAATTTGAGCTTTCCTATGTGCAGCCTGAGATTTCAGTGCTTTCAAAAGACAAAATCTGGATAACTCTCCAAAGGCCGAGAAGGAACTTTGAAAGTACAATTAGGACAGTGTTGGTCACAGTATATTGGCTGCATTTTGTGAGAAAGAACCCAGAGGAACCTAGAATGTCTGTTTGGAAATACATACTAAAGGTCTTTAGGTATGCATTTTCTATTGCCATTTCCAGATGTCTGATCTCCCATCTGCCATCTTGATTCATTGATTATGTCTATTTTGCAGCTCATCTGATGTTGAACCTTCTGAGAATGACGTCCAAAATCATGTGTCATTGATTAGAGAGGCTGCTGAAAGGGACAAAGATTTAGCAAAATCTGAGGTTGTTATTCTGGTTTTGAATTAATTAACTTATTAATCGATTATAAGAAAGATCGAAGGGATTAAAATTGTATGATCTATGTGCGTTAGGTTTATGTAAAAACAAAGCAACAGATATAATCAATTCTGTTCTCCCTCCCCCATCTTTTTTATAAAGTGACTGTCTGAGCTTCTTAAGGTATGATAAAATCAATTTGATTATTGGAAATATCTAGTTCTTATGTTAATTGTCCTTGCTGGCAACAAATGACAATGTGGCTTATAGTTTAGCTACTCTCCTAAATATTACAATCAGCAACAATAGTCCTTTTAAATAATACAAGTTTGCTGACACCAACAAAAATGTAAAAAATCATGCAGTGACAGAGTGGCCTGCAATTGAGCGTCAGATTAATCAACCTACAAAATTGGTGATTATTTGCCTTTTTCATGTACTAAGTTACTTTGAAGGTGCAACTCTAGTTTCAAATTAGAATCTGTGCTTGCTTAGATTGAAGAAAGTTTTTAAATATCTAGCATGGCTAGGTTTTTTTCCATTGGTTTTACACAATGTAAGGTTTGATTATAACTTGTTACTTGTAAGCTTGACATTCTCTCCACATAAAGATGAATGATTTTGCTATCTACTTAACCTATTTGCTAAAATACTGCTTTGCATTGTGTCTTTTCCCGTTACTTGCTAGTTGATGAACTACTTTGTTTTCGCTTAACCTGAGCCTAATCTCTCTGAATTCATTTTAATTTAAACTTTATTCACTAAATTTCGTTAACCGTAATGTACAGTATCTGCTTACTTTTATAAAAGATCCATGGTCTAATGAAGTCTTCCACAAGGTCAGTGTTAAACTATTACTTGTTTGCTGGAGAATCTCTTTCGAGTTACTTCTTGTTTAATACTGTTGGTTGACTTAGTAGGATGTTCATGGTACAAGGAAATCAAAATTTATAGTTGATTCAGAGGAGGATGCAGATGATTCTGGTGGCGAAGAATTCAGTGCGGATGAAAAGCATCACATTGGATCTTATGATACTGTTTGTGCAATTTGTGATAATGGTGGTGAAATACTGCCGTATGTGCTTATCATATCTTGTCTATGATATAATGACATACTTCCCTTGGATTATTTTTCCTTATGGTTTAGCGATTAGACCTTTGTTACCCCTTGCATAACTATTTTTCTTTTAATGATGCAGTTGTGAAGGGGACTGCCTGAGATCATTTCATGCAACCATGGATGCTGGTTTAGATAGTTCCTGTGAATCTCTTGGCTACACTAGTACTCAAGTTGATGCAAGCACTCTGTCTCACATATTCAGTGTATCTTATTTTCCATTAATTTGAATTGTCTTCTGCTGATGAAAGCAGATCTTGTTTTTGCAGGCCATTCCAAAGTTTTGCTGCGCAAATTGTAAGTATAAGCAGCATCAGTGCTTTGCTTGTGGCAAATTGGGTTCTTCGGATTTATCTTCTAATGCAGAGGTATATTTCAGATATAACTGTCATCTGTAATGTATCTTGTCTTTCCACTCTGGGAAAATTTCATATGAATAACATCGAAGGATACATATCATTAAATTTTCATTCTTCACAAGGTAGTATCCTTTAATAAATTTATTATAATTTTCTGCACAATAAGGTTATGAAAGTTCAAACCTTTGTTTCATTTGTTTCTGTGCCTTTGATAATGGAACCATGAGCTAATAATTTCTCAACAGATTTATCATAGCCACCTTCCAATAGATAATTTGAGTAATACTGGTTCTAAGTAGCAATAAATATCTTTTCTTTTGTGAGAATATAGATGGTTACTCTGGTGGAGGAATACAGGCAGATGAAGTTGTTATGGGTGTTGAAAGAGTCATGGCTTTTAGGACTTAGTCAATTGATTTTCCTATGAATCTGTGAGAATTAGAAACACTTGCATATCTCTAATCTTGTATTTTGCTACCTCTTCTTGATCTTACTCATATCACATGGTGGGGCATGTTCATATTCTTTTTGGTTCTTTCTTCTTTTGGTATCTGGAGTCTAAATACTTTTTAATTTTTATGTTGTTGGAATTAAATTTACTTGTAGTTTGCTTTATAGATTTGTAACATGTAAAAGCAAAGCACTTCGTTTGTTTGATTGTAGGTATTCCTCTGCATTGTTGGAACTTGTGGTCATTACTACCATCCAGAATGTGTTGCAAAGTTACTGTCCTTTGGTGTTGATATCGAACAAGAAGAAATAAGAAAAAGGGTTGCTGCTGGGAAAGATTTCATTTGTCCTCTTCATAAATGTTTCTTGTGTAGGAAAGTTGAAGATAAGAATGTTCATGACTTGCAGTTTGCAATGTGCAGACGCTGCCCAAAGGCTTACCACAGGAAATGCTTACCCAGGCAGTTCTTCCCCCTCCCCCTTTCTCTTCTTTTTCCATTGTAAATGTTCTTTTTGATTGCTGGTAAACATGTAAAAGTTATTATGTGCAATTTATTGAAAAGAAATCTAAAGATTGGCTGTAGAATGCCTGTGTGTTCACAAACATCTCTCTATGTGCATCTACTTTCTTTATTCAGGGAGATTGCCTTTAAGGGTATTAACCAAAGGGCTTGGGAGGGTCTACTTGACGATCGAATTTTGATGTACTGCATGTAAGTTCTTATGATAGTAGTATCACCAAAACTGAATTATGAATGCATGTTTGGGTTTTATTTGTCACGCACCCTATGATGCATAGTTTTCTATTCATTGTTGTTCAGGGATCATGAGATAGTTAGGGAACTTGGGACTCCTATTAGAAATCATCTGGTATTTCCTGATATGGAAGGAAAAAAGAATAGATGCACTTACAACTTACCATTAGGCAAAGAGAAGGTTGCTACATTATCAAGGCAAAGTTTTGAAGATATTACTGCTAGAAGAACAATGGTAAATACAAAATTGCCGAAACAGGTAACAAAGGTAAGCAGTAGCATTCGAAGAGGGGGTTCTGCTGAAATTACTGATAAAAGATGTCCTAGACAAGATATGAGTTTCTCAACTGGATCAATTAGGTTTGATGCGGCTAGAAAATCTTTGATGGATGAGAAGAGGTCTGTCTCTAATAATTCCTTTCTAACAGCGGAAAATAAGTCGTCTTTGAAAAATGATAACTTCTCCTGTAGTTCAAGATTACATCCAGATAGGTTTCTGCAGCAAAAATTGCCTAGTGGAAGAATTGATAGAACAATCCTGGAAAAACCTGTGGTGAAAAAAGTCAAAACTTCACATCTGTTTGCTGACTCTGATGTGGAAAAACGGTATTGGTTTGAATGTCATATTTTTGTGCTTTATTGGATTAAATTTACAGAAAGTGCTTGATTTTCAAGTTCAGCTGTTTGCATTGGGGCACTACTGTTTTGGGTCTTATTTAATTGCTGTGCAGAGTCTGGTCTTTGGTAGAAGAATCTACATCTGCATTTAAAGAGGAAGAGTTCAAAAGGAGCCAGCTAGTCTTGGCTGCAAATTCGTTTTTCTCAGAAACTGCATTAGATAAGAATCTTACTGAAGGAAAAATAGAGGGTTCAATTAAGGTATATCTTAGCTTTACCATCTGCCGGCTGTTATCATATGGAATCTGAGAATTGAAGGTTAAACTAACTTATAGGCAGCTATCATTCTTTTAGCTAAAGAATGTCTTTCTCGCAGGCTATTCAAACAGCCTTACAAAAGTTAGAAGATGGAGGCTGTATTGAGGATGCAAAAGCTATTTGTGAGCCAGGGATCCTCTATCAAATTTTTATTTGGCAGGTTGAAGCAACATATCTCAAATTACTTTTTCTTAGTTCTAAAGCATGATTTTCAAGTCTTAATTTACTTTAATGTGTCAACTTTTGTGCATGTTCATTGGAAGGATATTTATGTTGCCTTTAAATTTCCTTCAATTAAGCATAGGAAGTGCTAGAATAATCTCATATACTCTTAGCTTTCAGAATTTTCGTTTTTTCCCCTTAATTCTATCTGGTTGTACTTGTGTTTTCTTTTAAAATAATGAACAGTTTTTTGAACTCAACACACATTGCTCCACTGTTTAAGTAATAGGTTGTGCTTATTTTCTACCTCTCCAGCTTCAGTGGTTGTGCTTGCTCTTTTTATCATCTTCTTGTATTTATTTGAAATAAGGGAGAACCAATGTTCATAGGTTTGGTAAAGATATTTATCTGTTTATTTTTTGTCCCAAAAAAAAAAATCTGTTTATCGACAGTGCAAGTGCAATCTTTCCTGTATTTGTGCTATATGACTTTTAACACCATGGATAAGCTTTTTTGTTTGTTTTAGAGACATCAATGACTGTATATTTGTCAAAACCGTTAAGGCTTTTTGGACAGATAATAGTAATGCTCATTATTAATTCACCTGCAGAGGCAGCTCAAGGTCTATCTGGCACCTTTTCTTCATTGCAAGAGATATACTTCTTTTGGTCGCCATTTCACCAAAATAGACAAGCTTAAGGAGGTAAATACTTCTGATTTTATTGAAAAAATGATTGTCAGGAAGATAATTCTTTGTTTTCAATTGTTATCCCTATTCATCACTGTGGAAAAACAGAGCAGATGGCTGAAAAATACTATTTTTATTGACCATGAAGCAGTGAAATAGAGTACATATATAGAAGGGGAGATGAGAACAATCCTCCCAATCAATCCCAATAAATCAGCAAGATTCAAACAGAAAATAATTCCTAGTGAAGGCTAATAAAAACTGAGAATCAGACGGCTATAAAATAGGAAAGAAATCAGCAAAATAAAGAAGATCCAGAAAAGAATGAAGCCGTTAGAGATGTGAGGAAATTTTGATCACCAATACTTCCCCTCAAATTGGGGAGTAGATATTCATGTTCAGCTTGCTAATCAATCTTTCAAACTTGACATGATGCAAGGCCTTGGTAAGAAGATCAGCTACTTGACTTTGAGTTGATGTGTAAACCAATTCTAGAATGCTTGCTTCAAGTTTCTCCTTAATGAAATGATGATCAAACTCAATATGTTTTGTTCTATTATGGTGCACAGGGTTCTTAGCAATGCTTATGGTTGCCATATTATCACAAAATATTTTCATAGGGCTTGCTACGGTGATCCTTAATTCATCCATTAATTTTTTAAGCCATAGAACCTTACATATCCTGTGAGCGAGAGCCCTGAACTCGGCTTCAGCGCTACTTCTTACTACCATAGCTTGCTTCTTACTTCTAAATGTGATAAGATACTAGACAAATGTACAGTATCCTAAATGGATTGTTTGTCAGTTATTGAACCTGCCCAATTTGCATCAATAAGGACTTCTATACCCTTTTTCTCATTTTTCTGGAAATAGATGCCTGTGCTCGGTGTCATCTTCAAATATCTTATAATTCTATAGATTGCCTCCATATGCACTTTTATAGGCTTATTCATGAACTGGCTTACCATGTGGGAAAGCTGATATTTGGTTTGGTGTGAGGGAGATAAATGAGTTTTCCCACCAATCTTTGGTACCTCCTTGTGTCGATAAGAGTACCATCTTGTGTAAGACTTGTCTTGTAGGTGGACTCTAGAGGAGTATTAACTGGCTTGCAGCCAAGCATCTCGGTTTCTTGGAGAAGGCTGAGGTATTCTTCATTTGTGAAATTATAATTCCCTTCTTTGACCTTCCAACTTCCATTCCCAAAAAGTACCTTAGCTTGCCAAGATTCTTTATTTAAGACTTTCTAGCAAGAGCTTCTTTAAGCCTCTTGATTTCCTCTTCAAAGTCCCAAGTTATAATGATATCATTGATATACACTAATAGAATGGCTACTTTTCATTAAGGAGAAAATTTTATAAATAGTGTATGATCTGCTTGACCTTGCATATAACCATAACTTTTTTATAGCCTATAAATCTGTCAAACCATGCCCTTGGAGATTGTTCAAGCCTATACAAGGACTTATTCAACTGCACACTTTATTTTTGGTGTCATGAGTGCAAAGAATAGGAGGAATCTCCATGTAAACTTATTCTTCAAGATTGCCATTTAAAAAGGCATTTTTCGCATCCAACTAATGAAGTTTTCAATTTGGATTTGTTGCTAACGAAAGCAATAGTTTGATTGTGTTGAATTTAGCGATTGGAGCAAATGTTTCTTGGTAGTGTTTTGAGTAAATCTTTTAAGTTTTAGCCACAAGCCTAGATTTATGATGATTTATGCTTTTGTCTGTACTGGTATTTAATGGTGGAAACCTACTTACAACCAATTAGTCTTTTCCCTTCAAGAAGGTTAGTAATTCTCCATGTTTTGTGTTTTTCTGGAGCTGGCATTTTTTTCATTGATAGTTTGTTTCCATTCAGGTGTGCTTAGAGCCTCTTGGACACTTTGAGGTAGCTTTTTAGAAGAGAGACTAGCCACAAAAAACTTAAATTTTGGTGAGAGTTTATCATAACAAACAAATTTGCAAATAGGATGCTTGGTGTAATTTCTACCTCTTTCCTTAGAGCAGTTGGTAATTCCAAACTTTCAGTAGTACACTCGTTAAAAATATCCATACCTAGGCTCAAATTGGACTTATGGTAAGACCTTAGAGACACACAAGGCTCTACGCCTTCCATATTCTTTCTTTTGGAGTACACACCACCCCCCCTGCGGGGGTGCCTCGGGGGGAGGGAGACTTCTCTTTTTTGGCCATATTCTAGAGTACACTTGAAGTTCTTTTTGCTATGTACCTTTTTGTATCGTTCTCGAATGCCTTGGCACTAGAATTCTCAAGAACATTCAAATCAATTTGAGTTGTGGGGTCTTGAGGGATATGAATTGGAGGCCTTTCAAGCAAGGAGATGGGTGTAGGGAGATTAGGCATGTTCTGTATGGTCATGGGTTGAGTATCAGGTTGGTTATGCTTAGGTCTCAAAAAAAGGCCCCATTCCTCTTGATTATGTTGAGTTTCTCCTTGAATGGGGTTTCTGGGATAGTAGGGCTAGTTTTCAAGTTATGAGCTTAGGGGTCAAGCTTACCTATATGGTAGGAATGAACAAAAGTTATACAACCAAGTACTTTAAGAGGTAAGGAGGACAAAGTATGGGTTTGAGGATAGGCCAGACGGAGTTGATTATAGGGTGTATTCAAATTCAAGATTCTTTTTTGGCCTTTTGTTAATAAGGTAGGTGGTGATAAGGATGGCTTCCTCCCATAAGTATTTAGTAACATTCGTAGACACTATGGGCAACTTTTAATAAATACCTATTTCTTCTTTCGACAACCTCATTATGATGGGGTGTATCAACACATGAATTTTGTTGGATAATTATATGGCTGTCAAGGTAGATTTTAAGGTGAGAATTGAGGTATTCCTTCCCATTATTGGTTTTGAAAACTTGCATTTTGGTTTGAAGTTGGTTTTGGATCATGGTGCTGAAATTGTTGAAAATTTGTGGAACTTCAAACTTTTCACTCATGAGATAGACCCAAGTGAGTTTAGTGTGATGATCAATAAATGTTATAAACTATTTCACACAAGAAACTTTAGAAATTTTGGAAGGGCCTCACATATCACTATAAATTAAGGCAAATGGGTGGGTAGGTTGGTATTGATGAGTAGAGTAATAGTCTTTGACATGTTTGGATAAATGACAAGCTTCACATTGTAAATGATTTCATTTTGAATAATGGGTGGGTAGGTTGGTATTTTTTGAATAAATTCGGAAATAACATCTTAAATATCCAAAATTAGGATGATCCATCCTATAGAGCTAAAGCATTATTTCATTTGGTACACTAATGGCCGAATAACTCCTCTTGTTTTGATTGTTAATGATTTGGATGAGATAGAGCCATGCATACTCCTTAACATTGCCAATCATCTTCTTTGATGCCAAGTCATGGAAATAGCAACCACTAGAGTGAAAATTAGTTATACAACACCGGTCTCTGACCAACTTACTAATAGAGATAAGGTTGAAATTTAATTACATACAAAAAGGACATTCTAAAGGGTCAAGTCCTCTTAAATTTTAACTGGCCCAGTACCTTTAACCTTAGATAATAAGCCATCTGCAATCTTAACAACCAATCTTTTAGAGCAAGGGACAAAATTCTCAAGGAAGGACTCATTGTTGATCATGTGATTGATAGCCCCGAGTCAATCATCCATGTACTTCTTCTTTGTGCTTAAGGCAATAAAAAGTTACCTAAGTAAGCAACAAGTCCTACACAAATATGATTTTCAGAGGTGACCTGAAATTGGTTGCCTATCATCCTTTGCAAAGCTTGCTCATTGCTGAATGATTGGGAATGTAACCTTTCTTCATTATTTGTGTGCTTTTTTTTTTGTGGGGTGCAATGTTGCGAGACATAGTGTGGGCATGAACTTCCAACAACCATATTGGTGGATTATCAAAGGAGGCCGATTTGAGCATTTTTGGACAAACGGTGATGAAAGACAATGCATGATGTGCTTTCATGTGCTGACATGAGGCAAAGAGCAGCTGGACGCATAGTGAATGGTATTGCAGATGGCTGTTGGACTCTAGGGTTCGAGCAATTGGAGCCTTTTGGACATGGTGGGGCAGTGCATGTAGTTGTCCATGGTACCTGAATAGTGAACCCAGTATCCAATGCTGCTATGCTGTTGTCCAAGTGGGTAAAGATCAAGCTAGTGTTGGTTTTGATACCATGTGTAAAAATAGAGCAGATGGCTGAAAAATAATATCTTTTTTTCAATTGATCATGAAGCAATGAAGTAGAGTACATATATATAGGGGAGATGGGAACAAGCCTCCCGATCAATCCTAATAAATCAGCAAGATTCAAACGTAAAATAATTCTTGGTGAAAGCTAATAAAAACCGTGAATCAGAAGGCTATAAAATAGGAAAGAAATCAGCGAATTAGAGAGGATCTAGAAAAGGAATGAAGCTATTAGAGATGTGAGGAGATCTTGATCTCCAATAATTACTGTTAACTTTTAGAGAAAAGTCTTGCATTTTTATATTTCTATATCTTTGAATATAAATATGTGTACAGTAAATGGGGATTGAGGCAACAACCTTGCCATTAGAATCCCTTAACTGTAGGGATACAGATTGAAGATAATACCTAACATAAAGGATCAAGATTACAGAAGATAAAAATAGAATATAGTAAAAAAATAAAGATAATTACAAATTAAAATAACACAGATCACCAGTACTCCCTCTCAAGCTAGGAATAAATGTTACCTTAGTTAAACTTGATCTTGGATAAAGACTTGATCAAGACATTAGCTACTATAGGAGTATAAACTAATTTTAGAACACCTGACTCAGCTTCTTCCTCGATGAAGTGTTTGTCAATTTCAATGTGCTTTGATCGGTCATGATGTACGGGTTTTTTTGTGATGCTAATAGCAATTAAGTTGTTATGCAAGACCCTCATAGATTCATTCATGGTTATTCCTAGTTGACCAAGTAGTCTCTTAAGCCATAATCCTTCATAAATGGCTTGTGATAGGGCCATATATTTAGCTTGAGCACTGTATTTTGCATCTACAACCTGTTTTTGCTTTGCCAAGTGACTAAATTACCTTGCATATGTGTACAATAGCCTATGGTAGAACTCTTGTCAGTGATGAATCTTGTCCAATCCGCATGAGAAAAAGTTCAACTGCCTTCTGGCTTTCATTCTAGAAATAAATTCCATGTCTGGGAGTCATTTTAAGATATCTCAAGATCCTATTAACTGACTCAAGGTGTTCTTTTTTTGGTTTGTTCATGAACTAATTGACCATTGCAAGGCTAATATAGTCTTGTATGAGATAGATAGATTAATTTTTCCTACCAATTTTTTGTACCTACGAGTATCCATTGGTGGCTTCTCTTGCTTGAAACCCAACTTATAATTTGCTTGAAACCCTAGCATGCTAGTTTCCTCAAGCAGATCTGAGGTATATTTTCTTTGGGAGATGACAATTCCCTATTTAGATCTGGCTACTTTCATCCCCACGCAATATTTTAATTGATCAAACTCCTTTATCTCAACTTCCTTGTCTAAAGCACCCTTTAATCTTCTTATTTCATCCTCAAAGTCAATTGTGACAATTATGTCATCTACATTAGCAATCAACACTGCAATCTTGCCATCAAGAGAGAGCTTAGTAAACAAGGTATGATTAGATTGACCCTAAGAGTATCCATAATTCTTAATTGAAAAAAAAACTCGGGGGGGGGGGGGGGGGGAGGATGCAAAACTAGAACAATTGTAGAGAAAAGAGCGGAAGCTAATGTTTTATTTTATTTTATTTTTTCACTTTCTTTAAACTAAAACTTCCTCGTAAATCATATTAGAATTATAAGAGAAGATAAAAGTGACTTACTTTGGTGGTTGATCACATGCATAAGGTTAGATCTTTAAGCACCAAGGTCACGAATTGAAACAACACAAACTCCAATCCTCAATGTTGAACTTCTTGGCATGGAATATTGTGATAGCACTTGAAACTCCACCAAACACCAATAGGTCATGTTTTCTTTAGCCTTAAAAGGTTCTCTAAACTTACTTTTGAATTCAAGAACAAAGGTTTTAATGATTTGCAAAAGCAAACAAGTGTCTTGCCTCTAAGTGTATCCACTTCAAGACAAAATTAAGAGAGATGCTAAAGATTCAATCTTTTGCTTAAAAAAATTCCTTTTAGGGTTTCTAAAAAAGAAAGTGGTGGCTAGAGAGTGCTAGCTTTCTATGCATCCTTTTCCTTTAAAGAGAGTGCAAACCCCATCGCATTCCTTTGCATTTAAGTTTTTCACTTGTTTTGCCTTGAATTGTGTGTGATATTTTAGATTCATATTTTATTAGTAGTGAGAATGTAACCTCTTACTTTTATAGTTGAACCATTCAATTATTCTAATTAATTTAATTAAAACTCTTTTAATTTATGAATCACAATTAAGTAACTTTGGATTTTCATAGATCATGAATGACATCTAGTAATATATCGAATTTGGATCCTCTATATTTAGTAAAAAAATGCATATAGTGCAGTTGGAAAGCGATAGAAACAAAAGAGATAGTGGATGGAAAAAAAGAAAGTGAACCTCAAACACACTCTCATTGCTTTGTATTACTCTCTTTGTCACTGCATACAATGCAATAATGCAGAGAATCCAAATTCCAATGTATCATGACCCTTAATATAATATAAATTTGTTTGCAAATCAATGAACTTTTCGTGTCAATGTTTAATATATAATCACATCCCTCTATTACATAATATTTTCCTATGAATTTGTTTAGGTATGGATAATATGCCAAATCCTAAGTTCATGACATGCACGATTTTGGATGATGATTAAGATGAGAAAATTAAAAAAAAAATCACCTTTTTTTAATTTTTCTCTTCCTTGTGCTATGGTCATAGACTTTGCCTAGTTTCATCCTCATCAAATGAAACATCTTTTTTTTTCACCGAGAGTAATAGATTTCTAAATAGTGTACCTATATAACTTCTTGCATGTGACATTATATCCTATAACTACTTTTAATTTAACACATTACTAGAATTAAAATCTAATAGTATCAAAATATAATATATAATACACATAAGATATCAATGGTCTCTCAGGACAAAGGAGAATTATACTATATTAACTAAGAATAGTTATTGACATATTATTGAAAAACTTCATTAGCTATTCTTGGTGAATCAGTTTAGTGTAATTATACTTTTTATGAGTACCGACATGCTAACCTTAGGGTCGCCTACTCAAAATTATTGAATTATAATTGCCCTAAATTGCAATTCTCGATTTGGAACTATTTAATATTTACGTTTTAATTGAAACACAAGTTTCCTTGAGATGATCAAGTTATCACTTATGTTCTCTATTTCTTTACTTAAGGACAATATTACATTTTCAATAATGTCGATATAATATCAAAACTTTATTGATAATAAAATGATGATTGTCAATGATTTCCTTTATAACACTGATACTAACATTGGTAACATTAGTAAACCTTTCAAATCAAGCCCTAGGTGACTATTGAAGGCAATATAGTGATTTGTGAAGTTTATATACATTGTTTTTACTACTGTTAGGGTCAAAGCCTAGAGGTATCTCCATGTAGACTTCATCTTCAAGGTCTCCATTCAGAAAGATGTCCTTGACTTCTAGTTGGTGTTGGGGCTAGTCAAGATTTGCAGCTTGAGATAGAAGTACTTTAATCATGTTGAATTTGGCAACAGGAGCAAATGCCTCCTAATAGTCAATCCCCTCAGTTTGAGTGAACCTTTTAGCCATTGATCTAGATCTACATCTGTTGATACTTCCATCAAGATCAAATTTGACATTGAAAATCCATTTATAGCCAACAAGCTTTTTTCCTTTAGGAAGATTTATGATGTCCCAAGTTCCATTCATTTCAAGAGCATCCATTTCCTTTTGGATTGCCAATCTCCATTCTCTATGTTACAAAGGTTCACAAATATTTTGGGAACCCTCTTACTTGAAATTTTATTCGCAAATGCTTGATAATTAGGAGATAAATTATCATATTCTAGGAAATTTCCAATGGGATGATCAGTGTAGGACCTAACACCCTTTCTTAGTGCAATAGGTATCTTTTTTGCATTTGTTTTCCTGTCACTTTGCTGTTGTAAGCTCTGAATTTGTGATTCTTCCTTCCATCTTACTCTGTTTTGGGAGGTGGATTGCTGAATTATATATAAATAATACAAGAGATTCAGAGGGTTCCATCAGATCAACTAATTGACATTTTCACTAAAGCAGTAAGGAGCCCACGCATTTCTTACATTTGTAACAAGCTTGGTGCATACGATTTATATGCTCCAACTTGAAGGGTAGTGTTGGGATTAGCTCTATGCAGCATAAATAGACACGAAGATTTATACTTTTGTGTGTGAACCGTTTTTGTCTTCTTGCGTTTGGCTTCTTATTATTTGGCTTACCTCACCATGGTCAGCACAATTATAGCGGCTACACATAGGTTAATACTATTTCTTAGTGGAATGATCTAGTTCTATTTTCAATGCAGGTTGTTGATAGGCTCCATTGGTATGTGCAAAATGGTGATACAGTATGTTTTTGTCCTTTATGCTTCTTTATTTGGGCTGTACCAATATACCACCTGCTATGAACTTTTTCTCTTTTGTCAGTATGTAATTGGGATTATTTGAGTGAAATGGATCACAATAATCATTGTAATATTTGAGTTGCTCTCCGGATGCCTTCAGTTTGAACATAAACATCTAGTAATTTTCTGCTCTATTTCCATGCCAATATTTAGGGTTTTTTTTTTTTGGGAGGATCTTCACCCTGTTGCCAGTCTTGATTTCTTATTTATTCTTAGAGAAGTTGTAATGCATGAAGTCTTGTAGTAATTGCATTATATACACATTCTACTAAAGTGGTTAGACTCAATATTGTTCAGTGTGTTCAAGTGAATATCAATTAACCTAGGCGAAGAACTGTAAATTCCTGTAGCTTATTAGAATAAGAATATGAGATTAAAATCTTGTAATATAACAGTAGTGATAGTTTTAAATTGATAAGGATTTGTTCTGAAGGATGATTAATTCCTCTTATTAGAATGATTACATTTTGGACAATTTTAATGTCCCCTTATCATTACTTTTACTAACTTCTGTGTCATCCGTACAATTATGTGATATCCTTGGCAGGTTGTAGACTTTTGCTGTGGTTCTAATGACTTCAGTTGTCTGATGAAATCAAAGCTTGAGCAGATGGGGAAATTCTGCTCATTTAAAAACTATGATATCTTCCAAGCCAAGGTATGGCTTCTGTTCTATTGGTTCTTTTCCATGCTAGCTTCCCTTGAAAATTGATAATTGGTAATTTGTTGTTGACAGTTTTTGTAAATTTTGTTGTTTTTTCTGTCATTTATTGTCTCAAATTCATATTTTCGAGGTCACTCCTAAGTTTTTGTGAAGTTGAAAGGCAGGGACTACATAAGTTTGTGGCTTCTGTGCATATTTTGTGGAGATAATTTCTGATAAATTAAACAAATCTATATCTTGAATGTTGGTCAAAAGTCGGAGTTATTTACATGTATTTACTTTGTTGGGATGGTAAACAACAGAAGGCAAATGAATGTTGATTTATTTGGAATACCACAAGGTGGGAACTACGGTGGACATGGATGTATAAATTCATGACTCATTGGTGGGTGTTCAATGTTTGAACTTGGACATGGCTATGGCAGAACACTTCTAACATCTTATGTCTTGACTATCTGATTCTAGCTCGTTCACTTAATAAGCCTATACGTAAATGATGACAAAAAAATTCCTATGATTTCTGTGTTGGCCTACCTTGTACTAGTCTACAAGGTATAGCTTTTGCTCTAGTTTGTGGCTGCTTCCTGCTTAAAATTTAAACCTTCAAGATTCTTGCACTGTTAGTTTATTCCTTCAGTAGATTTGTTGTCTTCCCCACTATCCTTTTCCTTGCCTGATATGCTCTGTGTATTGCTAATAGCTTTTATGCTTGTAGAATGATTTCAGTTTTGAGAAGAGAGATTGGATGAGTGTCAATGTGGAAGAATTGCCCAACGGTTCTCAACTGGTAAGACATTAGAGTTTTTGCTTCTGAGTTTATATAGACATGATTACCCTTATTCCCTTATGTTTGCTGTCTGTGTTAATTTTTACTTCTCTCTCCCTCCCTGTTGCTACTTTATTAGATCATGGGGCTAAATCCTCCTTTTGGGGTCAAAGGTTCTCTTGCTAACAAATTCATTAACAAGGCACTTGGGTTTAAACCAAAGCTCCTTATACTTATTGTGCCGAAAGTAACTAAACGGTTAGTATTTCTTGTTTCATTTTATTTTTAACTATTTCAAGAATAGTGATTGGAAAAAAAAAAAAAAAACTGATGTCTCGTTTGTTTCTACTTAGCCAGACTCGACAGAAAAAAAGGTGGATATAATTTAATTTGGGAGGATGATGAAGTGCTTTCAGGAAAGGTGTGTTGGCAAAAATTTTATGAGGGTTTTAATTTTTAGGGAAAAAAAATTACTCTTAACTTTTAGATGATCGGTTTAAGGGGTATTTGAAGTAAGTAATCAGTTGCATTTCTTCCTTCAGTCATTTTATCTGCCTGGATCTGTTGACACACATGATAAGCAAATGGAAGACTGGAACCTGAAGCCTCCACCACTCTATCTTTGGAGTCGCCCCGACTGGACTGTCCAGCACACCGAAATAGCTCTGAGGCAAGGCCACATCAGGAAGCAGGATGCAATGTATGTGACAGGATATCATGTAAACAACTATCTCATGGAGGAGAATCATGATTGTTATCAGGATTACTCTGGCTTGCATGCACCTGACGATATCTGCACCATATTAGATGGTATTCCGGAAGATAACAGCGACGCCATACTTGAGGAAGGTTTGAGTACCCCCGGCCAAGCTGAAGGAGGCACTGTTTTCTCATTGTGCAAGAGACAATGCTGGGCTTTTTCCTCCCAGGAAGTGGGATGATGGGTTACCTTCTGAAGCTAAGGAAATGTATAGAGATATGGAATTATCGACTCCGTAGGTTGGCTGCACTATACTCAGGTTTTGTTGGGTGTAAAAACATAAAATATTGTCATGAAAATTATATAACTTGGTAGTGGAATTAAATGTCAAAGTTCATCTTCAGTGTAAATATTAGATTAACTACTTTTTTTCTGTAATAAGTTTGACTTCTAGGAAGACTTTTGTACTTGCTCGTCGTCTGGCTTGATGGGCTCTGTTGTTAACCTCCTTTGGGTAGATTTATATTGCTCCCGTAGATAAATTTTTTATTTGGACTTTCATATATTATTTTTTAAAATTTAGTCTTTTACATATTATTTCATTTGATTTAGTTTCTTAATTATTAAAATGCTTTCAATATTCTCTAATTTTTTTAATTTAATCCCCCAATAATTAAAATATTTGTAATGTTGCCCATTCACTATATTTGCAACTAAAATTTAATGTCAAACGTAATTGTTCAACTAATGGGTGACAAATAACAATACAAGTCAATATGCGACCAAAATTTGGCCCATGATTGAATGGTAACGTTACCAGCATTTCAATGATAGAAGGTTTAATTTAAAAAAATAAATAAATACGTAAAGCACTAAATTGAAAGTCCACAAATCTATCAAAGGCCCCAAAAAACTCTTTTTTATTTGTTTATTAGCTGGATTGGGATCTTCTACTTTAGGAGAAAAAGTGAATGAGAGAGAGTGGCTTCTACATCTTATTGGGCTCCACTGTTAATCACTCTCTTCTAGTGTAAAGGATCCCAATTTTTATGAGGTAGGGAAGAGTGAAATTCTTGGAGCATCCCCTGTCAGTGACTTGGTGCTATGTTGGCACTTAGCGTTAGAGATTAAATTTTATTAAAAGTTATTCATTGATCTTTATTTAATGAATTATATTTTTGAATAAATAATCCAAACTTTCTTCTAAGGTTTGGTTAAATTATTTTTGATACATTTTTTTGTTTTAAAAAAAACACTCTACTTCGGTTATGTTTGATATATAAATTGCAAAAACATCTCTAAATTCATTTCCCCTCAATGAAATTAACTTTTTATACAATATGTGTACTTTTGAAAAATAAAATTATTTATCTGCTTTTACTATTATATTAAAAATAAAGTCAGTCATATATTGGAGTTTGATATTAACTTAACTATATTTTTTATATTAAGAATAAAATCACAATCTTATATTATGTAAAAATTTAATTTTTGACAGAAAGTAAATAAAATAAGAGGTTTTTTGTAATATATATATATATATATATATATATCAGATGTTAGAGAGCCGAGTGTTATTTTTTAAACAAGAGGAGTATCATATGTAATTTGGCCAACCCACAAGGAGAATAGTGAAATTTACTATAAATTTTATAGGGTGAAATAGTCTATGATGTGGTATTATAACTTTTATGTTCTAAATAGTTAGAAGTTTGATCTTTGAAACTTTTTTTTTTCAATTAAAATTAGGCTAATATAAAAATTTCAATTTGATTCACTATATTTTATTGAGTCACTGATTGTCCTTCAACCTTTAAATATAATGACAAGAAATGATCACTTTGCAATTTGCATACATAGATTTGATTTGGATTGCATAGAATTATGCTGTTAAATTACAAGTAATCAAGTAAAACCATTCTAAATTTTACTTAATTTTGGGAGGAAAATTAATTAGGAGGAGTGTCACATGACTAAACCATGATCTCACTTTACTAATTGTCATTTAACTAATTCACAAGGCCCAAATCGCGTCTACGTAAATAAGTTAACTAAAACATCGTAATCTTTTGGTACCACTATAACAAAACTATAACAAAAGAATTTAATTATATTATTTTATTGAAGCATAACAATACTCAGTTAAAGCTAAATTGACCAAATAAAAACTTTTATAGGAGTACAAATGTATTCAAGATTTTAAAGTGAAGTTTAAGTCTTGTGTGAGAAAATGTCTTGAGAGATTATTTTTAAAAAAATATCATAAATTTTTTGCTTAACAAATGAAGTTTTCATGTAAAAATTGGTATTTGAAACTCCGGTATGAGAGGTGGTGGTGGTGTTTCCAGTAAGATACTAGGAAGATTTCTTCGCAAAACTTTTAGTGTAATGAAAAAGGAATTGGGAGGGAAATTTGAATAATCATCTTTGTTAGCATATTTTAGTTATCTATTCCATTCTAAAGACAGAGATCATTTCCATAAATGTAGCAATGAAGATTCCATCAAAGAACTTGTGGAATCTTGATACTTTCCTGGAAAGAAATATATTTTGACCAAGATGCCGCAACCTCAATGAATATTTTTTCTCATTATTGATAATTTTAAAAATATTTTTTGGATTAAAAAAAATAAGAAATGAATATTTTAATATTATTTTATTAAAGGTATGTAAAAAGGATTTTTTCTTACAAATTAAAAATATTAAAAAAATAAATATTTTAATATTTTTTTAGACTATAGGTTTTATGGTCATTTATTCAATTCTTGTATTTATATATTATTTTTATCTAATTAAATATAAGAATAGAATTTTTTTTTTATTTTTTTTCTATATTATACCATACATGATTGTGAGTAAAAGGATTCTATTGTATTAAAACTCATTCTTGTTTCTAATTTTATTTTTATTCCCCTCAATTTTTCCAATGACCATACGAGCATAAAAGTCATTTCCATGTCTTGACAATCAACCAATAAAGAATCAATTAAAAAAAAGTCATTTATTGATGGAATAAAATACTATTATGAATATGTTTTTTATTTGAATCCTTTTTTTATTAAATATTTAGTTAAATCCATATTTGACAAAATTATTCCCCCTAAATCCCATAGTTTTGGCAAAGTAAGATCCCTTGACTCCAACTTTGGTGTGGCACAACTTTTAAGAAAAAAAATTTGATTTAAAGAGATATTAATTAGTATATGCTTAGTCAGTAATAAAGAGATAATAATTAGTCAATAATTAGGATATAATTAGGTAATGATTATTATATGATTAAATAGTTAAAATTAATTGAGATATTTTTGTTATGGTGTAGTTGATAAGGAATGATTATTATATAATTAATTTGTTAAAATTAGTTATAATTAATTTATTTAATGAGTGAGTGGATAATTAAAAACTAATAATAATTATATAATTAATTCATTAGAGTTAGTAATTAATTTGTGTTAGAATTATCATTCATTAATGTGTTATATATAATAAATATTAGTTATGTAATAATTAATTAATAAATTTAAGTAGATAGTAAATACTAGTAATTATTAATGTAGTAATAAAAAAATTAATTATTAAGGTATCCAATAAAAAATAAATTAAGATAGGAAAAAAAATGTTATAGAAATATAGTTAAAAATAAAAGTTATTGTGATAAAAAATTAATAAAAATATAATATACTTTTAAGTATGGGATAAATTGAATTAATATCACTGAGTTTATGTATAATAATATATAAAAAAATAATTTATTTAATCATACATATCAAAAGTAGTAGTTATCAGTGCTACAACAAGCCTTTTGCTTTTCATGTTGTGGTCACCCTTTATAGGTTCTTCATGTTCTTAATCAGGTAAGGCATTAACAGGATCAATCGATGGAGTATTTAAATCAAATGAAGGAGAAGAAAGTGGTTGAATTGGCTACTATAGGGTAACAAACCTTTGATGCGACGATCTTCTAGTTTCAAAAAATCAATCACCATACTCAGCATTAAAAACAATTGGATAATCAAATAATGACATGAATGACCCAAAGTGAAAGAGATCAAGAAAGCCAAATTGCTACAACGGTGATGGAGACACATAGTAAAAGGGACTTACGTTTTCAAAATTAGTATATTGGCTAACTAGCATAGAAAAAAATATACCGATAGTGCCAATATCTTATGTTGTTGCATCTCTAACTAGCATAGACGATGTCATTACATTGGTGCCAATATGACATGGTTCATCCTCCATGACAATGGACAACCAGGCTAACATAAAACCATCATGCCTCTTGCTTAGCCTATCCTTCAGAATTGTTGGCTGTGGTAAATCAGGTGCCGGTGGAGCAAACTGAAAGATCATGGTAAAATATTGCTCCTCAAGAGCAAGATACTCATTTGGTTTTGGCTAACCTTTTCTCAAAACTCATGGCACTTCATTAGTAGAAGGGTTGCAAATGCTCAGCCTATAGAGATTATCAGCGATATCGGTATAAAAAAAAAGATACATGATTAAATTATTAGACATTATATAGTAAATAAAAGAAAATAACAATGGCTACAAAAATTTTAAATTTATTGCAAAACTAGTGATATCACTCGTAGGGTAGATCCATCATCGAGCATGTGTCCAGTATCATCGCATGTAATCAAAAGTGCAATCTACAGGTGCTGTAATGAAGGGCGCTTAAGCTAAACAATTTTGCCATGAATTCTAAAACTCAACAAAAGTCTAGTGCTTTTCTGACCAATTCATAGTGGTTTTTTCTTGCAACTATAATGTGTGTAAGACCCTCAAATTAATTCGAGGTATCGGTATTGGTTGTTGCTAGCCAAATTGGTGTAACATATGATCTGGGTGATACTACTTAATGATATGAAAGCAAATGAGTAGCACTAAGACTAGCCAAACATCTCGACCGTCCAAGCAATACTGTGGGATAATATTACGAATATCATTTGATTCATATAGTTGTCAAATGATATGTGCATAAAATATTAAAGTATCATAATAATTATCACATACTCAAGAGGTAATTTACTAAAAATTTATCCTTTTAACCTAATTATGCCTCATTATCTCGCATTACATCTAATAATATCTGATATTGTCACAAGGGCAGGTCTTGCGAATGAGGAGGTTTAGCTACGTTCTTCCATCTATGATTAAAAAGAAGCACATCATATCATATTTATAAAAAGCTAAAAGCTATAACAGATAAAAACTAAATGAGTGAACCTATTATATTATACAAATATTGTTAACTATTTTACTTGAAACCCAAAGGTGATAGGACTAAATAAATATCTAGTTGAGGATCTAGCTATGGTGGTCTTTCTATAGCTAACATTGGGAATATATCCCATGTTTAAAGGTGGAGAAGGGTCATACATCCACCTATACATTGTTCAGTGGGATTAGTTGTATTGTAAAGTTCTCTATACAAGTAAGCTTATAATGCAGATCCCCAACTGTATACACTGGCCTGTTCAAAATCTCATAGTAGTGGTAAGTACATCAAATGCACCTTATGACTAAATCTATTCAGCATCCAAAAAATTCTAATGAATCTTAATATGTATGGTCGTGCAAATTGTTACACTAGCTCATCGTCTACATTGTTTAATAGGTGATTAAAATTCTCTTCTAACCAAGTAATAGCCACTCGCTACCCATTGATTTGATCATTTGGTGATTTGATCATTAACAATCATTCACATGTATCTTTTCAAATATAATTTGTACAAGCGATGACTGGGATTCTTACGCAAAGTAGGCCTAACTAAATAGTAATGTCCTTCAGAGTTATCATGCACTCTTCACAAGTGGTATGAAAAGTATGAGTCTTAGGACGTCATCTCTTTACAAGTGCTGATACAAGTGCAAGATTATACTCAAATTGTCATAATCAGGCTAGCTCATGAAAACTAGCTTGTCGTAGATAGTCAACAATGACAGAAGAAGGAGTAGGCAGACAATTACTATGCATGATTCGTTGTGGACAAAGCAATCTATCATTCCCATTCCAAACAGCCTGTGAAACATGTCTCATCTGAAAGTTCAAAAGCGAGTCATCCTCTGGTCTTAGTTAGATAACCTGTGACGGGCATGTCATTTCTCTAATGCACCTGCATAATCAGACAAAGGTAAAAATCTATCATAACAGTTTTAGCAAATTATGAAAATATTGAATTTAGGTTTAAGCAACATACGTATAATTAACACAATAAAGTTGCAAGAATTTTTCAATATATGAACTAAAGTGCAAATGTATGATAACATTCTTAACTACTTTTACACACAAGTAACGTACATTTGAAATGAGGTCTTTAATCATATTCAATGAAACAAAGTTTCTATACATATATATCTAAGATAGTAATAATTAGTTTTTGAACATAAAGGTAAGATATATTTGAAAGCAATATATGCTGGCGATGTACATTGAAACTATGATTTTATATATAAACAACCTCAATCTTAGTTTAACTACTAACTAGTAAGATGACGGTGTAGATAAGTGGAACGATTATGACCAATATCTTTGCGTAACCTACACTTGTTGGGTTGACCCGGTTGTATCCAATCTATCTTGTTGCATATACGCGTTGAACGTGGGTGTCCTTTGGCTCGAATTATTGATAAATTAGGAATTAACTTTGGAAAATCTATCTATGACCAATGACCCTCTCTACTAATAGGTTGGAACTCATTGTTGTATACACTACCCATTATTTCTAAGCGAAAAACATTGTCAACAAATTAAAGATAATCAAGGTCAACATTAGCACAAGTTGCAACAACGTGTTGACATGGGTATTTTTTTGATTTGAAACCACAATCACATTTACACTCAATTAAAGACTTGTTTGGCACGTAGAAAGTTAGAGATAAAAATAGAAAGTAAAAAGGTAATTTTAGGGGTAAAAAATGACTTTTTTGTCTTTATTTGAAAATAGGTATTTATTGAAATAGATATTGTTAAGTAATGATTACATAAGTATAATAGATATTTTACAAAATTTTTCTTTCTTTTTTCTTTTCTTTTCCATTCTACTAAACATGCCCTAAGATGACCTTACAACACCAACCAAATTGATGATTTTAGACATCATATGGCTTATCAACCAAAGATGCTATTCGTTTTTCAAACACGTGAACAACACATGTAGAGGTAGCTTGCATAATTGGAGCCAACTTCTTAGTTAGAGTCTCACAAAATATCTAGCTAACCATTAATTGTGCATGCACCTGTTAAGCCCGTTTGATGAAGTATCTATTTAACCTGTATATGGTTACCTTTGCAAGGCTAGTTATAGGCAGACTCCTTATAATTTTAAGGATACCATTCATTGTTTTAGTTAGATTTGTTCTCATGTGACCATAGTGTCAGCCTTTTATGTTGTAGGCCCGCGACCATTGCTCTTTGGGAATGTCGGCTATCCAAACAACTGTTGAACCATGTAAAATTGCTAGCTCAACCAATTTCTTATTAACAACATGACACTCATATGTATATTCAATATTGATGAATCTCTTCTTTAATCAATTGTGCTTTATGCAAGTTGTAAGCCGCATGTCGAAGATAGAAAATATAGTGCCCATATAGTGGCTACCATCCAACCCTAGAATTAGAGACGAAAAAAAAAAGAATGTTTATCTAATATCAAGAAAATCCCTTTTTTTTTCTTGATGACACTTATCTGGAAATTAGAAAGGAACCAAGGCCAACTTCTCATGTCTCTCATTCCACTATAGCAAATGTAAAGGCTATGTAATACCATAATAACTTATCTCCAATTCATCTCCCTTTAGGCTTGATTCCATATGATTTCCCAGGAAAATGACCGAAATCGTGGTATTTTACTACCTTAAATCGGAGTTAAACTGGTCATATTTTGTCCCATGGGTCCCGTCATTCACATCCTCTACTCAATTACCATTTATACAACTTGTACATAGTCTCAAACAACTCATAAACCACGGATATGAAGCCAAAAAAACCAAGAAAATGCAATTTCTTAAATGAGCCCAAAAGTCAAATTTTTGGCTCTAACTTTGGAAAATCATAACTAATTCTAGAAAAATGGAAATTAAGCAAATCATAGCTCTCTGGAAAGCTTTGGATGTTAAATTCCCACTAAAAATAACTCCCAACCACAATCTCAGCGTTTGGACCATTTTTTACATTGAAAAAGACACAGATGTCCGGCTGTCCCTGATACTGGTGCAGTGTACTGTCATGAACTTCAAAAATTCGTAATTAATTCCACAAAAATCCAATTTAAGAAAACTATATCAATTTGGAAAGCTACAGATGTTAAATAGAGGAAAAAATAATTCCAGATCAGTTTAGGAATTCTTGGACCTCGAAAACTGATGGAACAGTAACAAAGGTCGAAAAGCTTCCCTGATGCTGATACAGAACTTCAGAAAGTCGTTTCTCTCTTTACAGACCTCCAATTGAGGTGCTTCTAGTTGGTATAGGTCACTGTGGATATCTAGTTTATGCTCATAAAATTTCATGATAATTGGACACCATTTGGTCTATGAATGACATGAATTCATTTTCGGACCAGTAGCACAATACCATGACCAAAACCATTAAAATTTCCAAACTTCAACAATTCGCCAAATATTCCCTAGACCTCCAAATATTACCAACTTTAGCTTCTCAAGAAGCTCTCAATAGACTCTAGAGGCATGCCAAATTTTATATCAAGAAGAGCTCATCTAGTCATACTTTGACAGAGTTCACAAAATTGACGATTTTGGCACCCACAATGGTTCATAATGGGTCCAAATGGCCTCCTACATGCTCTAGCATCTCTTGGGCAAGTTTGAAAGTGCAAACATAGCATATATGAATAGCCTAAATGATCCAAGTCATCATACATTTCAAAATCACTATGCTACGGAACAAAATGCACTATCACATGTAAGCCATAAAAAAGCCAAATTTCACATTCTCATTACTTATTCTCATTACTTTGGCTCTTTACATAGTTCATACATCATTTATACATATGTTTACATTTGCCCACATATTTACAACTCAAAATTAATAAGTGCATATTCATTTTGGCACCTCTTTATAACAAAAGAACCAAAGAACTACACATTTCCCTAAGCATTCTCAATTAGACTCCTTGGTGTGCACTTGCTTCTCCTTGAACTCCACCTAAAATGTTAAGATTGGAGAGGGAAGGGGGTGAGATTCAGGAAATCTCAATAGCTCATACTCATTCAAGAAGCAATCAAGATATATAAACCAGTCAAAGCATGCAAACAAGTCACAATGACACAACATATGTGGTTCATGCCATGAATATCATATCAATGCCAAGAATAGGCTCTAGGGACTTTCGGTCTAGCCTCACCCGAGCTTTGAGACTTTTGGATTTGCCTCACCCTTGGTTTAGGGACTTTTGGCTCCACCTCACCCATCTCAAGGGACTTTCGGCACCACCTCACCCGAGCAATTTCCACAATTTATATCATAAACATATTGGTACTAATGCATCAAGGTAACATCAATAGCATATTTCATCATACAAGCACATACACAAGCATACAATGACTATTACACATCCAAGAATGCAACAAGAAAGAGTAGAGAGCTACCTTATCAGCTAATACAAGTCTTTCCTTTCAATTTCTCTTCTCCCTTCTTGATTTCACACTCACAACTAGATAGAGTTGCTTCCTTTGAGCCTAAGCACAACAAAGAGCATGGGATTATTCTCTCATAACTCAAATAAACTCTCACAAAGCTAAAGGGACTCTTCATCAAAGTAAACCCCTACTACTCATGTAAGAAACTAGGGATTCTCTCTCTAGATTTCTACTCACTCTCCTTCTGCTCTCAAGCTCTCAAAAAGGAAAGCAAACAAAAAGAAATGAAGCTACATGAGTTCTACCCTTCCTCAAGAGTGGTTTTCCACTTTCTCTCTTCTGAACTAAACCCAAATCAACTACTAAATCATAGAAAGAGAGGGCAAAGGGGAGAAGAATACCATGTTAAGGAGAAAAGCTATGGAAATCTCAAGATTGCTTACCTCTTTGCTTGTTCTCCTTCCTTCTCTAGGTCTCTCTCTCTTTCCACAGCCCTTTTCTCTCTCTTAGTCGAAGCTTAGGTCGGTTTACAGAGAAATGAAGAGTTTGGAAGTTTTAAAAAGTCAAAATCTCTCTTTTCACGCTTTTCCGGACTAACCCTCGCTATAGCGAGCCATAACTCTCGCTACGGCGAGCTCGTATTTGTCCCAGACCTCTGCCTTCGCTATAGCGTACGCTACGGTGAGCTACGCTCTAATTTTTGTATGGGATGCCCGCACTCGCTATAGCTAGAAGCATTTTCGCTATAGTGAGAAGGCACTCTCGTTATAGCTAGGCTATAGCGAACAGGTACATTCGCTATAGCTAGGCTATAGCTAGCAGACTTAGAAAATTTTCAGCCTTCGAAAATTTTCAACTTTTTTTTTTCTTTTTTCTTTTCTTTTCTTTTCTTTTTCTGGTTGTTACAGGCTACAACCTTCCTATCACCATCTTGTGATACAGCCATCAATAATGTACCTTTATATTTTTTATATAAGAATGTCTCACAGACTTAGACAATTGATTTAAGATGTTCAAATGCATCAATATATGGCTGGAATATCCAAAATATTCAACAGAACATCTTTACATGCTGCCCATTAAAACTATTTTGATGACATTGATTGTTTGGAAAATATACAACTAAGCCAGGTATGAAATGCTAAATAGTAGCTAACCATCTAAATAATAAAGCGTATGAACTCTCCCAATTACTGAAAGTAAGGGTAAGGACTTGATGTTTTGTCTTCCATGTCATTCTATAAGAAATAGTGTAGCCAAACAAACTCTACATCCTCTCAATTATTTGAGAAACTTTCACTTCTAGCTGGTCAATCACCATTGCCATAATACATGATGATATAATATCAGAATTTAACTTTATGTGATCTTAGGATAATGTAGTAGAAAGACATGTATGTGGTCCATTATACTTGGTAATCTTTCAATGTGTGTTTTTTTTTATTTTTTTTCACTCTCTAACCTTCTAAATGCAATTGTGACTATAGTTAATACATCGATATTTTTTGTTTCTTCCAAAAGGATGGTGAACATGAAATGTGTGGTGCACTTAAATGGAGTACAGCTTAACCGCATGATGTGATGCCTTTATGTCTGCATTTGTATGCCGACGTGCAACTTTTGATTATTGCCAAGACTTATAAGAACTCTCCTTCTAAGGAACTCAAGATCACTTGTTGTGTCTGTATTAACCCATGAGAAGAAGGCAATTGCCAGCTTATTATATTCACTCCCAATTTCATTCATTGCAAGCTCCACCTGACCATCCCCACCATTGTTAGTTTCCTCACTGAACTCATTGTCATCTTTGTCCTCATCATCATAATCATCAAAATGGTAGAGTTGTATTCATCCTTGTCTTCAAATTCATCAACTAAGTCTTTTGTCATAGCTATAAGAGATTGAGATAAAGTATTACCAATTGTTTAACAGGATGAACTCAGCTAAAATGTGTGATCCATCAAAGGCACATTATATTGTTGCCTATAATTGGCCTGTGGCTTAAATGGGTAAACATCTCTAACATATGCACTGAACAGTGATATTTGTTCTACTAAGTCATTGATATTATTGATAGATGGAAGTGTGTGTGCAACATGATCTTCCTTTAATCGTGATTCAATGTTCAAATCAATTTGATTAGTTGATATACATGAATATAGCTTTGCCTCAGTCAATTGGGATGGGAATTACGAATTCACTTGCCACATCTCCTGTGTAACACCATAAATTTTATCTCATTTTATGTCATTCATAAGCTTCACCTCATTATTTCCATGAGAGCACATGAAAAAGGGAATGAAAATAATGGTTTTATTTGCGTTGCATCATACTTAAAAATTCCATTCGAGGTCACATGGACCGTGTGAGCTCATGTTATATATTCTCATATTTAAATACATCAATACAACTCATTTCCATCTCAAAATCATGCCCACAACTCATAGAAATCGAAATGGAGCATAAAAAGTGGCTATTTAAGTTCGGCCAGGTTTGGCCCTCTTCTGACCAAAGTTTGAAAATTCATAACTAAATCTAGAAAAATTGAAATCATGAAATCTTGGTCATTTTTGGAAGCTATGGATGTCTACTTTACACTAAAAATACGTCCAGAGCATAAAATTTATCACAGAGGACGTTTGACATCCAAAAAGGTCCAGAGGTCGCTGCTGCCTAGGCTGCTGTTTCAGATTACTGATACAAACTTCTAAAATTCATAACTAATTATATAAAAATCGAAATTACACAAATTTGGTCATTATGGAAATTTACAAATCTTAAATTTATGTAAAAATAATTTCAGAATGAAACAAATACCTTTAGTTAGCTGGACCCTATGGAACAGTAACTGGACTCATAGGGCGCTATTGATGCTGACTGTTAACTTCAAACATGCATAACTCACTGCTCAAACCTTCAAATGAGGTGATCTAATTGGCCATAGAAAGCTTATAACCTCTAGTTTATGCATGTAAAATTTCATAAGCATTGGACACTATTTGGCCATCGGGTGACACAGAATTCAAAACTGCCAATATAAACAGTACCCATACCAGAATCTATGAAAAATCCCAACTTTAAAAATTTATCAAATATTCTCTACGTCTCCGAAAATTATGATCTTTAGCTTCCTAAAAAGATCTTAATGAGACCTAATTGCATGCTAAGTTTCAGGGCAAGACTAACTCATTTGGCTAAAAAATGGTATAGGGTTTCAGTATGGTCAATTTTGGCTCCATATTGGGTACCAAAATTGCCAAATGGATTTCCCTTGGCCTTGGCACCTTTTGGGCAAGTCTAAAAGTACATTTAAGACTTGTGTGAGCTGCTCAAATGGTCCAAACCTCATGCATCTCATTTTGGCCATTCAACCCACATTTATGCACACTTCCATCATACTTTCATATTGCATAATTTGGCATCTCATACTCCAAATGTAGGCTAGAAGTCATACCTCATATTCATACATTTAAACATCATATAATATTATATTTACATGTGTCTCAAGAGTCATGGTACATTTACAACAACATATACATCAAGAAACACAATTATGGTTCTAAAATGGCTAAAGCTAGACATAGACTTGTCATTCTTTCTTCTTCATTGATGTTGGCTCCCTTCACTATAGTTACTTGGTTCATCTAGCATGTTAGATCATTGGAGAGGAGGGAATAAGATTTCAAAGAATCCAAATAGCTCATCTCCCATTCAATCACACATAATATGTACAAAGCAAGCTTTTCAAATGAATGTATGGAAAAATGGAAGTCATGGACATTTTCAAAGCAATCTTGGCATGTGAATCAATCATACAAGACATTCAAGAGTTCCCCAAGTGTTTGGATTAGCCTCACACTTCTTCTCATGGATTTTGGACTTGCCTCACCCATTCTTTAAGAGCTTTGGACTCAACCATACTCTTGGGAGCCCACTTTACTTTTGAGAGACTCTTTGCTATGTCTCAACCAAGCTCAAGGGTTCTTAGCTCATCCTCACCAAAGGGAAGAGTTCTTGTCCTCTCCTCACTCAAGCAAACTCATACAAACATCATAGATTCATTTAAAACATAACATGGCATCAAGGATCATGGAATATAAAGGCATGCTAGCATACTTTTCTTAACTTGAAAATACACATACACACATTCTAAAACAAACTAAACACACATCCATGCATGAGAGAAGGTGGAGAGAGCTACCTTGTTTGCATTTACACATTTTTTCCTTAAGTCTTGACTCCTCTCCCTTGACCTCACACACCCAAGAAGGTGGAGATCATTTCTCTTGGCCTAGACACACCAAAAGAAACATGAATTACTCATGGGAATAAGCCTTGGCATTATACACACTTTACATGATGCTACTTTGGTTTATGGCTCTATTATGCTTCTATAAGGCACTTAATGAAGCAACTTCAAGAATTCATGATCTTGGCTCCCTTCTCTCCTTTAATCTATGATTCTTGACTCCATTTAGACTCCTTGGAGTCATCACACAATTATTTTAAAGAGCCTAGCTAGGAGTTGCTTCATTATGCTACATTATGGAGCCTACACTTCCATCTCACTATCTAGGGTTTTTAAAATTTTTTCAAGGCTTCCTATCATCCTCTTCCATCCTACATGACTCAAAAATAAGCTTGAAACAAATTAAAACTTTTCCTTGGTACTCTTTCTAGCCTAGGTCGACATTATGGAAGTATTTGGGGTTCAAGGGGTTTTCAATTTTTTCTTGATGGGAGACACACTTGGAAGGCCTCCTAGAGGTCTTAGGAGCTCAATCAAATACTCACACATGCAAGGAAACTCATATATCAAATTAGTTTTTGCAAAGTGTTCAAGAGCTCTACACTTTTCTAGCTTAGAGTTCATTAATTTTTCTTGCAATTTCTTTACTTTCTTGGATGGGAGGTGCATCTGGGAAGCTCTTTAGGGGTCTTAGGAGCATGTTTAAACATTCAATTAAGTCTAAGAATATTCATATAAAATCATATTTGCAAGGGAGCATTTAGATCCCTAATGGTTCTATCTGGTCTCCTAATGCTCCTTTCTTGATTCTATTGGTTCATTCTTAATCCTTGCCATCTAAAACCTCTAATCCCTCCACAAATTGGACAAAAATCAGCCCATAAGAATTGGGCTCATGGTGTCCAAATTCGTGCAAGAGGAAGGGGGAGGAAGGAACTACCAAAGACTAGAAGTTTTATCTTGTTTTCTTGCTTTCTCTTGGTTGCTTTTCACTTGGCTAGCCTCCCCTCACCAAATCCGAAAATTTCACCTCTGTTCTACCTTCAAAATAGCACCAAATTAAATGCTAAAACCATGAGAAGGAAGAGGAAGAAGAGGGGAAGAAGTTTAACAAGGCAAGGAGTAGGAAAAAGTGGCTAAAACTTACATTTTTCAAAGCTTCTTCTTCCTTCCTTGGCCTCCCCTCTTGTGCGCCACTCTTAGCCCTTCTTAATTCTGTTTTAACGTGTGGGAGAGTGGGTGAGGAGATCTGAGCAGAGGAGGGATGTTTTTTATAAGCTAGGGAGGGATTCATTTAAGCAATTTTTAGAATTTGCAATTTAGTCCTTCTTTGTAGTTTTGTTTGTTTGGGCTCATTTCAACTCTTTTTTTAAATTTGTCTTTTCCATCATATTTCTTAGGCTCTTAATCATAAGAATTGCCTTTGGAATCACTCAAAAAGGATCTAAAATCATTCCGAACCGTTCGATCAAAGTTTCGATCAACCAACAGTCGAAATTGCTCACCGAAGGGGTTTCAACTATTCTAGGGGTTCCCATGGTATTCAGGGCCTCTGAGAACCCCGAAAAGCTCAAATTTTCCATTTAAAAAGTCCTCCTATAAGATTTCAAAATTTTTCAAAAGTCACAAAAATATCTCTACTTTTTTCGGCAAATTTTCTGAGCTCTTCTGGCTCTAGTTTTTGGACATCTCAAACCTCAAATCCTCATTTTTTAATATTTAAAATTTTATCATAATTTTAGTTGGCCTCAATTCCTTCTATTTCGAGGACTTCCTTTTATATTTGGCCTATTTTTGACGTTTACGAAAAAATCAAACATTGTGTTTCTCACGTTTACGGAGGGACTGGATGTTACATCCTGCATATTAGAATCATCTTCTAAGTTACATGCTTGATACCGTATTGGATTTAGTGACGTCGGGTATCTATATACTAACTTTAATACAGACTAGTTTGAGAAAAGTCTTAACTCTTTTCCAACTATCTACTTCAACCTCTTTAAAGTGATATTTTAATTAATCCTCATTATCTTTATTTTGGCACACTCAAATGTCACACCGTTTGAACCATACAAAAATTATCCATTTGTAAATATACATACAATCTCACTTCTATTGGTCAGTATTTATTACATTTGCAAACAAAACAAATATAAGATAAAAATAAACTCTAACAAAATAAATATTATCACAAAATATGTGTAAATAAAATAAATTTATTACAAACTCTACAAGCAAATTACAAATAGTATAAATATAAGAAACAAAAAAATAAATATAACATAAAATAGTTAGATATAATAACAAAATAAATGCAAATAATATGAATATAACACACACAAAATAAATGCCAAGTCATTAAATATAGTAAACAGAATTAAGTGTAAGGAAAATAAAAATGACATAGAAAATAAATGCTAACTAAATTCGAACTAATTAAATAGAAAATGCAAAAGTAATAAATTTAATAGAAACATAATTAATACAAACATACTAAATATAACAAAAACTAAATGTAAACAAAATATATACAAATAAAAATTAAATGCCACTAAATAAATATAACAACAAAATAAATGCAACTAAAACTGATATAACAAATATATTAAATATAAATATATAATTTATCTAATAAATATTTATAAACAATTTTTTTAAAAAATAACTTTGCTATATTAGACAAGGAAATTTGAATGATCTTGAGTATTTCCAACAATTAAAATTAAAAAAAAATTGAAAATTATAAATTTTATAATTGTAAATGATAAAATGAAAAGAGAAAAATAATAGAAAAAAATGAAAAATTATACTTTAGCTAAAAAAAAGATGAAAAAGGGGGTGTATAACATGAGAGGTTAGAGAAGAAAGAAAAACTAAGTGTATAATAGGAAGCCAACTAAGAGAAATTGGAATGCATCTGTTTGGAGGAAGCTTCATATGTAGGAGGAGAGGAGGAGAATTCTACATAAAGTGAATATAATTTTTTTTAAATGTATTGTCAAGTCAAGGTCAAAAGACCCTTACTTGACAACTTGCAAGCTTATAGTTTCAATATCCACTTCTTATTAATATAATAAAAAAAATAAAAGTAGATGTCAAAATTGTAAATTCTAACATCCACTTTATATTTTAAAGAATTTTTAATAAAAGTTTGAATTGGTTTAAAATAAAATTTCTATGTAAAAGTTAAAACCATCCATTCCGACTTTCACTATATTTGTTAGATATTGGTGTAATATTTTGTACAAATACAAATTTTGTAATTTTTTTTAATATTATAAGATTTAACTCAAAATGCCACTAGAACATGTTAATAGACAATTTAATGAATCAACAAACACACACACAATTTACATAAAAAATGATAATTTATGTTAAACAAATAAAAAATTAAAATCTAAATTATCTAAATTAAATTTAGACAATTGAGGAGTAATGATTAGCACCAAATCAAGTTTAAATCCCAACAACTCCAGGGAAGGGTTGCAACGCATGCCTAGTGCATATTTAAAAAAAATGTTTTGGTTTCCAAAACCATGATTTGAATAAAGTAATAGAATATTACTTCAGACAAAAGTAGATAGTCAAAAATGCTTTTAAGATTTCTCATCATTTTTCTAAACACACTACTAATTGTTGTTGAACCCAACATCTGCATTTGTCACTGGAAACGACGATTGTCTATTATCAACAAATATTATGATGCACCAGTTACATTGGTACAATGTTAGTTGACTATTAAATTGAATATGGATTTATTTTAAAAAACTAAAATAAACTTGATGGAGAAATGAATGATTTAACAACCCCAAACGAAAAGTAATACAAGTGCGGTTGTTACAGCAAGAACTTCACTTAGAAAGGAGAAAGTACAGACACATGCAACATTAAATTCTTAGCCCAAAATAGACAAGATCGCATGGTAAAATTTAGACAAATTTATCAATAAAATTATCGATTCTATTTTAAAAATAAATTCAATTAATTAATTGCACAACTTTCTTTTCTTACAAGTTATAATTTTTTCTATTCTAAAATGATATGATAAAAAGAAATATTTTGCTACATACATATCAATTTACATGTCTTATTCACTCCTGACCTTTTGACTTATTTTTTTTTCTTTTTAAAAATAAATTCAATAAACTTCTGTTTCATAAAGATATAAGTTAAAATATATTTTTGATCCTTTAACTTTGCCTTAAATTTTATTTTTATTTTTTAAATTTATTTAGTTTCAATTTGATCTTTTAATAATTTTTTATATTTTACTTTCATTCCTTAACTTCATTTGTTTTCAATGTAGTTTCTTAAGTTTACTACAGGTTTCACTTTTGCCTTTTAATTTTATTTAGTTTTAATATAATCCCTTAATTTTATTTTAAATTTTACTTTTGTTCCTTAATTTCATTTTTGTCTAATTTATTTTAATATAACTAACTAATTATTTCATTTTATTTTACTAATGAGCCACATAAAACTTTTCTATTAAGAATTTTAATTTAATAGTGCTAGAAGGAAAAAAATATTTGAGTAGTTTTTGAAAATTAATGGTCAAATTAGAATAAAATGAAATTAAACTTGTGGAGGAATAAGAAATAGAATTAAACCTTCAAATAAAAATTACTGTGTTTCGTGGGGCTTGTTATATCAATAGACAAATGAAAAAAAATAAAAAAATAAAGGAAAAAATTGAGTAGTTTTTTTTAAAATAAGAGCTAAACTAAAACAAAAATAAAATTAAAGACAAAAATTAAATATGAAAATAAAGTTAAGAGACTAAATTAGAACTAAATAAAATTTAAACTAAAGTTAAGAGACGAAATTGAAATCAAATGAAGTTAAAAGACAAAAATAAATCTTAAGATAAAATTAAAGGAATAAATTGAAACTAAATAATATTAAAAAATAAAAGTAAGATTTAAAGTAAGGTTAATAAACCAAAAGTGTATTTTGTCATCTATATATGAATATGAATAAGAATTTCAATTATTTATGTAATTACTATATTACTAGCGAGATATATATATATATATATATAATTTTTTTGGCAAAATTATGTAACTTTTTTTATCATACATGAAAAACCTAATTTAATTAAAATTAAATTATATTTAACCTGTTGTATTCTAATACTCATAGTCTTAAGAAGTTAAACCATCTAACTAATCTCTTTTGCTTAATTTTTTTCTATGTTCGGTCCAGAAAACAAAAATCACTTCTTTCCCATTTCACTCTTCATTTCTTTTGTTTCTCATTTATTGTTGTTTGACGGTAGTAATACCTGGTGGTATTTTGGAAGTAGTGGATGGTTAGGATGTTGGTTGGCTGATGATGGAATTCATATATAGAACTTGCATCGGTGTGGGACTTGGGAGTCCCACCCTCCCTTAAATAAAAATGGTTATCATATATTGAATTTATACATATATTAATATTTTTTAATCAAATATTGAAAAATAAAATATTTAATATTAGTGTTATCCAACCAATATACATCCTACTTAAATATTCATACACACACACACACTTTCTTAATGTGGGACTTGAAGTCTCACCCTCAGATACTAATGACTGAAGCGAGTATATGTGAGTGAAATAAATGGGGAAATTTATCGAGTCTTGACATTCCAGTATTTTGAGAGAAAAAGCTACTAGGAATTAGAAGTGCAAATTAACAAAGGTTATGGAAAGCTTGACCATTTTAAATTGCTATATCAGCATGGGCCAGAAGGTTAGTAGTGGTGGGGCCTTGGTGGGCCTTTAGGTACATGGGCCCCTCCACCATTGGATAGTCCATGGAGCTTCTGAATTCTTGTTTTATAACTTAATGAGGCTTGCTTTTACTTATGTTGCAATATGTAACATGGTATGTAATATTTATATATTAATTAATTAATATAAATACGTTCTAGTAATAGAAATTTAATTAATTTAAGTAATTAATTATTATTAAATAAATTTTAATCTAAATGGATCAACTAAATTGGCATTATCTATAATTAGATAAGATTGATGATATAGATTTATATAATAATAAATTTAAGTAATTATTTATTATTATTATTATTAGTAGTAGTAGTAGTAGTAGTAGTAGAAGAAGAAGAAGAAGAAGAAGATAAGTTCTAATTTAAACAAATTAATTGAATTCAAATGAATTATTTGAATTAATTAAATAATTAATTGAATTAACAAAAACCCTTTGAAATTTAGTTTAGCTAACTGATTAAATTTAAATAAGATTTGTTCTATTCAAATTTAATTGATAAGATTTGTTACTGATAAAATATATTCCATCCAAATGTCAAATGTCTTGGATCTCTCTATAAAATAAGAGTTCTCATGAGCTGTAATCAATATAACATGATTCCATCTTTCGAGATATCAAACTCATGTTAAAAAGAGATGTTTTAAAATTAGATTAGACATTGAGTCAGAATAAGGAGCAATTTCGATAACAGTTGAACTAGGGTCGAACTCTTTATAAATATATATATATATATATATAATATTTTGTAATTAAATTAATACATATATTATAAAACAATATTTAAAAATATAAAATATAGTTAAACATTTTACATATGATAATAAATATATGTAAATTGAGTTAAATAAAGTTTATAAAATATTATAAATCTCTATTACAAAATGTTAAAATTCTATTTTAAACAAAAATAAAAAAATTAATTTTTGATTAGTTTAGTGTCAAATCAATTAATTTTTGATCAGCCTAGTCGTTTTTTAACTAACTTTTTTTTAAATTAGTTTTGAAAGTCAAATAGACTGATTCATTGACTAATTTATTAATTTGACCAATCGACTTGATCTAGTTTTCATGATTATGCTAAGAAGGGATAGCTCACACCTGTTCATGACTGAGATGATGATCAAATTTTCCAATAGCTTATATTTTCCATATGGTTATTCGTAATTGTGTTTTAATGCTTTGATCAATTAATTTTTGGAAGTCCAGGAAGGGATGCATACGGTTCATTGAATTGCAGTTTGTGCACCACTACCAAATACCAATGTTCTGCATATAAGAATAATGGAGGATCACTAGAAACTATTTTCTTTTAAACTCAGTTGTAATTATCATTAACTGTGAGGGCATTTTGATGGAATAGACATAGCCCTTTTCCTTCATATGCGGAGCAATGTCATCCTCTTCCATAAATGGTAGGCCCATTTGGTGAACGTAATGCTTGTCATTTTGCTGCACTCTCTTACTCATCTTTCTCAATGGCGGTAATCAATGCAATGTTATTCTTTTTAAGTTTTACACCTCGAACCAAGTAATTGTCTCACAAGTTATCTCATATATATATATATATATATATATATAGTCAAATATATTCTGGTTGTCTTTGTAAAATGTAACTTGGCGAGGTCTTCATCTGGACCTATACTTACCAAATAATAATGAGAAGCCCGTATAGATTCTTGCTTGTCTAATTTGGATTACAATCTTGAAGTTAACACCTTTTTATTGCAAAATATGAACTCTAGATCTTAATTTTATGCTAACGGAATGAATATGGCCAATGATCTCTAAATCTTTTAGCCTTTTTTGGGTTTGTATTATAGTTTCTTCTCTTGTTATATCATATTTACAGTATGCAAATTTGTACCATGAAAGTCCAAGGCCTATATGTGTAATTGTAATATATGTTAAGGGATTTAAGCTGATGGCAATTTACGGTTTTGTTAATAAGAATACACTAATTTGATCAAAGTTATGATTAGCTTACTCTTCCTGAAGGTATGAATAAGCTCCCTATTATTGTAACACAAGACCGACATCATCTCCTATACTTACAATACTGATTCTGACACTTTTGCTATAGTAATCTCTAAGCCATCTCTCTCTTTCTGTTGCCATCTCCATTTTCAGCAATAATACATACGGCACCAACATGTGGTCCATTTAGGACTTTGACGACAATTCTTCGTAAGGTACGTAAGAAAAAGGAGAGTAAAAGTAATTTCATTTTTCTGTATTGTCATCATATACATGCCATGGTTATTGTAAACTTGTCAGTCATGATATATGAACTTGATGTGGAAGTTTCTAATTCTAAGAAAACTCTCCAAAGAAAACGCTTCATGCCATATATGTACACGTAGCATCTTCCCGTCTTCAATAGTAATATATACACGGCCAACATGTGGTCCATTTGGAACTTTGAAGCCAATCTTAGTAAGGTATATTGTAAGCAAAAGGGGGAGTGAAAGTAATTTCACATTTCGGAATTGTCATCATACTTGCCATGGTTATTGTAAACTTGAAATTAATAATACATAAACTTGATGCCGAAGACTCTAATCCTAATAATCTCTTTAAAGGGAATGTTTCATGCCATATCTGGATTTATGGACTTAATACTTTTATTCTGAAACAATACAGCTCTTTCTCTCTCTAAGTCATCTCTCTCTGGCTGTTGCCATCCCCCATCTTCAACAGTAATATAAACAGCACCAACGTCTAATCCATTTAGGACTTTGAAGCCAATCTTAGGTATATGTAACAAAAAGGGAGAGTAAAATTAATTTCACTTTTCTGAATTGTCATCATACTTGCCACGGTTATTCTAATCTTGAAATTAATAATACATAAACTTGATGTGGAAGACTCTAATCTTAATAATCTCTTTAAAGGGAAAAACTTCATGCCATACGTGGACGGGTAGGGTGTAGTGACTTTGTCATATGTGCAACTTGTATATTGTTCTAATTTTCTTAGTGTTAAATCATAATCTTAATTGGTTGATTCTTGACAGGTTTAACGAATTTGGAGTTTTTCTTGCAAGGCAGGTGATGAAAAGGCTTAGTCCTAATTCTCTTTTGAGTTTTGAATGGCCATTACATTGTTTAAAGGTTCATAGTCTTGTCCATTACATTGTAACGTATATTTGCTTTAAAAGGTTAACTATGTCCAGTTGGAGAAGGCTTGGTTGGCGATGCAATTGCTTCATTTTTATTTTTTGAGTTTTTTCTAAGTGTAATTAAATATCTTTTACTTTAAGATTTTATCAATGGATTTTTTAAAAAATTCTAATTATATAATTTTTTAATATTTAAAGTATTCTTAATAATTCTTTTAAAATTCTCTTTTCTAAAAAATATTTTTTAACCCTTAGCAGCACTTAAAAACTGTCACCTAATGTCAAAAATATTAATTTTGACGATTTCTAAAGCCACCAATAGGAGTCATTTAGTGTCGGTTATTCCAACAGGTATTAGAAATTGCCATTAAAACGCCGGCAACGGATGATATAGTAGTGGTTGTGAGAACAGTGGTGAATGTCTTTAGCATTGCCTTAAACTGCCGCTAACTACAAGTGAAAAAAGAGGTCTTTAAAGATCAATCCTCTTGGACTTGACCAAATTATTGGGTGTTAAAAGATTAATATGGCTCTTTCGTTATTAATCAAGCACCACATACTAATATTGAGATTATTATTAAGAATGCCAATACTATTGTTCACATCCTTCTGCTTTATTTTGTCTTACTATTCTACACTAAGGCCTTGCTAATGTGGAAAAGCATTCAGTTGCAAGTGCCATGAGTTCCTCACGAATTGTTGTAGAATTTGACTCCAATGCTCATTCATTCATTATCTTCTTTGTCCCACATTCTTGGTTATATTAGTTTGATTGCCAACTGTTATGCTGCAAAAAATGTGTCATTTGATTGAGTTTCTTTGCCTTCATCTTCACTAACAACTATAAGCGCCAAACATGTTATCCCCTGTTCTGTTCTTGACTAGTTTATATTTCAGGGTTTAATGGTTTAGCACTAACCCTAGTCTTTTGTTGTGCTTCTCTTTGTTATATATATTTATATTATTGTAATATATTTAGTTTGGTGTGATATAATTATACGAGTTGACAAAAATAAATAAATAAATCATCTCAAGAAAAAAGCAGATAGCGCCAACTAATTAATTATAAAGTAAATTATATATATATATATATATATTATATTTTGTTGAAATTATATTAAATTTTTTATTTTAAAATATACACAAAATTTTTTAAAAATAAAATGTTACTCTACACTTTAATTTAATTTTAACTTTTTTAGTAACTAACCTAAATTCATTTTCTTTACTAATAATTTAATTTTAAAAAATTTATTTTATACATTTGTTTAATTTTTTTAATTAAAATACTATGCATTTAAAATTTTTTTGGTCAAAACAATTTTGGTTAATTGAGAGTAGTTTAATCAAAAATTTAAAATTAGACTAATAGAAAGTAATTCCTTATTTAAAAAATGTTTATATATATTATGAAAATAAAAAATATTTATATAATTTTGATAAAATTTGAAAGATATTTGTGTACTTTATTTTTAATTATAATATATAAATATCAAAATTATGGACCACAGGGAAGTTTGTGATGCTCGAGCCGGCTCGATTGCCTCAACACTGAAAGTGCAAGGAGAGTTGGGGGCCACGTCAACCGGCCGATCCGGCCCACGGCACAAGGACACACGTCCACGTGAAAAGCTGTGAATGTTTGGCTGGGTAAAGATCTGGTGTTTTGTTTCCACACTAAAACTCCTGCAACTGCACGATCAGTGACTGACAATGACAATGTCCTATCTTCTTCAAAAAGTTAAATTATTATATTATGTCTAAATTGAATTAATTTAAAAATCTTCTGAGAATTTAAGAAAATTTGGACACGAATTTATTTTCCTTCGTTTCATTAATTATCTAAACCCAAAAAGATCAGCTTTCTTAATTTTGCTTTTACTACCTTTTTATTTTAAATTTGGTTTAAATTGTTCATATCTTTTATGTCACCGATATTATAAGATTGATAAATATAAATATGAGTTTAACGAGAGATATTGAATATGTAATTAATACTTTGATCATAAAATTAGAATAATTTATTTATATAGTAATTTTTAATAAAAAATTTATCATGCATTTATTACAAAAACATTTATTATTATTATTATTATTATTATTATTATTATTATTATTATTTTCTATCTTACCTTTCTAATCCATTTCTTCTTTTCCAGAACTTCACATCAAAGGATAACCTTTGACTTATAATCACAATTCACAATGAAATATTTGCCTTGGCACAAGTAGTTTCATTTACTCTTTCTACTATTATGTGATTAAAAATAATTTGTGACTTCTTCGCTTATGCACCTATTGTATTGTATATATGTAAAAAAATTATGATAGTCAAAATGTATTGGCATTCTATTGATGGTATTATTAGCTATTATAGATATTCAAAGTCACTAAATAATTAATAGTAATCATATTTAAATAAGGCATTAATCCCTTTTATATTTGGGTAAACTGGCATTAACCCATTTCAAAGATATATTATTCGTATAAAAAATATTGTCCCACTATGACATTGTAAAATAATTAATATTTTATTTTCTGAATTATGCAAAAAAATACTATTGACTTTAATTTGAACTTGCACATTATAATTATGACATTGTAACATAATCGCACATTGTGATAATTTACGATTTTAAAGCATATATTCAAAACATTACTGCTATAATTATAAAGGCTCTTTTATAGAAAAATTAATCTCTAAAAAATTTTTTTTTGCCTTTCAATCATCTTAAGAATTGAGTGATTGTTTTAAATTTATAATAAATAAATTTTTTATACTCATATCATTTCCCTAATTATAAAGTTTGGGAAAAATTACTTTAAAATTTTAAGTTAAAGAGATTTATATTAAAAGATATTAAAATTATTTTGAAAGAATTTAACACTAAAAATTTTTAAAAAATTACAATTTATAATCTTAAATTGAAAATATATATATTAAAAGACTTTAAAATTATTTAAAAAGATTTTATGATAAGAAATTTAAATTATATAAAAAAATTATAATTTAAAACTTCACATTAAAATTTTTATTATAGGATCCTTTAAAATAATTTAAAATTTTAAAATTTTTTAATATAAACATGTTTCACTTAAAATATAATTAATAATTTCTTTTCAAATCTAACCTTGTTCATTTGCATTGCCTTATCCTTCACGTTCGGAACTGCCAAAGACTATCTCGGAGGGGATTGAGGAGTCCTCCGGATGGGCCCCACAGTTGGCCAGCTCGCTCAATCATCTGTTGGGGCACGGTGAGATTGAGAGGAATTAAAAAAAGGTCAACAAAAAACGCGTGGTCACTTTTTTGTGATTTGACCAAATTGCCCATAACTTCTTTATCAATTTACTAATTTCTGATTTCGTTTTCTTTTTATTTTATTCATACATAGTTAGTTTTCAAATTTATAATGTTTGTATTTGATATGTAATTATTTTGATTTTTACGTGTTTAAAAATTTTTTTATAAAGATTTGACTTCAACATTTAGTTAGAAAAAAAAAAAACTTTTGTGGTGGTTAAAAGTATGGTCTAAAAATTAGACCGGACTAGTCAATTTGACCGGAATTGGTTCCGGGTCTGGTTCTATTAGTTCAGAAAATCAATTCATTAAAGAACTAGTCAAAAATCGATTAAACCGGTTGAAAATCGATCAAAACTAGATCTCCTAAAAATTTATTTGAACCGGTCAGTTCAATTTTTTTTTTAATTTTTCTTATATAATAGGATAGTTTATCTTGAATAAATTTGATAAATTAAAAATAAAAAATAATAGAAGAAAGAGGATATTGAAATATAAAAACCATTTAAAAAAGATAATATAAAATAAATAAAAAATACATATTTGGTTATTTTCGATATTTCTTCTTTATTATGTTATATCTCGTGGTAACATTTCTCTTAAATATAAAAATATTTGACTAAAACTACTATTGTTTAATGATAAATAAAATTTTAATACAATTTAAAAAGTCTAAAAATTTAATATTAAATACTTTTAACTTTTAATTATAAATAGTTTTTATTTTTTATTTAAAAAAATTTTTTTTAAACATTTTAAGAAATATTGAATTAATAATCAAATATTTAAAATTTATTAATATTTATTTATTATATTAAAATTTTAATATATAAAATTTTAAAAAATATATTTAATTATTATCGGTTCGACTATAGTTCAACCGCGATTCAACTAATGAACAGTGAATCAGTGTCTTAATCGGTTCGATTTTAAAAATATTGGTCAATAACCAAGGAGTTTTAAGATAATTGAGAACCAACTATATGTATAAACTTAATATTATATTTTGATCCAAAATTTTAACCTATTAATTCTATAAGTCAATCGGATTATATATTTCTTTCAAAGCTTAATTTCTTTCAATTTGAAACTTTTTAACACACGCTTGTAACTAACATATACAATATATAAATTCAAAATTTTAGGAATCAGACATTTTGTGAATAAGTTTTGAAAAAGTGAGAAATTAAAAATTTCATGTTCCAAACAGTACATGGGATTTTCAAGAATTTAAAAAGAAAGTTCAAAAAAAAAATTTATACTTAAGCTTTTTTTTAGTAATAAAATCTGGTAAAATTGAAATTGATAATTAATTAATTATCACAAAACAGGCTGTAAAATGTAATCATTTTTGTTTTGGTCCTTTGAAAGTAATCTAAATTATGTCTAAAATGATTATAGATTTGACCAAAACGGAGGGATTCTGAGGTTAGTTTTGCTGAGAAAACAAATGTCATTTGGAAGTCCATTCTAGGATTACAAATTAAAATTTATCAATTTCAAACGTGTTTGCAAGAATAAATTTAGATTCTTAAAATAATTTAGTCTACGCATTGGTAAGTTAGAAGTAGCAGTAAATTACGTAGGTTTTTTTCATGAATTTTACTAAAATTATATATATCTTTTTTATTATCAAAAAATATACAAATTTACTGTGAAATAAAATGTTATTTTATATGTTAGTCTAATTTTACATTTTTTAACTAAAATGCTCTCCATTAACATAAATACATATTCTTTTAAATTAAAAAATTTTAAATAGAGAATAATTTTGTCGAAAAGTATAGAGTAACTTTTTTGTTGTTAGAGAAAGTTATGTACATTCTAAAAATAAAAGAGGAATTTCAACATAACTTAAGGGAAATTTGCGTAATATATTTTAATATAAAGTATTAAAATCAAAATTAGAAAATTTTCAAACTAAACCCATCTTATTCATTTTTTTTTATGTGGGCTAGAATTTCGAAGTTAAAATGGTTTGCAAACTATTTAAACTTTTTGATATCACAACTCATTGTTTTTCTAATCATAATTTGCTCTTGAAAGCCTAGGCCAATTACCTTTTTCTTCTCATACTTTTTATTACTATTACTTTGTATGTGACACTACATAAAGTTAACTCTAGTGACTCTAATGATTTAAGGAGACTATATTCTGATACAAACATATCTGCCCATTCCTCAATTTCTAAATGTTTAGAGAGAGACTAAAAAAAAATTATAATTGAGGATGTTAAGTTAAAAATATTTATATTAAAAGATTTTAAATTTTAAATTAAAAAAAAAACTTAAAACAAAAATTTTAAATTATATTTTTCTCACACAGATTAAACTTTTAGTGCTAAGGTTCTTTAAAATAATTTCAAAATATTAAGTCTTTAAATATAAATATTTTTAACTTAACATTTTAAATTATACTTTTTCCTCCACAAAAAAACCCCTTATCTTAAAAGTACAGAAAAAAGGTCTATAATAATCAAGATTTTGTTTAAAGGCAAAACCTTGACAAATAAAGATCTGCCATGAAATTGGTCAAATGAATCTAATACTAAAAAAATGTTTTTCTTTAAAAGCGAGTACTATGAGATTAAAAGAAATGACAAATATGAAATTTGAGGGCTGCCACAACAGGAAAGGAAGGCGTGGTTCATTTTTAAACACAAATTAAGTGGCTCAGACAGCACAACCTTTCTTAAGCGACTTATAATTAGTTAGTTTTATGCCCATTTAATTTACTGGTAATAACATTTTATATTTTTCTGGCCGAAAAATCCTCTTATTTTAGTTTTTACGAGTAAGAGAAACTTCATTTAAACTCAAAACCTATATATATATATATATATATATATGGGACTTTAATAATCATATATGAACATTTATAATACTTTCTTGAATTAAAAGGTACTGAAAGTTAGCTACACCAGTCCTCTAATTAATTACAACACTTTGAGAACGTGCATGACCGAATTATATTATGTAACGTTCTACCTCTTGAACTTTATCATTACAAAAACGTTACCGAACTAAATTAGCTTTGAAGTCATGAAATAATATACTAATTTCTTGACAACTAGAAATTTTAAAATGTCTTATTTAGTCTTAGATCTCATAAATTGTACTATTTTGACCATTTTATATCTTTTGGCATTGAAAGTATAACAAAGAAAAAATAAAAAAGTTTAGCTCAATCTAAAAGTTATGTATTAAGTAATCTTTTTAATAAAATACAATAAACTTCTCTTAACTAAGAGAAGAGCAGTTGTGTATGCTTAGATTTAGTTGATCATTTTTTAGGAATAATAGTAGAATATAAGGTGTTGTCCTTGTGCTCTATGGCTTATATTTTTATATATTTAAAGATTGGTATTAGTTGTTATTTGATTCTAAAATTTTGTAATATCTCCTTCATTTTATAAAATTGGGTAAAATGAGTTGAATAATGTTGAGCGTATAGGATTACTATGCATATAACACTCTAATAATGATATTGTATGTTAAAGAAAGTTACCACTCCTCTAATGCTTTTAGCATGTGGCAAATAAAAATATTCTTAATCTTGTATATTTGTGATATATATTATTTGTAAGGCTAAAATAAACTTTAGGTCCTTTAACTTTGTTTCATATTTTATTTTTATCATTTAACTTTATTTAATTCTAATTTACTTCCTTTATATTTCTTTATATTTTATATTTTATTTTTGTCATTTAATCTTATTTAGTTTCAATTTAATCTCTTAACTTTATTTAAAATTTTACTTTCATCTCTTAATTTCAATTAATTTCAATTTGATTATTTAACTTTACCTTATATTTCACTTTTATTCTTTAATTTCATTTTATTATAATTTGACCATTAATTTTAAAAAAACTCTTCAAATGTTTTTTTTCCTCTAATACTATTAAATTAAAATGTTTAATAGAAAAGTTTTATATGACTCATTGATAAAATAAAATGAAATCACTAGTTAGATTAAAGCAAAATGAAATGAAATTAAAGGATAAAAATGAAACTTAGAGTACAGTTAAAAGAGCAAATTGAAACTAAATAAAATTAAGAGATAAAAGTAAAATTTAGAATAAAATTTGGACTATATTAAAACTAATTAAAGTTAATGGATAAAAATAAAGCCTAAGGGATTATTAAAAAATCAAATTAAAATTAAATAAATTTAAAAAATATAAATAAAACATGAAATAAAGTTAAAGAGCTAAGAATATAAACATACTTTTTTGACATTTTCTAGTTAAATCTTATATTAGATATTAAGAATATTAATCCAGGTTTAATGTACTGTCTGCACGTTATGGAGTCTTTTCCTATTCATATTTGAACTATTCTCTTCACCCAAAATAGTTGAACTATTTTTTCAGAGTAATTTTCCATAGAACTTGTATGTTGACTTTACAACATGTACCTTTGAATAATGAAACGTTTCCAATTCACCTACTACTGGCTGTTTCAAACATGTGAATGAAAAGAACCAACCAAGCATGAATCAGTCTATAAACACCCTCAAATTAACTATATGATCTTTTTTTTTTTTTTAATTTTAGTCATGATCAAAATTCTTTATGTTTTGATTGACATAAATGGTAATTACAAAATGACAACTTTTTCTGTCAGAAATTTTATTTTTTGTTTTTTGTCTTAAAAAGTTTAGTGAGAGAAGAAAAAGGAGGGAAAAAAAATATAATTTTGGTTTCATAGTTTCATTCAATTTTTAATTTGATTCTTATAGTTTAAAATTTTATAATTATGTCCTTATAATTTAAATAATTTTTATTTTAGTCCATAATATTATACTCTTGTTAATATTTTATTAAATTTTGCTGAGGTAACTAATTATATACTATCTTGTCATTATAAATATACATGATTTAAATCAATTCTCTTGAGTCATTTAACATAAATTGCATTACATGTTAGATACATGACTTAGTTTTATTTTATTATCTACTTTTACCTCTTTTATTGAGATAAATCATATAATTTCAAAGTGTTAAAATAGTATATAATTAGTTATGTCAACGAAATTTAATTATAAGAAATAACTAATTTTTTTAATTTAAATATCTAATTACAATTTTTTAAACTATACGAATTAAATTAAAATTTAAATAAAATTATAAGCATAAAAAATAATTTAACCAAAGAAAAAAATAAATATTTTTGGAATGATTTAAAAAACTTAATAATAAAAGTTAATAGTATTCAAACGTCACTAGCATCCAACTTGATAGTGATAAAAAATTAAATTGATTCAACAATTTATAATAGTGTCAATTAAATATAGCCTCATTTAAGTACCGACATATTACCCAATCTTAATTGTCCAACAGGTGGCAAATAAACCAAAGCCCAACAAATTTAATTGAGTTTTAGTTTCTTGAACTACCAACTAATTATATTTATTGGAACTACAAGGAATTCATTTGACCCAACGGATCTCAATAATCAATTATTTTAAGAAAAATTATAGTTGAGATTTTAAGTTAAAAATATTTTAAAATTTGAAATTGTTTTTAAAATTTTAGAATTAAAAATTAAATCATATAAAAAATTATACATTCAAAATTTTTAAAATAATTTTAAAATTTAAAATCTTTAATTATAGATATTTATATTTGACATCTGTCTAACTTTTTTATAATTATTTTAACCAAATGCGAGGAAAAAGACAAAGAGAAAGTCAAAAGTAAAAGTGCACAACTGTGTAATAAACGGTATTATTTGGGAAAATTAGATTTTAATAAAAGTGCATTTTAGTCATTTCCTATATGATATTTCTCCAACATCAAGCCATTGACCTAGTAGCTGCTAACGTTTTTTCCACATTGTCATTTCATTTCTGACTGTAAATTACCACAAAACCAAACCACAGAGATTTTTTTGATTACGTTTCTTGATTTGTAATGGAGCCAAGCCTATTCACCACCTATTTTCTCCTCATCTGTTAATCATTGTCCTAAGCTTTGATGGTCCCCCTATAATCGGAACGATATTATTGTCTCTCTCTGTTTGTTTCCTCCATCATTTTTTCTCTTATAATCCATTCTTTTCCTATCCCACTCTTTTCTTCTGTATTAGAAACCTTTTTCAGAATTACCCTCTTCTCTCTGTGTATCACATTGAAATTCATCACTTGTTTTCTGGGTTTTTCTTTTAATATTTTTCGCTCATTCTTTTTCTTTCCCAGTTTTGTTCTGTGGGTCTTATCTGACTTTGAATACTCTTTTTGGGTTTGTGTTTATTTTGGAGTTGTTATTTCGATAGATGACCTTGTTGCAGAGATTTGAGCTCTTTCGAGCTTTGTAATGGCGCAAGACGGTGTTTTAGTGCTTTTTTCGCTATGAATTTTGAAATCCACCTTTCTTTCATCATTTCTTGGTGGACCCATTATTAGGAGGACGATTTTTTTTTTCCTTTGCAGCCTCTCTTTACCTAATCCTAATCTGAAGCATTCATTCAGGTCTGCATATAGACCATTTCATGGACTCAGATCGGTGGAATTTTCTTATTTGACGAGTTCCCTCTGAGACGATTCTGTTTCTATCTCAATCCCTAAATCCCTCTCTCTCTCTCTCTGTGCCCATCATTTTCTTGATTTGTCACTGTATTCCCCCAAGAAAATGTATGGAACTCAAAGCAAAATAGACCTTGCCTTGGAGTACCAATCCCAAATACCGATTCTGAGGCCTAGCATCCATTCCAGAAGAGCCAATCTCACTGTAAAATTCCAGGACCTTTATGGGTTCACTGTAGAAGGGAGTGTAGATGATGTCAATGTGTTAAACGAGGTGAGAGAGAAGGTAAGAGAAAGGAATCGGGTATGGTGGGCATTGGAAGCTAGCAAAGGTGCAAATTGGTATTTGCATTGTACCATAGGCCAAGAAGGCAGCAGTAGTGCCCTTAAGTCTTCCTTGAAACTCTCTGCACTCACAAATGCTATCACTCTGAAGAAGTTAATCAGGCAAGGAATCCCGCCGGTTCTTCGGCCTAAGGTCTGGTTTTCGTTGTCAGGGGCGGCCAAGAAGAAGTCTACGGTGCCTGAGAGCTATTATGATGATCTAACAAAGGCGGTGGAGGGCAAGGTCACCGCGGCTACTCGACAGATAGATCATGTGAGTACTGATGATAACTGTGATAATCACAAGATTGGAATGTGTTTCTATTATTAGTTCTAGACATTAATTGTGGAGTTTGACCCTCCTGGCTTGATTTCCTCATATAAGACAAGAATTTGCTGATATGTGGATCTTTTACAATTGTTTAGGATCATATTTTAGTCTGAGTGGAGATTTCATTCGTGATCACAATTCTCAGATTTGCATTAAGTGTCTTGTCACTCTTGTGGTGAAGTTCAGACCAATCTTGCTGCAAATTTTGATGGACCCATCGGTCTGGTTAATTGGTTGTCATGGATGTGCTTTAATTCAAAATTTTCGCCAATGAGTTAAGACCCATAAGAGTTAAAACAGTTGTGTGTACTATTATTTTTAACTTCACATTATTATGGGATCTGTTAAACTTAACTCATGTAAGTAGGCATACATATTTTTTAGTATGTTAATTCAGCTGAGGCCACATGTATCTCAGACTAGGTGCTGATTATTATGTACTTGACATCAGAAAGAGTTAAGAATTTGTGTGGTCATCAGTATATTTTGAAGAATGGTAATCAAATTTGTTTGTGGCTTCTGTATTTTCCATCAACATGTGTTTAGGATGTTATTGTTTTTTAACCAGCACTGTGAACTTTTTGGGCTTGTAGAAGGGACTGTCATCAAGGTACCAAATGTGACTGCATGTCAAATATTACTATACTTGCTACATATACCTTCTTTTTCTTAGTTATCCTTTATCCATATGTACAGGACCTACCGCGGACCTTCCCTGGTCACCCATGGTTGGACACACCAGAGGGGCACGCTGCTCTTAGGCGAGTTCTTGTCGGCTACTCATTCCGTGATTCTGATGTTGGGTATTGTCAGGTGAATTTGCTTCCATGTCCTTCCTTTTCTGAAGTCTTGTTTTTTCTGGTGGCTCTCTCCGTTTGGAAGACAAAATTTTTAATAAGTTCATATTTGGTATTATATACTGACTCTTAAATGACGAGAATGTCATTCTAATGGTGTTCTCTTTCCTTCAATTATTGCTTTTCCCTTTTTTTAGTTCTTTTATGGTAATTAGATGCTAAATCTTTTCTTGAATCAGTAACAATCGGAACACTTCTCGCCAGTTAACCACATTGTGTGCCTAGACATAGATTCATTTCTGTGTCCTACTACATTTATATTAACAATAGTTTTCAATAATACTATATTTTTATTAATCACAAATGTTAAATGTATAACTGAGATACATTTTTCTTTGTTGCTTACTCTAAATTGGCTTCGGTCCAGGGGTTGAATTATGTTGCAGCATTGTTGTTGCTTGTCATGAAGACAGAAGAGGACGCATTTTGGATGCTAGCTGTCCTCTTGGAAAATGTCTTGGTTAATGACTGCTACACAAACAACTTATCAGGATGCCATGTTGAACAAAGAGTGTTTAAAGATTTACTTGCTAAGAAGTGCCCAAGGTATTTCAATTCAAAAACCTATTTTTTTGTAATTTATTTGCTTCTTAGTTAGTATCATCTAAAAATTGAAGAAAGGAAAAATGCAGGATAGCGAGTCATTTGGAAGCTATGGAGTTTGATGTCTCCCTTGTTGCCACTGAATGGTTCCTTTGCCTCTTTTCAAAGAGCCTGCCATCAGAGGTTAGAATGCTGCTGTTGCAATATGCTATGCATTAAATTGTTCAATGACGAAATTACATTTTAGCTCTTTGAACTTAGGCTTAGTTATAAAATTGATGTGTAAGCTTTAAAATGTAATAAAGCACTTTCCTGAACTTCGGACTAAACTGAAAATGTTAAATTTCAGTTAAATAACTATAATAGACTATTTCCTTGCTTCAACAATTTTCACATACTGGGAGCAGATTGGGAGGAAAATGCAAATATAAGAGGCCATGTTCTTGCTGTTAATTTTAAATGTGTTCTAATGTTTTAATTTTAATCCAAAGTTCAAAAAGTGTTATATTACATTTTGAAGTTCATGTTCTAAATTTGTAATTAGGCCTTAGTTTAGGGGGTAAGATGTAGTTTCTCTTTATTCAATGTTATCTTACTATTGATACTTCTCCTTGGGGTTTCTTAATCAGACAACTTTACGAGTATGGGATGTCCTTTTCTATGAGGGGGCTAAGGTTATATTTAATGTGGCTTTGGCAATCTTTAAGGTAATGAATTTAGCCCTTGCACATAAATATGGCAGAGTATTTCTAGAAGGGATGTTTGAACTGTTGTAACCTACAATTGCAGATGAAGGAAGATGAGTTGCTTCTAACCCATCATGTTGGCGAAGTAATCAATGTTGTGCAGAGGACCACTCATCACTTATTTGATCCTGATGATTTGCTGACAGTAAGACAATTACTTGTCCACTATATATTAAGCACCAGTACTTAAATACAGACCTCTATAGTGTCCAATACGTATCTGAAAGTCATATCAAATCGACATGATATTTCAAATTGCATATAAATACTATATATGTATCAATATAAGTGCTTCTACTAAGTAGCCTAAAAATGAATCGTCTTAATAAAAGTGGTTTTTATTGTCACTTCAATTCATTTTGATGTGTTCTTTCATGGTACTATAATAGTATATCAGCGCCTGTTAATGCAAGGAACTTAGAAACAAGTTTCTCACTAAAAAGGGTGGAACACAGTTGTGATTGAAATTCTCCAAATCAAATGCTTGAAATTGTAGTTGCTCTCGTAGCTTAGATTTAAATTATATCTGGAGAAGAATTATAAAAAATATATAATCAATATATTGACAGGAATGGACAAAAGTTATTGTTATTACTGTCAGCAAAGCGCTACTCTGTTTTCCATGAAGTTGATGAAAATGAAGTTTCAAAGTTACCATGAATAAGCGATCCTTAGAAAATCCTTAGGTGACTTGGCCTCTAATAATAGGTAGACCAAGGGAATCGTGAATAAATATGTAAGTATATCAGAGATTCATTTCTAACATGCTAACATTATATGTTTATGCATGATTGACTTGATCTACCTATTTCTAATAAATCAGGTTCATCTAAGAAATTTTCACCATGAATAATTATTTTAAACCTCTTTTAGAGTGGGAAAAACAAAAAGGTATGCAGGATGTATAACAGTTGTACATGGATTGTGCGTTGTGATGTGTTGACTTTACCATTCTCTTCTCCGTATTAGAATGAAGCATTGTTTGTCCTTTTATTCTGAAGCACATCAGAGTTTTTGTTAATTGTTAGTGTATGCAGGTGGCATTTGAGAAGATAGGTTCAATGACAACCAACACTATATCAAAGCAAAGGAAAAAACAGGAACCTGAAGTGATGAAGGAACTTGATCAGAGATTGAGACGCCTAAATTCCCTTAAAGTGGACGGCAAATAGCATTCATTCCTTTTCTCTAAAATGTTAAAAACCGTCCTAGTAGGTTCTGCTGCCTCGAGCAGAATGTGGATTTTAAGGCCTCTTCTTTTCAATTTTTAAAAAGACAATTGTACTTTGTAGGTTGATAAGTGTACATTTACAGTAGAACCATCTTAAACTCCTAATTTATAATGCAATTCGAATGAGGGCATTGTGGATTTAATTGCCCTAATTTTGATTTATTACTTATCTGTGTATTGACAAATGGGATTTTAAAATTAGAAAGAATACATATAAATGGGACTTTCTTTGGTTTTGATCAGAGTCTCTTTTTAATGGATTCTCATTTGAGCGTAGAACAGGTGGTTGGGAGAATGGAGAGTAAAGTAAACCGAAATTAATTTGATTCTTAATTGTCATTAATTTAGTTTTAACTGAGCTAAGTTAAGGATTGAAATGATATGTTTTTAAAAATTAATATTAAATTGATGGCAAATTTTTAAAGTTAAAATTGATATCATTAAAAATATTTAAAACCTATTGTAATAGATAACTAGGATCTGACCTGCCAATCGAATCGAAAAGATAAAGCGTTGCTCATTCAACCAATCACGTCTGTTACAAAATAATATAGAGCTGTTTAAGGTCCAAAACAAGTTCAAGGTTTGAGCATGTGGTGTTGGTAGAACTTGTTTGTGGGATGGATTTTTTAAATTAATACGATACAATACTGTTCTTCTTTTGAAAAAATAAAATAATTGTTAAAAATAGGTTAAAAATGATCAAAACCATACTTATAAGTAATCAAATAGTTGGTTTATAAATCAATCAATTGGTCTAATAATAACCCGTCAACTAGTTCAACTCAAAATCAAAGGATTGGTTTTTAGAAATTACTAGTCGATTGATGAATAGTGATCAGTGGACTAGTCCAATACATAAAGAAAGAATTGAGTTTTAAAAGTCATTAGTTAATTAGCTGTAACTTAAAAGTAATCCTCAAATATTCTAAAAGTTAACAATCAATTGATCAAAGAAAATAATCAACTAATTAGCAAAAAAAATTGGAATATATAAAAACTTTTTAGAAAACATTCGAATAACATGATTGAAAATTGAATTTTAAAATTCAAATTAATTATAATAAAAAGACATGTTTTCAGAGTCAATGATATAAGCAATTGATTTTGAATACATAATAAGTTATAAGAAGTATTTTTTAAATCCTACATTCTTTGAAAACTTTGTATAAGCACTCTCCAAGAAGATATTTCACCATTATTGGATGAAATTCTCAAGGGTATTTTATATAACTCCTAAAAACAAATTTATCTCAACCATGCAATGATATAGTAAGAATAAATACTACTTCAAAAACAATATACTTGACACATGTTTCGAAGCCTACATACAAATTCTTATATTGATGCCATTCCACACCATTTTCCTAACAATAATCACATCTGTCATCTTTTATACGAGAAGGATTTGAAATTCCTGATGACAGAGATCTAGTTTCTTTTCAGCATAATGCCCTTCTTTCATTTTCAATTTCAATTCATGAAATCTTTCTTTAAATTATACGATAAATAAAATAAATATTTATATAATATATAGCTTATATAAAATTATGTAATTTTATTCAAATGCAAAAGCATATAAACGATAAAATTATTATAATAACCATAATTAAAAATTTAACCACAAAATGTTATCTATAATTAAAATTTAGAGTAAATTATTCAAATTTCATCTCTATTTTAAAATATATACAAATTTTTTCTAAAATAAAATATTAGTTTACATTTTAGTTTAATTTTAAATATTTTGACTAAAATAGTGTATTTTTAAAAAAATAAAATTGGATTAAAATATAAAGTAATTTTTTGTATAATCAAAAGAAGTTTGTGTATATTTTAAAAATAAAAGAAATATTTATGTAATTTCAATAAAATTCAAAGAAGGTTTATATAATTTACTCTAAAATTTATTGTGCTACTATTTTTCACGATTAAAATATGAAAATTATTTACATTTTCACAATTTTGGTGAGTAATTGTAAATGCAAATGATCATTGTTGAAATAATATTTCACCAAACTGAAAAGAATTTAGGAAACGGTGATGAAAGGTTTGCATGTATATGTAATATCTGTTACACTATCTAGAGCTTTTTTTTTTTTTTTCTTCAGGAGATAAATTAATTTTGAAAATAAACACTAATAACGACTGTGGGACACTGTTCTTAAAGTAAAAATAAATAAAAGAAGAGTTAATATGTAGATATAATTCTAGTAAATTTAAACCTAATGTAATAAATTATATTACTTAAGAAAAAGAACTTTAATCATAAAAAGTGGAGTTAAAACATTTTTCATATTGATTTAGAATCCATAGAAGTTTATTATCAGAACTAATGATCAAGCAGTAAAAGACTTTCTTAAAAATTAAAAAAAAAGAAGAAACTTCAAGAAGAATTAGATGATATTTATTTCTCAATATAAGTTTGATACTGAGTGTATTAAAGGAAATAATATTTTTTTTTACAAATTATTTAAACAGAAATTCTAATCATGAATAACAAACTTCTCAATCAAAAGATGGATATCAGTAACAAAAATATATCATAAAAAGGGAAGAAATACATCAGCACCAAAAGCCCCAAAACCTTTTCAGATACCAAGTGTTAACCATAGTAAGTGTTTATGAAATCCTATTCAAGAAATATGAACTCTTCTTTGCTCAAAATCATAGGGAAACAAAGCAAAACTCACAATCTTTCAAGGAAGTTCTGCAACACACATCAAAATTGGTATTTTCTTCCCAAGCTCTTGAATTAAACCCTAAACTAAACCAGTCTCAGATTTTTATAACCTTAGTTTGTCATCTTATCTATCAAATATTAATGGAATATGGAAAAACTATATTAAAGGAAAGAAATGACAATTCAGAAAAATCTGACACATTTTACTTTTAAAATTTTAGAAAATATAAAAAAGAGACATAAATGAAAGAACTTATTTTTGAAAATTATCATAAAAATGATTATGATTATAAAATTTTTAATTATATTGAATCCACCATAGATTTAATTTATCTTTTGGATGAAAAAAATCATAATTTGGAAAAATAAAAAGAATTTATCTTTTTAAAAAAGTTAAAAAGTTTTTAGAACTAGAAATTTGTGCACTCAATGAAAGGTTGAAACAAAACATTTCACAAATTATTATTTCTAATTATGATATTTCCAAATTGTATATTTTTCTTAATTATGACCTATAAAGTATATCAGATTTGAATAAGATATTGCTTAAAAAATTGCTTTTCAAAAATAAGGCTAGCTGCCCAAAAAAAAAAAGAAGACTAGAAATCAGAGATTTTTCATGCCTTACTAAATAATGATATATTTTGTCATAAAAAAAAATGATAAATTTAGGGGATATTATACTTTCAATATTTTAGTACTATAGGTGAAAGAGTTAAATTTGGAGTTTAAGAGAATTTGAGCAATATGATTTTATTGAACACCAAAAAGGTCAAAATATTGAATTTTTAACTCAATTTACTTTGATGATTATATAACAAAAAGCTTTTTGCACCCCGAAGCCTGTCTTGTACAAAAAGGGTACAGCTCTTAAAGTCATATGTGGTAGAAGAGTTTTTTGTACTAAGCGCTAACATTTGATTATCAATCCTTTCCAGATCACTAAGCCCGTTCGCTACCTGGGAAAAGAGAGGAATTTTTTTTTTAAATTTTTTTTATAATTATTATTTAATATTCTCTAATAATAATTATTTAATTATTTAAAATAAAAATATTATAAATATTTTTTATTTATAATTTTTTTTATTTTTAACTTTTTACGTATTAAACAAATATTACCAAATTACATTCTAATTTCATGAATCTCCAAAATTTGAATATGCCAAGTGAAAGAATTATTGAAGTACAAAACTTAGATGAGGAAGAAGAAATTGTTAATGCAATAGCCGCATAATCCAGAAAGCCTGGATTCAAACACAGTGCATAATGTTTATTGATGTTTTCGTAATTTTTTACAATTAAAATTTTTATTCTCATAATTATAATTATAATTTTTTATATTCTTCCCTAAACCCTTAAAAAGAATTACAAATGCTTAAAAAACATTACAGGATCCCATGCAGTAGAATCTTTTATCGCAGCGATCCTAATGCATTTTAACCGAGGATTCCTCACAAACAGAAATGCAGAGAAGGAAGATCTCCCCTCTTCCCCTACCACAATGTTAGCCAAAAACAAATAGTTTGTGACTGATTCCATTTTCTAAATTATTATATATTAATATTTAAATATATATTGAATTAAATTATTTAAGTATATTATTAAAATATAATGAATATTATATTCAGATTATATCCATCTGAAGCTCAGTTAGATTATTTGCGACTAAGCATCAATCGGATGATTTTCGATTGATGTCCAATTGAAAATTTTAATGTTTTAAATTATTAAAAATATATTAATATATTAAAAATGATTATATATCATATTATAATATATTAAAATATATTATTTAATAAAACTTTAAAGATATATAATTTGATTGATATAATGGAATTGAAATTGTTATTTATAACAGTAAATACGTAAATTATAATGTATATAATAAAAATAATAATAGCTATATATTAATACCAAAGATAGAAAATACATATTATTTCATATCTTTTTATTTCTTAAATAAAATTTATAATTATTATAAAATATATAATTTAACATAATGATGATGATGAGGTGGTGGTGGAAGAGTAGGGCTAGGAGGATGACTTTTAATTTTTTTGTTGTAATTTTTTTATGCATGCATGTAACAATAATTTCTTATCTAATAAATAATTTTACTATATGCATTGTAAATTTAATATATAAAAATTTTAACAATTCATATATTAAGTTATATATATATTAAAAAGTTTAATATATAATATATAATTTAATATATGGGTGTGTTCGTGGTTAGTGGCAACAAAAGAAAATGCTTTCCTCATGCTCAAAGTTTTTAGAAAAGGCATGTGAAAAAGCATGAAATTATTTGAAAACAAATTTGAAATGAAGCCGCGATATAATTTTTTTTTTCACTCACACCCTTTTATATTCTATATATACTATTTTTTAATCCACCCTTTTCATTCTCTCTGTTCAATTCTTCTTGCTTTCATTTTTCTATGCTCTTCATTTGTTTTAACTCTATGCTCTCTCCATTTTTTCATTTTGTTCTAACTCTTTGCTCTCTCTATTTCTTTCGGCATCTCTGGTTTTCTATCTTCTCTCCCCTTCATCTATCTCTTCTTTCTCTTTAGTTAGTCGTTGATTAATTTTGTCACGCCTAAAAAATGGACATGTGACTAGTATGGAATATGAGTAAATACCGCATTCATCAGCTTTAACATACAATTATATCCAATGATCCTTGTTTAATTTCATTGCCTAATTATATTGCAATTGACCATTCCCAATTGAAGCATAATTTCACATGAAATTCCTTCATTCATATTAAGTTCGCAACTACTTTTATAAATCATGTCAAAATCATATTTAACTCCTTGTAAAAAATTTGACAGAGTTTCCTTTGAATTTGGGGCATCCTAGGTTATCTACAAACAATCAATCTAGTTTTTACACATTGTAGAGAACTCTACTCTTAATAGCAAACAATAAAACACAACATAGGGTATGAGGACCCTACCTGTAACTCTATGGAACTAATTCTATAATACAAAATTCAAAACATTTATACCTATATAATTATAAAAATAATACAGTCCAATCAAACAATGCTATGCTTATCACAAAAGACACTTTTGAATGGAAGGATATGGCTATACTACTTGTAACAATAAGTAATGGAATGAGTCATGATATTTAATGAGTAAAAGATAAAACATAATAACAAAAGAGATGAATAAAAAGAAGTTATTCTAACAAAAATAATTTTTGACATAGAAGTAAATAACATAACTTTAACATGAAAAGGATTAAATGATTTTTATAAAATCTCAATTTATAAATCTTTTAAATAGATAACATATGAAATAATTAATATATAAAAAACTAAGGAATTGAAGTTAATGGAAAACTTTGTTTATTACATTATTAATGAATATAATACATGGAACATGGAGGCATATAATGTTTTAATCAAAATGTAAAATTAATATGAAGTAATTATAAAGATTAAGCAAAATTTAAGTTCAAATGTTTAAAAATTTAATGATGAATAGAAAATAAATGTTGTATTGAAAACAATCAAATACAAATATTTTATTAGTACATAACTCTAATTTCTAACATATATCATATTCTAATATGGTATATAATTTATGAGAATAAATAACTAAATTAGACGCAAACACTTTGTTTATGAATCAACAGACAGCATCTCGCTCAATACTCTTTTGATAATCAATAATAGAAATCATGTAATAATATCCAGGCGCACTGAGAACTAATAGAATTGCTATTAGTAATAAGTGTTCTATACAATCTTATTTCATAAAATATAATATCATATAATAACATATAGTTCATACATAGCAATCTCCCAAATGAATTGATCATCCAAACGCTATTTATACTATTAAACATATATTACTCAAGCAATTCTACATCGATATATTGAGCTAAAATTATCACATTCCAAATTCGCAAATGTACTACTTGAATCACTATATTATTTCATATTCATTTCAATCACATAAATGTATGTAAAGTATTGTAGTCTAGCAGATTTAACAACAATAACAATAATAATAACAACAACGACAACAACAACAATATATATATATATATATATATATACAAGAAGTTTCTTTAGAATGCCTGTCTTAATAGACACGTATAATACATAAAAGAAATAAAGAAATTAAAAATAGAAAAAAAGTTTAAAATGTATTATATTTTATAATTTACTTGCAATATTTTACCAATAATTAATAGTGCTTCCTCACTAAATGCTATCACATTTCCAACAAAATTATTTAAAACACTCCTTATTTAGTTTCTAAGAATAACATTTAGATTACTGTTTCTTTATTACACCTAGTCATATTAATTTAGATTATTTAAATTCTTTTCCTCCTTAGCTCTACACCCTACTAGTCTTTTCTAGTTTCTTGGCTACTTAATTCATTGTTTTATCGAAATCTTTGTTGTCTTCCTACCCAGCAAACTCTTGATTCGTTACCGACTACTTTAATTAATTAACTCTTTGCATATGTAATTTCTACTTAATCCGTTAATTTCTTCTTGATTAATTTCTACCTATTAAAATTGCTGCTTGCTGAATATTTGCCTAAGCTTGAGGTTTAATTAATTATTGTTATTAATTTTATTTAATTAAATTGTTGCATGCTTTTAATTTCCTACTATTAGTGTTAGTCTCCATTACGTTGATCATCATTGGTTGCAACATTACATAATTCCCACAATTAAAATATAAGGATCTAGCAATAAGAAAGATACTGTTCCTCTTGGCCTATTCGTCACACACTCTATAACTAGCAGCCTCCACCAATAAATTTCTCAAGACAAGGACACAGCTCAAGGGAAGAAGGAAGGTGGAATTACCATCACAAGAGTGAGGAAAAACGTGTAAGTGAGTAATTGAAATTTCAGAATAAAGGTAGCAACAAAGCAAGAGGGAATGAAGAGAGGAAATTGAGAAATGAAGTTGCCTACCTTAAGGATACCCAACACCACTTGAGTTTAGATGTTAGGGCCGGTCGAGAAGGTGGACCAGAAAGGATGAAAATACAGCTCAAATACAAAACATAGTCCTCGAAATTTGCAATGGGAGGTTAGAAAATGGAAGTTGCACTACAATAGGTACCCTTCTCTGCAAAACACAACACTCCATGGAAAGAAAAAGAACAAGTGGAGCCCGAGAAGATGATCTACCTTGCTGTAGAACCAAGACAACCTCAAGTTAAGCGAAGTGAAGTGCAGCAATTAGAGCAAATAGGGAAAGAGCAAGGAGACGCATGAATGCAATGGAACAGAGGTTGATTTCGGTCTCTCCTACACAACCCACAGTTCGCACCAAGCAGCCGAATACAAGGCGAAGAAGAAGATGAAAACAGGGAAGACAAGTTTTGGTGAGTGAGTATAGACAAGCAGTAAGACAAACACGTGTAGAGGAAGGATATGGTACTACGGCCATAAGCCTGAAGTTTGACACGCGTTTCCAAGAGAGAAAAATCTGAAAGGCATAAGACAAGTAGGAAAAAGAGCAAGGGCTAGGATCAAACTCACAAAAATTGCTATTTAATCCCCTGTAGCTACTAACAGCCAACGTCCAGAATGGCAAAGGAAAATGGAAGAGTTAAGAATAAAAAGGATTTGCAGACAAAATGAGTAATGGCCTCCAATACTCTTGTTAGGTGTAGGCTTCTAAAACTGAGGTTGGATCATATGCACTGCAATATCTTTCAACATTAATATCTGTACGCACCTTTTTGTTTCAACTAGCATAGTTTTCTTATTTTAGATAGCAATTCCTCAATTAACCAAGAACCCGAAATATTAGTTTAGGTTAGGGTATCTCAATTCTAGTTTCCTGAAACCTATTAGTTCAGGCAATCAACAACATTAAAAACACATCCATACAATCAAGCATTGCCACTTTAATTCTATTTGATGCATTAAAAACCCTTATCTCATTCTGATAATTCGATTATAAACTTTAAGATCACTTACTTGAGGAATAAAAGACAGGGGGTTTTGAGTGTGAAGTAAAATATTGGATATAGAACCTAATTCTGACTACCCCTTCCCAAAGACAAAATTATAGTTCTAATACGAAACGAAGTAGAGAAGCGGAGGAAGAAAAAGGAAGGAGTGAATTGAAAATTGCATTATATTTTGTACAATGATTATCTCGGTTTATATACATACAAGGACGTAAAACCAGGTCAGCAAAACTACAACTAATCAAAACTAATCAGACAGTTAAGTTAGTTAAATAATAGTTTAGCCATTTTCACGTGTATCCTCTATCACCCCCCGCAAGCTGGAGAGTATATATCATACATTCCCAGCTTGGAAAGTAGGAAAGCAAATGGACGATGATCAATTGGTTTGGTGTAAATGTCTGCCAGTTGAGCGGTAGACCGAATAGGTAACAAATGGATGATATGATCCTACAACTTTTCCCGAACAATATGGCAATCGAGGTCAATATGCTTTGTCCGTTCGTGGAAGGTGGGGTTGGCAACAATATGACGAGCAGACTAATTGTCACAGTAAACCAAAGCTGGCAAAGGATGAGGAAGATGAAGATCATGAAGAAGGTAGAGGAGCCATTGAAGTTCACAGGTGACAGAAGCAAGGGCACGATATTCAGCCTTAGAAGAAGAATGAGAAACTGTGCTCTGCTTCTTGGAACGCCATGAGATAAGGGCATTGCCAAGGAAGATGCAGAAACTGGTAATGGATCGTCGAGAGTCAACACAGCTGGCCCAATCAGAATCACTAAAAGCCTTGAGACGAAGGTCAGAGGCGGAAGGGAAAAGAAGACCTCGAGCAGGACAATGTTTAAGATATCGTAGGACACGATGGGCAGCTTGGAGATGAACATCAGTAGGTGTGGAAGTAAACTGACTAGGTTGTTGAACAGTAAAGGTGAGATCTGGTCTAGTAGTGGTGAGGTAGAGAAGACGTCCCACAAGAATACGATATGCAGAAGGATCATAAAGTGGAACACCAGATTCTTTGGAAAGCTTCAAATGGCGAGTCATGGGAGTGTGAGCCAATTTACAAGCTAGAAAACTAGAGTCTTCGAGAATTTCCAATGCAAACTTTCGCTGATTCAGAAAGATACCATGACAAGAACGAGCAATCTCAAGACCCAAGAAGAATTTGAGATCACCCAAATCCTTAATCTTAAAGGCCCGATCAAGAAGAGACTTAATATGCTGGATTTCATGGAGGTCATTGCCAGTAAGGATGATATCATCCACGTAGACCAAGAGAGCAGTGAAGGAAGATTCGGCCTTGCGAACGAACAAAGAGTAGTCGGATTTGGACTGAAGATAACTATAAGAGATGAGTGTAGAGGACAGTTTAGAATACCATTGGCGACTGGCCTGTTTGAGGCCGTAAAGAGACTTCTGTAACCTACAAACAAGGTTAGGAGCGGAAGGAGAGAAACCAGGAGGAAGATCCATATAAACTTCTTCAGCTAAATTTCCATGAAGAAAAGCATTATTGACATCAAGTTGGTGAAGGTGCCAATTACAATCGGCAGCGAGAGCAATGATCAAACGGACAGTAGTGAGTTTTGCTACAGGGGAAAATGTATCAATATAATCCACACCCTCCGTCTGTGTATAACCCTTTGCAACCAAGCGAGCCTTATGGCGTTCAATGGTGCCATCAGAGTGATACTTAATCTTGAAAACCCATTTGCAGCCGATGGGTTGCTTGCCAGGGGGTAAAGAAGTTAGGGTCCAAGTATTGTTCTGTTCAAGTGCAGTAATCTCAGCCTTCATAGCCTCACGCAATACTGCATGCTTCACGGCTTAAGAGTAGGACTTTGGTTCAGAGTGAACAGAAATAGAAAGACTAAAATGTTTATGAGAAGCAGAAAGATGATCATAGGATAAGACAGAAGAAATAGGATGCGGAGAAGTAGAGATACCTGAACTGATGGAAGGTGGGTGAGCTGAGGAGAGCAAAGCATGATGGTAATCATGCAAATACCTAGGGACGTGTCGTGGTCGAGAAGATCGTTTGGGAGAGAAAGATGGAATAGAGGATGGAGAAACAGAAGGAAGAGGAATGGGGGAGTCTACGGGACTGGGAGATTGTGGTAAAGAAATGGTGGTATTATGAGTAATAGAAACTTGATCAGAAAAAGGGAAAATATGTTCATAGAAATAAACATCACGGGAAAGGAGAATTTGTCGGGTGTGAATATCAAGTAAGAGATATCCTTTGGTGCCGGTTTTATAGCCAAGAAAGATGCATTTGTGGGCTCGAGGATCAAGTTTAGTTTGTTGGTGAGAAATGGTGGAAGCAAAGCATAAATAGCCGAAAACTTTTAAATCAGTAAAATCAGGAGATGCATGATAGAGCTGGAAATAAGGAGAAGTGTTGTTAAGTAATGGAGTAGGTAATCGATTGATAAGGTAAGTGGCATGACTCAAAGCATGAGACCAATATAATTTGGGTAAATGAGATTGAAAAAGAAGTGCCCGCGTGACATTAAGGAGATGTTGGTGTTTCCTTTCGACAATGCTATTTTGCTGTGGTGTTTTAATGCAGGAGGTTTGATGAAGGATGCCTTTAGTTTTGAAGAAATCATGCATGGAAAATTCAACTCCATTATCAGATCGAATAGCTTGAATTTGAGTTTGGAACTATTTTTCAGAAAAAAAGATGAAGTCTTATAAAACATGGCGGGTGTCTCATTTGTTTTTAAGTAAAAGGGTCCATGTATACCGAGAAAAATCATCAACAATAGTAAGAAAGTATTTGTATCCATCAATTGAAACAAGATGATATGGTCCCCATATATCAACATGCAACAAAGCAAAAGGTCTACGGGTGCAGGAAGAGCTGATGGGAAATGGGAGACGTCTCTATTTGGCCAGGTGACATATGTCACAATGAGTACATTGCTTATTACAAGAGATATAAGAGTATTGTTGTTGGATGAATTACAGAGTGGACTTAGACAAATGCCCCAATCGAAAATGCCAAAGATCATATGAAGGAGGAATCTTGGGTGTCAGAATGGCAGACGAGGCAAGGCAAGTTGCAGAATGATGTTGCATGATGTAAAGTCCCTCACTCTCCTCAGCTGAACTAATCATCTTCCACGAGTGCAGGTCCAGAAAGAGGCATTGGTGATTCTGAAAAATGACCCAACGATGGAGAGATTTTGTGAGTTGAGAAATTGAAATAATTTGGAATTTAAATTCTGGAATGTAAAGGACATCGTGAATAGTGAATGTATCTGAAAGGTGAACAGTGCCAGAGTGTTTAGCAACGACAGAAGAGCCATTTGGTAAATGAACAGTAACTAGTGCTATGGTAGTGTATGAAGTAAAGAAGGATAAAGATGGACAAACATGAGTAGTGGCTCCAGTATCAACAATCCAGCATTCTTTGGAAGAAAAAGAAGCTAATGTCGCGTGACTACCTGTGTGAGTAGACACATGATTTAGGGAATGAGTAGGGTGAGATGGTTCACGTTGAACTAATTGTAATAGTTTGTGATATTGCTTATCTGTGAGTCCAAGCTTGGCAGAGGGAGATGATTGTTGGGATTGTATTGTATGTTTAGAATGCTCCCGTGCTTCGTTGGTGAGATTATTCACTGTTGCAGATTGATTTCGAAACTTAAATCTAGGTGGAAATCCATGTTTTCTATAACAAGTTTCAACGGTATGTCTGGGCTTGCCACAATAAGTGCACTGTTTAGTATTTTTGTCCTGTCCAGAGGCAGAGGGTTGAAATCTTCCAGTTTGTCCAGAGGCAAAGGGTTGAAATCTTCCAGTTTTGCTAAACATGATCTGGGAGTCAATTGATAGATCAAGAATTCCCATTTCTCGTTCCTGTTGCAAGATTAAAGATAGCACCCTGTTTACAGGCGGAAGTGGATCAAGTAACATTATTTGTGACTTGATTGTTGAGTATCGATCACTTAATCCCTTAAGAAATCGAATGACGTAATCTTGCTGTTGATACAGACTCATGCGTTTGAAGGCACCACAAGAACAATGGTTTCAGCAGGAACAAAGCGGAGGAGGTCGTAAGTTTGTGAGTTCATCCCAAACAATTTTAAGCTTCGTAAAATATTCATTGACAGATAAATCTCCTTGTTTGAGTGTATAAAGTTCTTCTTGCAGATCAGCAATGCGAAAGATGTCACTCTGTGAATACCTGCTTCTTAGATCCTCCCATATTTCATATGCTTTGTCGATCCAGAGTATGCTCTGGGCAATAATGGAAGACAATGAACGATTGAGCCAAGTCACCACCATCGTGTTGCAGCGTTCCCACGCCGAGAAAAGAGGATTGGTTGTGCTTGGAATTTTAATGGAACCATCAAAAAATTTGAATTTATTCTTCGATTGTAAAGCCATATTCATGGCTCTGGACCATGAATGATAATTTGGTCCTGAAAGCACCGGGATACCAATACCAGTAATGGATTTTCGTTTGGGTGCAGGTAAAATGGACTTGTTGGATTCTGAGATTCATCGTTGCTCATGTTTGATGATGATTCAATAGTGTTGCCTCCAGAAGTTGACATAATGAGGTGAGAAAAGAAAATTGGTAAAGAAAGGAATCAGATCGCCATTAAAGACGCGAAGAAAAAAAAAAGAATCACAGCTCTGATACCATAATACGAAATGAAGTAGAGAAGCGGAGGAAGAAAAAGGAAGGAGTGAATTGAAAATTGCATTATATTTGTACAATGATTATCTCGGTTTATATACATACAAGGACGTAAAACCAGGTCAGCAAAACTACAACTAATCAAAACTAACAGGACAGTTAAGTTAGTTAAATAACGGTTTAGCCATTTTCACGTGTATCCTCTATCAAGTTCCCCATTCTCCATATTAAAGATCATATGCCAATCAACTTGTGGTAAAATTTCAGCCCAACACCAGAATATTCGGTCTGTCAACTAACTAAAATTCTTTCACTATGTTTCAGTTCCCAAACCCGTATATACATTGATTGAGTGCAACTGGGCTAGCTGTCTTAAAAATTTGTGAAAATTTACAGATTCTTTTCATTTTTTATATAATGTTAAATTGCTTACTATTCCATTTTTAGTGGAAAAAAGAGTTCATCTAATCATTCTACTGAATGCATTTTCTATTGTGGTTTTGCTTCTACACTCTTCTGGAACCTTCACTGTCTCAGCAACCTTTAAACTAGGGAGACACATTGAAAAGGATCACAAAATTTCCCAGAATTCATGCCATGGAAATCAGCCATATCCCATTCAAATTCCAGAAGAAAAAGAATCCATTTAATAAAAATGCAACAACATTCAAACTGCCCTAGCAAAAAATATCTAAACTTTTGTCCCGTCACTTTATTGACTTTGTTAGCCTAACTTGACTCAATACTTTGCCATACACATGTTTCCATACACTCCAAGTTTATGCCATAAAAGTTCTAGCCACAAATTTATACTACAAGTACATCATACTCTAACATTCTTGAATCATGTATCAAATTTGATTCTTTACATTCATGAGTTCATACATTTAGAGAGAGTGATACAAAAAGGTGGAAGAGTATATAAATCCACTTTTTTAATTTACACCTATTTTCTTTTTCCTCTCTATCTCTCTCCAAATGTACTATATATCTTCAATTTGTGAATATATAATAATAATAACAACAGGCCTTTTTCTATTAGGTGGGGTTGGTATATGGATCAAATGACGCCATAAAGTTTTATTATGAATCATATCTTTAGATAAACTATTTAAATTTAAATCTTTCTTAATAATTTTGTCTATAATTTTTCTTGGTCTCCCTCTACCTCTAATTATTGAACTACTTTATATCTGATCTACTCTCTTTACTAAGGTCTCTATAGGTTTTCTCCCTATGTGTCTAAACCATATAAGATGCAATTTTACAATCTTTTCCACAATAAGTGTAATTGTAACTTTTTCTCTAATATATTTATTTTTAATTCTATCTTATCTAGTATGTCTATTTATTCAACATAACATTGTCATTTTTGCAATATTAAACTTATTCTCCTGTTCGCTTTTTATTACCTAATACTTAGTCCCATACAACATTGTAGTCTTATAACTGTGCGATAAAATTTATCTTTAAATTTGAGTGGTACTCTTCTCTATAATAATACCTAAAGCACTCTTCTATTTCATCCATTCAGCTTGAATCTTATGATTTATATATTCCTCTATTTCTTTATCATGTTATATGATGGACCTAAAATATTTAAACTATGTGACTTGTGGTGTGACGTGTTCTTTGATTTTTATTTTTACGCTAGAATTAATGTATCTCTTACTAAATTTATATTTCATATACTATATTTTACTTTTACTTAAATGAAATCTGTGTGCTTCGAAAGCTAGTGTCCACATCTTTAATTTTTTATTTATTTTCTCTCTCGACTCTCCAACTAGGACTATATTATTTACAAAAAAATATGCATTATAACACTAACTTTTAGATATATTCAATGAGTATATCCAAAACCAAGTAAAAAGATAAGAGCTCAAAGTTGACCCATAATAAAGGTTAATAGTTATTGAAAAATTTTCAGTAGGCGTACCTTATGTTTTTGCATTAGTTGTAACCCCATCTTACATATCTTTAATTACTCGAATATAAGCAATATGAACTCTTTTTTTTCTTTAGAACTTTTCACAAAACATCTCTTGGCACCCTATCATATTCCAAATCGATGACCACCATATATAAATATTTTTTATTCTTTCGATATTTCTTCATCAATCTTCGTAGCAAGTATATTGCTTCCATAATCGACCTTGTAGTCATAAAACTAAATTGATTTTTTGTAACTTGAGTCTCTTACCTTAATCTCTACTTAATAACCTTCTCCCATAATTTTATAGTGTGGCTTATGAGTTTAATTCCTATATAGTTTGTACAGTTTTATATGTTTTCCTTATTTTTATAAATAGGAATTAAAGTACTTCTTCTTCACTCATCTGGCATTCTTTTAGATCTCATAATCTTATTAAACAACTTAGTGAACCAGCTTATACCTTTCACTCTTAAACCCTTCTGCACCTCAATAGATATATTATCTAGTCCTATTGTTTTGCCATTCTTCATCTTCTTTAATGCTTTTTTTACCTGTGACTCTTGAATCCTACGATAAATGGTATAATTTTGATCATTCTCTTTAGTATCTACCCTATCTGAATGCAATGAGATCCCATGTCCTTTATTAAATAGTTTATGAAAATAACACTTCCATCTTTCCTTAATATCTTAGTTCGTGACCAGGACTCCCCTTTCTTCATTTTTAATGCATTTCACTTAGCCAATATCTATTGTTTTTCTTTCTTTACTTTTGGCAAGTTTATAAGTTCTTATTTCCCTATCTATTTTTAGGGGCTTTTGGCATAACTTTATTTATTCAAGAGCCAAACCAATTTCAAATGCAATTAAATGTTATGTAATTGCATATGATTATCAAGCAATTAATAGTATACATAATTTGTAAACAATACATGCAAGCAATCCAAGACACTTAGGTAACCAAACACATATACACAGGAATAAAGGAAAATGTACTTTGATCTAAGAATTCCAATTAGTTCTTTTTTCTTTCTTTCCCTTCTTCTAAGGCTCTACACCCATACTTGAATGAAGTCTCACTTGCTCAGCTTAGACACATCAAATGAAGCACAAAATTAACAACAATATGATGCTTGTACTCATTTAAGCCTTACATGTACAAGTTAGGGTTTTAAGTTCATATATGGTCTATTTAAATACTTATTGAAACAACTTCCACAATTCAACTTCTTGGCTCTAAAATGTCACTTAACACGAGTTATATAACTCTATTATAACTCATTAGAGTCATCATAAACTTATTTAGGGATCCTAGCACCAAGTTGTTTCTTTAAGCATAATTAAACCCTAACTTTTTACCTTTCAAAATAAGGCTTCTAAATTCAAAACAATGGTTCTATTAGTGTCTATAATTCATATATAGACAACTTATAACCTTGGAATCATTAAAAACTCTTCATAAGCACCACTTCTCCTTTATGGCTGAGACACTCATAAGAATAGGGTTCCATGGAGTTTTGTGATTCTTCTCGGGATTTTTGGCACCTATGAATATTCATTAGCTTCTTTCTAGTTTGATTATAATTTCACATAGCTTAAAATACCCTTATAAGGTTTTATACTTCCTAAGGTGCAATAAAAACCTTAGAGATTAAGTCTTGCATTCTATAACTTCCTAATTGATTCTAATTTATCTTCTTAATCTTCACACTTTAAAACCCCAATTCCCATTATGCTTGAATCAAAAACCAATTCCCTTTATGTTCTTCTTAAGTTGGCTAAACATAGAAAGAAATGGAAAGGCAAGAAGAAGCAAATTTCTTATATCATATTATATACCATTTGAAAAGGCTTTGAATGGAGATTATCATGGTATATTTGTTTCCCCTTAAAGAGCTTCTTCCTCCATGGGTTCAGCCACAAAACTTCATCTTCTAGAAAACTAAAACAATTGAAAGAAAGAGTAGAAAAACTTTTACAAAAACAAAATAGGCAAAATCTCTATATTTTCTTACCTTTAGATAGCTTTTTCCTCCCTTATCTCTTGGTTCTCTTCCATGCCCTTTCGTTTTGTTTTGGAGCAGAAGAAAGTTGGTTATGGCTGTCCAAGGACATGGTTGAACATATATAAAAGGAAAATGGGAGTTTTAAAATACAAAAAGTTTTCATTATGTCCCGCAACTCTATTTCCTTCGTTTGAGCTCATTTTAATTCCTTTTTGACAATAGTCTTTTCCATCATAAAATTTAGGTCCTTTATTTTATTAAGAATATTTGTTTCAAATTATAGGAATCAGAATAATCCGAAATGATCCAAATAAAGTTCAGGCCAACTGATGACTTAAATCGCACACCAGAGGTGTTTTAACTATTTTGGTAGTTTCTATGATTTTTTGTGCCTATGAAAACCTTAGTGAGCTCAATTTTTTAATTTAAAACTTCCTCCTTTAAGTTTCTAAAAACTTGTCCAAAATTATGATTTTACCACTAGATTTTCGGTTCATTTAGTTTAGACATTTTGGCTCTTGTTTCAGGTTATTCTTAGGTTCTTAGCCATATTTCTAGATGCTCTAATTTTATTTTATTTTTTGTTTTAGGTTCTTCTTTTATCAAAATATAGGTTTCAATTTATCTTTTGAAAAATTAGATATTGCACTAAGGTTAAGATTGAACATAAAAAACTTGCAGGCTTGTTACACCCTTTAGAGATTCTAAAATGAAAATGGGAAATATATCCATAGATTTTATGATGGGTTTGCCCATAACATGTTATTTGGGTGATTGTGGATAAGTTGGCAGAGTCTGCCCATTTTCTACTATTAAAGCCACTTATCTCCTAAATAAACTAGCATAACTATATGTTTGTAAGATTGTAAGGCTGCATGGTGTCCTTAATAGTATTGTGTCAATTAGAGACCCTAGACTCATTGAAATTTTGGCAATCTCTATAAGAGGCCTTAGGCACAAGTCTTAACTTTAGCATCGCCTGTCACCTTAGTCGGATAGACAGATTGAAAGGACTATTTAGACTCTTAAGGACATGCTTAGGGCTATTATGCTAAAGTTAAAAGAAAACTGGGATGTGTACTTGCCCTTAGTTTAGTTTACATACAATAATAGTTACTATTCCAGTATCCAGATGTCACCATTTAAGGCACTTTATGATAAGAAATGTAGATCACCCTTGTATTGGGTAAAACTTGGCTAGAGAAGCCTCTTAGGTTTGAATATAGTGGATTAAATCACTCGTCAAGTTGAACTCATCAAGAAGAAATTGCTAGTTGCTCAAAGTAGGCAGAAAAGTTATGCGGATAAGAGGAAGGGACCCATAGAATTTGAAGCAGGAAATCATATGCTCCTTAAGGTTACTTTGGTGATGGGCATATGGTGTTCTATTAAGTCAAGAAAGCTCAATCTTCAATATCTTGGTCCTTTTCAAATCCTTGAGTAGATAGGGCGCATGGCCAATAGAGTGGCTTCACCTCTAAATTTAGTCTAATTACATGATGTGTTTTGTGTATTCCAATTGAAAAAGTACCACCTGGACCCTGTAATTGAGCATAAGAATGTGAATCTGCAAGAAACCTGGTCTTATGTGATTGAGTTGGAAAGGATAGTGGACTCAAAAGTCAAATAGTTGCATAATAAGAACATCCTTTTGGTAAAAGTGGCATGGAAAGGATTAGCTCCTAATGAAGCAACTTGGAAAATGGAGGAAGTAATGAGAAAAGACTATCAATGCTCTTTGAGTAAGGTATATCTAATTTTGAGGACAAAATTTCTAAAAGGAGGGAAGAATGTAACATCTATAAATTTATTTAAGGTGAAAAATGGAGAATTAAGGATTTAATTTGGAAAATAAAGAATTATTATGAAAATTTTGGAATAAATTATAGAAAACTATAATTTTGAGCATTTTGAGACCAATAATTATTATTGGGAAATTTTTGGAGAAAAAAAAATGTCATAGTAGATTTAAATTTAATTGGATCAAAATTTAATTAAGGATCCATGATTAATCTAATTATACCAAGGATATGTAGTGGAGGCCCAATTTTAGTCTTAGGGAGACCCAAAGTTAGTTAAACCTATATGTCCATGGCCCAACATTTAAAGCATCATCCCACATGGATAAAGGGCCCATTTGACTAATCCATTTTCTCTAAAACCCTAAGAAGCCTAATTGTCCATTTATTTTGGTGCTAAAAGATACCTGTTTAGTAGAAGCAAAGAGTAGTTTCGCACATATAAGGGAGGTTAGGATTTCACCAACATTTTAGCCCTGACTTTCACACTTAAGGGGAGATTTAGCCAAAGTAAGTTATATAAAAAATGATCCTATCATCTTCCTCTTCATTTTGATTTGATTAGTTTCTTGTTTGATGGATTTTCATCTCATCTCCAAATCTAAAATTGGATGTTTTAATGGGTTTTTACATGATTTTCTAAACTTAAGGCTATAAGGACCATTAGGTAAGTATTTTCCCTCCATTTTGATGTTTTTTATGCTAGAAATTGGCTTCAGCGACTAACTGATACGATATCAGTAGGCATGCCCATCGGAGCACTACAAGTTCGAGAAGCCCTCATCCATCAAGAAACCCAAATCATTTAAAAGTCTATGATTCAGGTCCAAATAGTTCATGAAAGGATGACCTATGCTCAAGAGGCCCAACTTGTGTTAGTATATGTCCAAAAATCTCAAAGAGCTCCAGATAATATCTCGAGACCCATTAGGAACATGCCCTAGAAAACAAGAACGTTGGTCAAAGGAAAGACCCTAAGAGAACTTGTCTCTTAGAACCCTAGCCTCAAGATGCCACAAAGGAAGACCAATCCTTTGATAAGTCACGTGTACTCTCAGAGAACACAAAGAAGCAAAAGCCTCACAAAGTATTGAATAATACTCAAATTTATTCATTCATTCATGATCTTTTTTTTTTAAATAGAGTACAATAGGGGGCCTTTTATAGGCAAAATTCCTAAAAGACTTAAAATCCTAGTAAAACTAAAACTCTAAAATCTGATTAGAAATATTTTAAATAATGCCTAAAATTAAGGAACAAGATTAGGATATTAATTTTAACTTAATCTCCTAGATAAGCTCCTTGACCAAGTCCAAAAAAATAATATAATAATAAAAAACGAAATTCAAAAAGAATCCTAATCAAAACTAATTAGCTTTTTTTTAAGTAGTCACATGGGATGCACATGCTCCATTAAAAATCACATGGTTGACACATGATTTTTAATTTCTTGCAATTGGACTCTAATTGGGCCTTGGCACTCCTCTTGTATGTTCAAAACTACATTGGGCCTTTAACATCTCCATGGACCTTCTTAGGACATTGGGCTTCCACTTGGACTTCCACTTTTACATCTTTAAGGAGATCTCATGTCTAAAGTCTAATTCAGCATGTTTTGAATTGATCAAATATAGATCTTGGGCTCTAAACTTGGGCCGACATCCAACATAGATATTATCTGGAGCTCTTTGAGATTTTTGGACATATACTAACACAAGTTGGGCCTCTTGAGCATAGGTCATCCTTTCATGAACTATTTGGACCTGAATCATAGACTTTTGAATCATTTGGGTTTCTTGATGGATGAGGGTTTCTTGAACTTGTAGTGCTCCAATGGGCATGCCTACTGATATCGTATCACTAACTTTCATATTGGTTTTTGTTGATGTACGAAAATGCCAAGAATGTAAAGTGGGACATTGTAGTTTTTGGTTTTAGAAGGCTCAAGTTTGAATTTGAAATTCATTGGAGAGTAAGTAAGTGATTCTTAGGTAGTTCTTAATTTTAGGAATGAATGAGTAGCTAATTTTTATAATAGATGATGACTAAGAATTTAGCTTTAGCAATTTAGGACCTCTAGAGCTTTGACAATTGTTCTGGCTTCTGAGTCAATTGGCACAACTAAGTGAGATAACTGAGGATTTCTAATTCCATGTATATGCACATTGTAATATGATATTTGCTACATACATTTATGTTTTCTATGCTAAATGATTGGTTGGCTTCTTATTTGTTTTGGACCGTGAGCATGTCCATGGTGGAGCTGTGATCATGCTGCCACCTGTGTATTGTGTTGTGATTGTGCACTAAGTTGTGATCAAATTCAATGAAATATGCTGAGCTGTGAGCATGCTCAATAAGGATTTGGTGCCATAGACGGGCCTTTCCTATTGTTTTTAGCTATTAACATATTATATATGATTGTTAGTATGAGATAGTAGTCATTGGTAGTCCAACTAGTGCAATTACTGATTACATTGATGCTTTTAGTATTTTTCTGTATAAATGGCATTTATGTTGATTATTTTGCACATATGTATGAAATTTTTCTTTGGTTATTGAGATTCATATCTCACCCCATTCCATGAGCTTACAATTTTAGGTGAAGGTTCTTTAGCTAAAGAAAAGGGAAAGCAAGTTGATGACTACCCCTAGATTTAGGCCTTTCATAGGACTCCTACACTTAGATGCTTTTTGGTTTAGTGTAAATGCTATTCTTTTTGTAATCTAACTTGTATAGCATCATGATGTACTTATTTTTGTCACATGTAAGTATTTTGATGTTTTGTAACTAAGGATTTAACTTTTAGGAGACAAGGTTTTAAATTATATGGATTCCTATGTATTTACATATAACTGAGTACCTATGAACTGATATGTATGTATGGAATTTACCTCATCAATATAATGAATATGATTATTACTTTGCTTTTATGGCTAGTCTTAGTTCTGCTATATACTTTCTACTATCATATATGTTTAATGTGATTTTTGGAGATATGCCATATCCATAATTTGCATTTGAGGTCCTTTTAGAGCCTTGAGGGTAATAACATATTTAATTAGTTTTTTGAAACTTGCTCCAAGTGGTTTGAGGTTAATAGGTAGTGAAATGCATATTTTAGGATTGCTACTTGAAGTGTTCTAAGTGTCCTTATTATCATAAGGGGGCGTGTACTGATATAATGTGGGATGGCTTAGGTGTAATTAGTTTTGGAGTCCATGAATTTCATAAGACCAATTATATGGAAGTTATGAGGGTTATAAATCTTAAAAGCTTAGCATTTTAGCTCTAAAAATTTCTTAGGATAAGATTTGGGGAGCTGCAAGAGATTTAATTTGTGCATTTTGGTTTGGAGTGACAATAGAGGATAGTGTCATGGTTGAAACCACTTAGGCCACGGGTAAAAAAGTTACAGAGTTGAACCTTATTAGGCCGTAGGGTGTTTGACTAGGGCACATGATGAAAATTGTAGCCTAAAAGTGTGACAACCTTATCTTCTAATCATTGTAATTATAGCTAAATACAAGATTATTAATTAATGATCAAGGTTTGAGGTCATTATATTTTACCGCATTACGAAAATGTGAGGGAATTTGAACCTTGATGTTAGGGTCATCACCATACCACCACAACAAAACAAAATTTGTATAAGAGAAATCCTACTACCATAAGGGGTTTATGACTCAACCGTCTATCAGTTTTAATACCTAATAACCTCCCACAAGTGTTCTTATATCATCTCATATTATTATCATTAAAGAAATTGGGGTTTCTAGGTTCAAAAGAGTAGGTTGGGGACTTACGCCGCGGCTTAAACCTTCCCTGCTGCGGCCAGATTGTTCTCTAGAATCATTGGGCAAATTTCACGAATCTCGCCGCGGCCGACCTATGTGGCGCCGCGGCGGAACACCTCCTGGAACCACTGCTCTCACTCCTAGGGTTCTCGCCTCGGCGTAATATATTCGCGCCGCGGTGAGTTTTGCTTCTGTCTAACCCTTATTTAATTTTCTCGAATCACGCCGCAGCAGGACATACTGCGCCGCAGCGAGTTTTGGTTCTGTTACCCTCCTGGGTGATTTTTTTTGCTCTGCGCCGCGGCGAGGTTTGTTGTGCCGTGGCGCCTTTCGACACTGTCTCACATTTGGCCGCGGCGAAGCCTTCTTGGCCGCAGCGTGACTCCCTCTTGTGACCATGTTACCCAAATTTCGCCCTCTATACTCCAAATCTCATCTTAGAAACACTCTAGGTCCACCTACCCTTGTTTTATGTGATCCTAATGGTGTCTATCTACCCCATTTACCCATCAATCCATCCATTACCTTTGCAAAACTTAAATACTACTTCCTACTTGTCCCACTAGCTCATCTTAGCAAATTCAAGAATATATGACAGTAAGATCACATGCATTAGCAACAATTTATATCCCATGCAATTTCATAAAGATTCCATTCAACAATAGCTTACCTCTAAGGCATCATATGATTACAATTCCCATGAGGTGATCCATATCACAATTTCAGCAGAACTACACACATATATATATATATATATAATGCTATAAGTTCATACATTAATATCCAACTACGATGTGTCTTGAAGCCTTAACGGTTACATTTCAATCAAACAAAATATAAACGCCTACACTTGGCAACATAATTACATGATGATGCTATGTAAACTAATAACAAAATTGCATCTACCCTATTCTACTCAAACCAAGTATAGCTCCTCACACCCGGCCTCAGCTCATGGATGTTCATCCACTTGCTTACCCTTATCCTTACCCGAGGAACTTTCACCTGAAATGTTAATCCCATAAAATGGGGTGAGATATAAATCTCAGTAACCAAAGCAATTCCATCATATATTCAATTTAATTAGCATATAAGCATGAATCAAAATCAACATCAGAATTATATCCATCATAACAGCAAATGAAATAATTAGGCTATCATGATTACCATCCCATACTAGCAATCATATTATCACATGTTAAAGGCCATTAACGCCAGGAGAGGCTCGTCCACAGCACCCACTCCCTATTGAGCACAACCGGGGCTCAGTGTATCTGAGTTTGATCATAACCCGGTGCTTGATCGAAGCACATGCATGGGTGGCAACCGCACCACAGCTCCACCATGGACTCACAAGGTCTAGTACAATATAACAGATAGCCAATCAATTCATTCAACATTTCAAATCATTCATTTACAGCAACATATGAAATTAAATCAAATATATACATAGAATTGATATAAACCCAGTTACCTCACTTGTAGACACTTGCAACAGTCACCAATGGTGCAGAAATCCTCCTATAACCATAGCATCATATAATTACTACTCTAATTCATCATCAATAGTTACAATCAATACCCAAAGAATTTAAGATGCTAATGACTACCTAAGAATCACTTACCCAGCCACTATAAGTCCCCAAATTCGGATTAAATTGTCTTCCACTAGAAAATTCAATGTTCCACCCAAAATCCTAAGTAAATTCGTACATAATTAATACCCATTTTATAAATTAGCTATGGAGATCTCAAATTAACAAATGAAGCATTAAAATGGAGGGTTTAAACTCACCCAAGGTCAGCCCTAACCTCAACCTACGAATTTCGCAAAGAAAACCCCCAAACACTCACATTTCAGATTTTGGGTAGGATAAAAATGCTCCAAATGAAAAACTAATCGGGCCAAATTAAAGAGGAAGATAAGAGGATTAAGTTGTATGACTATTACCTTAGCTGAATCTTGCTCTAAATGTGAGAAAATGCCAAATCTTTGCCTCCAACCCTAGCCTCCTTCTCAACCTCCGAATTTTTGCTTCTTAAGTTTTATGTTTCAGCAAGTGGGAGGAAGGGGCTGATGCATTAGGGTTTTAGGTGGGTTTAAGTTGGGTCAAAGATGGGTCATGAGTTGCTCCAAGGTCCAACTTCATTTGGACTGTAGATTTTAGCTTATTGGGCCAGTTTTAAAGTGTTGGGCTACAGAATTTGTTGGGCCAGTTCTTGTCCATTGGGTTGCTGAAGTTTAATTAAGTTTGGGCCAAGTTTGAGAAGCTCAAGAATGTGGGTTTGCACAAGGGTTATTGGGCCACATAGAGGAGTCTATACAAGGTGGATTTTGGGCCTCCATCACACTAAATTGGGTTGGGTCTGCACCTAACCAATTGGGCCCCCATTAGCCTTTTCTCATGATCTATTAATTTAAACCTAGATAAAATTTCTATCCCAATTAAATCTCAAACCCATATTAATTACACTTAATTAGTCTAATCCATGATTAATACCTTAATTAATTATAGGGTGTTACAAAATGACTGATAGAATTGAACCTCATTGTGGCGCCAAGCAACCTCATTGTGGTGAGACTTGAGTTTTTTTGGGTAGCAAGGCCTAGGAGGGCACCTTACTGCAATGCGAACATCTTGAGCCACAATGGGGATTGTGTTTTTGTGAGAGGATAGTCCCTTTTTTGTGCTAAGTCGTGGTATGAGATGTTTGAGTCATGGTGTGAGTGTATTTTGTAACTTTAAGAGGTTCTAGAGGCTAACTTGGCTATGACTAAGCCTTTCCAAGTAGTGACCTAAGTCCCTAAATCCTTTTTTCTCGCTATTAAATCCTAGTTTTCACTATGTTAATGATAAGTAATAACTTATAAACAAACCTAGAGGAGTTTTATGCTTTTTATGACCATTTGTGAATGAGATGGAAGTTTTAAATGAGAAATTAAATTTCCTATGAATATGAATTTTCCTATTTATCTTAATGGTGAATATTGATGATCAAAAAGTTTAAATTCCCCCATATTTTCACCTATTAATAAATTATTATTTGCATTAGACCTTAAGTACTAATGATTTAAAGTATAATCATGCTTAATTAGTGTAATGTGGAGCTAGGATTGTTATAGCCACAAATAACAAATAAAACAAATGTTAGAATACATACAAGAAATCAAGTTTCAAAATCCATTAAAGAGGTGCAAGAGCCTGTTAGCCAAGTAATGGCCAAGGCAAAGCAAAATCATAAACTAAAATTCAACTCTGTGATTGCAAAAAATTACTAATACACCTACCCTAATATCTATGATGAAACGCTAAAGGAAAATAAAAATTTGATATTTTATAAAGTCTCTAATGATGTCTCAATTATGATTATGCTTGGGTTTCATAATAGTGACTTACTTTATAGGTTAGAAGAAAATTAAGTTTTGATACCAACTTTGTCATGCCTTGAAAAAGGATGTATGATTGGCACGAAATACAAGTAAACTATTCATCTATGTGCTTGACAAACATATAATTATATCTAATTGTTCTTATTTAATTACAATGTATAATTATATTGCAATTGACCATTCCTAATTGAAGCACAATTTCATGAACTTCCTTCATTCATATTTAATATTGAACTTGTAGAGTTTCTAAATTATATAAAGATTTTACTTATTATTAAAAAATAAAAAAAGAAAATATTAATTTTGGCCAAACATCATGATATTTGAAAGAAATGCTACTAGGAGATAGGATATAATAGAGAATAAGTGTAACACCCGGTACATTGTACAATCACTAGAACGGGCCGATTTGAAAAGCAAGTCCCCTGAGATGAGTGATTCAAGGCCAAATAAAATTTGAATAAAATTTTAAATAATAGAAAATGAGGATTTGAGTCTTGAGTTGCCCAAAAACTGGGGTCGGAGCAATTCAAAAAAATTGCCGAAAGGCCAGTGGCATTTTCGTAAATAAGTATAATTTTGAAAAAACACCTAGGAGGGCTTTTTAAATGAAAATTTTGAGTTGCCCAAGGTTCTCAGAGGCCCCAAAAACCATGGGAAGCCCCGGGATTGGTAAAGCCCCTCTGGTGTACTCTTTCCAACGTCAGTTGACCTAAACTTTGACCGATTCGTTCGGGATGGTTTTAACTCCGATTTGAGTGATTCCAAAGGCATTTTATTAAATTGGGAACCTAAATTTTATGATGGAAAAGATGGTTCTCAAAAAGGAGCTAAAACGAAGCCGAAACAAACTTGCCATTACGAAAGGGCAAAATTAGAATTTATAATTTCTTGAATGTTCTAAAGAGTTCCACACTTTTCTCCCTTCTTATCCTCTTTAATAAGCACGACCCATTCTGACCAAAATACAGAAAATTTTCAGCTCTCTTAGGCACACAAAAGGGAAGAGAAAAAAAGGGAAGAAAGCCAAGGAGAAACTAGGTAATTTCATGAAATTTCTTGCTCCATCTTCCTCCAATCTTGTTTTCCTCTCTTCCTCCTTTCTTTCCATGGAGTTTTTGAATGATTTGGTTCTGTTTTTGACCCAGACCTAAGGGGAGAATTTCGAATTTGCTAAGGAGAAGAGAACGAAGGAGAAAGACACTTGAAAGCTCACTTGAACCATAGGTAATCTTTGCTTTTTGTTGCATCTTCTCTTCCCCCTCCCTTTGTGTGTATTTCAGCCAAGAACAGAACCAAAGGAGGGGAGGATGTTCTGTCCAAATACAAGGAGGGAACAAGGGTTTTAGGCCATGGGGAGATGGCATATGGCAAGAAATTCCAAGAAAAACCAATAAAAAACAAGTTAGAAAAGTGTAGTGTTTTCTAGGGTTTTGCAAAATCTGATTTTGTGTGAATGTTTCCTTGGCTATTTGAATGTTTCCTTGAACTCCTAAGACCTTTAGAAAGCCTCCCAAGTGGCTCTCCCATCAAGGAAAAATCACAAAGTCTATGAACCTCCATTATGGTGCATATTTCGGCCAAGCTAGGTTCATTAGGCTAGGGGATGTTTTAATTTGTTCTAGCCTTGTTTTGGGACTTTATATGATGTTAGAAGATGGGAGAAACCATTGGGAAAAATTTAGGAGCCATAGATTGGGAGATGGCCTAATGGTGTCCATAATGGTGCTTTGTGAAGCAACTTAGTTTTCCAATTATGCAATTGAATGTGTGATGGCTCCAAGGACCTTAAATGAGTCCAAGAAGTTTAGAAAGAACAAGAGAATGGAGCCTAGCACTTGAATAATATGAGTTGCTTCAATAGGCCATTTATGGAACCAATATGTCTATTTTGGAGCCAAGTGTGTAATAAGCTTTAGTTTAATGTCTTGGCTTGCTTCAAATGTGTAATTGTGTGATGTTTGTAATGTCTAGGTCAAGAGAACCCTACTCCACCTAAGTGCTCTTGTGAAACTAAGGAGGGGAATGAAATTGCAAAGTGAGCTTGCATACATAAAAAGGTAACTCTCCACCTCATTCTCTTTGCATTCTTGTGTGCATATGTATGTCTTAGTGTGCTTGCATGCATTCTTGATGCTTGATAATATGCCACTTGATCCTTGTTGTGCATTGGTACCAATGTGTTGTCTTGACTGACTATGGTTGTGGAAAGAGCCCATAAGGGTGAGGTGATGCCAAAAGTCCCTTGAAGAAGGTGAGGAGATGCCAAAAGTCTCATGGCATGGGTGAGACAAGGCCAAAAGTCCCTTGAATGGGTGAGGCAAAGTCAAAAGTCCCTAGACCAAGAGTGAGACAAATCCAAAAGTCCTAGAAATGGGGTGAGGCTAAACCAAAAGTCCCTAGAGCATGAAAGTAATCTTCACATGTGAATGTGGCATGAAATGGAATTTATTGCACACTTTATGCTTGTATGATTATGCATTTGGTATATGTATGCCTTGAATGTGGTGTGAATGAGTGTATGAGCTATTGAGATTCTTGGAATCTCACCCCCCTTTCCCCTTCATCTTTGAATTGTCTAGGTGGTATTCCAAGTCAAGGAGATACAAGCCAAGGACATTGAACATCTTTGTTTTGGTGTATTATATACTTTAAATGGTGGTTAAATGTCAAAGTAATGATGTATGTAATATTTTTGTGATGTAAGACCATGGACAAGTGTAAAATGATGTATGAATATGATGTACACTTTATATGACACTAAATCTCTAGTATTGTGCAAATTGGCTATTGGATGGCTTGATGTAACTATGCATAAATAGATGTTGAGAGACCAAAATGAGTTACATGAGGTTTGGGATCACTTGGGCAGCCTCTAAAAGTCATAATTGTGCTTTGAAACTTGCTCAAGGGGTGCCAAATTCAAGAAGAGGCCATTTGGTGCAAAGTGACTCTTGGTAGGAAGCAAAAATGACCATTTCATGAGGCTATGTCACTTTTTGTCCAAATGAACTCTTCTTGACCTGAAATTTGACATGCATCTAGAGCTTATTGAGATCTTTTTGAGAAGCTAAATTTGGTAATTTTTGGAGGTCTGTGGAATATTTAGCTAATTGTTGAAATTGGAAAAATTTCTGGTTTTGGTCCTTGGTACTGTAGCATCTGTCCGAAATTGAATTCTGTCACTCATGGGGAAAACGATGTCCAATTGCCACAAAATTTCATACAGAGAAACTAGAAATTCATAGTGACTTGTTCCAAATGGAAGCACCTCATTTGGAGTTCTAGAGAGGGAGATATGAATTTCTGAACATTCTATCCAGTATCAAGACCCTTACCCGACTTGATGTACTGTTCTATGAATTTCGAGACTTTGGGTACCTGAACTGGTCTAAAGCATTTTTCTCCTCTAGCTAACATCCACAGATTTCCATATTGGTATCATTTGCATGGATTGGATTTTTTTGGAATTAATTGGACATTTTCAAAGTTTGCCACAGAATCTGTGACAGCATCAGGAGGCAGTTTGACCCCTGGACATTTTCGGATGTCAAACGCCCTCTGTAATGGGTGTTATAGCCTGTACATATTTTTACTATGAAGTAGACATCCGTAGCTTTCTAGAATGGCCAAGAATGTGTGATTTTTATTTTTCTAGAATTAGTTATGATTTTTCAAAATTGTGCCAGAAAGGGGCCAAATCTGGCCGAAAATAAACCTCCATATTCTAAGTTCCATTTCAGTTTCCATGAGTTATGGGCCAACTTTGGTGATGTAAATGAGTTGTATGTATGTAATTAAATAGGAAAATGTGATGTATGAACTCATATGGTCCGTGTGACATCGAATGGAATTTTCATACGCTACGTAACGCGAAATAAGGCATTATTTTAATGCCATCTTCCATTCCCTTTTGTGCAATTCATCATGGGAAACTTAAAAATGATAAGAAGCAAGTTAGAAATATATGGTGTTACAATAAGTACCAAAAATAACTAAGTACATGCTTTTTGTTTCTTTTATATACTCTCTCTCTCCTTTTTTTTCCTTTATATTTCAACCCCCTCTTTCTTCTAGTAGCTTTTATTTTTAGTTTTTCATATCTATTTAAGGTGAGCTATTCTATTTTATAAGAAAAATAAAAAAATTTTAATGACTAGTTCAACCAATTTTTTTACTTGTCTAGTTTTGACCAGTTCAATTAGTTTTTGACTAGTTTGCTTGGTTTTTAATTAGTTCTTTGGTCGACTGGTTTTCTAAATTGGATCAGGATTTGGTTCCCAATCCAGCCGATTGAACTAGCTAGTTTGATATAGTTTAAGACCATTAGAGTTATATGGCTCATATCAAGTGAGATCTTGAAACCTAGAAATTAAATTATGAGAGTTGCCACTTAAGGGACCTAAAGTAGTTTAAATTTGCAATTTAAGTTCTAATAGACCTATATGATAGTAAAATGAGTTAAAATGAGATATAATGAGTTGCCTTGCATTTGAATTGATGTATTAGAGCGACTCCATCATTGTTTGTGTACCAACTCAAAAAAGATCAAGAAAAAGAGAAGAATTAAGTGGGTTAGTGGTACATCAAGGGTCTTATCTTTATAAGGTAGTTATCTCTTCCTATCTTGCATACATTTGGATGTATATATGAGTTGAGATGGTTGTATGTATGGTTGTTTAATGATTGCATTAACTATGTTTTGCATTGGCTTTTATCATGATTTTTATGAATATATGATGTTATGTTGGGCTCTCAGTAAGAGTGGTGGGAAATTGAGTATAGTAGTTCTTCCCTAACCTAAAGATGAGTCTGCCTAGTATATTTTCATTCCATGGCTAGATGAGAATTCAAGTTTTATGCCAATGTTCATGTTTAAGTTACTTGATGCATATAACCTACATGCTTGCATTTCTTCATGTGCATTCATTATGTGCATTGGCGTGGAATGAGTTTAGCTATTAAGATTCTCCTAAGAATCTCATCCTTTTTATTTCTCACTAACCATGATAGGAACTACAAGCAAAAAAAAAAAAAAAAAAGAACTAGAGAAGACTTGAAGTACTAGGACACTTAATAGGAAGCTTTTGATGTATTTATGGACTTGATGTATATTTGGAGACAAACTAGTAGTGAACCATCATGTATATAATGATGACATGTAATAGTTCTCTTTGTACAAGCTTGAGATTATGTATATATGTTACTTTGATGCAAAAGTTTATAATTAGAACGTGTTTTGCTATATGAATGATATATGGTTCTATGTGGCTTGTTGTAAGTGAGATGGTGAATTTTACAGGCTAGCCATATTTTTTATAATGACCTTTATAGAAATGAAGTATGAATTATTAAAATTTGCTTAAGGGAAAAGATTGCATATTAGGGCCTAAATAGACCACTTTATGACTAAAAATTGGTATAAATGAGCCATAAATTGCAACATTACCATTGACAGCCTTAATGACCTAGTTTGATGTTGAAATTTGGTGGACACTTAAATGACATATAGAGCTTCTAATAAGCTATAACACCCTGAAATTAATTCAAAATAATTATGATGAATTAAGGGATTAATGTAGGGGATTTGGGGAGATTAAGGAAAAGAAGGATTTCTAAATAAATGGATTTATTTTGGACATTTTGAGACAATAATCATTTTTAGCCATTGTTAGGTGAAGATATATTAATTATAGTTATAAGTTCAATTAGTGGAATTAATTGAAGGAAGATAGATATTTAAGTTGGGCCTTATGATCAATTCATTTATGTCATGACCCAAGTATGGAAGCCTACTCCTAGTTTGTAAGAAAGTGTAATCTCATCTCTAAAGGGCCTAACTCACATTTACATCAACTTAACCCATTAAACCTAAGGCCCAATAAGCACATATTTGAATCTAAAAGGATTTTGGGCTTTTGGGGTAAGCTCATACCCATATAAAACCTTAACATAGTTAGCTCTCATTCCCCATTCTGCAAACCATTCCATTTTTCAGCCAAGAAGTCTATTTTCACATAAGAAGAGAAGAGGCTAAGGTTTTTGTGTGTGTGTATATTTTCATCATTTTTCACTTCTAGAGGAAGATTTAACTAAGGTAATCTATATAAAACTTATCCCTCTTATTCTCTTCTACATTTTAGTCCAATGGTTTAGTGAATTTTTCTCCATCACCCAAATCTGAAACTTGCTTTTTGGGTGGCTTCATTGTTGATTTTTAGAGGTTGAGGCTAAGAGGGTTATTAGGTAAGCGTCCTCCCTTTATTTTGATGTATTTAATACTGGTTAGTGACCTTAATAGCTGATTTAGATAATGGGCTTTGTCTTTCTAAGAAAATATCTAGAATTTAGAGTGATATATTGAAGTTTCTAGTATGGGAAGGCTCACATTCAAAATTTGATTCATTGGAGTTTAGATGAGTGCTTCTTAAATGCTTAAGATGTTAGGAATGATAGGTGACTAATTTTGGTGTTTGGTGTTAGCTAAGAAATTGATTTTTGATGCATGAGGGCCTTTAGAGTGTGAAAATTCATTTTTGGCTTCAAAACTTGACTCAACTAAGAGAGGTAACTAGGGTTGAATTTTAATTCTGTGCATATGTGAATTATTAATATGATATTTGTTGCATAGTATGTTTTGATGTGCTAAATGCTTAGTTGGCTACTTGAATTGTTGTTTTTAGGACTATGAGCGAGTCTTTGGTGGTGCTATAGTGCGACTGCCACCTATGCATTGTGTTTTGATTGGACACTAAGTTGTGATTCTACTCATGAATGTACTGAGCTTAGGTTGTGCTCAATAAGGAGTTAACACTGTGGATGAGCCTTTCCTTGTGTTATTGGCCTTAAACATGATGTGTGTGATTGTTAGTATGAGATAATAGTTACTGGTAGCCGAACTAGTTCATTTATCGATTATGATGATGCTCTCAGTAATTAGGTTTAATATGCATTTCTACTGATTAAATTGTACATATGTATGGAATTTCCTTCGATTACTGAGATTCATATAGCATCTCATTTTATGGGCTAACAATTTTAGGTGAATGTTCCTTGGATAAGGAAAAGGGAAAGCAAGTAAATGAGCACCCCTGACTTGGAGGCCATGTGTGAGCTTTCTACACTATAGCCATTCTATTTGAGAGTAAACGCTATCATTTTTGTAATTTCATTTTGCATAGCATCATGGTGCACTCATATTGCCAAGTGTAAGTATTTTGACATCTTGTAATCAATGATGTATCTAATAGGAAGTTAGATTATGTAGTACTTGAACTTTGATGTATGTACTTATTTATATATGATATGAATTATTGTTGTTTGAGAATCATGACTCATTACTTGAGAGTATAATCATGCCTTGCAATGAATGATTACGTAGAATAGTGTTGTATGGAACCTTGATGGAATGTACATTAGGATGATGTCGTAAGTGTCTTTGGTGTCTCTTGCTGTTAAAATGTGTGATTGTGCTGATATAGAATGGGAACCTAATGATGTGATTTTCCCTTATGACCCTAAACAATGAAGATTATTAAATGGTGGTATTTGGAAGTTAGGAGGACTATAAAACCATGTATGTTAGTTAGGGAGGTCATAGAATTCATTTAGAGTTAGTGGTGTATGGCTAGGAAGTGAGAAAGTGAGGAAATATGATTAAAGGGGGATAAAGTTGTGGCCAAAGCTACTTAAGTCATAGCTAAGAGTCATCCAGAGGCGAGGAGCACCACGGTGCAAAGTGTTGAGCCACGACATAACATGAGAATTTTAGGTCCACAGGGTACCTGAGAGCAATCTTGCCATGCGAGGGAGTTCGCCATGATGAGCGTCAAGTGAAGTACATGGGAGAGTCCAAGAAGGCCTCTTGTTGCAATGAGACTTGGGAAAATTTTCCCTAGAAGTTCCAAAGAGGAACCTTGCTAAGGTGTGTGAATTGTTCAAGTTGCGACAAGGCTTAGGTTTTTAGGAATAGTAAGTTCCCACAAGTAACTTCGTCGCAGTGAGGGAGGGTATTTTGGTTTTTGAGCCCTAGTGGTCAGTCAAGTCGTGGTGTGGGCATACCAAGTTATGGTGCAGGTCTAATAACTTACTTTTTAGGTTCTAGTAGTTAACTTAGCCGTGGTGAAAATGTTTAAGTCATGGCCTGAAATATCAAACTCTTGTTTTTAGCCTCCAGAACTTAGTTTTAATGATATTAATGATATGTAATGACTTGGGGTGAGGATAGAATCAGTGGCAACATGAATCGAAGGACTTATTTGATAACTTAAATTACTTATAGGCTTAAATTATTTTGTTTTCTAAACAATGATTCCCAAGAATTATAAGGTTCAAATTTCCTTTGTATTTCCACTTCTAATGATATATTGATAATGATTAGCTCATGCAAAAGAGATTAAGGGTTAATTATGACCAATTAGTGTGATTAGTAGTTAGGGTTGTTACATAAGCAAAGTTTGGTATTTTTTTAAAATTTATAGAATATTTGATGAATTTTTAAATATGGTCCAAAAAGCTGAATTATGTAATTATTGTTCACTCTGCACAGCTCTTGGCTTTCATAACTTTTGAGGGGCCAAATGGATTTATTTTCACTTGAAATTTTTAAAGCATAAAGTTCAAATCATAAGCTTTCTATGGATATCTAATTTGCGTAAATTGAAGTATGTAGCCAAAGTTATTAATTTTTGAAATTTGGGACCATATTATGTCAAAAGAGGTCAAATTTGGTTATATAATTCCCTTATTTAAGACTTATATGAAGATCATGTGGGTCAAAACAAGTGTGTGTATGGAGTTTATGGATTAAAATGGCAAGAAATTTTAATTTTGACCCTTAGAGGCTCATCTGACATATGGAAAGCCTATAAATTTCTGTTAAAGTTTTGCTGTGGTAGCATTTATATTACATTTGAAAGTAAATGATATGAGAATAACCAAACAAGATATGTTATGACAATAGGCACTTAATGGAGTTCAAATAGCTTAGAAACATTAGCATATGGTGAAAAGCAGTTTTTGAACATATTCCCTTTTTGGTAGGATCTGACAATTCTTTGTAACATAATAAATGTCTATCCTAATAAGAACATCCTTCTCTAGGAAATTGCTATTAAGGATTCTAGTCCAGAAAATACTGTTAAAAAAAAAACCAAATTCCACTCTTTGTTTTGGAAATAAGGTTAACTTTTAATATTTTGCCATTAATGGCATTAAAATTTCACTATGTGGTTTCCATTCTTCAGGAGGAAGAATTGTTAGATTCATTAAATTTTTGGATGCTCTAGTGTCTATATAAGCTATTATAGAAATAGGTCTATCATATTTGCTGGGTAAAATATGCATTCTTTTATGTAAAGTAGTGGAGGCTTTTAATTTTCTTACTGTAAGTAGGGTTGAACGAAATAGATGGGATGTTCTAAGCATTCTTCACCTGTGCTTGTTTTAGAGTCGTCCTATCGAAGTAAAGCAAAGATAGTATCTTCATCTAATTCTTCTTGCTTTGAGAATATGGATTTGATATCTCATTGTCTTGGATTGGAACATTGGACTGGTTTTGTTGGATGAGCTTGACTATCTTCTTTGATTTTGTTTGGGCATTGTTTTGTGGAGTGCCTTTTCTTACCATAAAAATAGCAATAGTTTGTTTTCTTGAATATGGAAGCCCATCCTCTGAAATACTTGATTGGCCTTCAAGATTTGTTGGGTCTATAGTTTCTATAACTCTTTTTAAAATGAGCTCTAAAGAAATGTGACAAGGTTAATTGATAATTTCCCTAAGTGAGATTTTAGACATGTCTCTTTGTAAAGAGAGTATAGACTTTTGTAGCTCTAGCTGAAGCTCTTCTAAAAGTGAAGCAATAAAAATTTGCCTTAAATTTAGATCATTATAGCCATTTAGCATGTAATACTTCTTTGCCATTTTTTGGTAATGTCATTGGAGGTCTTTTCTATTAAGTGGGCAATACTTCATTTCAAAGTGTTATAACCTTTTTTGTTTATCGATAAGGTGGAAATTATCAATAAATTCTTTGTGGATCATTCCTCATATTGTTAAAGCACTTGGTAGTTGAGTAGGCTAGATTGCCTATATTTTCTTAGGCTTTAGAACCATTCTAGAAGAGTGTTCATTGGTCTAGTGGTACATCATCAAAAGTAAACCAATAGCTAGCTGTTAGTTTAAACTAGGAGTTTTGTTGTTCTGGAGGAGGTGGAGGATTTAAAGGATCCTTAAAATGATTATCATCATCCTCTACAAATGGTTCTTCATCATGAGGATGGTAAGTAACCATATAAAGTGCTGAAATGTTAGCAATGCCTTTTGTAGATTCTTTAGGGTCCATGAAAAGGCTTTCTTCAATATCTTTTAAAAATTCATCAATAGATGCATACTGAGGCATTGTGTTTTGGAATGTGGCAATGGGTTTGGGATCTTTCAGAATGTCTTGTTCCTTAGGTTGTTTATCTCTTTTGTTGGATGGCGGAGGAGGATTATCGCGAGGGGAAGATGGAGGAGTCTAAATCTTCAAAGATTTTTGTGAAGGTGGTTTAGTAAAAGGTTTAGAGAAAGAGGAAGATAATTTAGATGTTTGAGATTGCTTGGATGGTTGTGTGGATTTCTTAAACTATGTGAATAAGAAAAAGAAAAAGAAATTATATGCAGTTTCTTATATTTTTATGATTAGAATTTTTTAATTAAAACATGAAAAGTATATGATTTTTAATAATAATATAATAAGCGTATTGTTTCTACTGACAAGTGTATGACTATCCAAGTAAACTATATATTTATCATGTTATTATTAAAATATTATACACATATTAAATTTTAATTAAAAAATAAAAAATAAAGATATAAAAAACCATACATAAGTATTACAAATCTATGCCACCACCTTTTTGCTTTGGCAAACCCAATGCCTCTAGATTTCATGTGTAATTTTCATTGATCCTGATTTCCTCCGAAGAAGAAATAGGAAAATAAATGCTATTACACTTAGGTTACGTTAATATGGAGATTTCTTTAAGAGTTTCAAAAAAATTAAATTTAGGAAACTAAGAAATCTAAATTTGATATAAGCTTTTTAATATATATATATTTAAAAAATCTTAATTTCTCTTGAAATTTAGTTTTTCCTTGTATATAAATTTAGGCAATTAATTCCATATATATATATATGGGATTTCAGTTTTTTTTTCAACTTATTTTATTTTTTAATTTTTTGAATAAAATTTTTTAAACTAATTACCAGGGTATTTAATTCCTAACATTAAATTGCTAGTATTGTAATTAATTTAAAATCTTTATACCAAACTAATAACTTCCTTATTTGTCAATTTCAGGTAGGACGAATGATACGTAGAAATCGATGATAAGACATTTATTTAAAGTCATATGCTCAGCTTGTGACGAGGGATGACTTCCATCCTAAGGTTTTTTGTGGAGGGAAAAATATCTTTTAATACGGGTGCAATTTAGAGACGAAATGCACATTGAATTTTCTTATATAACTGAATCAATGATACATATTTTTATCAAGTACAGACAACTTTATAGCTACAACGATTTTTTGAAGAAATAAAATCATATATATATATATATATATTTATTTCTTATTGGACAAAATATTTCCCACAAAAACTTAGTTTGAAGATTACATAAGCTTGAAAAGGGTAATAGGCATAATTTAAGCATAAGACCATTTCTTTTCTGAAGAGGGAAACGTACGAAGCAAGAAGCAAAACATCTCCAGAAATCAAACAAGACACGTCTAACATATCCCAAGAACTGCAACCAAAAAAGATAGAAAAGTACAAAAACACATCTTAAAGACACATTAAAGAGGCAGCCAACTCCTAAATCCTTCTCGGTCAAAAGGTAGTCTCACAAATGTCCTCTTTTACATGTATAACTCTAAAGGATATTGCCGTAGATAAAAGTGAGTCATAGGTGTAAACAAAACAGATGACTAAAATGTTAAACTCTTACATTGTAGACAAGAATTTCTTTTATTCAATAAATCCAACTCCCACAAGGAGAGGGCTTCAAATTTAGCCTCTCGGAAGTCCACAAACCAAGGCCCAAACTCATGTGGAATTCTAATTTGACAAAATAATTATATTACAAATTATGAGGCATTTACTATGAAGGCTCATATTTGAACTGGTAAAAATTAGAAAAACCAGGAAGTTTGCTAAGTGGTTAAGAAAGTGTGTTTTCTATTTTAGACACTTGGATTGAAACTTTAGGACTTGCACTTAAAAAAAGTTTATTTTTTCAAATGCACCTTATCAACGTGAGGATGCATTTATAAAATTGTCAAGATAGAGATTTAATCTTTATTGATCTGCAGGTAAGCCCGATAATATCGTACATCTCAATATATATATATATATATGTATGGTAAAATTGACTTGAAATTAAATTAAAACAAATTGCTTTTGCGTCCACTCTAAACCTTCTACTTTAATAAAAATCTAGCATGCTTATTGAAATTAATCCCATCCCCTTAATTGTCCACAGAAGTGTTAGCTCTAGTCTTCAATGGACATCAGCTGTATTAAACTAAAATTTTTCTTCTCTATTTTTATTTTTACAAAATATTGCTACATATTGAAAATTTTGAGATATGATTTGGGAGTGTGTTGGCACAAAAAAATTATGAACTAGAGGCTAGGCCAGGTAAGGGAATTAGTCAAGAAATCCTAGTCAAAGAGATAGTAGTTGATATAAAAGCTAGCTAAGGCCTCATCACCAGTCGAGAACCCATGTCATATTCAGCATCTTTGATGGGGGTAGTTAAACTCCATCATATTCAGCATCAGCCACTATGCACACATGAATACGATAAATGGGGGACATGGCCTAGTGGAGAACATATAGAACCACTGGGGAAGCTATAAATGAAAGTGAAAAACACCATGCAACACGTAAAAACCTCTTAAAAAACTTGCAATTAAAACTTTCTTTATTTTCAAGTTATTTATAAACTTTATTCATAGCTTTATTTACAGTTTTTTTATCACTTTATTTATTGTTTTTCAATCTAGTTTTCAATCAAGTTGTATTCAGTTTCTTTTGCAATCTTCTTGTTTTTAATTCAGTGTTTGTACCTTCTATTGTTATTAATTTAGCAGCTATTTTATTTACAAATTCTTTGGCTCTATTACACTTGAGTATTTAATTCAAGGCTTAGCTATGTTTAGGACTTTGGAAGACTATTCTTTTAAGAGAATTGTGTCATAACTCCTCTTCTTACTCCAAACAAGGACCGATGGTTGGCTTTTCAAAGCTTAATTTTATGGCATAGTCACGTTGACTAAGCAACCAATCCCCCTTCAGAAAAGTTTACCAAATAGAGGAATAAAATTTTTGACATTAAGTCTTTATTAAATATGAGAAGTGTCATTAAATTCACAAGGCATTAAATCACTTATGATGAATTTAGATAATTTACAACAATACTGAAGTTTTATCTTCCAGAACATTATGCACAAAACCTAAAAAAATTCCGCAAATAATTAGCACCCTAGCGCATTTTTACCAAGCTTTTGTTTCTTTAATTTAGAGAAAGGGCAAAAATTTAACGATTCATATGCAATTTTACTTTATGTTGTTATAGATAATACCAAATATATGTAAACATGGACGCAAAAGACATAAATGTTTGTAACAGTAAAAGTGTGCTTTCTAGCCCCATGAATTAATGCTATGGCATCATCACATGCGACGCTCACTAATTATATTTCGCACAATTAATATTTGATTTGACAAAAAAAATTATAATCAATATTAATATTTCATGCTTCAGGACAAGGCGATAAGATCGAATCTTGCTAGTCTCCCCTCAAAGAGCACTTACATATTATGTTGATATAGATAATATCAAGTATACGTAAACATGGACGCACAATGACATGAATGTTTGTAACTGTTAATGTGTGCTTTCTAGCATCATAGATGTTATATTTCTCTTAATTATTAATCTTTCATCCCCCAGGGCAAGGCGATAAGAACGAATCTTGCTAGTCTCCCCCCAAAGAGCACTTAATATTAAGCAAGATTATTAGCTAGTTGCTTAAAACTATATCAATCTACTACCCCCACAACAATATTTTAATATAATAATATATTAAAGTTGTCGCCAGCTACGGAGGGACATGTGAGTCCAAAAGATTAATGCTATATTCACGATTCTTGTTTTAAAAAAATTACAAATTTCTCTGAAAGATTATCATTAATTTCTTTGAAGGATTATAACATTTATATAAAGAAAGGTACAAGAATAAATTGGTAGAAGAGACCGATATTGTCATAATCATTAATTTCTACAAATTCCTAAATATTAAAAGACATATGAGAAAGATAATAAAGAAGGATTAAAAGCCTAATTAAAATGGAAGAACATGGCTAAGAGTGAGAAAAGGGTAAAATAGGAGAAAAATGGGCTAGTTTAACCATAAAGTAAGAAAAATAAAAAATTTAGAAAACATAAGAATTAACATCAGAAATGTATATCTCTTATCATAATATTATAAAATAAGGCTAGCAGGTTAATTAGATAAATCCTTGATGGTGTACAGGTTAAGACTCCCGGTGGCAATATTTTAGACCAGACCTTTCCAAACTTTTTAAAGTCCCTATAACCTCTAAATAGATATTTTTAACAAAGAAGAGAGTCTCAAATTTGCTATAGAGTAGTTAGTTTCTAAAAAGACCAAAAATTAAGTTCAAATGGGGGAATTAAAGTATAAGGACAAAATGATCATTTTTTAAAAATGTTATAAACCTTGGTATATATTTGTGTGTGTCCTACCTCATCTTTTCTTCCTCACATAATTGACTCAGGCAACTCTAAGGACATTTCCATGGTGGAGTGAAGGAGGAGAGAGAAGGAATAGTAAGCCAAAATAGGCAAAGAAATATGCTAAATTTTTCTATGATTCAATTATGAAACTTTCTCTACCCTTCATGCTCTCTTTGATGGTGGGTTTAGTTTTTATAAAGGGTGAGTTTTGTGGCTATCAGCTTGAACAAAGAGCTTATTTAAAGAAACAAATTATACCAAAGGAACATACATCAAGAGAGCTTCAAAACAAGGTATAATTTAACTATGAAACATTTATATTTCTTGGAACCCTAGACCTCTTCATGCTCGGCCAAGAGAAAGAGAAGGGAGAATACATGTATTTGATGAAAGCTTGATGAAATCAAGGGTTTAGAAGAGTGAGGAATAAGAATATGCAAAGAAACTCACCTAGAAACTAAGATAAGGCAAAATAGATCCACTTAGGTTTGAAGTTAGGTAATGAATATTTCAAAACCTTAGAGGAAGATTATTTGTTTCCTATAATATCATGATTAAAGTAGAAATGAATCATGAATATCCTAAATACCTCAAAACCCCTTCTTAAACAAACAAAATGTTAAGGTTGAGGCAATAGGAGGGTGTCTCGGCCAAGGTAGGAAAAAGCTTTTAGGGAAGTTTTTAATTTAGTTCAATGAATTTCAAGGCCTAAGGGAGTAATATAGGGGCTAGATGAACCATTGGTTTAAAAAAAAGAATAAGATTTGATGATTTAAAAATATTATTCTATAGAAATCCTAATGTACCTTATGAATGGAATGAGTGATATGGCTAAGTTTTTAGATTTGTTTTAGCCATGAAAAGTGAGTAAAAATGAGATAGATGAATGATGGAATTGCTACATGAAATGTAGTAAATGGGAAGAGGCACCTTGAGACATTCAAAGTGATAAAAAATTATACTCTAAGTTCTAATATGTATATATATTGATAGAATGAGACGGAATATGTTTTAATTGATTGTTTTGTATCTTAATTGATGTATTTAAGCCAAACTAGTACAACCACACCGTTGTGTATATGTCAAACCAAGAAAAGTTAAAAAAAAAAGGAAAAGAACAAGTGGATAGTGCTTTGATCAAGATTTTTGTTGTAACATCTAGTATTTTTATATTAGGTAGACTCCTAGTTGGGGTCAAATTAAAGGCCTCACATGTTTAGAAGCCCAATAAGATAAGGAATTAGGGCTAAGAATTAGTTATAGGCCAAGTATAAGCAACTGCAAAAGGTTTCATTGAATAGTGACATAATATAAAGAAAGTTATGACAAAGGGTACTCTGTATCCATAAGTGGGCTAAAATTTTCAATTAAAGCAAGGTAAGGTATAATAAGAGTAGAAGATTAATCATGATGTTAAGAAATAGGGTTAGATGATCACTTACGGTGCAAAAATAGTGCCAAAGTGGTTATATATTGCTAAACAATGAATCAGTGGCAAAAATCATAATTTTAAGCAAAATTTTAGAAACTCATAAATGCCAAAATTAAGTGCACTAAGATTTTTAGAAATTCTAAAAACCATAGAAACTATCAAAATCAATTAAAACCCTTACAACACGTAAAATGAGCTAGATAATTATGTGACTATAAGCAAAGCCATTTTCACTAGTTTAAGCTATTTAAATCTTGATAATAATATTTTTATGTGAATGATTACTTCAAATTGTGTAAGGGGTAATCAAACCTTGAAAAATGAGTCTGAATGGAACGATTTAATACCTAGGAGAAATATGGTCTTTTTGAAAAATTATGAAGGAGGCTTATAAGGGAAGCCACCAAGTCATCTTCTTTTCCACACCACTTTAGAAGGTTGGAGAGCTATTAATGGCAGCACACACAAGGGAGGAGAGAGAAAGAGAGAGGTTTTAAACTTCGTTTTGAGTACATAAACGACCTTTATTTTTCCTCTGTTAACTACAAAGATTATTCTACTCAAAGAGAGCTTTCTAATGGCAAGTTTTTCTTCATGATAGGAAGAAGTTTTGGTTTGACCAAGTTAAGAAAAGTGCTCCTTTTGGAATTCCAATTGGTTGGAATTTATCTACATGAAAGGTGCTTCGTATTAAGTTAAGTTTCCATCCAAAACACTTGAAAAATTTTGAGTCCTTTGGCCCTTAAAGTTTTGGCCATGAGAGAGCAAGTGATGAGGGAAATTTTTCTTTACTTAATCTTCGTGTATTCAAGGGTTTTAGGCTATAGGGATTTCATATTTACCATTAGTTTGCATTAAATCATGAAAAAGAACAAGTTAGAATCATAAGAGTGGAATTTCGGCCTAAGCAAAAAGATGGATGGAATTTAGTTATTTGGATCCATATTTGATGTACTTAGATGTTTTAAGATGCAAGGATCATGAATCTAGGCTTGGTTTGGCTTGAATCTTGAAAAACTCCAAGTTAGAGTATCATGAGCATCATTTTGGCTTTATAGGAAATGGACCACCTAGGGAGTTATTTCATTGATTCTAAAATTTTATATGGCCTAGATATGAAATACGAACACTAATTAAGGCATTAGAATGAACTTAGGAACTATATTTTAACATGGGAAAAAGTTAGAGTTCAAGATTTGCTTAAATGGGGCAATATAATTCTACGCATGAATAAGCCTTCTTGTGATGACTCTAATGAGTTCTAGTGAAGTTATATAGATTATATATGATGAGATTTTAAAGCCTAGAAGTGAAATTTTTGGAAGTTACCCCTTGAGGTTGAAGATTACATAATGAATTCCAAGGATGTCAAAAGAAAAAATATCAAATGTTTAGTGCCAATGACCATATGAATAGTAAACATGAAATTTGTGGGTTGAATTATGAATTCTAGAGGCTTAAGTTTACCTAGGATCCATGTTTAGTAAGATCCCTAACCTAAAGCCTAGGTAAAGGACAACTTGAGGGGAGTCAAATCCCAAAGGAATTTCACAAATTTTAAGCCACCAAATGAGTTAAAAATGAACATAATGTTTGATGTAAAAATTACATAGAAATGTGCCTCAAGGGGATGTGAAAATGAGGGTTCCAAGTGCATTTTGAATGGTCTAACTTATAGTTCAAAAGTTATAAAAGTAAAAATTTAGCAAGCATGTATAGTTCAAAAGTCATAGAAGTAAAAATTTAGCAAGCACATGCCTTGATTGATAATATGTGTGTTAATCTTGATGTTTTTAGGCCAAACTAGTAAAGATATACACCATTGTATATGTGAGATTGAAGGAGGATCCAAAAGAGGTTAAGAAGAGTTTGGCATTGGTTGTCTATATCAAAGTAGTTACTGATTATGCCTAAAGTAGTTATTTAAAAGCAGTATGAATCCCTACTAGCATGATATGCTATATATCATTGTATATGTTTTCTTTGTTTATGAGTTGGGCTATATTATGACCATACTATGATTTTCCATAGAATTTAATTAATTAATTTTTACCACTGATTATTGTCTTAATTGATAAACAAAAAATTTCCAATAATAAGATAATTATTCTTGGAATGAAATAAGAGTTCATAGATGAGATGTATAGATACTAAAAGGAATAAAGGAATGTTTTTACAATTTTTGAATCCATATATGTTTTTATGAGTAGACAAGGCTCATAAATGGACTTAGATGACTAATAAAGAGCTAGTAAGCAAAGATGTTACACTTGGCTTTATTAGGTAGCTTACTCTTTCTTCCTTGCATGCATTTAGATGTAGTTGACTTAAGATGCATGGTATGTATTAATTGTTTTATAGGTTGCTTGAGTTTATACTTGAGTTAGCTATACTAGTATGAGTTTTATGTATATATGAGATATGTTTTTAGCTCTTAGTAAAAATGACAGTGAATTGAATGCAATAATTCTTCTCTAGCTTAAAGATGAGCCTAATTAGTTTGTTTTATGTCATGATTAGACAAGTTCAGATATTTTATACTAATTCAATGTTTTATGTTATTTTATATGGAAATAACCATGCATGCTTGCATTTTATTCTTGAATTATTTATTGTATGCATTGGAATGATTGAGCACTGTAATTGAGATTCTTCCTAGGATCTCACCTCTTGTATCATACTAAGCATGGCCAAGTAAAGTGCAAAACAAAGAAGATGATGAGATAAAGGCCTAGAGAGAGTAAATCTATCAAGAGATTAGTCTAGGAATTTGATGATGTATATGTAGATATATAAATGTATATTTTGATGTAATATAATAGCAGCTTGTGTTAAAGCGTTAGACCATGAATATATGACCATTTGATGTATATATGGGATATGGGAACATGAATTAGTATATGAACTTCCATGGAATCTACATGCATATCTTCAAGTGGAATGGTGGTTTTTAGATGCAAGGCAAATTTCATATAATGAACCATTCATAAATGAAACATATATAAGTTGCAATTTGCTCATGGCAAGAAGTGATAGGCTCGATTGAGGAATTTTGGAATAAAAAATTTTGATTAATTAAATCATAAAATGTCCTTTTGCCTCTACCTGCATTAATGACCAAATTTGGAGTTGAAATTTGGTGAATATTTAGAAGACATTCAAAGCCAAAGTTTGTATTTTTTGGAGCTTTGTAAAATATGGGATGAATTTTCAAAGTTAGCTTTAAAAAGCTGTTATGGTATGGTACTATTCATTTTACACTAGATCTAGTTTTTATGGGTTTTGAGGGATTAAATGAATTCAATTTGACTAAAAATTTTTATAGCAAAAAGGTTCACATCATAAGATTTAAAATGGCATCTAAATTACTTTAATAGAATTGTATAATTTAAGTTATGAATTTTTGAAATTGAAATTGATAAAAAAAACCATTTTTGAGTATTGAAGGTGTATTTGATGAATTTAGTAATTGAAATTTCGTTATTAAAAGATTTGTAATGCATACTGTCATATAAATAAGTTTTCAATTGTACAAAATAAATGAGATATAATAGTTTGCAACAAATATTACGCTTTATCTAATATCAATGATGAATACTTAATAGATTAAATTTATTTAAGAAATCCAGATACTGCAATAAAGATTAGTTCTATGAAAGATTTAAAAGTGGAACTTAATGAAAAATTATTTGATACATCTACATAATTAGTTTTTATCAGTTTATTCTACTTATTTAAGTAGACTGAGATCAATCCAAAAGGAATTCTAAAATATGAGCAAATTTCAAATAAGGTGTCAACCATGCAACCTCAATAAATTAATTTTCTAAAATAATGCTCCTTGAAGTACTAAATTATTTCTCAAGTCTTATAATTTATAGGAGCGACAAAATTAATATCTCAGAAAAGGCTTGCTAGTAACTTAATTAATTAGGTGGGGAAAAGAAAGAAGCTGAAGGTGAAGACAACATATATATAATGCATAATAAATGATAGGAAAATTTAAAAATGTGCACGCAGCCCTTCGTTTGTAAACATCTTCAACTTTAAAAGCAGAAATTACACTTTCATCTTTTAAAATTTGCTAATTTTGGGCTTAATTTAGGGTTGGGAAATTTCATTCATGTGCAAGAAATTTTATTTTAAAAAAATATTTGAACGGCCATTATCAAATTTTAGGCCAATAAGAATTGAACATGTTTTGTGATAAAGGACACGGTGTAAAGTGGCATTTCTGTTAACGAAAAATGTACAAAAAATTTAAAATTCTAAATGGTAAAAGCTTAGAGCATTAACTAGCTTTTAAAGTTGAAAGGGTTATTTGCAAATAATCTAAATTTGAAATGGTGCATTTGTAATTTTCCGCAAGTAATAAGCATAAAAAAAGTGTCCAATGTGAAACTCACTAAAATTATTTAACACGTCTATATGAGTACTCTTTATTAATTGGTATAATTTATGTATTTACATAGAATGACCAATCTATAACCTTACCTAATTAGCTAGCAACACTTTAGTTTTCCCAAAAGAAAAAAAAGATTAGTTTCTTAAATCTTTTTTGGAGCTTCATTGTTCCCTAATGGAAGGATAGCTAGTAACATAGCATCGGAGGCGGAAAGAGAGAACCCAAAGAAGTAATTAAGTTGGGTTTGTGTAATTATAAAAGCCTAAAACCATTGACTGATGTTTTTGGGGAAGACAAAGAGAACACCCCCAACGTGTGAAACAAAAAGGGCCTTCTTCCTTGGCCCACCCTCTTTGAAAATTGAAAGTTTGAAACAACAAATCAACGGCAAATGCTCGTCATCGCATCTTCTTGGTAACATCCGTCTTCTCTGGCTAGTTCTAACTCTCACCTCTCTCTCTCTCTCTTATGTTATAAACACAAACCCAGATCAGTGCAACTGAACTCACATGCTTTTTTTGTATTTGAAGTTCGAGAGTCTATGATTCTTGTGATTTGAGTGCTGCAGATAGAGGAGAAGCTGCAAAGTTATGAAGAAGAAGAAGAAGAAGTTAAGAGTTGGTTATGATGATCCAAAGCTTCAGTTTCGCTCCTTTGTTTATCTTTCTTGTCATGTTGGCTACAAGATTTGGTTTTGAGGAAGAGGAACTCAGTTCTCTGGTGGAGAATTCACCAGTCAAAAGAGATTTAGAGGCGTACATGGGAAAGCCAGGCATTTCTTCACCTTCATTGTCTTTTTGGTATTTTGTTTTTTTTATCATTTATATGTTGCAATTTTCTCTTTATATGGAGGTTTCAATATGGAATTAATTAGTGATAGTCAGGAAAATATTTTTAACTGGCATTTGTAAACGAAATTTAGGGCTCCAATAGTCATCAAATTAAACCAATTAAATAAAATTTGGCTGGTTTTCCGAGTCTATCCTTTCATGTTGTTCTCTTTTTCTCTTTCATTTTTTCTTTGGGTTCTAAATTAAAGTTCATAATCATGCATAAGAACTGCGAATGGAATAAAATTACAGTAAAAGTTAAGTATAGTTTTAACGCATATGATATCAGATTTTTAATAAAAATATGATAAGATAATTTTTTTACAGCTACATGTTTAAATTTTTTAAAAATATTTAATCCACATATTTATTTTTATTTGAGAATTTGATAGTGAGTACTTATAAAATTTTATCTAAACGCAGTCCTAAAATTATTTGTCTTTTTGGTTGAGATTTGAGCAGTGAGAAGGAAAATTGAATATTAAATTTTTGGCTTGGAAATGAAAAATGTTGCTAAGAATAGTAATTTTGACTCTTCAATTTGCAAGCCTTGTGGACAAAAAATACTAACTAGGAAACGGTAAAAGATACCCACTTTCTGCTAGAAGACTAAACTTCATTTTCATGATGTGCTGCTTAATTTTCCGCCATCAATTTGTTGGTAACACGGCAAATCAATTGATGCCATAATTTATCATATCTTCGTAATTCTTCTAGCAAGCAACTTAACCTTAATTATTTTCAAAACCTAAACTCACCTAACTCTGTGGCATGTTTATAAGAAATATAATATAGTTTATATCCATGTTTCGTACTTATTTTTCAATTGATATTAGGTAGAGATCTTAAACCCGTGAATTTGTCGTGAAAATCAAAACATAAGATAGCAAAATGAACAATTATTGTGTATTAGTACATTCTAATTTATTAAATTATTGCTACCCCATTATAGAATTTGGTGGGGCTGCATCGCCTTTGATATTTGACGTGGAAACTACTACCATGTTCTCGGTGTCAATATTCTTGAATTTTGTTTTTCACTTTATCTCAATATATGTTGATATATCTTATAACCTCTTCGAGTCTTAATGGCGTTGGCAGGATATATGCCTGTCTTCTATCAAGATAGAGAAATATTGTCATAATTTAAACACAAATATGTTTTCACCTTCAATGCATGATGTAAACAAATTTTACATTTTATTGTATAAGTTTTTCACTATTGACAACTTAAGCTATGTTTGATGGGAAAAACAAAGATAAAGGTAAAAAAAAAAAATTATCAATTTCAAACACCACCACATTAATGGGGCTTATTCTTATATTAAATCTAGTATATCTGCATGGAAGTTTGATTTACATATTTATTGATAGATTATAATATCAGTATAAAAACATAAGAACAAATTAATTAATTGATGATATATTTATGGTTTAATTAAATTTGTTAAAACTTGAGTAAGATTAACATTAATGATAACTTATAATTTAACGATTAACTTGATCAACCTTACATTTTATAAAAATTATTTAATAGTGTAAATATAATAAATGTTTGTCCGGCATTACTCCCCAATTTTATTGTAGGGACTTATAACATAATTTGATAGGAGAAAGAAAAATAGACATAGAAAAATGATCCCTTTTTCTCTTTGATCAAGTTCTGGGTGTCACAATCACTTATGGCCATAATGGTATGTACATATTTTATATATAGTTATCTTCTAATTAAAATATACTAAATGTGGCTTTTCTTTTTTGATACCTAATCATAATGTTGCAGTAGGTTTTAGATTTTGGAAGTATATACAAATAAATTTCTTTTGTTCAGTGGAGCGAGTGAGGAAGAGGTAACCCTTTTCAAAATTCTACGGCTTGCATTACGCCCGAGAAAGAGTTTGTTGACTATCGGCTTCTCTGTTGATATTATATATAATATTGTCTCTCTCATGCATTATTTTCACTCTTAAAATTTTGAGTTTTTTCAACGAAGGTTCAATTCAATGTGCAATTAGAATCTTCATGATCAACGTATTGTTAGAATTAATTGACAAACAAATCACACCTTAATTACATGTACAACTTATTTTTTTCTTCTTCAAATGTCCAGCTGGTTTGCAAATATGAAGGCGTCTTGTACTCAATCATTTATAAGTGAAAAAACTAAAGAAAACGATTTAGTTAGTGATATAATCAGCGAGTTATGTTGTATCTTTGAGTAATACTTTATAAGTATAATTAAGGATTGAAAAACTTAAGTGTTAAATTATAAATATAAATTTCACATCTTCGGGTGATTAGAGCCAATGTTAGGGGCAAAATTTGATCTAATATATATTATAAGAGGAAAATAAGAATATTTTATACTTAGGTGGTGCTTGACATGTAAATACACTAATTTTTTAAGCACTCAAATTTTTTATTAAAAAAATTGAATAAGATATAGGGAAAAAAATCCAGCATCCCTAAATTAATTAAAATATATACAGCACATAGAATTTAAAATTTTCACATTTATATTCAAATATCTTATAATTAGGTTTTTAGTAATTTTAAAAAATAAAATAATTATGTATCAAACAGCATAGTTATGTATGCTAACTTAAGGGTTGATAAGTTAATAAAATAGGGTAATTAAAGACCAATTCGGTACAATTTTTTTTCCCCAACGTTTGGTATAAAGTTAGAGACACTCGAGAATGTATATGTTTAGTACATTGTTATATAAAATGTATGAAAGTTTTAGTTGTGTTAATTTTCTAAAATATTATTTATATAATTAAGAATCTTAAATAATATGAGACTTTATACCTTGGCATTATATGCATCCAAGACACACCATGGATTTTAAGATAACAATGTACGGAATGATTTTTCATTAGTAATGTGAAATTAGGTGTAATATCACAAATTTGAATTATAATTTTTTCAATTTTTTATTAACTAAAGTACAAAAATATTTCTTGTGAATATAATAATCATGACATAATTGTAATGAGGAGATGGAGAAGCCGTGAATTCTTTAATTTTGATGTGAGTGACATGTATTTGACTAGAATAAAGAGGTAAATTAATTAATGAAGTGTGCATATATTATTACTATGTATCACTCTACCACAATTACAAAAATATACATAAATTTCGTTATGAAAAGTTCGATTTTTTGAGAGATTAAATTCTTTGTGATTGAATTAATTGAAATCAATGTGTATGATATAATAAAACATTAATATTTACAATTTTAAAAAAATCAGTAATAAGATAATTGGTCAATCCCTCAGGTGGCAGCATTATCCAATATACAGGGCTACATGATACATTAATGCCAATTGTTTAAACCTTGTGGTCTAATCTCAATAAATATAGGGATTTGGAACAAGCGTTTAAATATTGAACGACAAGAATGCCTTGGAATTTTGAACTTGATTAATACTTGTTGAACTCGGTTTTGTTTATCTTTGACAATTTGTTCCATCTCTTTCACACATGCATGTATTAATATTTCTTTTCTCACTTTTTTCGCTGTCTTGTGCACACGTACGTGTAGTTAGGTTTCTTAAACTCAAAGGGAATTGACTTTATCATTTTTTGAATGGACCTATATTGGTTCCACCTAAGTAACGGTCGCTTGGATGCGTCGTTCGTCTCAGATGGTGTTTGACCCATTTAAACAAATAAGTTCAGGATGTTATAAATAAATAAACATGTTTGGGCAAATACATTTCATTTAGGCCTCGTCAATTTTATTGGGAAATTTTTTTTTTGACATAAGTTTCATTGATTGTTTTTTTTTTTACAATCGAAAAGACCTGTTGACATGTAATTTTATTCTTTTTTTTTTGTTATGCTAAACTTTTCAACAATTTAAATTGCACCTCAGTTTTCATATTTTGTTAAAAAGTCAAGCGACGAGAACTTTTTCAATATTTGCTTCAATATATTGTAACCAGCTTTCTCATATGACTCGCCACCCACCAGATAGGCGCATAGGCCGTTGCGACCACATATCCCACAGTGGTTTCATACCCAAAGAATTTTAAAAATGACTTGGGTTTGTGAACGGGCTTGGACTTGTCACAATACAACTGGTATGAGAGTAAAGCGACACTTTGACCTTGTAAGCTTGAGTCCAAACAAACCGAAAAACGTAAATATGACTCAATTTTTTTAAACAAAAAACATAATCATTTGCTAAAAAGTTGACAATTTTTTTGTAAATTAAACTTATAAATTTGCTAATCTTTGATAATAATCGGTCAATGAGAATTCAGCTCTCCACATACAGAATATTAGAGTTAAGCTTGATCAACATACATAAGAAACATAATTAATTCAAAATAAAAGACCAAAAAGATGTATGACTGTAAATTCAAGGGAGAATTATGCTCAAGGAATCAAACTTAAAAAAAATTATTTTGAAAGAACTGTTACAATTGTTTTATAATTGATTACTATTGATTTTAATAAAAAAAAATTGAATCTAACGATAATAGGTCATTTAAAATAATTTTTTTTAATTTTAAATTCTCCTTTATAATTCTTCCTAAATTTAACTCATCAACTACCAAGCTTAATTTTAAGAGAATTAGTTTGCTTTGTTGATATCAAGGCAAGCTTAAGTGTCTAGTGCGTAAGGCGACTAAATTGTTTTGGAGCTGCAAAGAAAGCCCCTCCGGGGGCCGGGGGGTGGAGGAGACAAAGAATAAGAAAAAGAGGAAGAAGAAACTGGTGAATTATATAGACCCAGTGAATGGATACTTGAAGACAATTTGGTAAGAATGCTTTAAATCAGCAATGTATATGCATATTATTCAATATGAATTTGAGATCCCATAAGAGAATATCAACTTTCAAGCCAGGTTCTTCCTTAACTGCATGATTTGAAAATCCACCTATCAATATTTTTTAGCTTCATGATTTGAAAATCAAACTATCAATACCTTTGAAATTCAAAAAATATATGTTGATTTATATCCTTTGAAGCGAATGCCTGTATTCATATATCGTAATTCCTTTGGACAGGGAACACCATTCACTTGACAGCAACATTATGAAGGTCAAAAAACATTGTTCACTTAATGAAAGCATTAAGGAGGTTCGAAAACACGTTCACCTAAGCAAAGCATTTTGGGGACAAACATGCGTGTCATGTCTGGATGACATATTGCAAGCTTTAGTGAAAGAAAGATCATACTTCCATGTGTATCAAGGTTTTTAACCTAGAAATCATTTATGATCCAACAAATGTAACTTTATTATAAAACATGTTTGGAATAAATACTATATTTATCTCTATATCATCTCCAATAGTGTACTGAACAATCGTTGTAACTTTCCTCTTATTTTTAGTAAACAAAGAATACATTGTAACCTTATGAGCATAATCTGTAAAATTCTGAACCTAAATTGCAACTTCCAAAGTCAAAATGGTAACTTATTGTAACTTAAAACTAGAATCCAACACAGCCTTTCAAATTTCATAAAAATATATTTGGATAGAGCAATAAATATTTTCACATAAATAATTATAATTACCTTACACACTATTAAAGCTTATACGAAAACTATCGACAAAGTCTGTGACATCTTTAAAGTCATAGAAGAAAGATAGATATATGCTCTATCATGTGTAATTTTTACTTAGTTCAAAAGTCCCAATTTTCCAAAATATCTATTATAATCAAGAGCCAGTCCAAACTTATTTTCTACTCATTACCCATAACTTATTACATTTTATAACAACTCCTAAATGATAGATCTAACCTTAGGATATCATATATCATCAGATGAATTTCTACCCACGGACTAGAAATTCAACCAAAAAAAATATGAAACTAAGTTATTGTGAGTTCAAATTCTCTCGCTAAACTCAATGTTCATTCATCTGGGGAAAGAATAATGAAAAATTTTTCTCACATTAATTCGATTTGAATTACTAAGAGATATTTCCCTCACTAATTCTTTACTAAGAAAGTTATAAATCTTGAAGCCTAGATGCTTAAATCATTTTCTTTTCTTCGTTCTTTTTGTCACTCTCTCTCGTCTTAGAAGCTTGCAATGCCTCTTCTCCCTTGTAAAACTGTTGATAACGTCAATTGGGGTTTTAAATTGTGCAATGCGGCTGCAATATTACAGATGTGGCCTAGCCGGCATTCGCATTAGTCTGCAATTGTAGAGGGTTCAGATATCACACTAACAGACTGCAAGATAACGGTGTTGCAGTCGCAACGGAACAATGTTGTGGTTCTGTTGCAGCGCACCATATAAAGCCAGAAACACAGTAACACATAGAGCTTTAAACAAATAGTCGGCCCTAGCTTTACTTTCCCAAAGCCAAACAACAAAAGAGAAAAGCCAAGAAGCAGCAACAGGCCAACAACAACTAGTAGAAGAGAACTCCAATTTGATGAATCTAAAGTTTTGAGATTTGAAACCATACCTGAAGGTTGAAGCATCTGAAGTGGAGTCGGTGATGTGCACACTTGAATTTGAAAAGAGAAGCACCCAAAGGTATGCACATCTCCTTCTTGCTCTACTTTGCTCTTTTCTTCGTTTTGGTTCTTTTTTTAGCTTTAAAGTGGCAAGTCAAAGCCAGGGTCTTAAATTGTTGCAATGTGGCCGCAATATTGCGGATGCGGCCACATCAGTCCGCAATTGCAAAGGGCTCAGATATCACACTAACATATCGCAAGATAACGGTGTTGCAGTCACAACGGAACGACGTTGTGGTTCCATTGTAGTGCACCATATAAAGCCATAAACATAGTAACACATAGAGCTTTAAACAAGTAGTCGACCCTAGCTTTACTTTCCCAAAGCCAAACAACAAAAGAGAAAAGCCAAGAAGCAGCAACAGGCCAACACCAACTAGTAGAAGAGAACTTCGATTTGATGAATCTAAAGTTTTGAGATCTAAAACCATACCTAAAGGTTGAAGCATCCAAAGCGGAGTCAGTGATGTGCACACTCGAATCTGAAAAGAGAAGCGCCCAAAGGTATGCACATCTTCTTCTTGCTCTGCTTTGCTCTTTTCTTCATTTTGGTTCTTCTTTTAGCTTCAAAGTGGGAAGTCGAAGCATTAAATCAGAGGAGTAGTTGAGATTATTATAACTTTTGCTTCTATTTTTTTTATCAATAAAAATTTTAAATTTAAAATAAGTACAAAATATAAGTAAAGTAAAAATTATTTGTCGATGCTTTCTCTCACATTGTAAAACGAGGTTGGACGAATGAAGTGCATTGACTTAGGATTAGAAGTTTATCTATTGAATTTGGCAAACGCGTTTTGGATTAAGATTAGAATATGAATTGATTAAATTATTGAATTGGTGACCACGTGTCATAAAAGATGTATGTAGATGTATGTTGAGATTTGTGTGGATCAATGGATGATTGAGATTTGCTAAGCCTTCACATGATAAAGAAGCTTTGAACATATTTTTGAGATTTGCTAAGAGTCCCTTCATGTGATGAAGAAGCTTTGAACAGATTTGGACATATGAGGGACAAGATACTTTATTTTTGCATTTATTGTAGATGATACAATTGAAGGAAAAAAAAAAATGCAAATTTTTTAACGTTAAAAGCTTCTATTTTTAACTTTAAATGAAGTAGCTAATTATTTCTATTATTTTGAGTTTGAATTCTTTTTATCTTTTTTTAAAATTTTTATTAATTTTAAAAAGAAATAAATGCAAAGTATATATGAAAAATTGAATTGATAATGACGTCCCTTATTTGTCTGAATGCGCAGGCTAATGTAGTGATGTCCCTTTTTTATTAGGACAAATATTTGTTATCAGGTTCATTGGATGGCACAATTAAGGTTTGGCCTTATGTTGAAGTTGGAGTTTTGAAGTAATATATATACTCACAGTGAAGAACACGTAAGTTATTTTACTAGTATTTTTTCTGTGCATAATTAGGATCTAAATTATATACATGTCTCAAATATATAAATTACTTAAGTGATAAGTCTTACATAATATATTTATTTTTTAAAGATTGATAAAAATTAAATTAAAAAAATAAAGAAATTTAAATTTATTTATTTCTTTTAATTATATGTTATATAATTATTTAGAGGATTTGAATTTCGTGCCCCATTAGTATAAGTGTTTTTATAGCATTTAAGATATCTCTTCCTCATTTGAATCCCTGACTAATAGGATGGGATGCTTTTGCAAAAATTAATATTTTTATTCTGATTATTAGGCATTGGTTGCAATTAATTAATGAAACCAGAACATATCATGCAATTCAATTTGATTTGATAGACAAAACAGAGCACCATCGTGCATTAATTAGCAGAGTTTTATATTAATTTTATTTAATTTTTCATGAATGGATAATTATGCTTATGCTTTTACAAGTGTATGAGGAACATCGTTTGGTATATAGAATATTTTTTTAATAAAAATAAAAAATATTAAATAAAATATAATTGAATTAATTATGTTTGGTATGATAAAAAAAATACCTTGTTTGTTCAATATAATAAAAATAGTAATGAAATAAAAAATAAATAATAACAAAGGATCAAAATGCCCTTAGATTAAAAAAATGTATAAAAAGATAAGAGAAGATCATGATAAAATTATTCTTTATTTTTTTTCTTAAAAATAAATATACTATTTTAAATTTTAAATTATATAATTTTAATTATTTTGTGTGTGTAAGCAAATACCCTTACATTTTATTTTACAAAAGAAAATATCATTTACCAAATTTTTTTTTACTTCTTTTCTCCTTTTTTTGGGTCTTTCTTTTCTTTTCTCTTATCATTGTGCATCATCTCTTTCTCATCCCTGGCCTTCTCCATCTCCCTTGCATACTTCCACGTTCAACAATTAAAACTGAATCCTCTCCAATTTTTAAATATATCTCTTATTATTAATGAACTTCAAATTTTTATTCTAATTTTGTTTAATTGATTAATTGTTTGGTTATTCAATTATGATTTTAGTCTTGTCATATTATGTTAGATTACCAATTTCATTTGATCAACAGGTACTATAAAATATAAATAATGTTGCAAAGAGAGGAATTTCCAACAGAAAGATTAGAAAGTGCTCCTAGTGATGATATCAGTTGGCATTTTGGAATACTTGTAACTGGAAATCAAACCAACATAATTTGCAAACTCTGTGGGAAAGTAACAAAGGGTGGAATTACTCGATTGAAGCAACATATTGCTCATTTTAAAGGACAAGTGGCTGGTTGTCATAGAATTACAACTACTATTCAGGAAGGTATGATGAAACTCTTTTTAGATAATAAAGAAAAAAATGATTCAAAAAAAAAAAGAAAAGAAGAATTTGAAGCAAGGTTAAGAGGTGATGAAAATGATGAAATAGAAGCATTTGTTGATGAGGAAATGCAAATGAGGCATGCGACCCAAGAAAGTATCAAATCACGTCATGAATGGGAAGATAGACAAAAATTTAGATAGCATACCAGAGGAGGGAAAAATGTGTATGAAAAGGGTGGAAGCTTTTATGCAAGGGGAAGAGGATCAGAAGATATTGCCTTTAATTTAAGATCTTCAAATATTGATCATGTGAAGAGTAAAAGCAAGAAATAACAAAAATTTCTGGTGGTTTGATGAAAACATTGAGGAAGAAACTAGGAGAAATAGTATCAAAGCTTATTATATATGAGCGTCTTCCAATGAATTTATCTAATTCTTCTTGGTCGCATAATTTAATTACTGCAGCTGCTGAGATAAGTATAATAGGGGTTAAATTCCCTACTCCTTATGAGATTTCAGATGTGTATTTGGAAGCTGAATATCAATCCACGAGGGAATGGATAAATGGGTTGAAAGGTGCATGAAAGAAAAGAGGTGTTACAATCATGTATGATGGTTGGACTAATAGCATTAGTCACATGCATATAATGAATTTTCTTGTCTATTGTAGCAGAGGAACTATTTTTCTAAAATCAATAGATGTTTCTTTTATTGCTAGTAGAAATGCTAATTACTACCTTCAGTTACTTGTTCAAGTTATAGAAGAAGTTAGAGAAGAATATGTAGTCCAAGTGGTTACAAAGGCAGCTGGAAAAAAATTGATGGAAAAAAACCACATCTCTATTGGTCGTCTTGTGCAGCTCATTGTTTAGATCTATGCTTAGAAGACATTGCAAAAAAGAGTAATGTACAAAAGATGTTAGAGGATGCAAAGATGATAACATCCTTTATATATAATCACATTTGGACTGTGAATTTGATGAAAGAATATACTGGAGGTAGAGATATTATTCATCCAGCCATTACTTACTTTGCTACACAATTCTTGTAACTACAATCTCTTGTGAAGCAAAAGTAAGGTTTGAAAAATATGTTTAACACTAAAAAGTTTAAGAAGTTTAAATTTGACAAGGATAAATCTGGACCAGCACATGATGTAAGAAAAATTTTTTTGGATAATGACTTTTGGATCAAAGCCAATAAAATACTAAAAGTATTTGAGCCAATTGTTAAAGTATTAAGATTGGTTGACGGTGATGAGAAACCAACCATGGGCTTTATCTATGAAGGTGTATATATAACAAAGCTATTTATACAACAAAACAGTCGTTATCACTCAACATATAATGACATAATAGATAAAAGGTGAAAATTTCTACATGCCGATTTACATTCTACAGGCAAGTCTATATATATATTATGTTGTCACAAAAAGAGAAATGTCAGTGTATTGACTAATTAAGTCTATTTCTTTTTATTTTCTAGGTTATTTTCTTAATCCTTAGTTTCAATTTGGAGTTGAGCATGGTCATTCAATTTATAAAGAAACATTTGATAGAACCAAAAGTGCAATCACTAAATTAGAAAGAAATATGGATGTTGTAATTAGAGCACTAAATCAGGTTAGTTATTTTTGGTATAGTGAATATTTAGAATATATTATTATATATTTACATTAAATTTAATATGATGTTGCATAGTCAATACTTTTTTGAGACAAGAGAGAGAACTTTGGAATGTCACAAGCTCAAAGAGTATGGTCTCAAATGGATCCCGGTAAGATATAATTTATTTTTTATCTACAAGTATATATGGTGCAATATGTGATTCTATCAAAATGATTATTTTTATTATAATTCAAAGTTGACTAATTTTTTATATTATTTGTTTAAATAGCTGAATGGTGGATGATATATGGTTCATGTGCTCTTGAACTTCAAAGCATTGCGATAAAAATTCTGAGCCAAACAACTTTAGCTTTAAATTGTGAAAGGAATTGGAGCATATTTAGCTATATTTATACAATGACAAGAAGTAGACTCAAGTATAAAAAATTACAGAAACTTGTGTTTACCTTTTATAATATTAAGTTAAAAATGAGGGAGAATAAAAGGCGTAGTCAAGAAGAGATAGAAAATAGTTTCAATCTAATTAATCTTAATTACATATTCTAAGAAGATGGTCCCTTGTCTCCATGGATTGAGGAAAGAGAAGGCCTATTATTGGATGGACTTCAAAATTCAGAATGGCTCCCAAGAATGGATACTGATGATGAAGAGGTAAAGGTTGATGATGATTCAAGTTCTCATGAAGGTCATAGTTAGGGTGGTGATGGTGGTTTGAGTCCACCAAGCAATAATAGTGGTAGTGATGGTGGTGATGCAGCAAAAAGTGATCATGACATAGATAAAGATAGAGAACAATATCCATATCAAGACATTCCATATACTATGCATGATTTAGGTTTTGTTGTTGATATGACATCTTTTCAGGATAGAGGCTTTGGTGATAATAGAAGAGGTGGTCATCAATCTATAAGAGGTGGAAGGTAGCAAAGTGGTGTACTAGAAGATAGTTCTTCCTTTAATTTTTCATAAAGTTTTAGTGATTTTGGCATTGGTGGCTTGTCTCAAAGTAGTCAAAGTTACTGTCCCCTATTTTGTCAACAACCTTTTTATATTTCACATGATCATTATCTAATGATGCAAGTCCCACCATATTATCAACCTTCAATAAATTATTAAGAGCTTTATTATCACTAAGCACTAAATTTTCCTTATCAGCAAATAGAGAATATAGGTGGAGGATTTTTTGATTATGTTTTTGGATAGAGAACAAGACAAGGTGATAATGAAAGTGAAAGTGGGAATTATGATCCTCCACGACATTCTACAATGTGGTGATTCTAATTCTCTCTTTGTAATAAGAATGTAAACATACTTTTATATTATCTGACTTTTTCTTTTAATTTTGTCAAGTAGCATTGATATGCTTGTATATTATCTAACTTTTTCTTTTAATTTTGTCAAGTAACATTGATATGCTTGTCCAAATTTGGCCTAAGAGGCATTTAAGAACCACCAAGAACCAATGGGAAAAAAAGCCACCTAAGGTAAGCAAATATGAGGATTTTACCTATGATGTTAATAAAATCTAATTCTTACTCCTTTTTTTTTTTATTTCTATGATTTTGGCTTTCTAAAAGGAGAATTTCTTGGCTAAAACATTAGAAGAAGAGGCTTCTTCAAGGAAGTTAAATATATCATATTAATTTCCATTTAAAGCTTTTTTAATTGATACATAATATCATGTAAGAATTCTGCTTCTACTTGTTTCTCTATATCTTTCTAGGTTTGGCCAACCTAAGATGAATATGGAAGGAATTAGTTTTTGAGCAAAGCATGATAGGAATTAGGGTTTTGAAGTGTGAAGATTAAGAATATGTGATGGTTGTGTCAAGCAACCTCAAAAAACTAGGTTAATTAAAGATTTGTGGTTAATGGTACAACCTAGGTCATTTTTCAAGGATTTTTTCCTTCTAATTATTTATGAAAAAGTTATCCTAGTGATATTAAATGAGAAGTGTTTGAGGGGGGTTTTGAATAACTAAATTTTAATTGAATTAAAAAAAAAGAACTAAAAGCTTAAGATTAAGTGATGGCAACAATTAGGCAAAGTTGGGTAACTAACTTTCGAAATGACTTCCTAGGATTCAATTATTCTTGCTTCCTTTTAATATACTAAATATTAGACTTAAATTCTTCCTTCTTAGTGTATTTTTTATAAAGATTCTTGAATTACCATCCAAGACTCAAACTACTACTGATCAAGGCATTTGTAACCACAAAGTACCAAGAAAAATTAGCAATTTGAGTTAGGAATAAGAACATACCAAAATAGTACCTAAAATTCATTGAACAATGTGTTTAAAGATTGCTAATCAACCAATTAGATTAAAGGTTTCCTTAAGTACAAACATCACATAAAAGTCCAACCACTTAACATAATGACCATTGCACTAAATAGCCTAAGAACAAAAGGAATTAACTAGAAAATTGGTCAGCTATTAAGTATGGAATTTTTATAATCAAAATGTGAAATTACAATCAAAATATAAAGCAAATTAATCCAGTACATTTAACCCACCAAATTGTCTATTTAACAAGATAAACCTAACCAAATTAAACAAAGAAATTAATGCTAAAAGTAAAGAATGGAGAGAAGAGAATTTAGCCAATTTGGAGATGCATCTTGGGGCTCAAATCTTCATCCATGGAAGTCACATTCTCAACTAGCTATCTAAGCAGATTTAAGCTTCCATCGAAGAGATGGATGGAGGAAAATAGGAGGAAGAACCCATGACTTTGAAGCTTGATGATGAATGAATAATGAATCAATCCTTTTTCATGTCCTTAGAGCTCCCAATCTGTAGTGTTTTGCCTCTGCCCAAACCTTTCTTTTTTTCCCCTCCTCTCACATGCTCTTTCTTATATGTATATGTGTGGGCCCCATTATAATGCTGATGAGTTTTGAATATATTGTAAAATTTATCTATGCTTCCCATGCGTTTCTTCAATCATTCTAATCACGTTTTACAGCCTACATGAGCCTCCTCTTTTCATGCATCCATTTCAAAAGCCCATGCATATGCTTCTTCAATCATCTTCTGGCCTCTTCCATGTCAGACCTGATGAACCCGTGCCAAATATCATTCTCTTCCATGTCAATCCACAATCATGAATTTTTTCTCTCATGCATCTTCTAAAACTTAAGCGACCTTTTGTGTGTTTCTTCCACAAGAATATGTGTGTCTCATCTCTCTTTTCTTCACCAAAACCATGGCTCTCATCCTCATCTAGCTCGTATGTGATTTTGTGAGCATGAATCAGATCAAAATGTATGTGATAGTCATAGGTGAGCTGGAGTGTGTGTAGCTACATGAGTGTGCATATGTGTATGAAGTTACGTGGATGAAAGTGTGAGTATTGGCTGTGAGTGCGTGGTTAAAACTGGAAGCCGTGCATGTGATTCAAACTATATGAGAATATGGATTAGTGATGTGCTTCATGTAAGTGTATTGCTAAGCTTCCATGTGCTTTGCCTCCTCACCTGTGTGTTTCAGCTTCTTCTCCTTAAAAACGCAAAACTCTTCATGCTTCTTTCCATGTGCTTCTGTGTTTCTCCTTGGACCCTAAACTCATGGCTTACTCCTTATGCTCTCCATCACGTGATTTGAGTGTGTTTGTGTTAACCTGTGGATGTGTGTGATTCATGTGGAATGTACACTGTCCGTGTGTTGGTGCCTGACCATGTGTGATTCCTACGTGTGAGTTAATGCATGAATGAGTATGTGGCAATGGAGTGGGCTGGACGTGTGGATAAGCTATGGGTGTGTAATATTCGGTTCTCTGAAAACAAAAAGAAATGCAAGAAACGTAACGTACGATTTCTCCGTAAACGAACAAAATTTATCAGATACAAAAGCAAGTCCCTTAAAATGGCTTAGTTAAGGTCCCAAAAAATTTGGGAAGCATTCTAAACTCCTAAAATTGAGAATCTCAGGCTTAGACGAAAAGAAAAATGAAGCTAGAATGAAGAAATAAAATGAAATGAAAGGTTGATGAAATGTAAGGGCACTTTCGTCATTTTGAGCAAATTTTGGAATTCTCATAGGAGGGCTTTTTAAATGAAAGTTTTGAGTTCTCCAGGATTCTCAGAGGCCTTGAAAACCATGGGAAGCCCTGGGACAGTTAAAACCCCTCTGGTGGATGTTTTTCAATGTTGGTGTATCCGAACTTTGACTAACTCATTTGGGAAGGTTTTAGCTCTGATTTGAGTGTTTTCAAAGGAATTCTACTAAATTAGGAACCCAAATTTCATAATAAAAAAGGCGGTTCTAAAAAAGGAGATAAAACGAGTTAGAAACAAAAATGCCAAAAACAAAGGGCAAAATTAGATTTTTTAAAAAAGTGGAAGCTTCTTGAACACTCTTTGAGTTTCTTATTTCTTCTCCCTTTCATGTGCATGACCCATTCTGCCCAAAAATGAAAGAAAACACCAGCTCTCTTAGGCACACCATAAAGGAGATGAAAGGAGGAGAAAAAGCAAGAAAAAGGTAAGGAATTTCAGGGATTTTCATGCTCCTTCTTCCTCTAAACTTGTTCCTCTCCTCTTGAGCTTTCTTCCTACAATTTTATTGAAGTTTTTGGATCTATTTTGGGGGAAGAATAGAGAGGAAAATTGGATTTGAAGAGAGGAGGACATGGAAAGTGAGAATCAAGTAAGAAAACAAGGAAAAACAAGGTAAATCTTCCATTCCATGGTAGCTACTTCCTCCCCCTTCTTCTCCCTATTTCACTCCATGTATGTAGATGCAAGAGGGCTTGAATTTTAGGTAGAACCAAGGGGTGAAGTCTATGAATTTAAGGGAGGAGAGTAAGAATATGCAAAGAAATTCAGAAAAGGCCATTGATTTTCAAGGTGGCAAACTTAGGGTTTTATGGGTCCCTTGAAAATATGATTTGATGTAATTATTCCTAAGCCTAAATGAATATTTAAATGAGTTCCTAAGATCCCTAGAAGTCTCCCCATATGCATCCTCCATCAAGAAAACAAAACAAACATCCATGGAGGCCAAATGCTACACAGTCTTAACCTAAAGGGGATGGGACACCTAGGGAGAGTTTTCAATTTTTTTAAGCCCATTTTTTAGTCATATATGATGAATGAAAATGAGGGAAAACCTTGGAAAAAATTTAGGAGGCCTAGAGAATGAATTAGTGTCTTAGGTTCCATAATATGACCTAAAGAAGCAACATATAGTTAGGCTCTTTGTTTTAATTATGTGATGACTCTAAGAGGCTTAAAAGGAGTCAAGAATCATATATGAAAGGAAAGAATAGAGCCTAGAACTTATTTGATGGGTTTTGCTTCATTAGGTACATTCTTGGAACCATAAAGGGGTTAATAGACTAAGTTAGTATTTAAGAAAGATGTATGGCCTTAGAATTAACTCCATGAACCTAATTAGCTTTCATATAATGTGTCTCAGCCAAGAGAAATGATCTCCACCTTCTTGGGTGTGTGAGGTCAAGGGAGAGGACTCAAGACTCAAGGAAAAAGTGTGTAAATGCAAGCAAAGTAGCTCACTCCTCCTTCTCTCATGCACAAATGTATGCTTGGCTTGTCTTTGAATGTGTGTATGTGTGTTTTAAGCCATGAAAAGTATTCTAGCATGATTTCATATGCCATGGTACTATGATAATGCATTATGTTTTCAAATAATATTTGTTATGCTTGCTTTAGTTTGCTTGAGTGTGGAGAAGCCAAGAACCCTAAAATTTGGTTGAGACAAAGTAGAGAGTCTCCTAAAAGTGAGATTAACTCCCAATAGTATGGTTAAGTTAAGAATCTCTTAAAGAAAGTGGATGAGGCAAGTCCAAAATCCATAAGCGAATAGGTGAGGCTAATCCACTTATTTGGCAAGCCTATGTATGCTATACACAATGTGTTCAAATGTCAAGAATGTTTTATGAATGCTCACATATGTCAATATGTCTATGCATGTATTTTCAAGGCTTGTTTGCATACTTTATGTGTGATTGAAAGGGAGATTAGCTATTGGGATTCTTTGAATCTCATTCCCTCCTCTCCAATGTTCTAACATGATAGGTAGACCAAGAGAGCAAGGAAATGGGATCTAACCATGTGAGAAATGAAAGTTTGATATTAAAGTGCATGGATTTGGTTACTTTAAGGTCTTATGAATGGAAAATGATGTAACCTATTTTTGTATATATCTTATGACCTTATGAACATGTATAATTATGTTAATGTATCATGTACAGATGAGAAATTATATTATGTGAATAATAGAATGTAAATTGAGCATGTAATGGCAAGCTTGGTGCTTTGATGGCTTTGTGCAATTGTGTATAAATGGAAGTGGAATGGCCAAATTGAGATACATGAGGTTTAGGACCATTTGGGCACTTCATATAAGTCATATTTATACTTTTAACCTTGCTCAAGAGGTGCCAGACATCAAGGAAAGTCATTTGGATACTTTAGTATCTTATATGGAGTAAGAATTGACCGTATTGAAAACCTATACCACTTTTTGTCCAAATGAATTCTTCTTGATCTGAGACTTGCCATGAAATTAGATATTATTGAGAGTTTTTTGGGAAGCTAAAGTTTAGAATTTTTGGAGGTTTATGGAATATTTGATGAATTTTTTAAGTTAAAAAAATTTCTGAAATTGGTTCAGGGTACTGTTCACTCAAGGGGCAAATGATGTCCAATTGCCACAAAATTTTACAAGAAGAAACTAGACATTCCTAGTGACTTGTTCCAACTAGAAACACCTCATTTGGATTTCTAGAGAGGGAGATATGAATTTTTAAAGTTTCTACCTAGTATCAGGTGTTCAGACAAACCTTAGGTATTGTTTGATTAGTTTTTGATGTCTAGACATGCCTGAATTGGTCTGAAGTTATTTTTATCCTCTAGCTAACATCTGTAGATTTCCATATTAGTATTATTTTCATGGATTAAATTTTTGTGAAATTAATTGGATATTTTTAAAATTTATAACAGAAGCTGTATCAGTACTAGTAGCCAATCAGACCTTTGTACCTTTTCAAATGTCAAACATCTTTTGTGTTATGTTTTATGGTTTGGACATATTTTTAACATAAAGTAGACATCTGTAGTTTTCTATAATGTTAAATAATGTATAAGTTTGATTTTTTTAAAATTAGTTACAATTTTTCAAAGTTTATGACAGAAAAGGAAAAATTCTGGCCAAAATAAAAACTATGAATTTTATGCATTCTTTTGCCTTGCACAAGCTCTAGGCTAATTTTAGTGATGGAAATGAGTTGTATCTATGTAATTAAATATGAAAATATGATACATGAGCTCACATGGTCTATGGGACACCGAATAAAAAATTTATACGTAGCAGAACGCTAAAATACTCATTATTTTAGTTGATTTTTCTTGCTTCTTCATGAAATATATGATGTGAAACATGAGAATAGCATAAGATAAGTTAGGAAATTATGGTATTACCTTTATTGATATTAGAGCAAAGTTCCAGGCTCTTTCAGGTTGGATTTGGCTTGAGGATGTGGTAACAAGGCTATGTAAAGGTTTGTATAGCTATGTAGAGCCTTGTATGAGACATTTTGGATGTGTGAAAATAGTTTATGGCTATGTTCATGACAAGTAAGTTGTAGAATGGTCTTGGAGTAGATAGTGAACATTGGGAATAAGTGGCCTCTAGAATAGCTTAAGTAGAACTAAGTGATTCGATGGCTAGAGCTCTATGAGACATGATAGTTCGCCAGGATCGGTAATAAGCTCTAGATATAAATGATGAGAAAAGACCTCATTGATATGAAGAAGCTTGCTAGAGAGAGTACCTAAGGCCTAATTCTCCTAGGTAGTCATACTCAGACCATTCCGAGGTGTCCTATGTAATGCAGAGACAAGTAGGATGCAGTGCAGTATGAGATAAGATTGCGACTGCACGGGACTAATCTAGAGGGGAAGTGAGAAAACAGTCACCCCCTAGCCACAACACCCAAATGTCTAGATAAGTTTTAGAGCCCAAAAGGATAATTCCCTCAGGCTAGAGGTTTGAGTTACAAGCTACACTTTATAGAGCCCTGACAACCCGAAGGTGATAGTTAGCTATGCATGAATGAAGCAAGAGGTAGAATCCTCTAGCTTGATAATAGGCTAGACATAGAGACAATGAGGCTCAGGTTGTAGCTAAAAAGATGACGTTCTAATTCATTAAGAAGTAAGCCAATTAGAGGCCATTAGCTGTGGCCAATTATTCTAGGAAGCAATGAGGCAATCCAGAGGATTCCTCACCGCGGCTAATACTCAAACAAGAAACTAGGGTAAACCTGAGGCTAATTAGCCGCAGCAAATGATGTGCTAGCTGTGGAGAATATCAATATGAATGCCTTGTTCGTCATATTCAGGCCAACTTGAGAAATAAACTGATAAGGGATCAGTTGTTCCATAGAGAGCGAGAATCCCTAGTATAAGTAGAGAAAAAGAGTAGTAAATGGTTGCGGAAAGTTAGTAAGAAATCAATGGGCAGTTGAGACTGAGAAAAGAGCTAAACATAGAGAAAGTTAGACACGAGGATGATAAAGTTGTTGAAACCCGCCTTTGAGGTATTGACTCCAACCTAGGGTGCTACCATGTGAAATACTAAATGGCAAAATGTTAATGTAGCCTTGAAATTAACATAAGGTAAGGTTACCAGTAGTGAAGAATATAGTAAGTGCCCCAGAAGGGCGTACCCTATAGGTAATGCCTAAAGATGAGTATGATTAGCCCAATGATAGAGGCCTAGAAAAGAATGAGGATAGTTAGAAAGTGCCAAGTTATTATAAGCTACAGGTTTGAAGCCTAGGCTGAGTATAAGATAAAGCCTAAGGGGAAGTGACCAGTAGCATCGTTCAGGTGAGATGTGTAAAAAAAGGCAGTAATTTGATTGAAAGCTTAGTGGAAGTTCTCCTTGGATAGAGAAAGGAAAGATAAGACATCCTGAGTTGGGGAGACCACTCAGTAGTGGTTAGCAAAATCCCCCAGATAGACTCCCCTGAGTTGTAAAATATAGTGATAAGGGAAGTGAGGAAGAACTGAGAAACTAGCCATAAAAGAGATGCCTTCGCTTTAGTAATGACTAAATGCATAGACTAAGCCCAGAAAGGTAAATAGATAGGGGTTTGATAATTAGTCAGATGAGCTCCCTAATATGAGAATGATATGAGATTAAGGCACATGAGTGATTACAATGAATGGATTTAGGACCAAGAGAGCAAAGAAATGGGAGCCAACCACTTGAGAGATGAAAGTTTGACATTAAAGTGCATGGATTTAGTTATGTTAAGGTCTTATGAATGGCAAATGATGTAACCTATTGTTGTATATGTCTTGTGACCTTATGAGCATGTATAATTATGTTAATGTATCATGTACAAATGAGAAATTATATTATGTGAATGTTAGAATGTAAATTGAGCATGTAATGGCAAGCTTGGTGCTTTGATGGCTTTGTGCAATTGTGTATAAATAGAAGTGGAATGGACAAATTAAGATGCATGAGGTTTAGGGCAATTTAGATACTTCATATAGGTTATATTTATACTTTTAAACTTGCCCAAGAGGTGCCAAACATCAAGGGAAGTCATTTGGACACTTTGGTATCTTATATGGAGTAAGAATTAACCATATTGGAAACCTTTATCACTTTTTGTCCAAATAAACTCTTCTTGATTTGAGACTTGGCATGCAATTAGAGCTTATTGAGAGCTTTTTGGGAAGTTAAAGTGCAGAATTTTTGGAGGTCTATGGAATATTTGATGAATTTTAAAGTTAAAAAAATTTCTGAAATTAGTTTAGGGTACTATTCACTCAGGGGCAAATGATGTCCAATTGCCACAAAATTTTATAAGAAGAAACTAGACATTCCCAGTGACTTGTGCCAACTAAAAACACCTTATTTGGATGTCTAAAGAGGGAGATATGAGTTTTTAAATTTTTTGCCCAGTATCAATAATTCAAACAGACCTCAAGTATTGTTTGATGGGTTTTTGATGCCTGGACGCGCTTGAATTGGTCTGAAGTTAATTGTTTCCCCTAGCTAACATCTATAGCTTTCCAGATTGGTATCATTGGCATGGATTGGATTTTTTTGGAATTAATTGGACATTTTAAAAATTTATAGCAAAAAGTTGTATTAGTACTAGTAGCTAGTCAGACCTCTGCACTTTTTTGAATGTCAAACATCTTTTGTGTTATGTTTCATGATTTGGACATATTTTTACAATAAAGTAGACATCTGTATCTTTCCAAAATGGCAAGGATTGTATGATTTCAATTTTTTTAAAAATTAGTTATGATTTTCCAAAGTTTGTGACAGAAAAGGAAAAATTCTGGCTAAAATGGAAGCTATGAATTTTATGCATTCTTTTGCCTTGTACGAGCTCTAGGACAATTTTGGTGATGGAAATAAGTTATATCTATGTAATTAAATATGAGAATGTGATACATGAGCTCACATGGTCCACGTGACACCGAATGAAAAATTTATACGCGGCGCAACACTAAAATACTTATTATTTTATTTGATTTTTCTTGCTTCTTCATGAAATGCATGATGTGAAGTATGAGAATAGCATGACATAAGTTAAGAAATTATGGTGTTACAAAGTGAATTTGAGTGAGTGGATAAAATAGTAGTGCCTCATGGAAATGATGCTTCATGTGCATGATGAAATGAAGTAAGTGGACTCGTGTGTGTGCATGAGTGAGCTAACCCGAGCTTCTCTCTGAAAACTGAATTCTCCTCCCATGTCTCTAATTGGCTTCTATGCCTTCATGCATTCCATCATTACATGTAAGAGAATCCAAGTGTGAATTGAGAGGTGTGTGTGCATATGAGAAATTTTGGTGCTTATGTCCATGTCAGACTTAGTAAGAGAGAGCCCGTGCCTTTTTTAATCCTGTGGAATGTGTTCTTGGCCTCCCAAGCTCATGTGTGTATTGCTACATAGAATAAGACCAATGAGAGTTCGAGAGTGGATGGCCATGTGGATGGTTAAGAGAACTTGAAGAAGCCCGTGCAACATGGAATGATGAATCTGCTCCTTTTGCATGAAAAGTCCTAAGTCAAAATAAGGCAAAATTAATGGCCCATGGAATAAAATTATCATCTAAAAACAAATATAATAATCAAAATCCTAATTTATTCAACAAAATTCCAAAAGATGGGATTTTATTTCCTAGAAAAAATAATATTCAATTAAAGCTTAAAGTGTCAATCAGTTTATGAATAAAAAGTCCAAAATTAATGGGTAAAAATATAGAAAATATGTGAATTATCAATATCCCATTGAAATTAAATAAGAAGCTATGGAATGCAAGATTTGATACCTAGGGTATTGATTGCACCTTAGAATAGTATTTCAAGCTATGTAAGAGTATAATTGAATTAAAAAGAAGTTAAGGAACCTCCATAAGTGTTAATCTCGCAAAAGAAATGAGCAAAACTCCATGGAGGCCTATTAGAAGGCATGTCTCACCCTAGGACAAGAAATGGTACCAAGGGAGTTATTTGTTTGATTATAAAGTTATAAATGTTCTAGATCTGAATTACAAACACTAAAGGAATCATTAGTTTGAATTTAGAAGCCTTATTTTGAAAGGTGAAAATTTAGGGTTTATTTATGCATAAAGAAATAATTTAGTGTTAGGTTTCTTAAATTAAGTTTATAAGGGCTTTAATGAGTTCTAATAGAGTCATATAACTTCTATTGGATAAAATCTTAGAGCCAATATATTGAATTACAAGAGTTGCTTCATTATGCCACTTAATTGAATCATATGTGAGCCTAAAAGTCCTAACTAGCTTGTATAAGGCTTAAATGGGAACTAGTATGGTTCCATTGATAATTTTATGCTTCCTTTAATGTGTCTAGGCCAAGAAAGTAAAATTTCACTCAAGTGTAGGTAAGAGCCTGAGGAACCAAGTCAAGGAACAAAAAGAAATTAAGCTGAATCCTTATATTAAGGTAGCTTTTCATCTATTCTTATATATTTATGTTAGTTGCTTGAGTGTTCTTTGATTGCTTGTATGTATTATTTGCAAATTATTTGTATTATTGATTGTTTGAAGATCATATGAAATTACATAACATTTGATTGCATTTGGAATTGGTTTACCTTTTAAATGGGTGAGGTTGTATCAAAAGTCCCTTAAAATGGGTGACGTGAGGCCAAAAGTTCCTAAATATGGGTGAAACTAAGACAAAAGTCTCAAATATGAGTGATGCTAAGTTAAAAGTTCTTAAATGAGGGTGAAACTAAACCAAAAGTCCTTACAGTTTATTTTTGCTCTTGGTGGAGCCATGTAATCCATAATGCATGAATATAAATGATATTTAGTTGTGTGATATGTATGCTTGCTTTCTTTGACCCTGAGCATGCCATATATGTATGTTTGAATGATGAATGAGCTATTAGGATTCTTCGAATCTCATTCTTTCTTCTATTTTCTCTAAACACATATAGGTAACTCTTAAGAGAGTAAAGATGGTGGGCAAAGAGCATAAGAAGAACCATTTTGACACTAGTTTGAGTTTTAATACATATTCTTGTACACATGATAATGTATATGTATATTTTGACATATGACCCTTCCCACATGCTCAAAAGTATGAGACTATGATGTACAAATCATTTTTGGATGTAAATATATAAAAGTGTGTCATTTGACCTTTTAAGTTCTTAAATTTGTAAGTGTATAATGGCAAGTGGTGATGTCATTTTGAGTTGTATAGTTTTTGAGACATGTTAGACTAGCCATATATGCTGTATTTGCCATTTAAAACATGCCAAAATGGAGACATGGCATAATATTACTCAATTATAACCATTTAGAGCCAAATTTTGCACTTTTTAAGCCATAAAAAGTCTATCAAGCAATAATAGACCAAATAGATGAATTTTGAGTTGAAGTTTGGCAAGCATTTAAAGCACTTCTAGAGCTTTCCAAAGAAGCAAAGAATATAATTTTTGGAGTTCTATAAAATTTATTATAAATTTTCAAATTGGTTATTTTCTGCATATTTTCTAGTTTATTGTTCATATAGTTCTAGTTCTGTTTTTATGAGTTTTAATGGACCAGGTGGCCTTGTTTTGACATGAGACTTTTCCAATAGATATTTCTTATTATAAACTTTTCATATCCACTAAGGCATCATTTGGTACGTGGGATAAGCTAAGGCTGGAATAGAAAAGGGAGTGGGAATCTTTATTTTATCTGTTTAGTACATGGAAGACTCTAATCCTCTGGCAACTTTTATCCCACAAAATTAGGAATGTTTTATCTTGAATAAAATGGAAGGAAAGGTAAACTAATCCCAGGAGAAGCAAAATTAGTGACCTTTCTACCCTTGAAATAGCCACACATTTTCTCTCAAGTGTGATAAGGGATAGACCTACATCCACCGATAGAACTTCATCGTACACTTCTTGCACAGTTGGTCAGCCATTGTCTTCTATCACAGTCTTCTCCATAGACCAGCGTCTTCAAGATCTGGTGATACAATAGTGAAGAAGTTATCATTTTGGTGGTTGATTGGGTTTTGACAGTCACGGTTGACATCGCTGCTCTGGTTTGCTTTCTTTCTTTGATCCTCAGTGCTTGGGTGTTGAAATTTTCATTTAAACAGTATATGAGATTGAGGTATATGAGTTAGCCTTTTAGTAAAAATTTTTCATTACTGCGTTAGTTTGCTACTGCACATGTTATTATTTTGTATGGTGTTGCCTATGCTGGTGCTTCCCTTGTGTATTGTCACTCTAATAGTTTGAAGCCCACCATGTGTGATTTGAGTTAAAAAATGGTCATTACATTTGTTGCTTTAATAATGATTTGGTATAGTAGTGTGTTAGGCATTTGGAAGGAAGTTAGGAATAGGCATTAGACAAAACATTTGGGTTGCAGTACTAGAAATTTGAGCAAGTTAAGACAAAGCCTTGATATGTATGGTTAAATAATAGGTCAAAGCATGTTCAGAATTCTAGGTCCGCATTAGTAATATATTTCTATTGTCATTTTATATGAGGAAAAAAAAAAGAGATGAAGTTATAAATGGATTCAGCCAATAAATAAATAAATGAATGGTTGCCTGCTTGAATCAACATCTATGCTAATTATGTTAGATATGATTTAAAAATTATGGCTAAAACACATCACCTTTGTTTGCTTTCCATGTTCTCAAGCTATGCCTGGGAGTGATGGTTACCAAAAATGGAAAGAAATTTAAGGAAAATGAACAACGCAAAGGAAAGAAAAAAGGGAAAATGAAGTGATGGTTAAATAATGAAATTTTTTCTTTTTATTAGAAAAGAATTTCATTATGTGCCTCCCTTTATAAACAAATAATTCCCAAGGCTATTTCACTATCATTCTCCCTTTATATATAATCCCTTTAAAAAGGATTTTTAAAATTGAAGGAAGTTAAATTATTGGAAACAAAAAGGAGAAATTAGGAATGGTTATTTAAAAATATTTCACTATCCTTCTCCCTTTATAAACATATAATTCCTAAAAAATGAGAACTTAAAACTATTTTCGTGACAAAACCACAGGTACTTGAGATGTATTTTAATGCACTGACATTGTTGGTTAGAAGAGAAATCACTATTGTAAGGTTCGATTTTTGTTAAACGATAAAAATAGGCACGTTTACAAAGCAAGTCTCTTGAAATAAGTTAGTTAAGGTCCTTAAAAATTTAAGTAGTATTCTAGACTCCTAAAAATGAGAATCCTAGGCTCAGATGGAAAGAAAAATAAAGCTAAAATAAAGAAACGAAATGAATTTTGAGTAAATTTTAGAATTCACATAGGAGGGCTTTTTAAATGAAATTTGAGTTTTTTGGGGTTTTTAGAGGCCCTGAAAAACCATAGGAAACCCCAAGAGAGTTAAAACCCCTCTGGTGGATGCTTTTCAATGTCAGTTGACTCGAACTTTGATAGTTCGTTCGGGAAGGTTTTAACTTCGATTTGAATGATTCCAAAGGCATTTTATTAAATTGAGAACCTAAATTTTATAATGGAAAAGATGGTTTTTAAAAAGGAGCTAAAACAAACCAGAAACAAAAATGCCAAGACAAAAGGGCAAAATTAAAATTTTTGAAAAGTCTTTCTTAAATCCACCTATATATATATATATATATATATATAGGGCACCCCACCTCCTCACTCATTTAGCTCATTTAGTTTCTACCCTATACCAGAGGAAAAACCGTAAGAGTGAGGCGCACAAGAAGGAGTAGAAGAGAAGGAGAAAAGCAAGGCAAAAGATATGGATTTCTTGGTTTTTTCATGCTTTCTCTTTAGTAAACCTCTTCTTTTCTATTTCTCCTTTCTTTCCTATGGTTTTATTGAAGCTTTTGGATCTGTTTTGAGGGAAGAACAGAGGGGAAAATTCAGATTTGAAAAGAGGAGGCCAAGGAAAGGAAGAAACAACCAAGAAAACAAGGAAAAACAAGGTAAATCTTCCTTCCATGGTAGCTATCCCTTGCTCCTCTTCCCTCCTTGGTTCATCCCACTCATGAAGCTACAAGAGGGCTTGGATTTTAGGAAGAAGCAAGGGTGAATATTAGGAAAAGGAGTGTGAAAAATAAGAATATGCAAAGGGAATTAATAAATAATCATGAAAATTCAAGATAGCAAACCTAGGGTTTCTAGTATTCCTTGAAAAATCTGATTTGATACCATGATTCCTAGGCCTAAATGAATATTTAAATGAGTTCTTAACATCCTTAGAAGTCTCCTCATATGCATCTTCCATCAAGAAAACAAAGCAAAATCCAAGACCTAGGGATAGTTTTAATTTGGCCTAAGGGACTTGAGGACCTAGGGATAGTTTTAATTTGTTCCAAGACCATTGTTGAGTCATATATGATGAGTGAAGATGAGGGGAAGCCTTGGAAAAAATTTAGAAACCATAGAAAGTGAGATGGCCTTATATGTTCCATAATATGACCTAAAGAAGTAACATGTAGTTAAGCTCTTTGTTTTAATTGTATGATGACTCCAAGAGGCTTAAGAGGAGTCAAAAATCATAAATAAAAGGAAAAAATGGAGTCTAGAACTCAAATGATAGATGTTACTTCATCAGGTTCATTTTTGGAACCATAAAGGGGTTATTAGACTAAGTTAGTGTTTAAGGAAGATGTGTGGCCTTAGAAATGACTTCAAGAACTTAATTGGCTTCCATATATTGTGTTTAGGCCAAGAGAAACCAATCCCACACCCTTATGTGTGTGAGGTCGAGGAAGGGAATATTGTTTCAAAAGGAAAAGTGTATGGTTGCAATAAAGGTAGCTCACTCCTCCTTCTCTCATGCATAGATATATGCTTGACTTGTCTTTGAATGTGTGTATGTGTGTTTTAAGCTATGAAAAGTATTTTAGCATGAGCTTTTATTCCATGGTACCATGATGTTACATTATGCTTTCAAATGATGTCTAACATGTTTGCTTGGGTTTGCTTAAGTGTGGAGAAGCCAAGAACTCTTAGCCATGGTGAGGATGAGCCGAGAACCCTAAAAAATGGTTGAGACTAAGCAAAGTGTCTCCCAAGAGTGAGATTGAGTCAAAACCTCCCAGAGAAAATAGGTGAGGTAAGTCCAAAATCCCTAAGTGAATGGGTGAGGCTAATCCACTTATTTAGCAAGCCTATGTATGCTTTATATGACTTACTCATATGCCAAGAATGCTTCTTGAATGCTCATATTGTTCCTTGTACTCATGCATGCATTTTCAAGACTTGTTTTGCATACTTTATGTATGGTTAAAATGGGAGATATGCTATTGGGATTCTTTGAATCTCATTCCCTCCTCTCCAATGTCTTAACATGCTAGGTGGACCAAGCGAACAAAGTAATAGGAGCCAACGAATTGGAAGATGAGAGTATGACAACAAAATGCATAAATTTTACTTCTTTATGGCCATATGAGTGGCAAATGTTGTAATCCCTTATTGTATATATCCTATGACCTCATAAACATATGTAATTATGCAAATGTATTATGTATAAATGAGATTTAATATTATATGAATGGTATGGTGCATTTTGGGTATGAAATGGCAAGACTAGCCTTGTATGTTCTTGTGTATTATAACATCGAGTTTTCTAAAAACGAGAGAAAACATGAGAAACGTAACATATGGTTTCTCCGTAAATGAACAAAATTCATTGGATACAAAAGGAAGTCTCCCAAGATGATGTAGTTAAGGTCCCAAAAAATTTGGGAAGCATTCTAGACTCCTAAAAATGAGAATCCTAAGTTCAGACGGAAAGAAAAACAGAGCAAGAATGAAGAAACAATTTCTTACGAAAAGCTTACGAAATATATTGACATTTTTGTAATTTTGAGAAAATTTTAGAATTCACACAGGAGGGCTTTTTAAATGAAAATTTTGAGTTCTCTAGGATTCTCAGAGGCCTTGAAAACCATGAAAAGTCCTGGAACAGTTAAATCCCTTCCAATGGACATTTTTCAATGTTGATGTACCCAAACTTTGACGGATTTATTCATGAAGGTTTTAGCTCCGATTTGAGTGATTCCAAAGTCATTTTACTAAATTTGGAATCTAAATTTCATAATAGAAAAGATAGTTCTAAAAAAGGAGCTAAAACAAAGGAGAAATGAAAATGCCAAGAACGAATGGCAAAATAAAAATTTTTGAAAAAGTGTTTCTTCCTCCCTTATAAATAAGTGGTGCCTCACACTCTCCGTCATTTAGCTTTAGATTGTTCTGCCCAAAATGAGAAGAGAAACTTTAGAAGAGTGGCGCACCAAGGGAAGAAGAAAAGAAGGAGAAAATCCAAGTTTAAGGTATATTTCCATGGTAGTTTTTCATGCTTTCCTCTATCCACACTATCTCTTCTTCATCCTCCTTTGTTTGCTTTGTTTAAAATAGAGTTTATGAATCTGATTCAAGGGAGAAATTCAAGAGAATTTTCAAATTTGAAGAGAGGAGCTTAGAAAAAGTAAAGAAACTATGTAATTTCTCTTTCTATGGTTGAGACCTTTGGTTCCTTTCCTCCTCCATTTCGCCTAACCCTAGGAACCATAGGAGTATATAATTTTTAAGCCAAACCAAGCATAAATCTAAGGAAATAGGGTGTGGAGATTAAGAATTTGCAAAGGAAATTAACAAAAAATCATTATATTTTAAGATACAAATTCTAGGATTTTGTGTGTACCTTGTAAAATCTGACCTTGTGTGATGATTCTTAGGTCTAATTAAGAGTTTAAATGAGTTTCTAAGATCCCTAAGATGCTCCCCACATGCTTCCTCTTTCAAAAAAACTAAGCAAATTCCAAGGAAGCCATTAAGCTCTAAAGTCTAGGTCAAAATGAGATTCCATAACTAGGGAGAGTTTTAAATTTTTCTAAGGCTATTCTTAAGTCATATATAATGAATGAATATAAGGGGAAGCCTTGAAAAAAAATTTAGAACTCATAGAAAGTGAATTAGTGCTTTAGGTTCCATATTATGACTTAAAGAAGCAACATGTTGTTAGGCTCTTTGTTTTAATTGTGTGATGACTCCAAGAGGCCTAAAAGGAGTCAAGAATCATATTTGAAAGGAAAGAATGGAGCCTAGAATTTATTTGAGGGGTGTTGCTTCATTAGGTGCATTCATGGACCATAATGGGGTTTATAGAACAATCTAGTGTCTGAGTAAGTTGTGTGACCTTAGAATTTATTTCATGAACCTAATTGGCTTACATAAATTGTATCTAGGCCAAGAGAAACCACCTCCATAAGTTTGTGGGTGTGTGGCAGAAGCAAGGGAGGGAATTTCAAGAGAAAAAGTGTGATTGTGTGTAAGGTAGCTCTCTCCACCTTCTCTCATGCATGGATGTATCCTTAGCTTGTCTTAGAATATGTGTATATGTATTTTCAAGCCATAAAAAGTGTGATAGCATGATTTCATATGCCACGGTTTTATAATGACATATTATATTTCATATGATGTTTTGATGTGTGCTTGGGTTTGCTTGAGTGTGGTGAGGCCAAGAACCCTTAACCATGGTGAGGATGAGCCAAGAACCCTTATGATTAGTTGAGACAAAGCAAAGAGTCTCCTAAAAGCTAAGTTGAGTCCAAGAATGCATTAAGATGAGGCAAGTCCAAAATCCATAAGAAATTGGGTAAGGCCAATTCACTTGCTTAGCAAGCCTTTGTATGCTATGTATGACCTTTTCAAATGATGAAAATGTCTCTTGAATGTTTGCATATGTCAACATGACCATACATACATTTATGAGACTTGTTTGCATCTATTATGTATGATTGAATGGGAGATGAGCTATTAGGATTCTTTGAATCTCATTCTCTCCTCTCTAATGCTCTAACATGCTAGGTGGACCAAGAGAGCAAGAGAATGGAAGCCAAGCACATGAGACATGAGAGGATGATATGAAAGTGTTTGAATTTTGTTACTTTAAGGCTACAAGAATCACATATGTTGAAATTCATGAATGTATATGTCTTATGAAGTTATGAACATGTATAAATATGTTGATGTATTATGTATAAGTGAGAGGTTATGACATGTGAATACTAGAATGTAAAATGAACTTCTTATGTCAATGTAGCTTCTTGAATGTTAGTATGGAAATGTGTATATATGTGGATGAAATGGACAAAATGAGATGTATGAGATTTGGGACCATTTGGGCAGCTCACACAAGTCCTAATTATACTTTTAGACTTGCCCAAAAGGTGCCAAACCCTAAGGAAAGCCATTTGGTCATTTTGGTATCCTATATGGAGTCAAAATTAACCATGGAACCCTATATCATTTTTTAGCCAAGTGAGCACTTCTTAATCTAAGATTTGGCACAAAATTAGATCTTATTGAGAGATTTTTGGAAAGCTAAAGAACATAATTTTTGGAGGTCTACAAAATATTTGATGAATTTTCAAAGTTGGCAAATTTTCTGGTTTTGGTCTGATGCACTATTCATTTGGTTCGAAAATGAAATCTATCACACAGAGCTTGAATGATGTCCAATTGCCACGAAACTTTATACATAGAAACTAGACATTTCCAATGCCAACTAGAAGCACCTCATTTGGAGGCCTAGAGAGGGAGATATGAATTTTTAAAGATTCTATCCAGTATCAGGAGCTTTACCAGACCTCAGTTATTGTTCTATTAAATTTTGAGGTATGGGCATGCCTGAGCTGGTCCAGAGTTATTTTTTTCCTCTAGCTAACATCCACAGATTTCCAAATTGGTATCATTTGTATAGATTATATTTTTTTGGAATTAATTAGACATTTTCAAAATTTGCTATAGAAATCTATGACAACATCAGTGGCAGTTTGACCTCTAGACCTTTTCAGATGTCATACATCCTCTGTGGTGGACATTATGGTCTGGAGATATTTTTAGTATTAAATAGATATCCATAGCTTTCTAGAATGACTAATAATGTATGATTTAATTTTTTTTAGAATTATTTATGATTTTTCAAAGTTTCGTCAGAAAAGGGGCCAATTCTGGCTGAAAATGCACATGACTATTTTGAGCTTTCCCTTAGTTTCCATAAGTTGTGGGCCACATTTTATGATGCAAATGAGTTGTATCCATGTAATTAAATATGAGAATATATAGTATGAACTCACATAGTCCATGTGACACCGATGGAAATTTTATATATGATGCAACGCAAGAAATTGTATTATTTTAATTCCCTTTTCTTGTTCCTTCATGGAAATTATGAATATGAGACATGTAAATGTTGTGATATGAGTTAGAAATATATGGTGTTACATGTATGGCATGGGGTGAGAAAGTAAGTTTTCAAGTTCTGGGTTTGTGTACCTTTGAGACAAGTTTAGAAGGTCATTTTGGTGCATTCCCTGCTCAAGTGGTCATGGTTTCCTTGGAGCTTAAATTAGACTATTTGGACCCTTTATAAGACACAAAATGAGTCATTTCGCAACCCAATGTCAAGATCTAACCAAATGAACAAATTTGGCACACATATAGATCTTATCCAGAGATATTTGGGAAGCCAAAGACCAGATTATTTAGAGTTCTGTGGAATTAATTATGAATTTCCAAAATTGGCATTTTTTTATTGAATTGATACAGGTACTGTTCATATGGTCAGAAATTTAGGTTATGTCATTCTTAAGTCAAATGATGTCTAATGCTTATAAATTTTATAAACATAAACTAGACATGATAAGTTTTCCATAGCCACCAAGATCACCTTAATTAGACCTTTGAGCAGGGAGAGATGAATTTTTAAAGTTGGAGGTCAACACCAGGGATGATAGTTGACCTCTAGTATTTTTCTATCGATTTCTAGTGGCTTGTAGCCCTTATTGAGATCTAGATATATTTTTAACATAAAATAGACATTTGTAGCTTTCTAAAATGGTAAAGAATGGATGATTTCAATTTTTCTAGAATTAGTTATGATTTTTCAAAGTTCATGATAGTAAATTGAGATTTCTGCCCGAGGTTACACTCTTGAATTTTATGTAATACCTTCACTTGCAAGAGTTTTAGGCCACTTACTTGGATGGTTTTGAGTTGTATTAGTGTAATTGAATATGAGAATAAGTTGAGTAAGTTCATATGGTCTATAGGACACCGAGCAAAAAATTTATCTACTACGTAATACAAGAAAATTGATGACCTTTTAGATGAGTTAGCAGGGGCATCCGTACTCTCTAAGATAGATTTTAGATTTGGGTATCATCAATTAGGGGTAAAGGCTGAAGACATCCCAAAGACAGCCTTGAGAATTAGATATGGACATTATGAGTTCTTGGTGATGCCATTCAGTTTGATAAATGCACGATTGTCTTTATAGACTATATGAATAGGGTATTCAAACCATACTTGGATAAATTTGTAATAGTCTTTATTGATGATATTCTAATGTACTCCAGGTCTTTTGAGGAATATAAGAGATATCTGATAATAGTCCTAAAAACCTTAAGAAATAAGTGGTTGTATTCCAAACTTAGTAAATATGAGTTTTGGTTAGCCGAAATGAGGCTTTTAGGTCATGTTATATCACAGGTGGGGTTTGTAGTCGATCCCCATAAAGTTTAAGCTGTGCTATAGTGGGATAGGCTTAAAACTATTACTAAGGTTAGGATTTTTTACATTTAGTAGGGTATTATAGGAGATTTATAAAAGGCTTTTCTCGAATAGCTTTACCACTAACAAGGCTAATTAGGAAAGAGACACCATTTGTATGGTATGATAGGTATGAGAGGAGTTTCTAAGAGTTGAACCTCTAGTTGACTACTGCCTCTATATTGATTATACTTGACCCTCTAAACCTTTTTTAGTTTATAGTGATATAAGGATGTGTATTGATGCAACAAGGTAGAGTAGTAGTATATGCCTCTATTTAATTAAGACCTCACGAGAAGAATTATCCCATACATGATTTAGAGTTAACTATAGTAATATATTACTTGTATGGCACTACTGTAGAAATATATAGTGATCACAAAAGTTTAAAATACCTATTTAATTAAAAGAAATTAAATATGAGACAGATGAGATAAATGAAATTCCTAAAAGATTAATGATTATACATTAAAATACCATTTAGATAAGGCTAATGTAGTGGGCGATACCTTGAGTAAAAAGTCCATACATACAGTCTCATGATGATTAGGGAGTAAGAACTCATAGAGAAATTCGGGGATATGAATATCTCTTATCATAAGATCTCAGATAAATTGTTATTGAGTGAGACCCGGATAAAGACTGACTTACAAATCTAGATCTTAGATGCCCAAAGAGAGGATGATTTCTTAAAGCAAATTAGGAGTAAAATTTCCCAAGGTAGGATCTCAAAATTCAAAATTTATAAGGATGGTATGATAGTATACGAAGATAAAATTTGTGTGCCAAATAAAACTGAATTAAGAGGAAGCACACAAGAGTAAGTATACTATCCACCTAGGTGCCACTAAGATGTATCAGGATATGACAAGATTGTTTTAGTGGCTAGGTATGAAAATGGATATAGCCAATTGTGTGGCTAAATGTTTGGTGTACCAAAGAGTCAAAATAGAACATTAGAAGCTGGTTAAGTTATTACAACCTTTAGATATCCCTGTGTGAAAATGAGATAACAAAGCTATGGATTTTATTATAGGGTTACTTAGGACATCCTCTGAACATGATGCTATTTAGGTAAAAGTAGATAAATTGACAAAGTCTACACAGTTTTTACCTATTAGGGCTACATATAGCTCAGATAAGTTAGCCTAGTTTAATATAAAAGAAATAGTGAGATTTTATAGAATACCCAATAGCATAGTATCTGATAGAGACCTTAGGTTTAGATTAAAATTTTGAAGGTCGTTACAAGTACCTTTAAGGACGAAATTAAGTTTTAGTACTATATATCACTCCTAAATAAATGGTCAAATATAAAGAACCATCCAAACCCTAAAAGACATATTAAGGGCGTGTGTTTCAGAAATGAAAGGGAACTAGGATGTGCACTGTGACACCTTAACCTCAAGCTCATACCCAACGTGCCCACTAGCCCATATGGGCAATGCGGAACTCATAAGGGAGACACTTTCTCTACCTTATGCTTACTCTCTCTATGGCACTATGTGTGGGTAGAGCTCCACTTAGAAGTAATATGGATCGGTTGAGCTCTCTCTCTGATTCCTCATGCTCAATTCCTCTATTGAGACTTGTTTCAATCCCCACTATATGCTTAAAACTCATGGAAAGCAAAAAGGGATTGGAGACATGTATTTTCACTATGGGCAGATTTTGCTTCATTTCTGGGCTAACTTTGGAAATTCATAACTAAATGCAGAAAAATCGTATCTGCATGATCTGAGTCATTCTAGAAATCTTGAGACGTCTACTTCATGCTAAAAATACTTAGAAGTCTCAATCTCTCACTCATTATGCGTTTGACATCAAAATAGTTCACTGGTCAGAGGGGACTTCTTTGCTGTCACAGTTTACTGATATGGACTTTGAAAATGTCTAACTAATTCCAAAAAAATCCAATGCTCATAAACTATATCTCTATGGAAATATGTGGATGTTAGCTAGAGGAGAAAAATATCTCCAGATCAGTTCACCTAGCCAATTTCCCGGAAACCGATGAAACAGTACCTCGGGTCTGGTTGGGTGTCTGATTCTGGGCAGGAACTTCGAAATTGCATAACTTCCTCTATGGACCTCTAAATGAGGTGCTTCTAGTTCCTACAAGTCACTGTGACCATCTGGTTTCTGTATATAAAATTTCATAGCCATTGGACTACGTTTGCCCCTCGGATGACATGTTTCTCAAATTGACCAAATGAACAGTGATTTCTAAAATTCGGATTTCTGATGTCAACTTTGATAAATCATAGAAAATGCTATAGACCTATAAATGACATGAACTCTAGCTTCCCAGAAATCTCTAAACATAATCTAGCTACATGTCAAATCTCATAGCAAGAAGAGGTCATATGGCTATTCTATGACATCATGTACAAAAAGGCCCTTTCTTGGCCAAAAGTGGGGCTCATAGGGTCCAATCTTGGTTTTTCTACTTCTATGACTCCTTGAGCACATGAGAAAGCATCTATAGGAGCTATCAATCATGCCTCAAGTGTCTAATAACTTAGATTGGGGAAACTCACTGTCCCATGCCCACTTATGCACCCATATATACTAGGCTATCATGGATTCTTTCTCATTCAACCATGCTCTTTCATTCATCATAAATCTCATTCTCATACATTCATCATTAATACATACATTGTCTTACAACATTTGTACATGCTACATCATATACATCATTTACATTTCACATCTCATGTACAATTCTCATATACAATGTATTACAAAAGGTCTTTACATTCTTCTTCATCTCTATCCCTAGCCTCATGCTTGGTGGTGGTTGCTCCCATCCCTTATCTCACTTGGGCCACCTGGCATGGTTGGATGGTGGAGAGGGAGGGTGAGATTCGGAGAATCTCAGTAGTTCAACTTCCATTCAAACATACATATATTGCATGCAACAAGTCTCATTATGTATGTATGGCATGTTAGCATATAAAACATGATGAAAACATTTAAAACATGTGAACTGGTCATGGATAACATTCAAGAGCTCGCTGAGTACTTGGATCGGCCTCACCCTTCCCTTATGGCTTTTGGATTTGTCTTCCCATACTTTAGAGGTACTTAGACTCACCCTTACTCTTTGAGAGTCTACCTCACTTTTGGGAGACATGGCTCAACCAACTTAGGGCTTCGGCTCATCCTCACCTTGGCTATAAGGTTATTGGCTTTTCCATTTCCTCAAGCAAACCAATCAAGCATTTAAAACATCATCTCAATCATATCACATAATCATGCTAACACACTTCTCATAGCTCATATCATTCATACACACAAGCAAGACAATGTAAACACACAATTATACATGAGAGAAAGTGGGGAGAACTACCTTTGTTGGCTATTTACTACTTGCTCTTTCAATTGTCTCCTCCCTTGTTGGTTTCACAATAACTTCTAGATGGGAGAGTTCCTCTTGAGCCTAACCACACAAAAGCATGGAATTAATATCTCAATACTTAATTCTTAAGTTAGGGATTACTTCTAATCAACTCTACTGAGCTTCTCACTCTAGGTCTTTCCTTCTCACTAGGGTCCATGAGCTATCCCTCTCTTTTCTCAACTCTTAAGAAAGGGGAAAAGCAAGAAAGAGAAGACTATCTACTTCTAATCTCTCTCAAGAATGGTTTCCCACTCTCTCTCCTCTGAACCAGACTCAAGACCTAACCATTTCTATCATTTGAACCGTAGGAAAGAGGGGAAAAGGGGAGAAAGGCAACTTACTAAGAGGAAGCCATGAGAATTCATACCTTTCTTGTGCTTTCCTCTTCTCTTCAGCTTCTCTCTCTCTCCTCCGCCCTTTGCTCTCTCCTAAGACGAGTTTGAGTCGGTTAGAAGAAGAAGGAAGAGATTTGGAAGCTTTTAAAAAGTCAAATTCTCTTTTTCTCGCTTTTCTGGACCACTCTCGCTATAGCGAGTTAGTGCCCTTGCTACGGCGAGCTCGTGTCTGTTCCAGACCTCTGCCTTTGCTATGGCGTCGCTACGGAGAGATCGTGTTTATTCCAGACCTCTGTCTTTGCTATAGCGCCGCTACAGCGAGCAACTCCCTGGTCTCTATATGGAATGTCGCACTCGCTATAGCTAGGAACATATTCGCTACGGCGAGGAGACATTCTCGCTATGGCGATTCCATTTCTCGCTATGGCGAGAAGACTTAGAAAATTCTCAGCTCTTCGAAAATTTTCCAGCTTCTCTTTTCTTTTTCTGGGTTGTTACATGCACCTACCACAATAAAGCATTCTAGTATTCAAATGGCCTCGTATGAAGCATTATACGGGAGAAAGTATAGATCACCTTTGTCTTAGGTTGAGCTAGGTGAAAGGATTCTGATAGGACTTGAGATAGTAAACCAAACCACTAGGTAGATAGAATTGATAAGGAAGAAACTCCTTTCAGCCAAAAGTAGGCAAAAGAGTTATGTTAATAAGAGAAAGAGGCCATTAAAGTTTGAGACTGGAGACCACATATTCATTCAAATATCTCCAATTACTAGCGTGGGTTGGTTTATTAAGGTAAGGAAACTCACTTCTAGGTACATTGGTCCATTTGAAATCTTTAAAAGAATTAGATATGTTGCCTACCGTATAACCTTAACTCCTAACCTAGCTCAAATCTATAATATATTTCATGTCTCCTAGTTGAAAAAGTATTTGCCAGACCCCTTGCATGTCATAGAATATCATAACATTCAATTATAGGATAACTTTTCATATGTAGTAGGATCAAAGAACATCATTGATACCAAGATCAAATAATTGAGAAATAAGAGCATTTCTCTTGTGAAAGTTGTTTGGAAGGGCCTATCTCTTGATAAGGCAATATAGGAACTTAAGGATGATCTGAGAAAGTAGCATTTGCAACTATTTAGCTAAACTATAAATTTTAAGAACAAAATTTATTTTTAGGGGGGTGGAATGTAATATTCGACTTTTAGAAATTAAACTAAAACCTTTATTGTGATATAAAGAAAACCCTAAAGCAAAAAAAATTAATGCCAACTAAAGGGAAAATGTTAATTAAAGCATCTAGAAATGTGAATGGGAAATTTAAGAATGGCCTAAAGCCAGAGCCAAAATGGCTAAACAAAATGATTTGAAAATGCAGTGGCAAAATCATAATTTAAGGCAAATTTTAAGAAACTTGAAAAAGGAAGTTTTAAAAGGTAAAATTGAGCTTGTTAGGGTTTCGGAGGCCTAGAAAATCATAGGAACTATTATAATGGTTAAAATCCTTCCAATGTACAATTTAGGTCGTCAGTTAACCTAAACTTTAACCAAATCGTTTAGGATTGTTCTAAATCCCATAAATTTGAAACAAAACATTTTTAATAAACTAGAAGGCCTAAATTTTTTATTGGAAAAATGATTTCCAAAAAGGAGTAGAAATGAGCTAAAATTAGGAAATTAAAGATCAAGGGAAAAATTAAAAATTGGAAGCTTCTTGAAACCCTAGCTCCTTCATATAAATAGCCACCCCCACTCTTTCTTCTTCATTTAGTTGACATTGTGCAGCTCAAATTTGACCTAAGAGGCATCTAAGAACCACCAAGAACTAAGGGGAAGTAAACCACCTAAGGTAAGCAAATGTGAGGATTTTGCCTATGATGTTAATAAAATCTAATTCCTACTCCTTCTCCTCTTTCTTTCCATAATTTCGTCTTTCTAAAAAGAGATTTCTTGGCTAAAACTTTGGAAGCAGAGGTTTCTTCAAGGAAATTAAATATACCATATTAATCTCCATTTGAAGCTCTTTCAATTGATACATAATATCATATAAGAAGTTTGCTTCTCCTTTTTTCTCTATAGCTCCCTAGGTTCAACCAACCTAAGATGAATATGGAAGGAATTGGCTTTTGACCAAAGTATGATGGAAATTAGGGTTTTAAAGTGTGGAAATTAAGAATATACCATTAAAATCGATTGAGAAGCTATGGAATACAAGATTTGATACCTAGGGTTTTGATTGCACCTTAAGAAGTATAAAGCTTTAGAATGATATTTCAAGCTATGTGAGAGTATAATTGAATTAAGAAGAAGCTAAAGAACCTCTATAAGTGCTAATCTCCTAAAAGAAATGGGCAAAACTCTATGGAGGCTTATTAAGAGGCATGTCTTGGCCTAGGACAATAAATGGTACCTAAAGGGTTGTTTTGTTAATTTTAAAGTTATAAATGGTCTAGATATAAATTATAAACAATGAAACAATAAAGGAACTATTGGTTTGAATTTAAAAACCTTATTTTGAAAGGTAAAAATTTGGGGTTCAATTATGCATAAAAAAGCAATATGGTATTGGGCTATTTAAATCAAGTTTATGAGGGCTCTAATAAATTCTAATAGAGTCATATAACTCATACTAGGTGAGGTCTAAGAGCCAAGGTATTGAATTATAAAAGTTGCTTCATTATACCACTTAATTGAACCATAAGTGAGCCTAAAATTCTAGCTAACTTATATAAGGCTTAAACGGGTGCAAGTATGATTCCATTGATAATTTGTACTTTCTTTAATGTGTCTAGGGCAAGCAAGTGAAAATTGCCTCAAGTGTAGGTGGGACATCAAGGAACCAAGTTAAGGAACAAAAGGGAATTAAACTGAATCCTTGTGTTGAGGTAGCTCTTCATCTATTCTTATATATTTATGATGGTTGCTTGAGTGTTTTTGGATTGCTTGTATGTATTATTTGCAAATTATGTGTATTGTTGATTGTTTGATGATTATATGCAATTGCATAATTTTTTATTGCATTTAGAAATGGTTTGGCTTTTAAATAGGTGAGGTTATGCCAAAAGTCCCTAAATGTGGGTGAGTCTAAGCTAAAAGTCTCAAATATGAGAGGCGTTAAGTCAAAAATCCTTAAAGAAGGGTGAAGCTAAACCAAAAGTCCCTAATTATTAGGTGAGACTAAACCAAAAGTCCTTAAAGCTTATTTTTACTATTGGTGGAGCCATGTAATCTCTAATGCATGAATATGAATGATATTTGGTTGTGTAATATGCATACTTGCTTTCTTTAACCTTGAGTATGCCATATATGTATGCTTGAATGATAAATAAGTTATTGGTATTCTTTCAATTTCATTCTTTTCCCTATTTTTCCTAACCATGTCTAGGTAACTCTCAAGGAAGCAAAGATGGTAAGCAAAGAGCCTAAAAAGAACCATTTTAACACTAGTTTGAATTTTAATTCATATTCTTATGAACATGATGATGTATATGTATACTTTGACATATAACCATTCTCACACACTCCAAAGTATGAGACTATGGTGTACGAATAATTTTTGGATGTAAATATATGAAAGTGTGTCAGTTGACCCTTTAAGTTCTTGAATTTGCATGTGTATAATGGCAAGTGGAGAGGTCATTTTGAGTTTCATGGTTTTTAAGAATATTGGACTAGCCATATATGCTATATTTGTCATTTAAAATGTGCCCAAATGGAAGCATGGCATAGTATGGCTTAATTAGAATCATTTGGAGCCAAATTTTGCACTTTTTGAGCCATAAAATGTCCATGAACCAATGACAAACCAAATGGTTGAATTTTGGGTTGAAATTTGTCAGACATTTAAAGCACATTTAGAGCTTTCCACAAGCCAAGAACACAATTTTTTAAGCTCTATAGATTTTATTATAAATTTTCAAAGTTGGTTGTTTTCTACAGATTTTCTGGTTTACTATTTATATGGTTCTATTTTTGTTTACGTGGGCTTTTTGGGGACCAAATGAACTTGTCTTGACCTAAAATTTTTACAATAGATAATTCTCATTGTAAGCTTTACATAACCATTGAGAGCGTGCAAACTGGAGTTGTGTAGTTCAAGTTATAATTTTTTCAAAGTTTGGATCTTAATATGTGCCAAAGGCACGGTGAATTTGTGTATTTGACATAACCTATGGATTTTTGACTCTATTTTGTGATGTCCCAAGTATAAAAAATTTGTTTGACATGAATTTGAAGAAATGTATGATGAAAATATTTATTTGTATACAATTAAATTATTGTAGGCTTTCAATGACGGTTAATTCCGCTTCCAAAGGTGTAAATTTTAATAATTGATATTATATAAAAAGTATGGTTTGGAATTCCTATGTAAGTTATAATGGTATGACAATTGTTGTCCTTGAATATTAAAGTTCTTATATTTTGTGTATGTTTGATGTAACACCATATGCATCTGGCCTTTCCCCGTCTCATTTCTAGTTACATTTCCTTGGCATAGCAAGATTCTAAGAAAAATTCAATTAAAATATTACATTATTTTGTGTTATGTTAGACTTAAAATTTTCATTTCGCATTCCGTGGACCATACTAACTCACCCACATCATTCTCTAATTAAAATACATTCATATAACTCAAAATCATCACCAAATGTTCCATAAAACTCGAGTTTGGAGCATACATACACAAAATCATCAAATCAATCTCGGGTTGCTGTGCTAGATTTCTGGTGCAAATTTTGAAAAATCATAACTCAATCAAGAAAAATCAAAATCAAGTAAACTATACCATTATAGAAATCTACAGATGTCAACTTTAGGCTAAAACTAAGTCTAGACCAAAATAGAAGTGTTTAGCTACTAAAAATTGATGGAACAGTATCAAAGGTATTGCTGCATTACTGGTACTAAATCAAAACTTCAAAAATTCATATCTCTCTACACAGACCTCTAAATGAGGTGATCTTAGTGGCTATGGAAATATTATTATGTCTAGTTTATGTCAGTAAGATTTCATGAGTATTGGATGCCATTTGTCTTTTGGATGATAAAGGAAAAGAAACTAACCATATGAACAGTAACCATATCAGTTCAACAACTTTTTAGCAATTGTAAAAATTCATAATTAATTCTATAGAGTTCTAAATAATCTAATTTTTAACTTTCCAAAATGCCATAGATGAGACCTATATACATACCAAATTTCATGAGAAAATTCGTTCATTTGGTCAATTTGTGACATAGGGTTACAAAATGGCATTTTTATTCCTCTTTAAGAGTCAAGAATGGTCTGTTTTGGCTTCTAGCTTTTCCAAGACCACTTGAGTACGTGGGAAAGCATCAAAATAGACCTCTAAACATTTCTAAAGGGTCTAGTTATCTATACATTACAAAATCACTCTCCTATTTGTTGACACACTCAATGATCTTACATGCTCATCTTTGCCATTCAATGTCAAAAACATTCTATCTCATTAATATGCTATCAATTCTCATACATACATCACATATCCATATAATTATACATGTTCTAGAGGTTATACATCATATACATCATGGGAATACATCATTTGACAATGTTATGGTTACAAAATGAATAAATAGCAATTCCTGTGTCAATCTTCTTGCTTTCAAGTGTTGTAGCTCCCATTTTTTGGTTCAATTGGTCCACTTATATATGTTAGGGCAATGGAGAGGGAAGAGTGAGATTCTAGAAATCCCAATAGCCCTTCTCCCTTTCAAAAGCACATAATGGATGCAATTTTAAGTCTAAAATGCATGCATGGCTATCTTGAAATTCATAAATATACATAGAATATTTCTTTTTTTCAAGAAGTCACATACAACATACATAGGCTTGCTAAGATAATAGTTTAGCCTCACCCATTCTCTTTGGAATTTTTAGACTTGCTTCACCTATTTTCAAGGGACTTTTGACTAAGCTTCACTCTTCTAGAGACTTTTGGCTTTGTCTTACCCATTTTTAGGGACTTTTGGCTTCACCAAGCTCATACAAGCCAAAACATGTTCATAAAGCATCTTTCAAGAACATATACAAAGCATCATGGTACCATAACATGTAAACATTAGCTAGAAACATTTTTCCAAGTATAAGCATACATACATACATCCAAGGACAAGAAAAGACCTAAAGATGCATAAGAGAAAGGAGAGAGAGAGCTACCTTAAATGCAAGAACACAATTTATCCTTTGGAATTCCTTCCTTTCCCTCGACCAAACACCTACAAGGAGGTGGAGCTTGATTCCTTTAGCCTAAACACATCAAATGGGATCTAATTACACTCTTGAAACAATATCTAATGCCACACACACTCTAGAAAAACTTTAACACTCATATAGTTCAATTATGGTTCCATAAAGCACCTAATGAAGCAACATCAAGAATTCATGATCTTGGCTCCATTCTTTCCTTCCATCTATGGTTCTTGACTCCATTTAGATTTCTTAGAGCCATCACACAATTAATCTGAGAAGCCTAGCTATATGTTGCTTCTTTAAGTTACAATATGGAACCTACACCACCATTTCAATTCTTAGGCTTCCTAAAATTTTTTCAAGGCTTTCCCTCATACTCTCCCATCATATATGATGCAAATCTAAGTTTGGAAGAAATTAAAACACTCCCTAGGTGCTTCCCCTCTTCTTGGCCAAGACATGACTTCCAATTATACCTATGGAAGTTGTTTTGCTTTCTTTGATGGGAGATGCATGTGGGAGGCTTCCTTGATGTCTTAAGGACTCATAAAAACTCTTAGATACCTTAAATTATGGCTAGAAACTTTCTTACAAACCAAGGTGCAACTAAAACCCTAAGTTATACATCTTGTAAATTCATGGTGCTTTCTTTGTTCTCTTTGCATATTCTTGTTTCCCACACACTAATTCTTATGTTTTACTCTTGGTTTGGTTCAAAACTCATCTCCCCTTGGCTGTCCTAAGAGTGGCCAAACCACACATCCATGGAGGCAAGAAGAAGTGAGCATGGAAACAAGAAATTTACCTTAGTTTTCTAACTTTTTTTAAGAGCTTTTTCCTTTGTTTTGGTCCTCCCCTTGAAATTTGAACTACTTCCTTATGATTAGAGCTCAAAACAGAACCAAATACTTTAATAAAATTGTAGAAAGAAAGAAGAGAAGGAGGAAAACAAGCCAACTAAAGGAAAGACCAAGAAATTCCATCATTTTCATACCATTTTTCCTTGGTTTTCTTCTTCTTCTTCTTTTCTCTTGTGCACCTCTCTCCCTTGGTCTCTTTCTCTCTGTTTTGAGTAGCAAGAAAGTCAACTAAATAAGGAGAAAGGAGAGGTGTATCGTATATAAGAAAGGAATTAAAAATTGTTTCTTAAAAATTTTCAACATCCCATTTCCTTGGTATTTTCATTTTAAGTTCCTTTTAGCTCTTTTTTGAGAACCATCTTCTCTAGCATAAAATCTAGTTTTCTAACTTATAAAATACCTTTGGAATCACTCAATTTGGAGCTAAAACCTTCTCGAATGAAAAGGTCAAAGTTTGGGTCAACTGTCATTAGAAAATGTACACTGGAGGTGTTTTAGCTAGTTCAGGGTTTCCCATGATTTTCAGAACCTCTAAAAACCCCAGAGAGCTTAAATTTTCTATTTAAAAAGCCCTCCTATGAGTATTCAAAAAAATTGCCCGAAATTATGAAAATGCAATTTTGTTTTGCAACTATTTTGTTAAATTCTGTCTGATCATTTTCCCTCTAGTTTCAGGGTGCCTTTGGCCTCTTATTTTTATTATTTGATGTGTAGATTATTATCTTAATTTTTTTAGACCTTAACTCTTTCATTTCAAAGAACTTGCTTTTAAAATGTGTTCGTTTATGTCATTTTTTCAAAAATTAGACATTACATTTCTCCCCTCCTTAAATAAAATTTTGTCCTCAAAATTTAGATAATGTACCTCATGGGAAGAGCTCTGGATATTTCTTTCTCATCTCCTCTTCTAGCTCTCAGGTAGCGTTTTAGGAGATAACCCCTTCTAAACCACTTTCACTAGCAGTATTGTCTTATTTCGTAACTGTTTGAGCCTAACATCCACGATCTGATTCAATAATACTATAAAAGATAGATTATCCTATAACTACATATTTTTATATTCTATGACATGTGAGGAGTCGAGTTGATATTTTTGAGTTGGGATACATAGAATACATTGTGTACTTGGCTTAGGTTTAGGGGAAGAGCGAATCTGTAGGCTGTAGGTCCTACTTTATCAAGAATTTAGAACAAACTTATGTATTTTGGACTAAGCTTTCTACTTTTAATGGACCTTCCTATCCCTATCACTGGGGACACTCTAATAAAGACATGGTCTCCAACCTCAAACTTTAACGGCCTTCTTCATCTATCTATATAACTTTTTTGTCTACTCTATGTTGTTAGGAGTTTCTTTCTTATAGTCTCAATTTGCCTAAAGGTTTAGTCCACTAGCTCTGGGCTTATTAGGCTTCTCTCTTCTAACTCAACCTAACACACTGGGGACCTACAGTTTTTCCTATACAATGCCTCACACAGTACCATCTGAATACTAGCATGATGACTATTAGTATAAGCAAACTCCGCTAGGGGCAAATATGTATCCTAGTTTTCTTTCATTTCTAAAACACACGCCCTCAGTATGTCTTTATGGTTTGGATGGTTTTCTCTGTCTGACCATCTATCTAAGGGTGATACGCTATGCTAAATCTTAACTTAGTATCTAGAGCATCTTGTAATGATCTCCAAAAATTTGAAGTGAACTTGGGATCTCTATCTAACATTATGCTTCTAGGCACACCATGTAGCCTTACTATCTCCCTGATATGTAGCTGGGCTAATTTATCTAGGATATAAGTGGCTTTCATTGCTAAGAAGTGAGCTGACTTCATTAATCTATCTACTATTACCTATATGGATCATACCCCGATGATGTCTTGGGTAAAGCCATGACAAAATCCATAGCTACACTATCCCATTTCCATTTAGGGATATCTAGGGGTTAAAGAACCTCGCTGGCTTCTAGTGTTCTATCATAACCTTCTGACATACTAGACATCGGGAGGTATATTCTGCTATCTCTACTTTAATCTCAGGCCACCATAACATCTTTTTCAAATCATGATATATCTTATTGCTGCTTGGGTGAATTGTATATTTTCTCTTGTGTGTCTCTTCTAGTATTATTTCTTTGATCTTAGCATTCTTAGGTACATACCACTTATTCCTATACCTCACTATGCCATTCTCAAACAGATTGAAATCTAGAGTGCTACCCTGGGATATTCAGGATCTCATCTTTCTTATATGCTCATCTTCAGACTAGGCTTCTCTTATTTAGTTTCTCAAGTCATTCTCTATTCGGGTTTTGCTCATTAGAAATTTCCCTGAATGCACTTGACATAAGAGATTCATACCTCTCAATTAATTCCTGCTCTCTAATCATCATATAGGCCATATGTATGAATTTTCTACTCAGTACATTAGCAACTACATTAGCCTTACCAGGATGGTATTTCAGGGTAAAATTATAATCCTTTAAGAATTCTAACCATCTCCTTTATCTCATGTCCAACTCTTTTTATTCAAATAAATATTTAAGGCTCTTATGGTCATTGTAAATTTCTATGGATGCTCTATATAAGTAGTGTCTCTATATTTTTAGAGCAAACACCACTGTTGCTAGCTCTAAGTCGTGTGTGGGGTAATTTTCTTTATGAGGCTTTAACTATCTAGAAGTATAAGCTACCACTTAGCCTTTCTGTATAAGCACACATCCTAACCCTTTCTTAAAGGCATCACTATAGACTACAAAAGTCTTTCTAGGGTGAAGGAGTACTAGAACTGGGGTTATGGTTAACTTATGTTTTAGTTCTTTGAAACTCTTTTCACATTTCTCATCCCACACAAATGGCATATTCTTTTTGGTGAGCCTAGTTAGTGGCATTGCTATCTGAAAAAATGCCTTGAATAAACCTCCTGTAATATCCTACTAAATCTAGAAAACTCCTAATCTCTATCACTGTCTTAGGTCTCTCCCACTGTAATAATACCTTTACCTTATGGGGATCTACTATGACCCCTGCCTCAGAGATCACATGACCTAGAAAAGTTACCTCAGTGAACCAAAACTCACTTTTACTAAGTTTAGCATATAAATATTTCTCTGTCAGGGTCTCTAGGGCCAATCTCAGGTGCTACTCATGCTCTTCTCTACTCTTGAAATATATGACAATACCATCTATGAAGGTAACTTCAAATTTATCTAGGTATGGCCTAAACACTCTATTCATGTAATTTATAACATCGCAGGTGCATTCGTCAACATGAAGGGCATAACTAAAAATTCATAATGCCCATATTTTGTTCTAAATGTTGTCTTAGAAATATCTTTAGCCTTAATCTTGAGTTGATAATATCTTGATCTGAGATTTATCTTAGAGAATACTGACGCTCCTACAAATTGATCTGGGAGGTCATTTATTAGGGAGAGAGGGTATTTATTCTTAGTAGTTATCTTATTAAGCTCTCTGTAATTTATACACAGTCTAAGGCTCCTGTCTTTCTTTTTTATGAATAAGATTGGAGCTCCCCACAGTGAGACACTGGGTCTAATGAAACCCTTTTTCTAAAAGCTCTTATATCTGTTTCTTAAGCTCTACTAGCTTGGTAGGAGTCATTCTATATGAGGCCTTAGACACTGGACTAGCCCCAGGTACAATGTCTATAGGAAACTTAACTTTTCTTTCTTGGGATAGTCTGCTAATCTCTTTGGGAAACACCTCAAGGAACTTTCTCACTACTCGGATCTCTTCTATTCCTTCTTCTACCTCAGCCTGGACTAAAAAGAAAACTAAGAACCTTTAACAATCCTACTCTAGAGACCTCTCAACCTGGGAGGTGGTCATAAAAGCTAGCTTAGTCCTAATATAAGGAACAGTTCCACATTCAGGCAAAGTAATGCATCTGTGTGTAAGAAACGAACTGTACACACAGCGAAATTTTACTTCTTTTCTTCCATGGATCCATCAACTTGATTAAATTGAGTATGAGATAAGTTATTACCTTTGTGGTGCGCTTTCTCTTTTCAGATCTCTAGAACTGACGTCTATGCGCAGTCCCTTCTACCGGTATCCACACGAATGATCTAGCAACTTGAAAGGCGTGCTAGCACCTTTGTTCACCACGTCTGTACACGAATTGAAGAGAAGACGATATTTTCTCTCTAGGCGTTCGTACACTTTCTCTCTCTAGATGTACGACCGCTCTTTCTCTCTCTAGGGTGATGGCTTAGGGTTTTTTTTGAAATTTGATCCCTTTGGTGTGTTTTTAAACCCTAGCCTACCTCTCCTTTTATAGAGGTATATTTAGATTAAATTAATTAATTTAAATACATTATCTAAATTAATCCAAATTAATCTTAAACAAATTAGTTAAAATTCAAATTTATCTTATAAATTCAATTTGAACTAATTCATTTATAAATAAATATATATATTGAAATATATATAAAGCATATATATATTTATATCAAATATAAATATATATATATTCTGAATTAATTACATATATATATAACATATTATATATATATGATTATCTCACCCTAATTAAGTGTAACATTCATCGAATTTAGACACAGTTTTAGGTTCAATGAATTTGGACATTCTTGTTCAAGTTGATTCGTTTTTGTGTGTGACCCTGTAAGCCTATATGATATTTGGCAGTGGGCCAACAACATTATTGCACCCATAAGTCACCAGCGGCCTCTAGCAAGACATAGTGACTACCCAAATCACATAGGGTTTGGTGATCCGATACAGCCTATCGTATAACCCTATCACATCTCTTTTATCACACGATATCTTAATCGAGCATGAGGCATGGAATTGTCATCCTTATCTTACTCGATCATTAGTTTCTCGATTTATGTGCAGACTGACAGAACGAATGAAAAAACCCTTCCCTCCAAGCATGGCCATGCATTTCTCTGTCTCACTCATTGAGGGGCCCAGAGATATTTCTCAGTTAACCAGAGGGATAAATTCCATCTTGACCACTCATCATCCCCTACATGGAATCCACTATGCCTGACAATAGCCTTTATGATCACCCAGTCAAAGGTGACTTTTGACAATCCCAAAGCACAGTGTCCTTTATGTTGGAATCTATGATGATCTCAGGTATGAGGGATTAGTGACATAATTATATATAAGGTACGCTTATAACCTAATCCATGAAGCTACCTCATGACGGGTCGATCTAACACCCTGTTCCTAACAGGCACCTATGATTTTAATTTATATCTCCATATATGATTAACACATAACCATCAATCAAAATCATACTTGTCTTAATTCATCATTGTTCCCACAATGATGATCGACTAGAGATATTTAAGATAACTAATATAATTTATCCAAGGATATAATTATTATAGAAACATGCAAATATAATAATTATAACAAAAAAGACTTTTATTCTTAATGAAGCACAATGTTTACAAATGATTGGCCTAGGGCACAATCTCTAACAACTGTGGTTACAATCAAGTCATTATTTGCAAATATCCAGTTTATACCAACAATCAGGTCAATATCAATAAGGGGCATGGTGGTCATAAAAGCTAGCTCAGTCCTAATACTAGGCACAGTTCCACATTTAGACAAAGTAATACATTTGTGGTAACAATCAAGTGTAGCATTATTTGCAAATATCCAGTTCATACTAACAATTAGGTCAATATCAATAAGGGACAAACATATCAAATCAAGGGTGGTATGGCACTAGTTAAACTAGACTACACAATTCAAATAGGCATAAGAGGTAATGGCTTTGTTTCTTGTAAGGGTAAACACATGCAAATCATATGGTAATGTATGTGTAACACCATAATATCTTAACCTCAATTAATCTCTCTCTTGGCTTGATTTTATATGATTTCCAATGAAAAGGACCAAAATCGTGATATTTTAATACTTTAAGTTAGGGTTTAAACATTCATATTTTGCCTCGTGGATCTTGTGAACCCATTATTTACATTCTCTACTCAAAATAAATTTATACAACTCATACATAGCATAAAACAACCCATGAACCATGGATATGAAGTTAAAAACCAAGAAAATGCACTTTCTCAAACGGGCCCAAAAGTTAGATTTTTGGCTCTAACTTTGGAAAATCATAACTAATTCTAAAAAAATGAGAATCAAGAAAAACATATCTTTATTAAAAGCTCTAGATGTTAAATTTACACTAAAAATAATTATAAACCATAATCTCAGCATTTGGACCATGTTTGACATCAAAAAAGAGATAGAGGTCCGATTGTCCCTGGTACTGATACAACTTACTGTCATGAACTTCAAAATTCATAACTAATTCCAAAAAAATAAAATCTGGATAAACTATACCAATTTGGAAATTTGTAGATGTTAACTAGAGGGAAAAAATAAGTTTAGATTATTTTAGTAGCCCTTGGACCTCGAAAATTAATGGAACAGTAATGAAGATCAGATGGCTTCCCTAATATTGACACAGAATTTCAGAAAGTTGTTTCTCCCTCTACAGACCTCCAATTGAGGTGCTTCAAATTGTTATAGGTCATTGTGGATGTCTAGTTTATGTTCATAAAATTTCATGACAATTGGACATAATTTGATCTATGAATGACACAGATTCATTTTCAAACCTAATTGCATAGTATAATAACCAAAACTAGAAAATTCTCCAACTTCAAAAATTCGCCAAATATTCCCTAGACCTCCAAATATTACCCACTTTAGCTTCTCAAGAAGCTCTCAACAAGTTCTAGAGGCATGCCAAATTTCATATCAAGAAGAGCTCATTTGGCCATACTTTGATAAAGCTCCCAAATTTGGTAGTTTTGATACCATAAATGGTTCAAAATGGAAGTAAATGGTCTCCTACATACTCTAGCACCTCTTGGGCAAGTTTTAAAGTATAAACACAACATATATGAATTGTCCAAGTGATTCAAATTAACACACATCTCAAATTCACCATGCTACGGGCAAAAATATACTACTACATATAAGCCACAAAGGAGCCAAATCTTATAATTTCATTACTTTGGTTCCATACATAGATCATATATCATTGATACATACTTTTATACTTGTTTAAGCATTTACATCTCAAAAAGAATATGTATACATGAGCACTTTGGCTTTCCTATACATCAAACTATGCCAAAGTATGCAAAACTGTAAAAAAGGACCATCTATGCCTCATGACCTTCACTCTTAGGCTCTTGAGCTCCACTTGGACCGTATGAGATAGGAGAGGGAAGGGGGTGAGATTCATGAAATCTCAATAACTCATACACTCATTGAAGGAAGCAATCAAAGCATATAAACAAGTCAAAGCATGTAAATCATTCACAATTACAAAACATATATATGATTTTCATGCCATTAATATCATATCAATGCCAAGAATAAGCTCTAGGGACTTTTGGTCTAGCCTCACCTCGATTTTTTGGGACTTTTGGATTGGCCTCACCCTTGGTTTAGAGACTTTTGGCTCTACCTCACCCATCTCAAAGGACTTTTGGCACTACCTCACCTGTGTAATTTTCATAACCTAAAACATAAGCATATTGGTACCAATGTATCAAGGTAGCATCGAATGGCATGTCTCACAATACAAGCATATACACAAGCATACAATGACTATTACACATCCAAGAATGCATTAAGAAAGAGAGGAGAGCTAACTTATAAGCCAACACAAGCCTTCCCTTTCAATTTCTCTTCTCCCTTCTTGGTTTCACAATCACAACTAGATGGAGCTACTTCCCTTGAGCTTAGACACAATAAAGAGCATGGAATTACTTTCTCATAACTTAACAATTATTCCACAAGCTAGGGGGCTCTTCATCAAGGCAAACCCCACTAAATATGTAAGAATTAGGGATTCTCTCTCTTTAGAATTTCACCAACTCTTCTTCTCCTTTCTTTGCATTTCTTAACTTATCACACTCTAATTCAAGGATCTCTTACTTGCTCTAGGTCAAACTTCCTTCCTCTCTCAAGCTCTCAAGTTGGTAGAACCAACATACTCAAGGAAAGCAAGAGGAGAAGATGCAATAAAATGGAAAGAAGTTATCTTAAATAAAGCTCTTTCCACAAGGCTCTTTCATTTGCATAAATCCTCTCCTTAAATCCTTACACTTCCCCCTCTGACTTAGGCCCAAAACAAAGCCAACTCAACAACCAAAATCATAGAAAGAAAAGGCAAAGAGAGAAGAACAAAATTCTAAGAAGAAAAGCTATGAAAATCTCAAGGTATGCTTACCTTTTTATTGTTCTTCCTTCATTCTCTAGGTTTCTCTCTCTCTCCACAGCCCTTTTCTCTATTTTGATTTAAGCCTAAGTCGGTTAGAAGGAAAGGGGAAGGTCTAGACTCTTTAAGAAGCAAAATTCTCTTTTTTCATGCTTTTCCAAACTAACCTCACTATAGCGAAGAAAAACCCTCGCTACGGTGAGCACGTAATAGTTTCAGGCCCCTGTTTTTGCTACGATGTGTGCTATTGCGAGAAATCCCCTGGTTTTTGTATGGGATGCCCAAACTCGCTATAGCTAGAAGCATTTTCGCTATAGCGAACTAGTGCATTCGCTATAGCTAAACCATTTCTCACTATAGCTAGCAGACTTAGAAAATTTTAGGACTTCAAAAAATTTTTTTTTTTTCTGGTTGTTACAGTATGCATACTCAGACCCAATCTCCTAGCATAGTCATATGATATAAAAGAGTGGCTAGCACTTGAATCAAATAAAGCAGTTATAGAAAAATCATTAATCTTAATAATAACTTAGATCAAGCTCAAGGATCTGCTAGCCTTTTATTGTGTCAAGGAAAAAACTCTACCCTAAGTCTGAGGTTTGGGTGTAGGAGCCATCTCCCTCTGCTGGGTAGGTTGTGTGCAGTGTAACGAATGTAATTTTCATAAAACGACGAAATGAGCCATATAAAATCAAGTCTATTGGGATGAGCTATAAAATGTCCAAGAAAATTTAGGTAGAGTTCTAGACTCCAAAAAATGATAATTCTAAGCTCTGACGGAAAGAAAATTAGAGCTAGGATAGAGAAACAAAATTGTTATGAAATTTGACGAAATGTAATGACATTTTCTTAAATAAGTGAAACTTTTGGAAAAACACATAGGAGGGCTTTTAAATAAAAATTTTGAGTTACCCAGGGTTTTTAGAGGCCCCAAAAATCATGGAAAGTCTCGGGACCGGCAAAGCCCCTCCAATGTATGTTTTCCAATGATGGTGAACCCGAACTTTGACGGATTTGTTCGGAAGGGTTTTAACTCTTATTTGAGTGATTCCAAAGGAATTTTATTAAATTGGGAACCTAAATTTTATAATGGAAAAAAAATATTCTTAAAAAGGAGCTAAAACAAAGCCAAAACAAAATTGTCATTACGGAAAGACAAAATTAGACTTTTTCAGAAAGCTAACTTCTTGAATGTTCCACACACTTCACCTCTTTTTCCTTCTCCCATTTAGGTCGACTCCCTCTACCCAAAAAAATAGACAAGGCTAGCTCTCTTAGGCGCACCAAGAGAAGGAGAGAAGAAGGAAGAAAAGCAAGAAAAAGGTAAGAAATTTCATAGAATTTCATGCTTCTCCTTCTTATAATCTTGTTCCTTTCCTTCTTAGCTCTTTTTCTATGGTTTATTTGAATGGATTGGTTCTATTTTGAGTCTAGAACCAAAGGGAAGAGTTCAAATTTCTTGAGAGGAAGCAAACCAAGGAGAAAAAGTATTGAAATCAAGCTTGAACCCAAGGTACATCTTGTTTATAATTGCTTTCTTCCCTTGCCTTTCCTTTGGTGTGAGTTCAGCCAAACTAGAACTAAGAGAGGGGAGGGATTTTTGTCTAAAAACAAGACGATAACTAGGATTTTAGCCCATGGGGAAGTGGAATATGTAAAAAAATTATAAGAAAAACCCATGAAAATCAAGTTAGGAAAAGTGTAGGATTCTTTAAGATTTTGTGAAATTTGATTTTATACATGGACTCTCTTAGATATTTAAGTATTTCCTTAGGCTCTTAAGACCTCTAGAAAGCCTCCCAAGTGGCTCTCCCATCAAGGAAAAATCAAGAACTCCATGAACCTTCATTATGGTACATGGTTCGGCCAACGCAAGAGCATTAGGTTAAGGGATGTTTTAATTTGTTCTAACCTTGGTTTGGGACTTCATATGATGTTAGAAGATGAGAAAAACCATTGGGAAAAATTTAGGAGCGATGGATTAGGAGATGGGACAATGGTGTCCATAATGGTACCTTATGAAGCAACTTAGTTTTTCAATTATGCAAATGAATGTGTAAGGGCTCCAAGAACCTTAAATGAGGTCAAGAGGCCTAGAAATGAAAAGATAATGGAGCTTAAAGCTTGAATGATAAGAGTTGCTTCAATGGGCCATTTATGAAACCATTATGCCACTTATAGAACCAAGTGAGTGTTTAAGAATAGAATTGGTATCTTAGCTTGCTTCAAGTGCATGATTATATGCTATTTGTGATGTTTAGGTCAAGAGAACCCTACTCTACCTAAGTGCTCTTGTGTAACCGAAAAGGGGAAGAAACAAGCAAAGTAAGGCTTGCATAAGATTCAATATAGTTGTTCACCTCATTCTCTTTGTATTCTTGTGTGTATATATATCTTTGTGTGCATATATGTGTCTATGTGATTGGAGAACATGCCATTTGATGCTTTGAAATTACATTGGTACCAATATGTATTCTTGAATGGCTTTGCTTGTAGAAATTGCTCACAAGGGTAAAAGACCTTTAATATAGGTGAGGAGATGCCAAAAGTCTCAAGACAAGGGTGAGACTAGGCCAAAAGTCTCTTGAATGGGTGAGGCCAAGTCAAAAGTCCCTAGGCCAAGGGTGAGGCAATCCAAAAGTCTTAGAGAAATAAGGTAAGGTAAAACCAAAAGTCCCTAAAGTATGTTCTTGAGTTGATATGTAATGGTGGTATGGAAATGAACTTCTAGCATGTTTTATGTTCATATCACCTTTGTATTTATACACTTGATGTATGTATGCCTTAAATGTGTGTGTGAATTGGTGTGTGAGCTATTGAGATTCTAGGAATCTCACTCACCTTCCCTCCTCCATCTTAACATGGCTAGGTGGTGTCCATGAAGCAAAGAATGCTAGCCAAGAGTCTTAAAAAGCCATACTTTGACTATTATGTAGTTTTACTTATAACTAAGTGTTAAAGTGGTTATGTAGATTTGAGATGTAAACCCATGAACAAATGTAATATAATGTATGAATATTGTATAGCTCTTATGTGGCATTAGATCAATGGGAATATGAAATTTAACACTTTGATGGCTTGGTATAATTATGTGTTAATGGATTTAGGATAGCCAAATTAAGATTCATGGTGTTTAGGACCAATTGGGCAATTTATACAAACCATATCTATGCTTTTAAACTTATCCAAGGGGTGCCAAATATTAAAGAAAGTCATTTGGACAAAGTTGGTACCTCATATGGAGCAAAATGAACCAAATTGGTAAGATATACCACTTTTTGTCCAAATGATTCTTCTTAGTTTGAAATTTGGCATGTAACTAGAGCTTTTTGGAAAGCTAAAGTAGGTATTATTTGGAGGTTTGTGTAATTTTTGGTGAATTTTTGAAGTTGGCTGAAAAACCAAAATTTGCTAATGTTACTGTTCATTTAGTCTGAAATGAATTTTTATCACTTATAGGGCAAATGAAGTCCAATTACTATGAAATTTTATAGAAAGAAACTAGACATTTCCAGTGACCTATGTCAACTAGAAGAACCTCATTTGGATGTCTAGAGAGAGAGATATGAATTTTTGAAGTCACTATGTTGTTCTAGATGCACCTCCAGACCCTTTGTACTATTCCATTAATTTTTGGGGTCTAAATGCTCTTGGATTGATCTGAAACTATTTTTTTCCTCTAGTTAGCATCTACAGCTTTCTAAATTTGTATAGTTTGAATGAATTGGATTTTTGTAAAATTAATTATAAATTTCTAAAATTTATATTAGTAATCTATATTAGTGTTTTTGGATAGCTTGACCTTTATGCCTTTTCTAATGTCAAGTGTAGTCTAGATGAGGTTTTCATGGTTGGAAATTATTTTTAGTGTAAAGTTACATCTAGATCTTTCCAACAAGCTATATCTTGCTTGATTTCAATTTTTTTTTAGATTTAGTTATGATTTTTCAAAATTTTTCCTGAAATCTGCCACATGTTGTCTGAGGAGAATAAGGGAAAATTCAGGGTTTTGGGCTTGAAACCGTAGATTGTATGATGTTTTGAGTTATGTTCAATTGGTATAAGTGATAAATGACTAGAAAATATTGTTGGAAAAATTATTCGGGCCCACATAACGCGAATTGAAATTTGAACCCCAACGTAACACAATTTAATGGCATTATTTTCATACTTTTTCTTGCATTCTTATGGAAAAAATATATATAACTACCTTAAATGAGAGAGTATAATAGTAGAAAATATATGGTATGACATGCAGTCCCTGGCTATGTGCCCTAGCCTACTACATTTGTAACACACATTCTTCCCTACGTAATACAGCCTGTTGCCATGGTTTCTGCCACACTGGTTGCATACTGTGGGAGTGGAACTGTCTTTGGTGGACTGAACTCTTCTTCTCTTACCCCTTCTATTCCACTAGCTTTTACTACCTCTCCTACTACTACTGGTGGCCTGTGTCTTTTCTCCCGATCTCTTGGTCTCAAGGATGGGAGGTCTAATGTTGGAGACTATTTGCATTGTCCTGAGGTTTGCTTCAGTGACTCTACAAACCTTAACTAGGCCATTGAAATCCCTAATCTTCTATGGGACCACTTTGTCTCTAATCTCTTGCAATAGCCCCTTTTCTAACTTATCTGCTTTTTAGCGCATATCATTATGTTTCTGTAAATAGGAGGAATATAGGAGAGCTTTACAAACTTTGCTACATACTGGTCCATGGACATTCCTTCTACCTGCCTCAGGAGTACAAACTCAAACTCCTTCACAACTCACATGGAACTGGAAAAATACTACTCGTAAAATGCTTATAGAAATGTCTCCCAGTTAATCGGGAGGTTTTTTGACTTTATAATAGGTTCAGTGCTTCTCCACCAATAATCTACTTCTTTTTCTAACTAAAAAATGATCATCACGGACTTTTGTTTAGACGTACACTTCACCACCCTGAATATTTTCTCAAGCTGCATGATCCAAGCCTTAGCTTTCTCTATACTTAACTCACCATCAAAGGTGTGAGGCTCGAATTTTCTGAATTATGCTATAATTTGCCTTATAGAATGCTGCTTAGGGACTGGAGGTGTCTGAGCTAGTGGAGTCTGAGACACCCACTATATCTGTAGCTGTGGACTTGAGTGAGTCAGCCCCGAATGTTGGGGACGATCTAAGTGTTATGGTGGCTATGGTGGAAGAGGAGTAGGCCCCTTGCTATCTCTCTGAGCAAGCTGTTCTTGAAGCTGCATAATTAGGGTTTACTGTTGATCCAGGTAAGCCATTATAGCTTGCAAGGCTCTAGCCATTAGATCATTGGGCTCAACTCTATTCTTAACACAAGCCTCTCTAGAAGGCCTACCTTTCCATCTGTTCACCATCTTTTTGAAACATGATTAGCAAACTTTAGCTTTAAATATAAACACACCCACCACCTTCACACTCAATTCATCCACAAATAGCTCATACATAAAGTCAAACTCATGTTCTCAAACCATAACCCACATTAAAGTATTTGAATCTTTGCTCTAATACCAAAAAGTGTAACACCATATGCATCTAGCCTTTCCCCATCTCATTTCTAGTTACATTTCCTTGGCATAGCAAGATTCTAAGAAAAATTCAATCAAAATATTGCATTATTTTGCGTTACAACATACTTAAAATTTTTGTTTTGCATTCTGTGGACCATACTAACTCACCCATATCATTCTCCAATTAAAATGCATTCATATAACTCAAAACCATCACCAAATGTTCCATAAGACTCAAGTTTGGAGCATACATACACAAAATCATCAAATCAATCTCGGGTTGCTGTGCTAAATTTTTGGTGTAAATTTTAAAAAATCATAATTAAATTTAAAAAAATCAAAATCAAGCACACTATACCATTATAGAAAGCTACAGATGTTAACTTTAGGTAAAAATAAGTCTAGACCAAAATAGAAACATTTAGCCACTGAAAATCAATGAAACAGTACTAAAGGTATTATTGCATTATTGGTATTGACTTTAAACTTCAAAAATTCATATATCTTTGTTCAAACCTCAAAATGAGGTGATCTTAGTGGCTATGGAAAGCTTATTATGTCTAGTCTATGCTTGTAAAATTTCATGAGCATTAGATACTATTTGGCTCTCAGATGACATAGGAAAAAAAATTGACCATATAAACAGTAACCATATTAGTTCAGTAACTTTTTAACAAATTTAAAAATTCATAATTGATTCTCTAAAGCTCTAAATAATCTGGTTTTTAGCTTTTCAAAAGGCTCTAGATGAAACTATATGCATGCCAAATATCATGGGGAAATTCTTCCATTTGGTCAACTTGTGATATAGGATTACAAAATGGTATTTTTATGCCTCTTTAAGGGTCAATAATGGTCCATTTTGGCTTCTAGCTTTTCCAAGACTAGTTGAGCACATGGGAAAGTATCAAAACAGACCTCTAAACATGTCTAAAGGGTCTAGATATCCATACATTGCAAAATCACTCTCTCACTTTTTGACACACTCAATGATCTTACATGCTCATCTTTGTCATTCAATGTCAAAAACATTCTATCTCATTAATATGCTATCAATTCTCATACTTACATCATATATCCATATAATTGCATATGTTCAAGAGGTTATACACCATGTACATCATGGGAATACATCATTTGACAATGTTATGGTTACAAAATGAACAAATAGCAACTCCTGTGTCAATCTTCTTGCTTTCAAATGTGTTGGCTCCTATTTCTTGGTTCACTTGGTCTACTTATATATGTTAGGGCAATAGAGAGGGAAGAGTGAGATTTTAGGAATCCCAATAGCCTTTCTCCTTTTCAAAAACACATAATGGATATAATTTCAAGTGTAAAATGCATGTATGGCTATCTTGAAATTCATAAATATACATAGAAGATTTCTTTCATTCAAGAAATCACATACAACATACATAGGCTTGCTAAGCCAATGGTTTAGCCTCACCCATTCTCTTTGAAACTTGTAGACTTACCTCACCTATTTTCAAGGAACTTTTGACTAAGCCTCATTCTTCTAGAAACTTTTGGCTTTGTCTCACCCATTTTTAGGGACTGTTGGCTTCACTAAACTCATACAAGCCAAAATATGTTCATAAAGCATCTTTCAAGAACATATACAAAGCATCATGGTACCATGACATGTAAACATTGGCTAGAAACATTTTCCAAGCATAAGCATACATACATGCATCTAAGGACAAGAAAACACCCAAAGTTGCATGAGAGAAAGGGGAGAGAACTACCTTGAATGTAAGAACACACTTTATCCTTTGGAATTCCTTCCTCTCCCTTAACCAGACACCTATAAAGAGGTGGAGCTTGATTCATTTGGCCTAAACACATCAAATGGGATCTAATTACACTTTTGAAATAATATCTAATGCCACACACACTCTAGAAAAACTTTAACACTCACATAGTTCAATTATGGTTCCATAAAGAACCTAATGAAGCAACACCAAGAATTCTTGATCTTGGCTCCATTCTTTCCTTCCATCAATGGTTCCTAACTCCATTTAGACTCCTTAGAGCCATCACACAATTAATCTGAAGAGCCTAACTATATGTTGCTTCTTTAAGTCACAATATGGAATCTACACCACCATTTCACTTCTTAGGCTTCCTAAAATTTTTCCAAGGCTTCCCCTCATACTCTCCTATCATATATGATGCAAATCTAAGCTTGGAAGAAATTAAAACACTCCCTAGGTGCTTCCCCTCTTTTTGGCTGAGACATGACTTTTAATTGCACCTATGGAAGTTGTTTTGCTTTCTTTGATGGGAGATGCATGTGGGAGGCCTCCTTGATGTCTAAGGAACTTATACAAACTCTTAGATACCTTAAATTATGGCTAGAAAATTTCTTACAAACCAAGGTGCAACTAAAACTCTAGGTTATGCATCTTGTAAATTCATGGTTCTTTCTTTGTTCTTTTTGCATATTCTTGTTTCCCATACTCTAATTCTTATGTTTCACTCTTGGTTTGGTTCAAAACTCATCTCTCATTGGCTGTCCTAAGAGTGGCCAAACCACATATCCATGGAGGCAAGAAGAAGCAAGCATGGAAACAAGAAATTTACCTTGATTTTCTAGCTTTTCTTAAGAGTTTTTTCCTTTGCTTTGGTCCTTCCCTTGAAATGAGAACTTCTCCTCTCTGATTAAAGCTCAAAATAGAAACAAATGCTTCAATAAAACCATAGAAAGAAAGAGGAGAAGGAGGAGAATAAGCTTACTAAATGAAAGACCAAGAAATTTCATTATTTTCATACCCTTTTTGCCTTGCTTTTCTTCTTCTTCTTCTCTTCTCTTGTACACCTCTCTCCCTTGATCTCTCTCTCTATTTTGGGCAGCAAGAAGGTCACCTAAATGAGGAGAAGGGAGAGGCATACCATATTTAAGAAAGGAATTAAAAGTTCTTTCTTAAAAATTCCTGTTACATCCTGTTTTCTTGGCATTTTTGTTTTAGGTTCCTTTTTGCTCTTTTTTTAGAATCGTCTTTTCCATCATAAAATTTAGGTTTTCTAACTTATAAAATACCTTTGGAATCACTTAATTTGGAACTAAAACTTTTCCGAATGAAAAGGTCAAAGTTTAGGTCAACTATCATTAGAAAAAGTACATCGGAGGGTTTTTAATTATTCTGGGGCTTCCCATGGTTTTCAGAGCCTCTGAGAACCTTGGAGAGCTCAAATTTTTCATTTAAAAAGCTTTCCTATGAGTATTCAATGAATTTCCTAAAATTATGAAAATGTCATTATATTTTGCAACTATTTCATTGAATTCAATCTGGTCATTTTGCCTCTTGTTCCAAGGTACCTCTGCCCTCCTAATTTTATTATTTGATGTGTGGATTATTATCCTAATTTTTGGACCTTAACTTTTTCATTTTAGTGGCCTTGCTCTTAATACATGTTCATTTCCGTTGTTTTTATGAAAACCAAACATTACATTTGATGATTGCTATGTTTTAAAATTGAGTTGAGGATGCATGCTTTGTATTTATGTTTTATGCTAGAGTGGCCTTTATGGTTAAGTGTATGATGAACTAGAGAATTGAACAGAATAACTCTTTCTTCAATTAAGCATGTTCATGAAATCTTCGCCAAGAGTCTTTAATTGTATCCAACTCTATATTTTATAATCAAAGGTCACACATACATTGTGCTCTCATTTAAGTTATGACTTGTGTGAATTGAATGTGTTGGGATGTGTTACTGAGATTATCTCCAGAATCTCACCCTTTCTCTATATCCATTAACCCATGCTAGGTAAAAAGTAAAGCAAGAAAAGAAGAAACAAGTGGCCTTGAAGGCATAAAGTCTTATATTTAGCTTTATGTATCTAATTTTGAATGGATATATCAAGTTTGTCACTGTAAAGAAATGGTTATGATCTTATGAGCTAGCTAGCATGTTATGATATGCCTATGCAATTGTAAAGAAGCTTATGTATGATTTAAAGTGAAGAATATGTAAGTATATATATTTATGTTCATGTTGATAAGATGAGACAAATTGTGCATGAGTTATGTTATGTTCATAGCTTAATAAGAGATTGAGATTATGTGATGTGGTGAGATTATGATGTTATTATCAATATGGCAAAAGTTTATGGTGTGAGTTAGGCTAGTTGTTAATTGACCCCTAAGTGCCTAGCTATGAGTATGAATTAATTATATATTCCTTTTACTTTTAATTAGTTCCTTTTGTTGCTATAAATTGCATCATGAGATAGCCAAGTATAGAGATTGATTATATAAATAAAGCTCTTGTGGTATAGAGCAGTCCCATACTCCATAGGTGGGTAAAAATAAGAATGTATCCTTTGAGCAAGCATAAATTAGTGGGAGGCTATGTTTATAAGAGGTTTATGGCCTCTTAGTGAGATCTAGTGAGACTTAGGTATGTGGAACCCTAAATACTAAGCCAGTTTAGTCAAAGAGTGTATGGAATGGAGGTTTAAGGAAGGCTAAACTTTATTCCTTTTATTTCCCTTATTTTTTAGGTTCCTAATCAAACTTAGACATCTAAAACTTGCTCATAGGGCCTACATGATTTTAGGAAGGGAGTTTTGGGTTTGGGTTTAACATATGACCACTTGTGAGCTTACTTAATGAAATCCAATAAGTCATATTTTGATTTAGGCACTTTTAGGTAGGGGTTTGAGCATTTTAAGAATGCTTTTGGGAATGGAAATTTGTGGGAATTAGTTTGGTAGAGTTTGGTTTTGGTTTGATTGGTTTTGGAACCACATAAGTATGATTTTTGACACTTTCAAGTCCAAATCAAGGCAACTCTAAAACAGCTACATTTGAGGAGTCAAACGATGTAGTTTAAGTCTAAGACTTGGTATATAGTTAGAGAACACATAAAGGTTTAATTCAAGTCTAAGTTTGTAATTTTTGGAATTATGTATAATATTTTATGATTTTTCAAAATCCTTGACAACAAGAGGGAAATCTGCATAATTCTACAAATTAAGCACCCATGTTAGTTCTACTTGGCATGATTTTAGGGGGCAAAACATGTCTATTTAGGCTAAAACTTTTATAGTAGAAAGTTGACATATAAAGTGATAATTCAAGCCGAAGCTGACTAAATTTGGAGGTCTCTAGCTCAAGTTATAAATTTAAAAACTAAGACTGATGTATGTCTTAATGTAGAAAATAAAAGCAATTCAAGTAGAATGGACTCTAAGCTATGTAAGTATGCTTTGTAAATATTGTACAAGCGTAATATGCATGTTAAACTTAAGTAAAGAATGTTTAGCCTTAGTTAATTTAGCTACATAAAGATGCAAAGGTGGTACTAGAAAAAAGAAATTTCCACCTACAAATCTTATGTCTCCATTAACAATTTCAATGCTAATTATGGAATTAATTAACTAAAATAGTGTAGTAAAGCTAGTGGTGACATTTATGATAGTGTACAATTGCACTATTAATGCACTAAGATGTGTATTGAAGCACCATACTCATCTAAAGTGTTGCATTAAAGTTTAAGACATTATATCTAGTTTTAGGTGGTCTTATTCCTAAAACTTTATAGATATAGTGTAATTTTTAGTGAGAGACCTTATGAGTTATTGCACTTCAAGAGTCACTGTGCTTAAACAAGAAATATAGTCTGGTACCCAAACTTTAAAGAGAGCCCTTTTATGTTGCTTCTTTAAGCAACATCTTTAGGGTTTAATTTAAAATTTGTTTTTATGATAAATGTTAGTTCTTGTTTTGTTTTATTCTATTTTCTTCCAAGCAAAAAATGGAAGTAAAATAATAGCTACCTCTAAGATGTTTATATCATCTATTCTTGGAGTATAGTAGAGGAAATTGTATTGTTTTTATCATTTTTAAAACTAGTTTTCATCTAGGCTAGTTTTTATGTGTGTTTTCTTTTGTTTACAAAATATATGATATGGCTTAAATTTTTGCTAATTGCCACACATGTTTAAAAGGGACTTTTTTTTAAACCCTTTTCTTAGATTTTATTTGGAACATTAAGGGCAATGTTCAATTTTAAGTTTAGTGGCCAAGGTTTAACTTTTAAATTTAAGAAAAATTTAAAATTTTTAATAGATTTTATTAGAATGGCATTTGATTTTTAGTTGGATTGTTAATGAATGAAATCTCTTGTTCATTAAATAGAATTAATGCATTTATGCCATGCATAGATAACTATTTTCTATAATCTAGAGTATGTTGATTAGTCTATTTTAGGTTTTTGAATTTACTTTGATTCTTTCTTAAGGAGAAATCCTAGGTCTAGTACTTCTCTTAGAGATGATCTTGACATTATTTCTAAATTTGAGCCATGAAGGAGCCTTAGTTTTGTCTTTATATAATCGCTAGTGTCAAAACTAGTTTTATTAACTCTCATATTGTCCATTTAAGCTTAACATTATGATGAATCACTAATTAAAGAAACTTAATAGTAGAAAATACTTAGAATTATTTTTAAAGCACTCTTTGAGTATTATTTAAACTTTAAATTTACATCTCACTCTCTCAATATAAGCCCAGATGGTATTCAAGACTGGAGCCAACACTAAAGGCATATGTTAATAGTCCAAATCTACTTCTAGATTCTTAAATCCTTTCTTGAACGTTACACAATCACATGGCACTTTGCAAATTCATACTACTACTTGAATCATATGGTCAAGTATTCTAATTTACTAAAAAAATCCAACAACATACTAACTAGAAACCCCATGCTGCCCAGGCGTTATAACCCTTGCTTCTAATAGACTAACTACTTGTATATAACTCAAGTTTAATATCTTCAATTTCAAAGGTCTTAGAGCTTAATTATCAGTTAGCCCCTTTTGGACCCAGATAACTCAAATAGTTAAGAATATTAAATACTCATATATACATCAAATGACATTTACATTATTGAAAATATCCATACATATTCTAATCCATCTCTATACAATCACATCTAGGCTCATAATTTATACATCATTATTGCTAATTACATATTAGTCATAAGGTAAAGTCTAACAAAATATATAAAAGATACATCATCAATTACATATGTCTTCATAGAACTATAGATTTTCCTCAGTCTATGTCATAGCTAGCTTAAATTCAACCATTTCCATCATTCTTAAACATTAACTATAACATTCATAATCGAACATATACATTTATCAGTAAAATTTGTTTGTTTACATACCAAAATGAGATGTAAGGGTTCAATTTTTTTTTTCTTTTCCTTTATTCATATTTATCATAAACAAACTTGTTTTGGTCCATTTAATCATAAAACACACATTAGAAGTCCATGAAGTCACTTTAGCCTGAATTGGCCCTAAATTCCTTATTATGCATAAAATTTTGAAAATTTGTAAATTGGACTACATAACTCCAATTTATGCAAATTAGATGTCTATGGAAAGCTTAGGATGTGAAATTTATGCTTGTAAATTTTTATAAGCAACTGAGATCATTTGTCCCCTCAAAAATAAAATAAAAAAAGTAGAACTAGACATAATGAACAATACTAGGTACCAATCTGCATAATTTTTGGAACTTTAAAAATTCATAAAATATTCTAAAGAGCTCCTAAAAATTCTCATTCTTGGCTTATTAGAAAGCTCTATACAAGGTTTAATCGTGTTTCAAATTTCATATTTGAACTAGGTCATTTAGGCCACTTGTGTTAAAGTTGCAATTTAAGAATTTTTTAGATCAAATTTAGGTTCAAAAATGGTCCAAATGGTATCCAATTTTCATTCTTACATTTTGAGCAAATTTCAATCATCTTAAACATCATTTCCATCAATTATATTACATGCAAGAAGGCTTGGATCAAAGAACCCTTGCAACCAAAATTACATACACACATTATGCCTCAACATAGGCCAATTTTCACATACATGGTCATATTCTTCCACAAAGTGCCATACATTCATACTCTCATGTTCATGTATAAGTTCCCATCATAAAACATGGCAATTTATATTATGTTGTATAACACCATGAATTCCTAGCTTATCTCATGCTATCTCCATGTCTCACATCATGCATTTCATGAAGGAGTAAGAAAAATGACATTAAAATAATGAATTTCTTTGTGTTGCGTAGCATATAAATTTTTCATTCGATGTCCCGTGGACCATGTGAGCTCATAGTGTAGCCTCGACCAGAATTTCATACTTTCTATCACAAACTTTGAAAAATGATAACTAATTCTATAAAAATTGAAATCATAAATTCTTTATGATTCTAGAAATATAAAGATGTATAATTTATGCTAAAAATACATCTAGGTCATAAAAAATCAATTAGAATACTTTTGACATTCAAAAATCACCCAAGGTCTTAGCTGCCTAGGCTACTATCATAGGTTACTGTCATAAACTTTGAAAATTCATAACTAATTCTAAAAAAATTCAAATCATGAAAAATCAGTCAATATAAAAAGATACAGATGTTTAATTTAAGGAAAAAATATCTTTAAACCACTCCAAGTCCATTTAGGAACTGAATTATGATAGAACAATACTAGAGGTCAAGTGGTACTACTAGTATTGACATTAAATTTCAAAAAATCATAACTCTTTGCTCAGACCTCCAAATGAGGTGATCTTAGTGGCCATAGAAATCTTATAACCTTTAGTTTATGCTTGTAAAATTTCACAAGTATTGGACACCATTTGACTATCAGATGATGTAGAACACAAAACTGACCATATAAATAGTATATGCACTAGAACAACAGAAGAATTTCAACTTTGAAAATTCATAATTAATTTTGTAAAGATTCTTTTTTTCTGCACTTTAGCTTCCCAAAAAGGTCTCAATAAACCCTACATGTTTGCCAAATTTCATGGGAAGATTCATCCATTTGATCAGTTTGTGCTATAGGGTTCTGGTTTGGTCATTTTCGTAGTCTCAATTAGCATCAAAGTGTCCAATTTTGCTTCCCAAGCTTGTGTGGCCACTTGAGCACGTGGGATTGCACCAAAATGACATTTTAAACTTGTCTCAAAGGTGTAAAAACTAAGAATTTGGAAACTCACACTCTCACCCCATGCCATACACAAGTTTACATAATGTTAGTTTTGCCATGCCATGTCCAAAATGCACATTTCCATACATATAACCTTAAATCTCATTTGTACATGACACATTAGCATAATTATACATGCATAATGTCATAGGACATATACAACAATAGAGTCCAACATTTTCCATTCATATGACCTTAAAGAAGCAAAATCTATGCAAATTGTTGTCAATCTCTTATCTCCCAAGTTGTTAGGTCTCATTACCTTGTCCACTTAGTCCACCTAGCATGTTAGAACATTGGAGAGGAGGGAATGAGATTGAAAGAATCCCAATAGCTCATCTCCCTTTCAATCACACATAAAAGATGTAAAACAAGTCTTGAAAATGTATGCATGGGCATATTGTATAGCATGAACATTCAAGAAGCAATCTTGGCATGTGAGTAAGTTATACAAGGCATCCATAGGCTTGCTAAGTAAGTGGATTAGCTTCACCCATTCACTTGTGGATTTTGGACTTGCCTCACCTATTTTCTCAAGGAGGTTTTGGCTCAATCTCACTCATGGGAGACACTTTGCTTTGTCTCAACTATTTCTAAGGGTTCTTGGCTTATCCTCACTATGGCTAAGAGTTCTTGGCTTATCCACATTCAAGCAAACCCAAGCAAGCATCATAAACATTATTTGAAAACATAATACATCATCATGGTACCATGGAATAAGAGCTCATGCTAGCACACTTTCATAGCTTAAAATACACATACACACTTCAAAGACAAGTCAAGCATACATTCATGTATGAGAGAAGGAGGAGTGAGCTACCTTGGATGCAATCACACATTTTTCTCCTTGAATTTGCTCTCCTTTCCTCGGCCTCACATACACAAAGGTGTGGGATTTGTTTCTCTTAGCCTAAATACAATTTATGAAAGTCAATTAGGTCCATTGAATTAATTCTAAGGCCACACATCTTTCTTAAACACTAACATGGTCTATTAACCCCTTTATGGTTCCAAGAATGCACCTAATGAAATAACACCCATCAAATAAATTCTAGGCTCTATTCTTTCCTTTCATTTATGATTTTTGACTCCTTTTAAGTCTCTTGGAGTCATCACACAATTAAAATAAAGAGCCTAACTACATGTTGCTTCTTTAGGTCATATTATAGAACCTAAGACACCAATTCATTCTCTAGGCCTTCTAAATTTTTCTCAAGGTTTCCTTTCATTTTCACTCATCATATATGACTCAAAAATAGGCTTGAAAAAATTTAAAACTATCCCTAGGCACCCTAACTTATCTAGGTCGAGACTATGCTTGTTTTTGCTACCCTTGGAGTTGTCTTTGTTTTCTTAGTGGAAGAAGCATACGAGAGATTTCTAGGGATCGTAGGAGCTCATTTAAACACTTATTTAGGCCTAGGAATCATTGTATAAAACCAGATTTTGTAAGGAACACTTGAAACCTTAGATTTGCTATCTTGAATTTCCATGGTTATTTGTTAATTTCTTTTGCATATTCTTATTCTCCACACTCTTTTTCCTAAGATTCACCCTTAGTTCTGACCAAAATCCAAGCCTTCTTGTACCTTCTTGAGTGGGACAAACCAAGGAGAGAAGAGGAGCAAGGGGTAGCTATTATGAAAGGAAGATTTACCTTATTTTTCCTTGTTTTCTTACTTGAATCTTCCTTTCTTTGGCCTCCTGTCTCCAAATCTGAATTTCCCCCCTTTGTTCTTCCCTTGAAACAGATCCATAAACTTTAATATAACCATAGGAAAGAAAGAAAAATGGAGAAGAAGAGGTTTGCTAAAGAAAAAGCATTAAAACAACAAAAAATCTATACCTTTTGCCTTAGATTTCTCCTTCTCTTCCTCTCCCTTTTGTGCACCTCACTCCTTAGGGTTTTTCTCTGATTTAGGGTAGAAACATATGTGGCTAAGTGAGTGGAGAGGTAGGGCGCCCCATATATATAGGTAGAGTTCAAGGAAGACTTTTCAAAAATTTCAATTTTGCCCTCATTTTGGCATTTTCATTTCTGGTTCGTTTTAGCTCTTTTTTGAGAACTGTCTTTTTTTTTAATAAAATTTTAGTTTTCAATTTAGTAAAATGCCTTTGGAATCATTCAAATCAGAACTAAAACCTTCCCAAACAAATTCGTTAAAGTTTGGGTAAACTAACATTGGAAAATGTCCACCGGAGGGGTTTTAACTGTCCCGGGGCTTCTCATAGTTTTTTGGGCCTCTAAGAATCCTAAAAAACTCAACTTTTATTTTAAAAACCTTCTTATGTGAATTTCAAATTTTGTTCAAAATTATGAAAATGCTATTATGTTTCGTAAATCTTTCGTCAAATTTTATTTTTTTCATTTTAACTTCATTTTTCTTTCCATCTGAGCCTGGGATTCTTATTTTTAGGAGTTTAGAATGCTACTTAAATTTTTTGGAACCTTAACTAACTCATTTCAGGGGACTTGCTTTGAAAATGTACCCGTTTTTGTCGTTTAATGAAAACTGGATATTACATGTTTCATCACAAGTCATCATAAATACATTAAATACATTATCCATGCCATTCTTAATACATTGATCAAATTTAAGTGCATATTATATTCTAATACATCATTTCCAGTGTCTACCTTCTTTCAACTTCCTTGCCTTTGCTTGGTGATCCTAAAATTGTTAGTGGGAGCACATAGATGAGATTCTAAGAAGAATCTCAATAGCTAATCTCAACTAATCAATGCATATATGAACACCATGAGAAAATACAATATATATGGTGCAAGAATGCCATACATATGTCTTATGTAACTCAAATGCAACTTTTAGCATAAAAACTCATTCATTAATAAGCCATGGCATCAACATAAACTAGCTAGGTCCAACTAAACTCAACCTAGGACCAAGGAAGAGTTACTACACTCAATTCCAAGTCTTAAGAAGCTAGGTGCCATCACTTAGCCATTTCATACACATATAGCTCATTTTGGAAAACAGAACAGAACATATTTCATGAATACATCAAACAACAATACAAACAAGCATTTCAACTCATTTAAGCATTTAAATGCTTGCAAGAAAATGGAGATAAAGCTGCTTAGGACTTATGAGGCTTCAAAACACCACTAACCCACTTACTCTTGATTTCTCTCCTATCTTTCTTTCACTTAATACCCACACTTTGGTGAGTTTGGGCAAGTTTGGCCTACACATAGCAATTATAAGGCAAATTAATCCAATGGAATCCATTTTAAGTCCTATCATGTTCACTTAAACCCATTAAATTATAACATGGAATTTAAGGCTAGTTTAGGTCTAACAAGAAGCAACCCTTCATTTTTGCTTCCTAAACCTCAAATTCTTAGTCGATATAAGTTTTATAACTCTAAAAAAAACTTATTTGAATCATCATATGCTTGGTTAGAGGGGTTTAAGACCGACGTGTTTCTTTAACCCAATTTAGACCTTAAAAATTCAAAATTCAATTTAGAGCTCCTAAATTCAATCTAATGATTCCATATTTATTTATTCATCATATCTAAGTCTTTAAATTCGTTAAAACTCAAGAAAACACTCCGTAGGTACTCCAAACGCCCTTTGGCTAAACTTACCTATGTATGGAAGCCAATTAGTGTTTTGCTTCTTCTTTTTGGGAATTTGATACATATAAACAATCCTTGACTTCTCTTTAGTCTAATTATACTCTTATATAACTTAAATTATCCTCCTAGAGTTCCATAACTCTTTAGGTGCACTAGGAACCCTAATTATCTCATCTTAACTTCTGAGGCTCCTTTAATTATTCTAATTGCATATTCTTAATCTTTATGTCTTAAAACCCTTCTTTCAATTCTATTTTGGCTGAAAATCAACTCCCCTTAATTTCTCTTAGTGGTGGCTGAACATGGAGAGGGAGGAAAAGACAAGAAGAAGCAAGTTTCCTACTATGATACATACCTTGTTTTAAAGCTTATCAATAGGAGAATTTGATACTACACTTAGTTTATTCAATTCCTCTCCCTCTTCCAATAAACCAGCCACAAAAGTGCTCCTTTCAAGAAGCTAAAACCACCAAGAGAAAGAGCTTAAAGAGGATAACAAGATTGGTGAAAGCAAGATCATGATAAATTTCAAGTTTCCTTACCTATTCTTGGCTTTCTTCCTCCTCCTTTTTATGCATGTTTAGTTGTTGGTTTTGGCGCTTCTAGGTTGGTTCTGAATTGAAAGAGGGTGGTGTGACTTAATAAGAGATGAAGGGTGGTGTTTTAAGACATTTTCACAAATTCCTATTATGCCTTCATGTTCAATACTTCTATTTAGGCCCATTTCAGATCCTTTTTTAGTACCATTTTTTTTATATGAAAATTTAAGTCCTCTAGTTTATTAAAAATATTTACTTCCAAATTTATAGAGTTTAAAACCATCTCAAATCATCTTGTCAAAGTTCAGGTCAACTAATGGCCTAAAATGTACACTAGAAGGGTTTTTGTCATTCTTATGATTCCTATAGTATTTTAGGGCCTCTAAGAACTCTGAGGAACTTAATTTTGCTATTTAAAACTTCTTTCTTTAAGTTTCTAAAAAGTTACTTAAAATTATAATTTTGTAATTATCTTTTTATTTTAAATTATTTAGTTGTTTTTGCTTTGGTTTTGGGCCATCTTTAACTTTACTTAACCCTATTTCATTTTTGTCATACCTAGTTTAATCTCAATCACTTCCATTCCTCTTGGAAAATATCTCAATATTCATACCTCATTATGCATATTCATTAGCAAAATTTGATCCATTTACATATCCAAATGTGTTAGAGGGACCCAAATTCATTTCTTTCTTTTCCTTATATCATATTGATCATAAACAAACTTAGTCTAGCTTATCAAGTTAGAAATTACATATGAAAAGCATGCAAGTGTTCATGGACACGAAATGGTGTAGCACACAAAATTTACACTAATTTTAGAAATGCATATCTCTAGCTATATAACTCTGATTTATGTAAATTAGGTGTCTATGGAAAGTTCAAGATATGAACTACATGTTGTACAAATTTCAAGTGCAAGTGAATTCATTTGGCTCACTAAAATGCACTAAAAATCGAGACTACACTATACATGGCCATAATCAGACCCTAAACTTTAAAAATGCATATATTTGGCTATGCAACTTTGATTTATGCAAACTTGGTGGCTACAGAAAGCTTATAATGCCAATTATATGCCTGTTTGGCCTATCAAATAAACAAAATATTAGAATTGACCAAATGAACAATATTAGGGGCTAAAATGAAAGTTTTGAAAAATTTCAAAAATTCATGAAATATTATGTACAATCCTAAAAATTTTGGTTCTTAACTGGTTGAAAGTTCTACTAAAAGTCTATTTGCATTTCAAATCCTATACTTAAACTAAGTCGTTTGGACCATTTTTGACATAAGAGTTGTTTAAGTCTCTTTTAAGACCAACATTGAGATCAATTTGGACTAATTAGTGTTCAAATGTAATTCTTTCACTTGGAGTAAGTTTTAATCATCCTAAGCAACATTTCCAACCATTCCATAGCATGCCAAAAGGCTTGGATCAAAATTTGACCCTTTGACATCTAAGTATACACACACACATAAAGGCACCTTACATGTCATTTGCCATATTAATACCCATATATCACCATAAATTGCTATACTTTTACATTCTTGTACTTTTACATATGGTATTATCATAAAACATGGAATATCAATATCACTTTACATCATAAGTCTATAATGGTACAAAAGAAGTGTCATAAGAGTACATACATCAAAATCCAATACAAATGATAATACTAATACATCATCCCTATCTTTTAAGTCCTCTCATTATCCTTGCCTTGGCTTAGAGACCTTAAAATGGTTAGTAGGAGCATGGGGGTGAGATTCTAGGAGAATCTCAATAGTCAATCTTAACTAATTAAATGCACAAATGAACACCAAGAGTAAATGCAATGCATGTGGCACAAGAACGTTAAGCATATGTATCATGTAAGTTAAATGCATCACATAAAATGAAAACTCATTTGTTTTCAAGCCAAGGTATCATCAGAAACTAGCTAAGCTCAACTAATCTCAACCGGTGGCTAAGAAAGAGCTACTATGCTTAATTCCATGCTTTAGGAAGCTAGGAGCGATTATATAAACCTTTCACATACATATAGTACTCATATAGCTCATTTGGAAAACATAATAAAATATTTCTTATGAAAGTATCAAGTAACAACACACACAAGCATTTTGTAATGTCCCATTTTCGTAAAAATGACGGAAACATATATGTTTTCAAAGCAAGTCCTCTTGAATAAATTGGTTAAGGTCCAAAAAATTTAGAATAATAATCTAGACATTAAATAATGAATTCAGGAGCTAGAGGTGCCCTGAAATAGAGGCTAAAATGGCCAGACGAAAATTAAAGAAATAGTTACGAAACGTAATAATATTTTCATAATTTTGGGCAAATTTTGGAATTCTTACAAGAGGGCTTTTTAAATGGTAAATTTGAGTTCTTCGGGGCTCTCAAAGGCCCTAAAAACTATAAAAAGCTGTAAGCAGTTAAAACCCCTTTGGTGTATGTCTTCTAATATCAGTTGATCTAAACTTTGACCCTTTCGTTCTGGAAGGTTTTAGCACCAATTTGAGTGATTCTAATGGCATTTTATAAGATTGAGGACCTAAATTTTATGATAGAAAATATGATTCTAAAAAAAGAACTAAAATGGACGAAAAATGAAAATGTCAAGATTGAAGGACAAAATTAGAATTTTTGGAAACTATTTTCTAAACCTAGCTATATATAAGACCACGCTCCACTCTCCCCGTCACTTAGCTTATTTTATTTTTGCCCTAAACCAAAGAAAGAATCAAGAGAGTGAGGCATGTCACACCATATAATTTTCCATCATTATATCCTTACATTCAAGATGATTGGTATAGTTTCTCGAGGAAAACCTAAGAAAGTACATTAAATAATGGGTTCTTATCGCGTTACATCAGGGTGACAAATTTCAATTTGTGCCACATGAGCCTTGTGGCTTAACCAACAACATACTCTAGTTATTTAACATTGGAACAAATCATAAACTTTGCAAAATAGCAAGCAATCCACGTGTCTCAAGTTTAAACCCCAAAATTTCTTCATTTTCCTACAGACAGAACAAGGCAAATTTCAGAGGCAACTTTTGAAATTCATAACTAAATGTAGAAAAATTGAAATCACACAAATCATATCTTTCTAAAAAGATATTAGTGTTAAATTTACACTAAAAATGATTTCAATTCATGAACATAGCATCTGGACCATGTTTGACATTGAAAAATGCACAAAGATCTGACTAGCTACTGGTACTGATATAGGTTTCTGATATAAATTTCAAAAATGTCCAATTAATTCCAAAAACATCCAATCTATGCAAATGATACTAATATGGAAAGTTATGGATGTTAGGTAGAGGGAAAAAATCATTCTAGACCATTCCAGGTTTATTCAGACCATGAAAACTAATCAAATAGTGACACAGGTCTGATTGAATGCCTAATATTAGGCAGCCACTTCAAAAACTCATATCTCCCTCTTTAGACATCCAAATGGGTTGATTTTAGTTAAAAAAATTCATTGGGAAGGTCTAGTTTTTTTTAATAAAATTTCATAGTAATTGGACATCGTTTGCCTTATTTTTGACAAAGATTCATTTTCGGACTATTGGAACAGTAGCAGTGACCATATCAGAAAAATTTCCCAACTTAAAAAATTCATCAAATATTCTATGAACCTCCAAAAATTACCCACTTTAGCTTCTCAAAAATCTCACAACAATCTCTAGATGCATGAAAAATTCTAAACTAAGAAGAGCTCATTTAGATAAAAAGTGACATAGCCTCATGAAATGGTCATGTTTGCTTCCTATCAAGAGTCACTTTAGTTCAAATGACTTCCCCTTGAGTTTGGCACCTCTTGGACAAGTTTAAAAGCACAATTATAACTTGTGTAAGCTGTCCAAGTGGTCCCAAACCCCATACATTTCATTTTGGCCATTTCACATCCAAAAATACACTAGAACATACATGCCATTCAAGGGTCAAAATCCACATTTACATTGATTTGATGCTACATACAGTTTACATGGCATCTATACATCATATTACCATTGCTCAAGGTCTTACATTACCAACATAATATATACAAGACCACTTTGGTATTTAGATACAAAGAAAACCACAAAATCCTCCAAGTGTATCTATTTAAAGCTCTTGGCTTGCCTTTCTTGTATCTTGGGAGCTACCTAAACATTTCAGGATGGAAGGGGGAAGGGGAGTGAGATTCTAAGAATCTCAATAGCTCACACACATCCATTCACATACATTCAAGGCATACATACATTAATAACACAATTATAAGAACATAAAGTGTGCAAAGCTACAATTTCATGCCACATTCCCACATCAAAATCATTTTAATAGTCTTGGGACTTTTGGTTTTGCCTCAACCGATTTCTAAGACTTTTGGAGTTGCCATACTCTTGGCCTAGGGGCTTTTGGCTTAGCCTCACTCATCCAAGGGACTTTTGGCCTAGTCTCACCCATGCCTTGAGACTTTTGGCAAATCCTCACCCATTTTAAAGAGACTTTTGGCATCACTTCACCCTTATGAGCCAATCTTACATTCAAAGCCATTCAAGAACACACATTTGGTACCAATGCAATTTCAAGAGATCATGTGGCATGTTACCAAATCACAAGAGCATATACAAACACAATGACATACATATGCACACAAGAATGCAAAGGAAGAAGGTAGAAAGCTACCTTTAATTAATGCAAGCTTTACTTTGCTAGTTCCTTCCCCTCTTTGATTTCACAAGAGCATTTAGGTGGTTGGATGTTCTCTTGGCCTAGACATCACAAGGAACACATAATCACACACTTGAAGCAAGCCAAGACATTAAACTAAAGCTTAAACTCACATTTGGTTTCATACTTGGCATTATGGTTCCATAATTGGCCTAATAAAGCAACTCTCATATTTCAAGTTCTAGGCTTCCATATTTTTCTATTTCTAGGCCTCTTGGACTCATTTAAAATCCTTGGAGCCCTCACACATTTAATTTTACAAGCTTACATACAAGTTGCTTCACAAGGCACCATTATGGACACCTTTGTTTCATCTCCCAATCCATGGCTCCTAAATTTTTTCCAATGGTTCCTCCCATCTTCTAACACCATATGGAGTCTCAAACCAAGGCTAAAATAAATTAAAACACTCTCTACCTATATGGACTAGCTTAAGTCGAGACAAGCACACCAAAGGGGGTTCTTGAGGTTCTTGATTTTTTCTTGATGGGAGAGCCACTTGGGGAGGTTTCCAAGAGTCTTAGGAGCTCAATGAAACACTTACATATGCAAGAAAACTTATATATTAAATCAGTTTTTAAGTTACATTTAAGAACTCTACACTTTCCCTTCATACATTTCATTAGTTTTTCTTGAAATCTCTTGGCATATTCCAAGTTCCTATAGCCTAATTAAATAAATTCTCAATGGTTCTTGAACAAAACATCTCCCCCTCTCTTGGGTCTGTATAAGGCCGAATATGACACAAGGGAGAGCAACAAAGAAGAAGCACCAAGAATGGGAAATTACCTTGGATTCTAACTTGGCTTTAAAGCTTCTTCTCCTTGGTTCTCTTCTCTCCAAGTAATTCGAACTTCCTCTCTAAGTTCTAAACCAAAATAAAACCAATACACCCAAATAAACCATGGGGAGAAAACATAAAAAGAGGGGAGGAGAAGTGAAAAAAGGAGAAGCATGAATTTCTTAAGTTTTTCCTACCTTTCTTGACTTTTCTTTCTCCAAAATTCCCTTCCCCTTGTGTGCCTAAGGAGCTGCATTTTTTTTCTCCAAAATTGAGCAGAAGAAAGTCGGCTTAAGGAAGGAGAGGGAGGATGTGGGCTTTAAAGAAGAATTAAGAAGCTTTTTTTTACAATTATTTCCAATTTTGTCCTTTTGGATTGACATTTCTGGTTTGGCTTTGCTTTACCTCCTTTTTGAGAAACGTCTTTTTTATTATAAAATTTAGGTTCCCAATTTAATAAAATGTCTTTGGAATCACTCAAATCGAAGCTAAAGTTTCCTGAACGAACCGATTAAAGTTTAGGTCAATCGATGTTGAAAAAAGTACACTGGATGGGCTTTATCGATCCTAGGGTTTTCCATGGATTTTGGGGCCTTTAAGAACCCTAAGCAACTTAAAATTTTCATTTAAAAAGCTCTCTTACGTGTTTTTCCAAAAATACACTTATTTACGAAAATATCACTGACTTTTCGGCAAATTTTTCAAATTACTCCAACCCTGATTTCTAGGTAACTCAAGGCTCAAATCCTCATTTTCTATTATTTAAAATTTTATCCAAATTTTATTTGGCCTTGAATCACTCATCTCAGGGGACTTGCTTTTCAAACCGACTCATTTTAGTGTTTTACAACATACTGGATGTTACAAGGTGCACAAGGGAGAGAAGAAAGAAAGGAGAAAAAGTAAGGAAAAGGCATGATTTTTCATGGATTTTCATACTTTCTCTTTAGTAAACTCCTTCTTCTCCATCTTCCCTTCTTTCCTATGGTTTTTTAAAAAATTTTGGATTTGTTTTGAGGACAAAATAGAGGAACAATTTTCGAATTCAAGGAGAAAAAGCCAAGCAAGATGAAAAATAAGCAAAGAAAACTAAGGAAACTAGGTATTTTTCCATTCTTATGCTTGATCCTCCTTGTTCCTTCTCTTGTGTGTGTTTCGTCTTATGTAAGACCAGCCAAGAAGGGTTAGATTTCTAACTAAACCAAGGATGAATCTTAGAAAAATAAGAGAGAAGAAGAAGAATATGCAAAAGAAACAACAAAATAACCATTAAATTTCAAGATAGAAAAGTTAGGGTTTTAAGTGTTCCTTTAAAATTCTGTTTTGATACAAGAATCCCTAGGCCAAATTGAGTGTTTGGATGAGCTCCTAAGATCTCTAGAAGGCTTCTCATATGCATCTTCCATCAAAAGAACAAGACAAGCTTGTTTGGTGCTTCCTTGGTCCACAATCATGGCTTAGAGAGGTTGGAGCACCAAGGGGTAGTTTTAATTTGTTCCAAAATTATTTTTTAGTCATATATGATGGAAGAGGATGAGAGAAAGCCTTGAAAAAATTTTAGAAGCCATTAATAGTGAGATGTAGTTATAAGTTCCATATTATGGCTTAAAGAAACAACACCTAACTAGGCTCCTTGAATTAATTGTGTGATGACTCCAAAAGGCTTAAAAGGAGTCAAGAATCATAAATGAATGGAGGATGGAGCCAAGATGATGTTTTCTTGAGGTTGCTTCATTAAGTGCATTATAGAACCATAAAAGAGCCATATGAACTATCTAGCTTTTCTAATGAATTTGTAGCTTTAGAATTTGGTTCAATAGTATAATTGGTTTCCATATGATGTGTCTAGATCAAGAGAAACAAGTCCTACCTTCTTTTATGTGTGTGTCAAGGAAGATTAATCAAATTCAAGAGAAAAAGTGTGTTGTTGTAACAAAAGTATCTCTATCTTATTTTTCTTATGCATGAGTGAATGTTTATCTTGTCTTTGAATGTGTGTATGTATGTGTTAAGCCATGAAAAAGTGTTCTAGCATGTATTCTTTTGCCATGGTACCATGATGTTGCTTTATGCATTCAAATGATATTTTGTGACTTTGCTTTGGTTTATTTAAGGGTGGTGAAGCCAAGAACCCACTAGCCATGGTGAGGATGAGCCAAGAACCCTTAAGGATAGTTGAGACAAAGCCAAGAGTCTCCCAAGAGTAAGGCCTAATTAAAAGCCTTTAAGAAAAAGGGTGGGGCAAGTCCAAAATTATTGAAGAGAATAGGTGAAGCTAAACTACTTACTTGGTAAGCCTATGTATATTTTGTATGACTTCTTGAAGGCTAGAAATGTTTCTTAAATGACTACATACTCCATGATGTTCATGCATGTATTTTAGATATGGATTTGCATTCTTTATGTGTGATTGAAAGGGAGAAGAGCTATTAGGATTCCTAGAATCTCATCCCTTCCTCCCCACATGTCTAACATGTCTAGGTGGACCAAGTAAGCAAAGGAATGGAAGCCACCAAGCTTAAAGGAAGAAGATTGGCAACAAAGTGTGGAAATTTGCCATTTTGTAGCCATATGATGTAATTCCTTATTGTATATGTTGTATGACTTCATGGACACATGTAAATATGTAAATATATTATGTATGAATGAGATTTGATGCCATATGTATAGAATTGCATGAATTGGATATTGAATGGCAAGAACTAGTATATGTGTTCTTGTGTATATCTTGGGGTGGATGAGTGAGTTTGAGAAATCTAGGCTTGTGCACCTTTGAGACATGTTTAGTAGACCATTTTGGTACTTTCTCACATGCTCAAGTGGCCATGGTTGCCTTAGAAGCTAAAATGGACCATTTGGAATCCTTATATGCATAAAAAAGCATATTTGTAGCCCAATGTCAAGATCTGACTAAATGAATGAATGTGCTCATGAAATTTGGCATACATATAGATCTTATCTAGAGCTTTTTAGGAAGTTAAAGATTAGATTATTTGGAGCTCTATAGAATTAATTATGATTTTTCAAAATTGCCATCTTTTTGCTAAACTGGTATAAACACTGTTCATATGGTCAGTTTCTTGTGATACGTCATTCAAGGGTCAAATGGTGTCCAATGCTTATGAAATTTTACAAGCATAAATTAGACATGATAAATTTTCTACAGCCACTAAGATCACCCCAATTGGACATCTAACCAGGGAGATATAAATTTTTGAAGTTCATAGACAGTACTAATAGCAATAGGCAACCTTGGTTACTATTCCATCAATTTCCAATAGCTAGATGTCCTTATTATGGTCTAGAATTATTTTCAGCATAAAGTATACATATGTAGCTTTCCAGAATGGTAGTGTGCTTGATTTTGAATTTTACAAAATTAGTTATAATTTTTCAAATTTCATGACAGAAAACTGAAAAATCAATCTGAGGTTGCACACATTATTTTCATGTATATACTCCATTAGCTCGAGTTCCAGGCCACTTCTTGAGATGGTTATGAGTTGTACTTGTGTATTTAAATATAAGAATAAGATGGATGAGTCCATATGGTCCACGGGACATAGAATGAAAAACTTATACGCAACGTAATGCAAAATAATTGAATATTTTTAATGTCTTTTCTTTGGAAACTTATGTAATCCAAGGAAGTGAACTTAGAAATGATATAAGATGAGGTAGTTAATTATGGTGTTACACTTTATTGGTATCAAAGCAAAGGTTTAGTCTCTTTGATGTGGGTTGTGGCTTGTGAATATGAGATTTGCCCTTATGTACATGAGTTTGCTTTTGTATATGAGCTAGTTGGGGGTGAATTGAGTGTGATGGTGGTGAGTGTGTTCCCTTTGATGCTAAAGTTTGTTAATGATGTTTCAGCAAGATGGTGAACACTAGGAGAGGTAGGTCTTCCAGAGAAGCTCATGCAGATGACAGAGCCAAGCCTAGTGATCTAGTAGTTAGAGCCCTGTAGGTTATAATGGCTCATCTGGATCAGCAGCAGGTTGTGATCATGCAGTTATAGGAATGGCTTGGTAAGAGAGATAGTCAGAGCTCTACACCTCCTCCTCTTCAACCACCACAGCACTCAGATCATCCCGAGCATTTAGAGATGACTCATATTGACCCACAGCTACACATACAAATACATCACGTTACTCAGACTCCACCAGCTCAGACACCTCCAGCGCTGGAGCAGCCTTTTACTAGATAGATCATTACACAATTAAGAAAGTTTAGGCCTTCTACCTTTAATGGTGAAATGAATACAGAGAAAGCTGAAACCTGGACTATGCAGCTTGAGAAGATATTCAAGGTGATGGAGTGTACCTCTGAGCAGAAAGCCACCATGGCTATTTTTCAGTTAGAAAAAGAAGCAAATTATTGGTGGAGGGGCACTGAGCCTATCCTGAGAGCGAGGAACCTTCCAATTACTTGGGAGGCATTCCTCCAGGCCTTTTATGAGAGGCACTTCCTTAGTTCCATTAGAGATGAAAAGGAGTCAGAGTTTGTACTCTTGAGGTAGACAGAGGGAATGTGCGTGGACTAATACGTGGCTAAGTTTGTAGAGCTCTCCAGATATTGTTCATATTTACAAAGACATGATGATGAGCACTAGAGAGTAGATAAGTTAGTAAAAGGTTTACTACCTGAGATCAGAGACAAGGTGGTTCCATAGGGAATCGGGAACTTTAACACCCTAGTTGAGATTTGTAGAGTGACAAAAGTGAACCTTAGAACTATGCAGCCTACCTCTAGTACCAGATCTCCCCTCCCTGAGTCTAAGAGACCTAGAGAGGAAACATAGGCCACAACTATTAGCAGAAGAGGTGGTAGAAGCCGGTGGAATAGAAGAGGCAAGAGAAGGAGGACTCAGTCCAGTAGAGGCAGTTCCACACCTACAATATATCCCCAGTGCAGCAGAAACCACATAAACAGACTGTGCTACACAAGCCAGAACGTATGTTATAGATGTGGTAAGCTAGAACACATGGCCAGGGACTGTACTCAGTCTCCTCAGTAGTCTTCTCAACTGAGGGAGATGGCTCCTACTCCTAGACCTCAGACCCAGGATGGAGTCTTTGCCCTGACACAGCATGAGGTTAGCTAGTTCCCAAGTCTGATCCAAGGTACTATTAAGATAAATGATTTTTGTGTGATTGCATTATTTAATTTGGGTGATAGCCACTCTTTTATACCATATGACTGTGTTAAAAGGTTAGGTCTGAGTATGTATACATTACCTTATGACTTGCATGTATCTACCCCCAGAGGAAACAGAGCCATTACCTCTCATGCCTATTTAAATTGTGTAGTCTAGTTTAATCATTGTTACACTACCCTTGATTTGATATGTGTGCCCCTTGTTGACATTGATTTGATTATTAGTATGAACTGGATGTTTATAAATAATGCCACACTTGATTATTCCCATAAATGTAGTACTTTGCCTGAATATGGGATTATGCTTAGTATGAGGACTGAGTTATTTGTTATGACCACCTCCTAAGCTGAGAGGTCTCTAGGGCATGGTTGTCAAGGATACCTAGTTTTTTTTTTCAATCTAGGCTGAAGTAGAAGAGGGTATAAAGGAAATTCCAGTAGTGAGAAAGTTCCCAAAAGTGTTTCCTAAAGAGATTAGCGGACTAACCCCAGAGAGAGATGTTGAATTTCTTATAGACATTGTACTTGGGATGGGTCCAGTGTCTAAGGCCCCGTATAGGGTGGCTCCCACCAAGCTAGCTAAGCTTAAGAAATAGATAGAAGAGCTTTTAGAGAAGGATTTCATTAGATCCAGTGTCTTGCCGTGGGGAGCTTTGTAACATCTGGTTTTCTGAAAATGAGAGAAAACATGAGAAACGTAACGTACGGTTTCTCCATAAATGAACGAAATTCACATAATACAAAAGGAAGTCCCCCAAGATGATGTAGCTAAGGTCTCAAAAAATTTGGGAAGCATTCTAGACTCTTAAAAATGAGAATCCCAAGCTCAGGCAAAAAGAAAAATGGAGCTAGAATGAAGAGATAATTTCTTACAAAAAGCTTACGAAACGTAATGGCATTTTTGTAATTTTGAGAAAATTTTAGAATTCACATAGGAGGGCTTTTTAAATGAAAGTTTTGAGTTCTCCAAGATTCTTAGAGGCCCTAAAAATTATGGAAAGCCCTAGGACTGTTAAATCCCCTCTGGTGGACTTTTTTCAATATTGGTGCACCTGAACTCTGATGGATTTATTCGAGAAGGTTTTAACTCCGATTTGAGTGATTCCAAAGGCATTTTATTAAATTAGGAACCTAAATTTTATAATGGAGAAGACGGTTATAAAAAAGGAGCTAAAACAAAGGAGAAACAAAAATGCCAAAAATGAAGGGTAAAATTAAAATTTTTGAAAAAATGTTTCTTCCTCCCTTATAAATAGTGGTGCCTCACACTCTCCCTCACTTAGCTTCAGATTATTCTTCCCTAAATCAGAAGAAAAACCCTAGGAGAGTGGCACACCAAGGGAAGAAGAAAAGGGAGAGAAAATCCAAGCTTAAGGTATGTTTCCATGGTAGTTTTTCATGCTTTTCTTAATCCACACCTCCTCTCCTCCCTTCTCCTTTGTTCCCTTTGATTAAAATGGAGTTTATAAATCTAATTCAAGGGAGAAATTCAAGAAAAAATTCGGATTTGAAGAGAGGAGCTCAAAGAACACAAGATTTAAATGAAAAAAAGCAAGAAAACAAGATAATTTCTCTTCCTATGGTTGTCATCTTTGGTTCCCTTCTCCACCATTTCTCCCCACTTGAGAAAACCCTAGGAGAAGATGATTTTTAGGCAGAACCAAGCATGAATCTAAAGAAAAAGGGTGTGAAGATTAAAAATATGCAAAGGGAATTATCAAAAAATCATTAGATTTCAAGACGCAAATTCTAGGGTTTTGTGTGCACCTTCCAAAATTTGATTTTATATGATAATTCCTAGGCCTAATTAAGAGTTTAAATGAGCTCCTAAAATTCCTAAGATGCTCCCCACATGCTTCCTCCTTCAAGAAAATAAAGAAATCTCCATGAAGGCCAATAAAGCCCTATGTCTCGGCCAAAGGGGGTTCTTATAGCTAGGGAGAGTTTTAAATTTTTCTAAGGCCATTCTTGAGTCATGTATGATGAATAAAAATGAGGGGAGGCCTTGGAAAAAAATTAGAACTCATAAGAAGTGATTTGATGCTTTAGGTTCCATATTATGACCTAAAGAAGCAACATGTTGTTAGGCTCTTTGTTTTAATTGTGTGATAACTCCAAGAGACTTAAAAGGAGTCAAGAATCATATTTGAAAGAAAAGAATGGAGCCTAGAAGTTATTTGAGGGGTTTTGCTTTATTTGGTGCATTTATGGACCATAATGAGGTCTATAGAATAACCTAGTGTCTAAGTAAGTTATGTAGCCTTAGAAATTATTTCATGAACCTAATTGGCTTCCATAAATTGTATCTAAGCCAAGATAAACCATCTCCACAAGTTTGTAGGTGTGTGGTCGAAGCAAGGGAGGGAGTTTCAAGAGAAAAAGTGTGTGATTGTGTGCAAGATAGCTCTCTCCACCTTCTCTCATGCATGGATATGTATTTAACACTTCTTAGGATGTGTGTATGTGAATTTTCAAGCCATAAAAAGTATGCTAGCATGATTTTATATGCCATGATTTCATGATGACATATTATGCTTTCAAATGATGTATGCTATTTGTTTGAATTTGCTTGAGTGTGAAGAGGCCAAGAACTCTTAACCATAGTGAGGATGAGGCAAGAACCCTTGAGATTGATTGAGACAAAGCAAAGAATCTACCAAAAGCAAAGTGGGCTCCCAGGAGTATGGTTGAGTCCAAGAATCTCTTAAAGAATAGGTGAGGCAAGTCCAAAATCCATGAGGAAAAGTGTGAGGCCAATCCATCTACTTGGTGAGCTCTTGAATATCTTGTATGACTTGTTCACATGCCAAACTTGCTTCTTGAATGTTCATGACTTCCACGATATCTATGCATGCATTTTCAAGACTTGCTTTGTATATATTATGTATGATTGAATGAGAGATGAGCTATTGGGATTCTTTGAATCTCATTCCCTCCTTTCCAATGAACTCATATGCTAGGTGGACCAAGTGGACATGGTAATGGAAGCCAACCACCTTGAAGGAAAGAATTTGACAACAAAGTATTAGAGTTTTCTCACTTTAAGGCCATATTTGTGTTCAATATTGTAATCCAAAGATGTATATTGTCTATGACTTCTTAGACATGTGTAATTTTGATATTATGTGATGTATAAATGTATGGACATGGTGTATGAACCCTAGAATAGAATTTGGGTATATAATGCCAAGGTATGTATTTTGGAAAGTTTGATGTAATGTGTATATGTGTGGATGAAAAAGCCAAAATGAGATGTATGAGATTTGGAACTATTTGGTCAGCTCACAAAAGTCCTAAGTATGCTTTTAGACTTGCCCAAAAGGTGCCAAGACCAAGGGAAAATCATTTGGTCACTTTGATACTCTATATGGAGCCAAAAATGATCATAATGCAACCCCATATCACTTTTTGGCCAAATGAGCTCTTCTTGCTCTGAGATTTGGCATAAAATTAGAGCTTGTTGAGAGATTTTTGGGAAGCTAAAGACCATAATTTTTGAACATCTACACAATATTTGATAAATTTTCAAAGTTGGCAATTTTTCTAATTTTGGTGTGCTACACTATTCATTTGGTCCGAAAATAAAATCTATCACACAGGGCCCAAATGATGTCTAATTGTCACAAAATTTTATATAAAGAAACTAGACATTCACAGTGACTCATTCCAACTAGAAGCATATCATTTGGATGTCTAGAGAGGGAGATATGAATTTTTGAACATTCTGTCTAGTATCAAGAGTTTTACCTGACTTGAGTTACTATTCTATTGAATTATGAGGTTTGGCTACCTAAACTAGTATGGAAATATTTTTTCCCTCTAGCTAACATCCACAGATTTCTAGATTAGTATCATTTGCATAGATTGGATTTTTTTGGAATTAATTAGACATTTTCAAAGTTTGCTGCAGAAATTTGTGACAGTTCCAGAAAGAAGTTTGACCTCTGGACGTTTTTGGATGTCAAACATCCTTTGTGATGGATTTTATGGTCTAGACATATTTTTAGTATGAATTAGACATCTATAGATTTTTATAATGACTAAGAATGCATATGTTTTATTTTTCTAGAATTAGTTATGATTTTCCAAAGTTAGTAGTAAAATTGAGCAAAATTTGGCCGAAATGTAATAGGTATATTTTAAGCTCCCCTTCATGATTCTTGAGATGTAGGCCACATTTTATGATGCAAATGAGTTGTATTCATGTAATTAAATATAGGAATGTGTTGTATAAGCTCACATGGCCCACGTGACAGAGAATGGAATTTTTATATATGACGTAATTCAAAGGAATGTATTATTTGCAATGGATTTTCTTACTTCCTTCATGGAATGTATCATATGAGCATGTAAATGTGATAGAAATGAGCTAAAAATATATGGTGTTACAAGCTCCAGTCTTATTCGTAAAGAAGAAAGACAAGAGTCTTAGACTGTGCATAGATTACAGGGAACTCAATAAGATAACCATTAAAAATAAATATCCTCTTCCTTGCATAGATGACCTCCTAGATCAGTTAGTAGGAGTTTGTATTTTCTAGGATAGATCTCAGATTAGGATATCATCAGCTTAAAATTAAGGTTGAGGATATTCCTAAAACTAGTTTTAGAACTAGATACGAGTATTATAAATTTTTAGTTATGCCCTTTAAGTTAACGAATGCACCTGCAGTGTTCATGGGTTATATGAACAGAGTATTTAGGCCATACCTAGATAGATTTGTAGTTGTTTTCATAGATGATATCGTCATATATTCAAAGAGTAAGGAAGAACATGAGCACCACTTGAGATTAGCCTTAAAAACCTTGAAAGAGAGACAATTATATGCTAAACTTAGTAAATGTAAGTTTTGGCTCACAGAAGTTTAATTCCTAGGCCATGTGATCTCCCAGGCAGGGATTGCAGTATGTAACACCATATATTTCTAGCTCATTTCATAACATTCTCATGCTTTACCTCATAGATTCCATGAAAGAGCAAGAAAAAGAGGATTAAAATAATGTATTTCTTTGCGTTGCGTTGTGTATGAAAATTCCATTTGGTGTCACGTGGACCATGCGAGTTCATACAACACATTCTCATATTTAATTACATGAATACAACTCATTTGTATCATCAAAAGTAGCCTACATCTCATGGAACTCAAAGGGAAGCATGAAATACATACATATATTTTCGGCCAGATTTTCCACATTTCTATCACAAATTTTGGAAAATCATAACTAATTCTAGAAAAATTGAAATAATGTATTCTTGGACATCCTAAAAATCTAGGCATGTCTAATTCATTCCAAAAATATGTCCAGACCATAACATCTATCACAAAAGGCATTTGATATTAGAAAATGTCTAGAGGTCAGGCTATTCATTGGTGCTGTCACAGAATTTTGCAGCAAATTTCAAAAATATCCAATTAATTCCAAAAAAATACAATCTATGAAAATGATATCAATATGGAAATTCGTGGATGTTAGATAGAGGAAAAAAATAACTCTAGACCAGTTTAGGTATGCCCAAACTTTGAAATCTATTCAAACAGTAACTGAGGTAAGCTAAAGTTCCTGATACTAGATTGATTCTTTGAAAATTTATGTCTCCCTCTCTAGACATCCAAATGAGGGGCTTCTAGTTCGCACAAGTCATTAGGAATGTATAATTTCTATGTATAAAATTTCATGGCAATTGGACATCATTTGAGCCCTGTGTGACAGATTTCATTTTTGAACCTGAGTAAACAGTGACATGACCAAAATCCAAAAATTTGCCAACTTTTGAAATTCATCAAATATTCTGTAGACCTCCAAAAATTATGTTCTTTAACTTCCCAAAAATCTCTAAATAAGCTCTAATTTCATGTCAAATCTTAAATCAAGAAGAGCTCATTTGGATAAAAAGTGACATAAGGTTCTAAATTGATCAATTTTGGCTCCATATGGGATACCAAAATGTCCAAATGGCTTTCCTTGGAGTCTGGCACTTTTTAGACAAGTCTAAATCATAATTAGGACTTGTGTGAGCTGTCTAAATGATTTCAAACCTTATGCCTCTCATTTTGACCATCTCACCCACACTTATGTACATTTCCATAATATCATTTAAGAAGCCACATTACCATCATATATTCAAATCACATTCTAAAGGTCACATAACATATTCTCCCATTCATACATGACATATTATCATAATTACATATGTTTATAACATTATAATACATATACATCTATCAATCACATCATTTGCCAATTGTATGGCCTTAAAGTAGCAACACTCATGTTCTTGGATGTCATACTTTTATCTTCAAGGTGGTTAGCTTCTATTACCTTGCTCTCTTGGTCCACCTAGTATGTTAGATCATTAGAGAGGAGGGGATGAGATTTAAAGAATCCCAATAGCTCATCCCCCATTCAATCATATATAATGAATGCAAAACAAGTCTTACAAATGCATGCATGGCATGTGGGCATGTGCAATCATTCAAGGAGCATTCTTAGCATTTGAAAAAGTCACACATAGCATACAAAGGCTTGCCAAGCAAGTGGATTGGCCTCACCCAATTTCTTGTAGATGTTGGACTTGCCTCACCCATTCTTTAAGAGATTCTTAGACTTAACCATACTCTTGGGAGTTTATCTCACTTTTGGGAGACTCTACTTTGTCTCAACCAATCTTAAGGGTTCTTGGCTCATCCTCATCATGGCTAAGGGTTCTTGGCCTCACCACACTCAAGCAAACCTAAATAAACATCATAACATCATTTAGAAACATAAAATATGTCATCATGAAACCATGGCATATGAAATCATGCTAGTATACTTTTTATGGCTTGAAAATACACATACACACATTCTAAGACAAGCTAAGCACACATCCATGCATAAGAGAAGGTGGAGAGAGCTACCTTGGATATAATTACACACTTTTTCTCTTGAATCCAAGCTCCCTTTTTCGGCCACACACACACAAAAGTGTGGGAATGATTTTTCTTGGCCTAAACACAATTCATGGAAGCTAATTAGATTTATGAATTCAATTCTAAGGCCATACAATTTGCTTAGACATTACCTTGACCCATAAACTTCATTATGGTTCTATAAATGCACCTAATGAAGCAACACTCCTCAAATAAAATTCTAGGCTCCATTCTATCCTTTCAAATATGATTCTTGACTCTTTTTAAGCCTCTTGGAGTCATCACACAATCAAAACCAAGAGTATAACTATATGTTGTTTCTTTATGTCATAATATGGAACATAAAGCATCAACTCATTCTCTAAGCTTCCTAAATTTTTCCCAAGGCTTCCTTTCATAGTCATTCATCATATATGACTTAAAAATGGGTTTAGAAAATTTAAAACTCTCCCTAGCTACTCAAACCCCTTTAAGCTGAGGCTATAGAGGAGTTAGGGCTTTATGGACTTTGTTTTGTTTTTTGATGGAGGAAGCACACGAGGAGACTTTTAGGGATCTTAGGAGCTCAATTAAACTCTTATTTAGCCATAGGAATCATTGTACAAAGTCAAATTTTACAAGGTGCAATTGAAACCCTAGAAATTGCATCTTAAAATCTAATGGCTTTTTGTTAATTCCCTTTGAATATTATTAATCTCCACACCCTTTTTCCTTAGATTCACCCTTGGTTCTGCCTAAAAATCAAATCCTCCTATGGTTTCTCAGATGAGGCAAAATGGAGAAGGAGGGGAACTAAAGGTAGCAACCATGGGAGGAGAAATTACCTTGTTTTCTTGCTTTTTCTCACTTAAATCTTGCTTTCTTCAAGCTCTTGTCTTCAAATCCGAAATTCCCCTTAAGTTTCTCCCTTAAAACAGATTTTTAAACTTCATTTTAATCAAAGGAAACAAAGGAGAATGGAGGAGAGGAGGTTTGGATGGAAGAGAGCATGAAAAACTACTAAGAAACCATACCTTAAAGCTTGAATTTCTTCTCCTCTTCTTCTTCCCTTGGTGTGCCACTCTCCTAGGGTTTCTTCTCTAAATTTGGGCAAAACAATCTGAAGCTACATGAGGGTGAGAGTGGGGCACCACATATATATATAAGGAAGGAAGAAGAACTTTTCAAAAATTCCTATTTTGCCCTTTGTTCTTGATATTTTTGTTTCTAATTTTTTTAGCTCCTTTTTTGGAATTGTCTTTTCCATTATGAAATTTAGGTTCCCAATTTAGTAAAATGCCTTTGGAATCACTCAAATCGGAGCTAAAACCTTCCCGAACAAATCCGTCAAAGTTTAGGTGCACTAACGTTGGAAAACGTCCACTGAAGAGGCTTTAGCTATCTCGGGCCTTCCAATGGTTTTTAGGGCTTCTGAAAACCTTGGGAAACTCAAAAATTTCATTTAAAAAGCCCTCTTGTGTGAATTCCAAAATTTGCTCAAAATTACGAAAATACCATTATGTTTCGTAAGTTTTCCGTTTCTTCATTCTAGCTTTGTTTTTCTTTTCATCTGAGCCTTTAGGAGTCTAGAATACTTTCCAAATTTTTTGGGACCTTAACTAAGTCATTTCAAGGGTCTTCCTTTTGTATTCAATGAATTTCATTCGTTTATGGAGAAGCCATACGCCACATTTCTCACATTTTTCTCGTTTTTAGATAACCGAATGTTACACAATAGATCCCCATAAGGTAGAGACATTGTTATAGTGGGAGAGACCTAGGACAATGACAGAGATCAGAAGCTTCCTAGGTTTAGTAGGTTATTATAGGAGGTTCATTCAAGGCTTTTCTTAGATAGCGATGCCACTGACCAGGCTCACTAGAAAGAATGTGATGTTTGTGTGAAATGAGAAATGTAAGAAATGTTTTCAAGAGTTGAAATATAAGTTAACCATAGCCTTAGTTTTAGTACTTCATGAGAGAGACTTTTATAGTTTATAGTGATGCCTCTAAGAAAGGGTTAGGATGTGTGCTTATGCAGAAAGGTAGAGTAGTAGCTTATGCTTCCAGACAGTTAAAGCCTCATAAGGAAAATTAGCCCACACACGACTTAGAGCTACTGTAATGGTGTTTGCCTTGAAAATATGGAGACACTACTTGTGTAAGGCAACCATAGAAATTTACAGTGACCACAAGAGCCTTAAATATTTATTTGAACAGAAAGAATTAAACATGAGACAAAGGAGATGGTTAGAATTTTTGAAAGATTATGATTTCACACTGAAATACTATCCTGGTAAGACTAATGTGGTAGCTAATGCCCTAAGTAGAAAATCTATACATATGGCCTATATGATGATTAAAGAGCAGGAATTGATTGAGAGGTTCAAAGATATGAATCTCTCATGTCAGGTGCATTTAGGGAAGTTGTTAATGAGTGAAACCCAAATAGAAAATGACCTGAGGGATCAAATAAGAGAGGCCCAGCAAACAGATAACCATATAAAAAAGATTAAAATCTAGATAGCTCAGGGTAGCACTCAGGAGTTTAATCTATATGAGGATGACATTGTAAAATATAAGGATAAGCTGTATGTGCCTAGAGATATAGAGATTAAAGAGAGAATACTAGATTAGGCACACAAAAGTAAATATACCATTCATCCAGGCAATAATAAAATGTATCATGACTTGAAAAAGATGTTTTGGTGGCCTGGAATAAAAGTAGACATAGCTGAATATGTCTCTCAATGTCTAGTACGTCAAAGAGTCAAAATAGAACATTAGAAGCCAGCTGTGTTACTTAAGCCTCTAAATATCCTGAAGTGGAAATGGGATAGTATAGCTATGGATTTTGTCATGCGTTTACCCAGGACATCATCGAGGCATGATGCTATATAGGTAATAGTGGATAGATTAACAAAGTCAACTTTTTTCTTAGCAATGAAAGCTATATTTACCCTAGATAAATTAGCCCTACTGTACATCTAGGAGATAGTGAGGTTACATGATATGCTTAGGAGTATAGTGTCAGATAGGGATCCTAGGTTCACTTCGAACTTCTGGAGATCATTACAGGATGCTTTAGACACTAAGCTTAGATTTAGCACAACCTATCACCCCTAGACAGACGGTCAGATGGAGAGAACCATACATATCTTAGAGGACATGTTGAGGGCATATGTTTTAAAGATGAAAAAAAACTGGGATACATACTTGTATCTAGTGGAATTTGCCTATAATAATAGCTATCATGCAAGTATTTAGATGGCACCATATAAGGCATTGTATAGGAAGAAGTATAAGTCTCCGATGTGTTGGGTTGAGCTAGGAGAAAAAAGCTTAATAGACCCAAAATTAGTGGACCAAACCTCTTAGCAAAGACTATAAGAAAGAAACTACTAATGGCCTATAGTAGACAGAAGAGTTATGCAGATAGACGTAGACGGCCGTTAGAGTTTAAGGTTGGATACCATGTCTTCATTAGAGTGTTTCCAGTCATAGGGATGAGTCAGTCCATTAAAAGTAAAAAGCTCAGTCCAAAATATATAGGTTCATTCTAGATTTTTGATAAAGTAGGACTTCCAGATTTTTGATAAAGTAGGACCTGTAGCTTGCAGACTTGCCCTTCTCCCAAACTTGAGCTAAGTTCACAATGTATTCCACATATCCCAACTTAAAAAGTATTAGCCTGACCCCTCACATGTCATAGAGTATAAAAAAGTGCAGTTACAGGATGATCTATCATATATAGCATCACCAGATCAGATTGTGGATGTTAAATTAAGCAATTATGAAATAAGACGATACTGCTGGTAAAAGTGATTTAGAAGGGGTTATCTCCCAAAGAAGCTACCTAGGAGCTGGAGGAAGCGATGAGAAAGAAGTATCCAGAGCTCTTCCCATGAGGTATGTTATCCAAATTTCGATAACGAAATTTATTTAAGGGGGGAGAATTGTAATGTCCCGTTTTTGTAAAAATGACGGAAATAGATATGTTTTCAAAGCAAGTCCTCTAGAATGAATTGGTTAAGGTCCAAAAAATTTAGAATAATAATCTAGACATTAAATAATGAATTTAGGAGGCTAGAGGTACCCTAAAATAAAGGCTCAAATGGCTAGATAGAAATTAATGAAATAGTTACGAAACGTAATAGCATTTTCATAATTTTGAGTAAAATTTGAAATTCTCACAAGAAGGATTTTTAAATAATAAATTTGAGTTCTCTGGGGTTCTCAGAGACCTTGAAAACTTTGACCCCTCTGGTGTATGTTTTCTAATGTCAATTGACCTAAACTTTGATCCTTTCATTCGGGAAGGTTTTAGTAATGATTTAAGTGATTTCAAAGGTATTTTATAAAATTGAGGGCCTACATTTTATGATGGAAAAGATAGTTCTCAAAAAGGAGATAAAACAGACCAAAAATAAAAATGCCAAGATTGAAGGACAAAATTGAAATTTTTAAAAACTACTTCCTAAACCTAGCTATATATAAGACCACGCCCCACTCTCCTCTTCACTTAGCTCATTTTACTTCTGCCCTAAACTAGAGAAATAATCAAGAGAGTGAGGCATGTAACACCATATTTACTAACCTCATCTTACCTCATTTCTAAGTTCCCTTCCTTGGATCATACAAGTTTGCCAAGGAAAATCATTAAAATTATTCATTAAATTGCGTTACATCACGAGTAAAATTTTCATTTAGTGTCTTGTGAGCCATATGGACTCATTCATCTTATTTTAATATTTGAATATATAAATACAACTTAAAATCATCTTAAGAAGTGGCCTGGAACTCGTGCAAATGGATGGAATACATAAAAACACTAGGTGCAACCTCGGCCAGAATTTCCAACTTACTGTCATAAACTTTAAAAAATCATAACTAATTTTAAAAATATCAAAATCATGCACATTTTACCATTATAGAAAGCTATAATGTTTTATTTTATGTTAAAAATAAATTTAGGCCACAACAGAAGTTGATAGCCACCAAAAATTGATGAAACAGGACCAGAGGTTGATTGTTGTTACTAGTACTATCCTCCAACTTCAAAAATTCATATATCCCTGCTCATAGGTCTAATTATAGTAGTCTTGGTAGCCATGGAAAGCTTATCATGTATAGTTTATTCTTGTAAAATTTCATGAGCATTGGATATCATTTGAAGCTTGAATGACATAGCCCAATGTACTGACCATATGAACAGTGTCTGCATCAGTTCAACAAAAAAATGCCAACTTTAGAAATTCATAATTAATTCATAGAGCTCCAAATAATCTAGTCTTTGGCTTTCCAAAAAAATCTAGATAAGATCTATGTGTGTGCCAAATTCCATAGTCAAATTCATTCATTTGGTCAAAATCTTGACATTGGGTTGTGAAATGGTCTATTTTGTGTCATCAAAGGGGCCCAAATGGTCCAAAATCGCTTCTAAGGCAACCATGGCCACTTGAGCACCTGGGAATGTACCAAAATGACCTTCTAAACTTGTATCAAAGGTGTATAAACCTAGAAATTGAAAACTCACTCTCTTAACCATGCCATACACAAGTTTACACATACTTCACATTGCCATCCAAGGTACAAAAACTACATTATCATTTATATGGCATCAAACCTCATACATGCATAAAATATATAAGTAAATACATATGTTCAAATGATTATGCAACATTTCCATCATAGTATTACATCATATGCCATGTGTATGGCTACAAAAAGAGTAATTCTAGGCAATTCTAGACACTTTGATGTGAGTCTCTTATCTCCTAACTTGGTGGTTTCCATTACCTTGTTCATTTGCTCCACCTAGCATGTTAAGACATTGGAAAGGAGGAAATGAGATTCAAAGAATCCCAATAACTCATCTCCCTTTCAATCACACATAAAGAATGCAATACAGGTCTTGAAAATGCATGCATGGGTATAATGGAATATGTAATCATTCAAGAAGCATTCTTAGTATTTGAACAAGTCACACAAAATATACATAGGCTTGCCAAGTAAATGGATTAGCCTCACTCATTCTCTTATAGATTTTGGACTTGCCTCACTTAATTGGTCTAAGAGGTTTTGACTCAACCTCACTTTTGAGAGACTCTTTACTTTGTCTCAATCATTTCTAAGAGTTCTTGGCTCCACCACACTTAAGCAAACCCAAGCACACATATTAGGCATCATTTGAGAACATATTACAATATCATGATACCATGGAACAAAAGCATATGCTAGAAAACTTTTTATGACTTAAACCACACATACACACATTCAAAGACAAGGTAAGCACACATTCATACATGAGAGAAAGTAAAGAGAGTTACCTTTGCCACACAAGCACACTTTTTCTCTTGAAATTATGCTCTTTCTCTCAACCACACACTCATAAGGAAGTGAGGCTTATTTCTCTTGGCCTAAACATACCAAAGGAAACATGAATTACTCATAGGAATAAGCCTTGGCATTATACACACTTTACTTTGGTTTATGGCTCCATTATGTTTCCATAAGGCACTTAATGAAGCAATTACAAGAATTCATGATCTTGGCTTCCTTCTCTCCTTCAATATATGATTCTTAACTCCATTTAGACTCCTTGGAGTCATCACACAATTATTTTAAGGAGCCTAACTAGGAGTTGCTTCATGATGCTACATTATGGAGCCTACACCTCCATCTCACTATCTATGGCTTCTAAAAATTTTTCAAGGCTTTCTCTCATACTCTCCCATCATATGTGATGCAAAACTAAGCTTAAATGAAATTAAAACTATCCTTAACCTATAGTTCTGTCCTAGGCCAAAATGAGTTTCAAGGATAGGAACCAATGGGCTTTTTTTATTTTCTTGATGGGAGATGCATATGAGGAGGTCTCTAAGGGTCTTAGGAATTCAAGTAAACACTCATCTAGGCTAGGAAATTCATGAATCAAAATAGATTTCACAATATCTCCATGAATCCCTAACTTTTTATCTTGTATTTTTAAGCTTCTTTCTTTGATTTCTTTGCACCTACTTGCTTCTTACACTCTAAAACCTATGAATCTCCCTTGTTAGAACTAAAATTCATCCCCTTTTGATTGGGCTCTATATAGGACAAAATGCTTACAAGGAGGAGTAAGGAAGAAGAAGCATGGAAGACAACTACTTACCTTGATTTCCAAGCTTTTCTCAAGTGCTCTTCCAAGTGGTGAATTCCTCTCCTTCAAATTCTGTTATTCCTCCTCTAGACTATACCCAAAACATCACCAAATCCATCAATGAAACTATAGAAATGAAGAGGAGAATGAGAGGAACAAGTTTACTAAAGGGGAGAGTATAAAATTCCATACTTTTCTTATCTTTTCCTTGCTTGTTCTCCCTTGAAAATCCCCTACTTTAGTGCGCCTAAGAACTACCTTATTTTTCTAGTTTAAAGATAGAAATGAGTCGGTCTAGATATGGGGGAGAAGAAATGTGAATAACAAAGAGTACTCAATAAGCTTCCTTTTTCTCAAAATTCTAATTTTACCCTTCATTTTTGGCATTTTCATTTTTAATTTATTTCAGCTCCTTTTTTGAGAACTGTCTTTTCCATCATAAAATTTAGATTCCTAATTTTATAAAATGCTATTGGAATCACTCAAATTGGAGCTACAACCTTCCCAAATGAATCAGTCAAAGCTCGGGCTCATTATCATTAGAAAACATCCACTTAAGAGGCTTTAACTGTCTCGGGGCTTTCCATGTTTTCAGGGCCTCTGAGAATCTTGAAGAACTCAAATTTTATTTAAAAGGCCCTCCTATGAGAATTCTAAAATTTGCCCAAAATTATGAAAATGCCATTACGTTTTGTTGCCTTTTCGTATGAATCTGTCCAGTTATTATGACTCTGGTTTCAAGGCACCTCTGACCTTGAATCACTATTATTTAAGGTCTAAAATATTATTATAATTTTATTAGACCTCAAATCACTCTATCTGGGAGACTTTTTTTGTATTTGATGAATTTCGTGCATTTATGGAGAAAACATACATTACATTTCTCACATTTTCTATCATTTCAAAGAACTAGATATTACAAGGCGCATGAGGGAGAGAAAAAAGGAAGGAGAAAAAGCAAGAAAAAGGTATGATTTTTCATGAATTTTCATGCTTTCTCTTTAACAAACTCCTTCTCCTCCATCTTCCCTTCTTTCCTATGGTTTTGTTGAATTTTTTGGATTTGTTTTGAGGGCAGAAGGGAGGGAAAAATTTTGAATTCAAGGAGAAGAAGCTAAGCAAGGTGAAAAACAAGCAAAGGAAACTAGGTATTTTGCCATTCTTATGCTTTATCCTCCTTGTTCCTTCTCTTGTGCGTGTTCCACCCTATGTAAGACCAGCCAATAGGGGTTGGATTTCTAGCTAAACCAAGGATGAATCTTAGGAAAATGAGAGAGAAAAACAAGAATATGCAAAGGAAACAACAAGATAGCCATTCGATTTCAAGATAGAAAAGTTAAGGTTTCAAGTATTCCTTTAAAATTCTGTTTTGATATAAGAATCTCTAGGCCAAATTGAGTGTTTGGATGAGCTCCTAAGATCCCTAGAAGGCTTCTCATATGAATCTTCCATCAAAAGAACAAGACAAACCCATTTGGTGCTTCCTTGGTCTATAGCCACGACGTAGAGAGGTTGGAGCACCAAGGGGTAGTTTTAATTTGTTCTAAGCTTGTTTTTGAGTCAATATGATGGAAGAAGATGAGAGGAAGCCTTGAAAAAATTTTAGAAGCCATGGATAGTGAGATGTAGTTATAGGTTCTATATTATGGCTTAATTGTGTGATGACTCCAAGAGGCTTAAAAGGAGTCAAGAATCATAAATGAATGGAGGATGGGGCCAAGATGATATTTTCTTAAGGTTGCTTCATTAAGTGCATTATGGAACCATAAAAGAGCCATATGAATTACCTAGCTTTTTTAATGAATATGTAACTTTAGAATTTGGTTCAAGAGTATAATTGGCTTCCATATGATGTGTCTAGGTCAAGAGAAACAAGGTCACCTTCTCTTGTGTGTGTGGTTGTGGAAGACCAACCAAATTCAAGAGAAAAAGCGTGTTATTGTAATAAAGGTAGCTCTCTCTTCTTTCTCTCATACTGAGTAAATGTTTATCTTGTCTTTGAATGTAGATGTGTATGTGTTAAGCCATGAAAAAGTGTTCTAGCATGTATTCTTTTGCCATGGTACCATAATGTTGCTTTATACATTCAAATGATATTTTGTGACTTTGCTTTGGTTTGCTTAAGGGTGGTGAAGCTAAGAACCCACTAGCCATGGTGAGGATAAGCCAAGAACCCTTAAAGATGGTTAAGACAAAGCCAAAAGTCTCCTAAGAGTAAGGCCTAATTCAAAGCCTTTAAAAAAAAGGGCAAGAGAAGTTCAAAACCCTTGAAGAGAATAGGTGAGGCTAAACCACTTACTTGGCAAGCCTATGTATGTTTTATATGATTTCTTGAAGGCTAGAAATGTTTCTTGAATGACTACATACTCTATGATGTTCATGTATGCATTTTAGACGTGGATTTGCATTCTTTATGTGTAATTGAAAGGGAGAAGAGCTATTGAAATTTCTAGAATCTCATCCCTTCCTCCCCACATGTCTAACATATATAGGTGGACCAAGTGAGCAAAGGAATAGATGCCACCAAGCCTAAAAGAAGAAGATTGATAACAAAGTGTGGAAATTTGCCATTTTGTAGCCATATGAGTGGCATATGATGTAATCCCTTATTGTATATGTTGTATGACTTCATAGACACATGTAAATATGTAAATATATTATGTATGAATGAGATTTGATGCCATATGTATAGTATTGCATGAATTAGACATTGAATGGTAAGAACTAGTATATGTGTTCTTGTGTATATCTTGGGGTGGATAATTGAGTTTGAGAAATCTGGGTTTGTGCAACTTTAAGACATGTTTAGTAGACCATTTTGGTGCTTTCCCACATTCTCAAGTGGCTATGGTTTCCTTAAAAGCTAAAATTGACCATTTGGACCCTTATATGACACAAAAAGAGCATATTTGCAGCCCAATGTCAAGATCTAACTAAATGAACGAATTTCCTCATGAAATTTGGCATGCTTATAGATCTTATCCAAATCCTTTTGGGAAGCCAAAGATCATATTATTTGAAGCTCTATGGAATTAATTATGAATTTTCAAAGTTGCCATTTTTCTGTTAAACTGGTATAAACACTATTCATATGGTCAGTTTCTTGTGTTGTGTCATTTGAGAACCAAATGATGTCCAATGCTCATGAAATTTTACAGACACAAATTAGATAGGATAAGATTTATACAGCCACTAAGATCACCCCAATTGGACATCTAAGCAGGGAGATATGATTTTTTGAAGTTCATGGACAGTACCAGTAGTGATAGGCAACCTTAGTTATGGTTCCATTGATTTCCAGTGGGTAGACGTCCTTGTTGTCATTTGGAATTATTTTTAGCATAAAGTAGACATCTGTAAATTTCCAAAATGGTAGTGTTCTTGATTTTGATGTTTTTAGAATTAGTTGTGATTTTTCAAAATTTTTGACAGAAAATTGAAAAATCAACTCGAGGCTGCACACATTATTTTCATATATATACTCCATTAGCTCGAGTTCTAGGCCACTTCTTGAGATGGTTATAAGTTGTACTTGTGTATTTAAATATGAAAATGAGATGGATGAGTTCATATGGTCCACGAGACACAATGAAAAATTTATACATGACGTAAAGCAAAATAATTGAATATTTTTAATGTCTTTTCTATGGAAACTTGTGTAATCCAAGGAACTAAGCTTAGAATGATATGAGATGGGGTAGTTAATTATGTTGTTACATATTTTAACTCATTCAAGCATTCAAATACACACAAGAAAGAGAGATGAAGTTACCTTTAGACTTGTGGAAGCTTAAAGTGTCGCTAATCCACTTCTTAGTTCACTTTCCTTAGTTTTTCTTGTCTTAACACTCACAATATGGTGGGTTTGAACTAGCTTGGCCTACAAACATTATTCGTAAGGCAAATTGATTCATTAGAATCTATTATAAGTCCAATTCTCTTCACTTAAGTTCATTATGGTCTAACATGGAGTTTATGGCCATTTTAAGTATAACAAGAAGCAGCCTTGGCTTTCCATTTTCCAAACTCTAAACTCTTGTTTGCTACAAGTGTTATAGTTTTAGGGAAGCTCATTTGAATCATCATATACATGATTAAAGGGATTTAAAGTTGTCTTGCTTCTTTGATCCAATTTAGTTCTATCTAGGGCTCCTAAATTTAATCCAATGGTTTCACAATTATTTATTTATCATATCTAAGTTTCTAAATTCATTAAAACTCAAAAAATCACTCTTTAGGTGCTCCATCTCTCACTTGGTCAAGACCATTATCTATAATGGGCAACATGGAGTTTTGTTGCTTCCTTCTTGAATTTTAATGCATATTCATATTCCTTGGCATCTATTTAGTCTAATGATACTTTTATATGTCTTAAATTAAGCTCCTAGAGCTTTATAATTCCTTAAGTGTAATGGAAACCCGAACATCTCTAGGTTGCAATTGATAGGCTTTTCATGAATTTCAATTGCATAATTCAATTCCTCATGCTCTAAAACCCTTAATTTTGCCTTGTTTCCATGCAAAACACCTTCCTTTATCATGGTGCTAGGGTTAGCTTAATAGAGAAGAGGAGGCAAAACCAAGAAGAAGCAATTTCTCACCATGATTCATACATCATCTAAAATCGTTTTGTGAGGAGAAATTGGTGCAAAGCTCGTTTTCCTCAAATCTTCTCCTTCTTCCAAGAGCCTAATCATGAAAACCTTCCTTTTAGAAAAAGTAAAACTACCAAGAAAGAGAGCATGAAGAAGAGAACAAGTTTGGTGAAGGAACTAGCATGAAAAGAGGACAAAATCTTAGCTTTTCTTGGCTTGTTTCTCTCCTTCTCTTTCTCTTTCTTCTTCTTCTTCTTCTTCTTCTTCTTCTCCCTTGTGTGACTTGGAAGGTAGATTTTGGAGCAATCTAGGCTTATTCTAAATGAGAGGAGGTTGTGTGGCCAAAATAAGAAGGAAAGGAAGTGAGTTATAAACTTAAATTTCCATTATACCCTTCCACTTTAATTCCTCCATTTATGCTCATTTTAGCTCCTTTTTGAGAATTGTCTTTTCTATATAAAAATTTAGGTCCTCTAGTTTGTTAAAAATGTTTACTCTCAATTTTTAGGAGTTTAGAACCATCCTTAATCATCTTATTAAAGTTTAGGTCAACTGATGGCCTAAAATGTACACCTATCTAAGGGTTCTTATGGTTTTTAAGGTCTCTAAGAATCTTAAAAAACTCAAATTTATCATTTAAAACTTTCTCCTTTAAGTTTCTAAAAACTTGCCCAAATTTACCATTTTTCCATTACCTTTTTAGTTAAATTTATTTAGCCATTCTAGCTCCAATTTTGGGCCATCTTTAGTCTTGTATTCTCATTTTTAGATGCCTAGTTTATTATTCTTGTAATGTCCGGCTTTTGTCAAATGATGGAAACAAATACATTTTAAAAGAAAGTCTATTGAAATAAATAAATTAAGGTCCAAAAAAAATTATGTAGCATTTTAGACTCCTAAAAATAAAAATCCCAAGCTCAAACAGAAAGAAAAACAAAACTAGAATAAAGAAACGAATTTTTACAAAACGTTAACGAAATGTAATAGTATTTTTGTAATTACGCATAAATTTTGGAAAACTCACAGGAGGGCTCTTTAAATGGAAATTTTGAGTTGCCCAGGGTTCTCAAAGGTCCTGAAAATCATGGGAAGTCCCAGGACAGTTAAAACTCCTTCGATGTACATTTTATAATGTCAATTAACTCAAACTTTGACCCATTCGTTTAGGAAGATTTTAACTCCAATTTGAGTGAATCCAAAATTATTTTATAAAATTGGGAACCTAAATTTTATGATGGAAAAGATAGTTCTCAAAAAGCAGCTAAAACAAAGTTAAAACGAAAATGCCAAGACGAAAGGGCAAAATTAAAATTTTTAGGAAATGGAACATTCTTGAATGCTCTTTATAATTCGCCCTCCTTCTTCCCTTTTCTAGACCAACTTATTTCTACCCTTAAACTAGAGAAAGAAGCCAGTTCTTAGGTGCACAAGGAAAGGAGATTTTGGAGGGAGAAAAAGCCAAGAAAAGGTAGGAAATTTCATGGAATTTCAAGCTCTTTCTTTAGCAAGTTGTTTCTCCTTCTTCTTCTCTTTATTTTCATGGGTTTGATTATGTTTTTGAATCTGTATGGAGGGCAGAATAGAGGTGGAAATTTTGGATTCAAGGTGAGGAAGCCAAAAAGGTGAAAAACAAGCAAAAAGGAACTAAGAAACTAAGGTATCTTTCCATCTCCATGCTTAATCTTCCTTCTTCCTCCTCTTGTGGGTGGTTTGACCTAGGTAAGGCCAGCCCTAAGAGGTTAAATTTCTAGTTAAACCAAGGGTGAATCTTAGGACTTGAGTGTGAAGAATAAGAATATACAAAGAAAACAACAAACTAACCATTAGATTTCAAGATAGAAAAGTTAGGGTTTTATAGGTTCCCTTGCAAATTTGATTTGATACAATGATTCTTAGGCCTAAATGAGTAGTTGGATGAACTCCTAAGATCCCTAGAAGGCTCCTGATATGCATCTTCATTAAGAAAACAAAGCAAACTCCAAAGGTACTAAGAAGAAGCATAGCCTCAGCCTAACAGACTTAGGGCACCTAGGGGGAGTTTTAGGCCAAAGAAAACAAGCCTCCCATCATTGTGAGTGTGTGGCCAAGGAAGGGAGTGCATTTCTAAGAGAGAAAGTGTGCTTGTGTGGCAAAGGTAGCTCTCTCTTCTTTTTCTCATTTATGGATGAATGTTTGTCTTGTCTTTGAATGTGTGTATGTATATTTTAAGCCATGAAAAAGTGTTTTAACATATCTTTAGATGCCATGGTACCATGATGTTATATTATGTTTTCAAATGATGCTTAGTATATTTACTTGGGTTTGCTTGAGTGTAGTGAAGCCAAGAACTCTTAGCCATGATGAGGATGAGTTAAGAACCCTCAAAAGTGGTTGAGACAAAGCAAAAAGTCTCCCAAGAGTGAGGTTAGGTTCAAAACCTCTTAAGAAAGTGGGTGAGGCAAGTCCAAAATCCATAAGAGAATAGGTAAGGTTAAGCCACTTGCTTGGCAAACCTATGTGTGTTTATATGCCTTCTTAAAATACTAAAATTGTTGCATGAATGATTACATGATCCATGATATCCATGCATGCATTTTTAAGACTTGAATTGCATTCTTTATGTATGATTGAAAGGGAAATGAGCTATTGGGATTCTTTGAATCTCATTCCCTCCTTTCCCATGTCTTAATATGCTAGGTGGACCAAATGAGCAAGGTAATGGAAGCCATCAAGTTAGGAGATAAAAGATTGACAACAAAGTATTTAGTTTTACTTGTATCCATATGGACGGCATATGATGTAATCCTATGGCAAAAAATATTGTATAATCATTTGAATATATGTAAATATCCAAATATTTGATGTATGTAGGAAACTTGATGGCAAACGAATGATATTGTAGTTTTTGGACATTGGATGGCGACATAAAGTGTATGCATTCTTGTGTATGACTTAGGGTGAGAGAGTGAGTTTTTGGTTTCTGGGTTTAGGTACTTTTGAGACAAGTTTAGAAGACCATTTTGGTGCTTTTCCACGTGCTCAAGTGGCCATGGTTGCCTTAGAAACTAAAATAGACCATTTGGACCCCTTATGAGACACAAAATAAGCCATTTTGTAACCCAATATCAAAATTAAACCAAATGAACGAATTTGTTCATGAAATGTGTCATGCATATAGATCTCATCCAGAGCTTTTTGTAAAGCCAAAGACTAGATTATTTGGAGCTTAGTGGAATTAATTATAATTTTTCAAAGTTGGCATTTTTTTGCTGTTCTGATGCAAACACTGTTCATATGGTCAGTTCCTTAAGCTATGCCATTTGAAGGCCAAATGGTGTCCAATGCTTATAAAATTTTACATGCATAAACTAGACATGATAAGCTTTCCATGGTCACCAAGATCACCCCAATTAGATATCTGAGCATAGAGATATGAATTTTTGAAGTTGGAGGTTAGTACTAGTAGTGACAAGTGACCTTTGGTACTATTCTATTGATTTCCAATGGCTAAACATCCCTATTGTAGTCTAGAATTATTTTTATCATGAATTATATATCTGTAGATTTTCATAATGGTATAGTGTGCTTGATTTTTATTTTTTAGAATTAGTTATGATTTTTCAAAATTTATATCAGAATTTTGGAATTCCAGTCCGAGGCTGCACACTTTACTTTCATGTATACCTTCCACTTGCACGAGTTCTTGGCCACTTCTTGAGATAGTTTTGAGTTTTATTTGTGTAATTAAATATGATAATGAGTTGAATGATTTCATATGATCCACAGAACATGAAATGAAAAATTTATACGTGATGTAATGTAACTTTAATTGATTATTTTTAAAGGCTTTCTTGAGAATGTTGTGCAATTCTTGGAAATGAGCCTAGATAAGATATGGAATGAGTTATATAAATATGGTGTTACAATTCTAACCTTGCTTAACCTTATTTCATTTAATTATAGGTTTTTCTTTTGTATCTCATTGGTTTTAGTTCAGTTTTGGGAACACTAGGTATTACAATTTCACTCTGGGTCCTCTTTTGTTGTTCCATCAGTTTCGATTCAAATTAAAATGACCGAGCATTACAATCTAGCTTATTACTTTCATTAGGAAGGGGATGAGTGAATAAAAGAGTGAGATTCTAGGGAGAGTCTCAACAGTGTATTCCACATTCAACCCATACATCAAGTCACCCAAACATAAGGAATGCAAGTGCACATGTAACATAACTCATGAAATACTAAGGTTAGCATATACATAATTGCTCAATCAGTTAATGGCCACAACTCTCAAATACAAATTAACTAACATTTACTTAAGGAAGAGCTATTGTAACACCTTGACCTCTTAGTTATTTTACCATCATCTCATTATCCACCTCAATGCAATTCATATGAATTGGAGCATAATCATGTAGAGAAGCAAACATTTCCCATGAAAAAGACATTAAATTATTAGAATTAATTATGTTGCATAAGATCCCATTTTCTTATTTTATGCTCCATGAACTATATAAACTCATCAATATCATTTTCTAGTTATAACACATCCATACAAGTTATACACACTATATTTGATCTCATTCATTTCAGGTTTGAAGCTACATCACACAAAACTCATGGTTTGCTCTTAGGTTCAAGATTCAATTTTCTGATGCAAATTTTAAAAATTCATAACTAATTCTAGAAACATTAAAATTAAGTAAAACATACCTTTTGAAAAGATGTGGATGTCTAATTTTGACTAAAATAAGTCCAGACCAATGCAGTAGTAGCCTTAAGCCATCGAAAATTGATGAAATAGTAACACAGGTCAGGCTGCATTACTAGTACTATCATGCAACTTCAAAAATTTATATCTGCCTCTACAGAACTCCAATTGAGGATCTTGATGGATATGGAAAGCTTATGATGTTTAGTTATGTTTGTAAAATGTCATGAGAATTAGACTTCATTTGGCCTACATGTAACACAAAGAAGCAAACTGACCAAATGAACAATAACAAAACTATTTCTGCATAATTTGGCCAACTTTGAAAAATCATAACAAATTCTTTAGAGCTCTAAATTAAGTGCTCTTTAGCTCTATGAAAAGCTCTAGATGAAACCTACTTGCTAAAAATATTTCATACAAAAACGCATTTATTTGGTCATACTGTGGTTTACCTCTCCATTTGGTCAATTTTGAAGTCTCAAATGGCATCTCAAGGCACCAAATGGCCCTTTTTGCTTTCCACAGCCACTTAGGCAAGTTTAAAAGCATAAACACCAAACATAAAATCTTTCCACATGATTCAACTCACCATAGAGCTCAATCTCACCTTGCCACATCCATATATATGCAAGAACATCAAGTCACATAATGGCAAAGGAGTGGCAAAATCTCACATTCTCATTCATCTAACTTCTACATGGATACATACACTTTTTGTACATATATTAGAGCATGCTCAAGGGTCTATATCATAGATACATCTCATGGTTACATTTTTTGACATCAAAATACAATCAAAGAGCTCATTTCTTTATCCATTTGTTAAGATCTTGCTTCTCATGCTTGTTGGCTTCTATTTCCTTGTCTACTTGGCTCACCTAGACATGGTTAGACATGTGTGGGGAGAGAGTGAGATTCAAAGAATTCCAATAGCTCTTAACCATTTCAAACATACATAATGGATGCTAAAACATGTCAAAGAATGCAAGCATGATATTCAAGCAACTAATGAACATGTATAAGGCATTTTTCTTATCACATAAACTCATACATAACAAACATAAGCTCTCAAGGACTTTTGACTAAGCCTCACTCTTTTTGAGACTTTTGGCTTTGTCTCACTCATTTTTAGGGACTTTTGGCTCATCCTCACCCTTGTTAAGGAACTTTTGGTACAACCAAACCCATGTAAGTCATTATGCAATCATAATCACATTTCAAGAAATATAATGGTACCATAACATGTAAGCATAGACTAGAAACACTTCTCATGGCTCAAATACACATATAAAGCACTTAAGGACAAGCAAACATCCAAGTGATGCATGAGAGAAAGGTTAAAGAGCTACCTTGAAGTAAAAACACATCACTTTCTCTTAAAATTCTTCTTCCCCTTTTTGGCCAAGCCTTGCAATTAGGTGGCCCTTGGTTCTCTTAGCCTAGACAAATTAAAAGAGACATAAATCACTCATGGAAACAAGCCTTGGCATCATACATACTCTATATAAAGCTACTTTGTTCTATAGTTTCATTATGCTTCTATACAAGACCTTATAAAGCAACTAGGAGAATTCCTAGTCTTGACTCCCATTTCTCATTCATTCTAAGTCTCTTGACTCCCTTTATACTCCTTGGAGTTATCACACATTCATTTTAAGGAACCTAGCTATAAGTGACTTCATAATGTCACATTATGGAGCCTACACCTCCATCTCATATTCCATGACTTCTAAATCTTGTCCAAGGCTTCCACTAATGTTCTTCTATCATATTAGTCACATTTTAGGCTTAGAACAAATTAAAACACTCCCTAGGTGCATGAAATGGGTTAGGCTGAGACTATGGAAGCTTAGAGCATTCATAGAGTTTTCTTCATTTCATTTAGGGAAATGGCATATGTGACACTTCCTAGATGCCTTGAGAACTCATTCATACTCTTAAACAACTTAAATTATCATTAGGAAGCTTCATATTTGCCAAGGTGTAACCAAGTCCCTAAATTCTATAACTTACATTATAAAGCTTCCTTTTCAATGTTAGTTGTATATTCTTAATCCTCACACTCCATAACCCTTAGTTCCATCAAGAATACATGAAGAAAAACTCTCCTCCTTACTTTCTCTCTCTAGATTGAAGCTTAAATGGCTTAGAAACACAAGATTATGCAAGTGTTTCAAGTAAAATCTTACCTTAAAACAGAGCTCTCTTCACGTAGATTATTTTTCACCGATTGGTTTCTTAAAAAGAGCTCCTTTTTGGCTTGGGTTAGACTGGAATCTTCAAGTTTTCAAGAAAAGAAAATCACCATTAGAGAGCCCTTAGAGAGAAAAACAATTTTTCTAACTAACGCGAGATAAAATAGATTCATTTACTTACCTAAATAGAAGCTTAAACTTTTTCTTTCTCCCCCCTCTTAGTGTCATGCCATAGCTCTCTAAAAATCTAAAAATGGAAGGTTGCAAAAGATGATTAGGTGTAATCTTACTTAAGAAGCCTCTTTAACAATTTTCAAAATGATTATATTGCCCCTACGCACCTGTTTGCTCTGTTTAGGCTCATTTTAACTCTTTTTTTAGAACCATCTTTTCCATTATAAAATTTATGTCTTCTAATTCATAAAATGCTTTTAGTTTCATCCAAATTACATTTAAAACCTTCCCAAATGAATCGGTCAAAGTTTAAATCAACTCATACTCTAAAACATAAATCAAAGGGGTTTAAACCATTCTAGGGATTCCTATGATTTTTAAGGCCTCTGAAAACCCCAAAAACTCTTTTTTTTCATTTAAAATCTCTCCTTTGAATTTTATAGAAAGTGTTCAAAATTACAAAAATGCCACTGCATCTTTATTAAATTTTGTCTAATTATTTTGGCTCTGTTTTCAAGGCACCTCTGACCTTGGATCCTCATTATTTAAGGTCTAGATTATTACTCTAAATTTATTGGACCTCTAATCATTCTATTTAGAGGACTTCCTTTTATATCCGGCGTATTTCGTACGTTTATAAAGAAACTAAACATTACGTTTCTCACATTTACGGAGGAATCAGATGTTATAGCCATCATGCTCCATTCCCTCTTTGGGCATCATCCATACTATGACACATGCTAAATAAAGCATGCTAATCAAAATGGTTCAAACATACAAGCATAGCAACACATAACACATGTCATAGTACACAAGCATCCAAATTGTAACACCCAATTTTCGTAAAAATGACAAAAACAAGCCAGATATAAAAGAGAGTCCTCCAAAATGAATTAGCTAAGGCAAAATAAAATTGGGATACAATTCTAAATATTAAAAACTAAGAACCAAGGCTTAGGGTGCTCAGAAACTTGAGCTGAAATGGCTAAAGAAAATCTTGATGAAATGTAAAGGCATTTTTGTAATTTAGAACAATTTTAGAAAACTCAAAGGAGGGATCTTTAAATGAAAAAATTAAGTTTCTCGGGGTTTTCAAGGGTCCTAAAAAAATATAGGAACCCCTAGAACAGTTAAAATCCCTTCGGTTTACATTTTATAATGTTGGTGAACCCAAACTTTAACCCTTTTGTTTGGAGAGGTTTTAGATCCAGTTTGAGTGATTCCAAAGGCTAGTTATAGGTTAGAGAACCTAAATTTTATAATGGAAAAGATAGTTTTCAAAAAGGAGTTCAGATGTGTAACACCTTCATTTTATGCTCATGCTCTACATGACTTATCTACTCATATGCACCTAGGAAGACTAAGTGAGATCTCCTTTCCTTAGATGCTCACACTTTCTTAAACATTATGGCATGGTTAGAATGCATTTCCATGTCACATGGACCGAGTGAGCTCATTCTATGCATCCTCACATTTAATTACACCATTACAACTCATTTACATCTCAAAAACATGCTTAGAATCCATGGAAACCGAAAAGAACCATGGAACATGCATATTCTTCCTTGGCCAGACTTGGCTCCATTTTCCGGGCAAAGTTTGGAAATTCATAAGTAAATCTAGAAAAATTAGAAACATGCACTCTTGGTCACTCTGGAAAGCTTATACTGTCTAATTCATGGGAAAAATATATGCAAGTCATAAAATCCCACATAACGCATTTGACACGCTAAATCATCTAAAGGTCAGAGGGGTTCCTGCTACTGTCACAATTTACTGATATGGACTTCAAAAACGTCTAACTAATTCCACAAACATCCAATGCTTGCAATTAATAACACTATGGAAATATGTGGGTGTTAACTAGACAAAAAAAATATCTCCAGATCAGTTCATTAAGCTAAACTATTGGAAACTGATGAAACAGTACCTCGGGTCTGGCAAAATGATTGATTCTGGGCTGGAACTTCGAAATTGCATATCTTCCTCTCTGGACCTCCAAATGAGGTGCTTCCAATTTCTATAAGTCAATGTGACTATCTAGTTTCTTACTATAAAATTTTCTAGTCATTGGACCACGTTTACCCCTGAGACGACATTGTTTCCCAACTGACCAAATGAACAGTACATGTGGAAATCCGAATTTCTAATACCAACTTTAAAAAATCGTAAAAAATTCTATAGACCTCAAAATGACTTGATCTTTATCTTTCTAAAAAGATCTAAACAAGATCTAGTCACATGCCAAATTTCAAGGCAAGAAGAGGTCATTTGGTCAGACTTTGACATCATGTGCAAAATGACCCAATTTATGTGTTAAATGAGGCTTTAAGGGTTCAAATTTTGCCTCTTCTACCTCTAAGGCTCTATGAGCACATGGAAAAGCATTCACATAGGCTATTAAACATGACTCAAGTGTCTAACAACCCAGATTTACAAAACTCACTCTCCCACACTAACCATACACTCAGGGGAGAATGCTAGAATCATGCTTTTCATAACAAACCTTGCTACCTTATTCAAGATGATTTTAATTCTCATACATACATGATAAATACATTGATTTACAAGCATTCATGGGTGCTACATCATGTACATCATATCCTTAGATTACATCTCTTGACTAGCTACAAGATAAATACAAAGGCTCTTTTACAATTCTTCATTAATCTCCCTAGCTTCAAGCTTGGTGGCTCCCATCTCTTACCTCACTTGGTCCACCTAGCATGTTGGGATAGTGGAGAGGGGGAGTTAGATTTAAAGAATCTCAATAGCTCATCTCTCATTCAATTATACACATAAAGCATGCTAACAAGTCTCACAATGTATGCATGAGCATATTAGCATGTGAAGTCATAAGAAAACCTTTGCAACATTTGAGTTGGCTATGCATAAGAAAAGTATTTTCAACATGTGAGTAGGCCATACTTAACATACAAAAGCTTGCCAAGTAAATGGATTAGCCTCACCCACTCACTTGTGGATTTTGGACTTGCCTACCTCATTCTTAAGAGGTTCTTAGACTCAACCCTTAGTCTTTGGGAGTCAACCTCACTTTTGGGAGACTCTTTACTTTGTCTTAACCAACTTGAGGGTTTTTGGCTTATCCTCACCATGGCTAAAGGGTTATTGGCTTTTCCATACTCAAGCAAACCCAAATAATCACATAAAACATCATTGAAATACATGAGGCATCATCATGCTAGCATACTTCTCATGGTTCAAAACATATATACATACAAGTAAGACAATGTAAGCATACAACTTATACATGAGAGAAGATGGAGAGAGCTACCTTATTAGCTATTCATAACTTTCCCTTTCAATTTGTCTCCTCCCTTGTGGGTTTCACTATCATCATTAGATGGGAGTGCTTCTCTTGAGCCTAGACACACAAGAACATGGAATTACACTCTTAATACTTTATTCATGAAGCTAGGGATTTCTTTATAGTAACCCTACTAAGCATATGAAGCTAGGGGTTTCTTTCTCTCACTAGAAACTCATCAACTCTCCTTCCTCTCTCAAGCTCTCAAGAAAGGAAGCAAGGGAGAATTAAAGATAGGTGAGTCTTAGTCTTCTTCCAAAGGGGTTTTCTACTCTCCCTCCTCTGAACCAAGCTCAAAACATGGCTACTTTAACTACCAAAACCGTAGGAAGAGAGGATAAGGAAAGAAGAACAACATGCTAAGAGAAAAGCCATAGAAATCCTTACCTTTCTTGTTCTTCCTTCCTCCTCTAGGCTTCTCTCTCTCTCCTCCACCCTTTTCTCTATCTTAGAGTGAGCTCAAGTCGGTTACAGAGTGAAAGAAGGAGTTGGGACGCTTTAAAAAGTCAAATCCTCTTTTTTATGCTTTTTTGGACTAACCCTCGCTATAGCGAGCCATAACCCTCACTACGGCAAAGCTCGAATCAGTCCCAGACCCCTGCCTTCGCTACAGCGTGCACTACGGCGAGCAACTCCCTGATTTTTGTATGGGGTGCCCAAACTCGCTATAGCTAGAAGCATTCTCGCTATAGCTAGAAGGCACTCTCGCTATAGCTAGGCTATAGCGAACAGGTACATTCGCTATAGCTAGGGTATAGCTAGCAGACTTAGAAAATTTTTAGCCTTCAAAATTTTTCAGCTTTTTCTTTTCTTTCCCTTTCTTTTCTCTTTTCTTTTTTTCTTCTTTATTTTTCCTGGTTGTTACAAGATGAGCCTAAACCAAAAAGTCAAGAATGAGGGATAAAATTGGCATTTTAAAAAGCTTCTTAAGAATCCCTAGCTATATATAAGTGGTGCCCCACTTCTCTTCCACATTTGGCTGACCTAAATTCTATCTAAAACCAAGGAGAAGTTCTGCAAAAAGTGGTGCACAAGAGGGAACTTCGAGGGAGGAGAAAAACTTAAGAAAAGGTATGGAAAATCAAGGAATTTCTTGTTCCTTCCTTCATTGAACTTGTTATCCTTCTTCTCTTGTTTCTTTCCATGGTTTTGGTGCATGATTGGGATCTATTTTGAGCTTAGTTTAGAAGGGAGAAGTTTGAAATTTTAAGGAGGAGTGAAGACAAGGGAGAAAGCTCTTGAAAAGGCTAAGGAATCAAGGTATTTCTAGCTTTACTTGCTTCTTTCTTGTTCTTCCATAGCTAGTTTTGGCCTCCTATAGAACACATGAGAGGATGTAAAATCTGACCTAAACCAATCATGAAACCTAGGTTTTTAAGGGTGAGAAACAAGTAGATGCAAAGAAATTCCAAAAAGAACCATTAGTTTTCAAGTTTCCAAAACCTAGGGTTTTCTTTGCACCTTGGTATGTATAAAGCTTTCTAGTGATGTTTTTCATTGTCTAAGAGTATATATGCGTTCTTGAGATACCTAGAAAGCCTCACATTTGCCATTTCCTTCAAGAGAACAAAGCTAACTCCATGGGTCCATAAATAGGTGCATGTCTCAGCCTAGACAAGAAGAGGCATCTAGGTAGAGTTTTAAATTTTTCTAATGGTAGAAAGGGACTAAGTATGATAAAAAAACATCAAAGGAAAGCTTGAAAAAAAAAATTTAGAAGCCTTGGTTTGGGTGATGGAAGTGTAAGCTCTATAATAAGACCTAAAGAAATAACTTGTGTCTAGACTTTTAGGAGTGAGTTTGTGATGACTCCAAGAGGCATAAATGGAGTCAAAAGACTTAGATGGAAGGAGAGAATGGAGCCAAGACCTTGAATTCTAGCACTTGCTACATTAAGTCTCATATGGAACTATTATGTAACCATAGAACAAAGTGAGCTTTCATAGAGAGTGTATGATGCTAAAGCTTACTTCCATGATGTAATTATGTTCTATTTGATGTGTTTAGACTAAAGGAACAAAGCTCTATCTAATTGCAAGTGTGTGGCCGAAAAGAGGGAGAATAGATAAGGAAAAAGTGTGTGAATCTTGCTTCAAGGTAGCTTTCTAACCTTTCTCACATGCATAGCTTAGTTGTTTTGTTGTCATTGAGTGTTTGTATGTATGTTTGAGCTATGAGAAATGTTTCTAGCCTATGCTTACATGTTATGGTACCATTATGCTTCTTAAAATGTGTTTAGGATGGCATTATGGCTTACATGGGTTTGGTTAAGCTAAAAGCCCCTTAGCGAGGGTGAGGATAAGCTAAAAGTCCTTAGAAATGGGTGAGATAAAGCCAAAAGTCTCAAAAAGAGTGAGATTTAGTCAAAAGTCCCTTAAAAGTAGGTGAGGCAAATCCAAAAGTCCCAAGAAATATAGGTGAGGCTAAACCAATGCCCTTGAGAATTTATGCTTGTTATGTATGAGTTTATGTGACAAGGAAAATGTCGTGAACATGTTCACTGGTTGCTTGAATATCATGCATACATTCTTTGACTTGTTTATGCATCCATTATATATGTTTGAAAGGGTTACGAGCCATTGGAACTCTTTAAATCTCATTTTTTCTCCTCATACATGTCTAACCATGTCTAGGTGAGCCAAGTAGACAAGGAAATAGAGGCCAACAATTATGAGAACCAAGATTGTGACAACAAGATAGAGAAATGAGCTTTTTATTTGTATTTTAATATCAAACTATTTATCCATGAGATGTATATATGATGTATGTAACATCCAGTACATGGTAAAAACATTGAAACGGGTTAATTTGAAAAACAAGTCCCCTAAGATGAGTGATTCAAGGCTAAATAAAAATCAAATAAAATTTTAAATAATGAAAAATAAAGATTTAAGCCTTAAATTGCCCAGAAACCGAGACTGGAGTGATTCAAAAAAGTTATTGAAAGGCCAATGGCATTTTTGTAAATAAGTGTAATTTTAGAAAAAAAACACCCATGAGGGCATTTTAAAAAGAAATTTTGAGTGACCCAAGGTTCTGAGAGGTTCAGAAAACCATGAGAAGCCTCAAGACTAGTAAAGTCCCTCCGGTGTACTTTTTTTAATGACGATGAGCTCGAACTTTAACAGATTTGTTCGAGAAGGTTTTAGTTCCGATTTGAGTGATTTCAAAGGCATTTTATTAAATTGGGAACCTAAATTTTATGATAAAAAAGAAAATTCTAAAAAAAGAGCTAAAACAAAGCCGAAATAAAATGACATTATGGAAAGGGCAAAATTGGAAAGAATTACTAATGGAAGCTTCTTGAATTGTCTTGAATCCTTTCATATATTCACATTTCTTTTTATCCCATTTAGGCTAACCTTCTTTTTTCCTAAAAACAAAAAATGGAGCTACTCCCTTAGGTGCACAAAAGGAGGAGAAAAAGGGAGAAAGAAAAGCCAGGAACAAGTGAGAAAGTCATGGAAAATTTGTGTTCTTCCTTTAGGAAACCTCTTCTCCTCTCTCCCTATGAATTTAATTAAATGTTTAGGTATGTTTCTGGTCTAGAACAGAGGGGGATTTTTCGAAAATTTGGAGGAGCATCAAACCAAGGAGAAAAGCTTATGAAAACAAGTTAAAATCCAAGGTAATCCTTTGCTTTTGTTGCTTCTTCCTTGTTGCTCTTCCTAAGGGGTGCTATGCCTCAAACCAGACCCATGAAGGAAAAGGAAGTTCTGTCCAAGAATAAGGGAAGAACTAGTGCTTTTTGGCTATGGTAAGATGGAAATTGCTAAAAAATTGCAAGAAAAACCAATAGAAATTAAGTTAGAAAAGTGTTGGCTTCATGAGGGAATCTTGAAATATGATTTTGTGTGGATATTTTCTTGACTATTTAAGTGTTCCATTGAGCTCCTAAGACTCTTAGAAACCTCCCCAAGTGGCTCTCCCATCAAGGAAAAATCAAGAAGTCCCTAACCCCACTTTGCTCCATAGGTTCAGCCAAGGCAAGAGCATGAGGTTGGAGGATGTTTTAATTTGTTCTAGCCTTGGTTTGGGACTCCTTATGATGTTAGAAGATGGGAGGAACCATTAGAAAAAATTTAGGAGCCATAGAATGAGAGATGAGACAATGGTGTCTATAATGATGGCTTAAGAAGAAACTTGGTTTTCCACTTGTACAAGTAGTTATATGAAGGCTCCAAGGACCTTAATTGAGTTTAAGAGGTCTCGAAATGGGAAGAGATAGGAGCCTAGAACTTGAAATGTGAGAGTTGCTTCATTAGGCCAATTACAGAACCATTATGCCACTTATAAAACCAAGTGTGTATTCAAGCTTTATTTTAGTGTCTTAGCTTGCTTCAAGTATGTGATTGTGTGTTATTTGTAATGTTTAGGCCAAGAGAACATCCCACCATATAAGTGTTCTTGTGAAGCTGAGAAAGGGAAGGAGTAAAGCAAAGAAAGCTTGCATCAATTGAAAGGTAGCTCTCTACCTTATTCTTTATACATTCTAATGTGCATATGTATGTCATTGTGTGTTTGCATGTACTCTTGTGATTTGATAACATGCCACTTAATGTCTTGATGTTGTATTGGTACTTATGTGTATTCTTGAATGGTTTGGTTGTGATATTGGCTCATAAGGGTGAGGTGATGCCAAAAGTCCCTTAATATAGGTAGGATGTGCCAAAAATCTCAAGGCATGGGTGAGACTAGATCAAAAGTCCCTTGGATGGGTGAGACTAAGTCAAAAGTCCCAAGGCTAAGGGTGAGGCAAATCTAAAAGTCCTAGAAATGGGGTGATACAAAACTAAAAGTCCCTAGAGCATGAGAATAGTTTGATTTGTAAATGTGGCATGGAAATGTGGCATTACACACTTTATGTTTACACACTTGTAATTTTGATGTATGTATGTTTTGAATGTATGTGTGAATGGGTGTGTGAGCTATTAAGATTCTTGGAATCTCACTCCCCTTTCTCTCTCACTCTTGAAATGTCTAGGTGGTGCTCAAAGACAAAGAAATGCAAACCAAGAACATTGAAAAGCCTTACTTTGCCTATTATGTAGTCTAAATTGTAGTTGGTTGTCAAAGTGGCTATGTACATATTATTTTTGTGATGTAAGACCTTTAGCAAATATAATATGATGCATGGATGCCATGTAAATCTTATGTGACACTAGAGCAATGTAAATATGGATTTTGATTTCTTGATGGCTTGAGATGTTTGTGTAATCTTGGATGTGGGATAGTCAAATTGAGATGCATGGGACTTGGGACTACTTGGGTAGTTCATACATGTCATAATTGTGCTTTTAAACTTGCTTAAGAGGTGCCAAATATTTAAGAAGACTAATTAGGCAAAGTTGGTACCCTAAATGAAGCAAAAATGACTATTGTGAGAGGCCATACCATTTTTTGTCCAAATGAGCTTCTCTTGATCTGAATTTGGTATTCATCTAGAGCTTGTTGAGAGATTTATGGAAAGCTAAAATGGGTAATATTTGGAGGTCTGTGGAATATTTGGCAAATTTTTGAAGTTGGGAAAATTTTCTGAATTAGTCACTGTACTATAGCTTTGGTCCGAAAATGAATATATGTTAAACATAGGGAAAACGATGTCCAATTATTATGAAATTTTATAGATAGAAACTAGGTCCTTCCAATGACCTGTGCCAACTAGAATCACTCCATTTGGATGTCTAGAGAGGGAGATATAAATTTTTGAAATTGTTGTCTAGTGTCAAGCATCTAGTCAGACCTATGTTATGATTTGATTAGTTTTTTAGTCCTAGACATACTTGTACTAGTCTAGAGTTATTTTTTCCCTCTAGCTAACATCCGTAGATTTCCAAGTTGGAATTTTTTACATAGATTGGATTTTTGTGAAATTAATTGGATATTTTTGAAATTTATATTAGAAATCTGTATCAGTATCAATAGCCAGTTAGACCTTTGTGCCTTTTTCAATATCAAACATGGTCTAAATGCCATGTTCATGACTTGAAATTATTTTTACTGTAAATTTAGCACTTAGAGCTTTCCAAGAAGATATATCATGGCAGATTTTAATTTTTCTATATTTAATTATAAATTTTCAAAGTTGCCTTGAAATTTGCCATATGCTGTACGAGGTGAATGAAGAAAAATCTGTGGTTCTAAGCTTAAAATATGTGGATTGCTTGATGTTTTAGATTGTTTGTGACTTGTACAAGCGATAAATGAGTAGAGAATAATGTTGGAACATCCACGGGGCCCATATGACACGAATTAAAAATTTAACCTCGGCGTTGCGTAACAAAAGTGCATTATTTTCATACTTTTCTTGTAAGTTCATGGGGAAAATGGATATAATAGCCTTGAATGGAAGAGTATGATAATAGAATATATGTGGTATGACAATGTAAACCCTTGAGCATGTTCTAATATATGTACAAATAGTGCATGTATCCATATACTAGCTAGATGTATGAGGATGTGAGATTTTGCCATCCTTTGGCCATTATGTGACTTGATGTTCTTGTGTATATATGAATGTGGCAAGGTGAGATTAAGCTCCATGAGGATTTGGATCACTTGGCATGCTTTTGTGTATGGTGTTTATACTTTTAAACTTGCCCAAGTAGTTATAGAAAGCCAAAAAGGCCATTTGGTGCCTAGAGATGCCATTTGAGGCTTTAAAAATGACTAAATGGAGAGTTGAACCAAAGTATGACCAAATGAATGAGTTTTTCCATAAAATTTGGCTAGCAAGTAGGTCTCATCTAGATATTTTCATAAAGCTAAATAGCACTCAATTCAAAGCTCTAAATAATTTATTATGATTTTTCAAATTTGGTCAGATTATGTAGAAATAGTATGGTTACTGTTTATTTGGTCAATTTTCTTCTCTATGCCACATGTGGGGCAAATGAAGTCCAATACTTATGAAATTTTACAAAAATAAACTAGACATTACTTTTCATAGCCACTAAGTTCACCTCATTTAGAGTTCTGTAGAGGGAGATATGAATTTTTGAAGTTGCATAATAGTACCAATAATGCAGCCTGACCTATGTTACTATTCCATTGATTTCTGGTGGGTTAAGGCTACTACATTGGTCTAGAATTATTTTTCGTCAAAAGTATACATCCACAAATTTCTAGAATAGTATGGTTTTCTTAATTTTAATTTTTTTAGAATTAGTTATAAATTTCCAAAATTTGTATCAGAAAACTGAAATAAGAACTCGAGAGCAAACCATGAGCTTTGTGTGATGTAGCTTCAAACCCGAAATGAATAAGGTCAATTATGATGTGTATGATTTGTATGGATGTGTTATGACTAGAAAATGATGTTAATGAGTTCACATGGTCCAAGGAGCATAAAATGAGAAAATGAGATCTTACGTGACAAAAATAATACCATTAAATATATTGCCTTTTTCATGGAAAGTGCTTGTTCCTTTATACATTTGTGCTCCATTCCATATGAAATGCATTCGTACGAGTAATGAGACCATGGTAAAATAGCTAAGAGGTTAAGGTATTACACAAACACTTGAGGCAACAAGCATGTATACAAAGAAGGGAGATATGCTACTTGGGAGATTGAGAGTTGATGCTAAACTTTTTACTTTGCCTCTTGCTTAGTCTAACTCTCTTCATTTGTCTCTTTTATGTAGCCTTTACTAGTTGAATAAGCCATTTCTTGGTTTTCTAGCCTAAAAACCACTCTAGTGATCTCTACATGCCTAAAATATCATACTGATCATGGAAAATAAGTAACCAATGCATATCTAAGCTCACTTTTCATATGGCCCTTAATTGCCCCATATATCACATATCATAGCTTAACTTTTAAAAATGCATAACTTTGGCTAGGGACTTTCAAATTAGGCAAATGATGCCTTTCTAGAAAGCTTATAATATGTACTTTCTATTGTAAGAATCTTAGATTTAATTGAATTCATATGGTTCACCAAAAATGGAAAAATAATGGCCGGTTCTTACTGTAGAATAATTTTCTGATGCAAACTTTAAAAATTCATAACTTTGGCTAGGAAGGTCTAAATTGGACAAAATAAAACTTTCTAGAAAGCTCCTTATGCTCCTTATTTGCTGCAAAAATCTCAAATTAAAATGAATCCATTTGGCCTTTCAAAGGACATGAAAACCATGGCTATACTAGAGACCAAAACTAATACAAGGCAATTTTATTGGGACGATTTTGAAAATTCATAAATTATTCTATACCAACCCAAAATTTACAAACTTTGACTTATACAAAATTTTGGGATGTGTTCTAGGCAAGTTTCATGCCCAAATTCGTCCATTAAGTCCTCTATAGGTAGAGATACAATTTCTATAACATTGCTAAAAATTAAAATTTTCTAATTATTAAGGTATTAAAAAAAAGAATTTTTTAATTTTTTAATTTTGCATGAAATGAATTTATTAAGCATTAATATGATAAATTAGAATGAAATAAACTTCATATATGAGAAATACGAGATAAATAGGACCCATGGGAATTTTTTAAGTCTAAAGGGATCTAAGGGGTAAAATCATCATTTGTCACCCGACAAATTTGGATAATTTTTTTGAAAGAGCAAACAATTAAGAACTGGCATAATATATATGTATCATAAGTTACAAAATAATGCACAAAAAATTATAAAATTCGTTCCGTAAATTTTTGAAATTGTTAGGACCAAAAATAGCCCTAAAAAAATTAAAAGCTTATATGGAATCCAACTAGGCTCCAAAGCTCAAGTTAACTACTTCAGGAGGTTCAACGCAAAAAGAGCTATTGGATGGTGATAATGAAATCTTGAAATGTGAAGTTAAAACATATATATAAGTAAAAATTGAATAGATGTGCTTATCTGTTACCTTTCCACCAAGGGTAAAACAGTCATTTAAACCCTAAAATAATAAAATAATGATAAATTATATAACTAAAGAACTTAACTAGGACCCACATAAGTCCAAGTAATATTAAAATATAGCAGATAACTTAAAGACACAGGTCAAATAAAATATTATAGAGAATTTACGAAAGGACACATCAGTGAAATGGTAGCATTTTAGTAAATTCTGACCAGGAAGAAGATGATGTGGCACCATCTGCAGGGAAGGGATGACATGGCACCATATGCAGGAGAAAATTCTGGATTTGCTTGTATTATGAAATAATAATGATACTTACATTAGCAAATTCAGTAAAAGATTGTGATTACATGTTTTATTAAAAAGTTACTATTGACATCACTACTTATGTCAAATGACATCATCACTTACTTTAGCCATAATAAATGCAAGGTAATCATTACAGTAACTTTCACCAAACAAGGAAACTAACAATGGTTAAAATCTAACTATAGTTAAATCTAACGGCTAATATTCATCATTAAATCAAGATGCGATCTCAACCATTAAAACAATCCAATGATTCATATTCTTTTACTTTTAGAAATTAAATCACAATCCTTCATCTAATCCAATAGTTCACATCTAATCTCTAAAATTAAGATTAAATCTTAACCATCTATTTAATCTAATAACTTAGATTTAATATCATAAAACCATACTAAATCCTAGCCATTCATTATAAGTAAAACATATATAAAAAAAAAAAACACACACACACACACACAAGAACACACACACACATTCGGCCAAAACAACAGAGAAAAAGTGAAGGAGAACCATGACCAAGGAAAGAGAAAAAGGAAGTAGAAAAGAGAAAGAAAAGGCAACCAGGGAAAGAAAACACCATGGATTCAAGGTAACATAGAGTAGTTTTCTTCTTCTTAGTTTTTCTTCTATTTTGCTCCATGAATCTTCTCTTTTCTCCCCCTTTGAGTTTCACCCATGGCAAGAAGGAAATGGGAATTCTTATTGTTTTATGGATCCATGCCAAGAAAGGATGAGGAATACATATATGTAGCTTATGCATTCATATACTTCTACAAAATTCCTAATTTTGTAGGCTTTTTCTATGAATTGTGGAACTTTAAATTTCAAGAAGCCATGGAAGAAATTGAAGAGAAAATAAATGGAAAATTGATGGAAGAAAGCCTAAAGGAGAGATTGTTTAATATAATCTTGATTTTCATGAAAACTATGGCAATTATTCCTTGAATTTCATTTTAGCACAAGCTTGAGAAATCTCATGATTTTGTAGAAATTGACTTGGGGCTTTTGTTCATCTACCTTGATTATGTATGAGTAGCCATTTGGTAGCAAGAAAAACAAAACAAATCACACACTCACACTATGACATAGGTTCGGGCAAGCCCACTTGAAGTACCTAGAGCTTTTCAAAAACTAACTAAATTAGGTTAATCTACACTAAAAATTAGGTCTATGATGAAATTTTGGTGAATTATAGATAACTATATAAAAAGTCAACTTTTTGAGAAAAAAGTGTTGGCCATGAGCTTCTTAAATTTTTCATTATGTGATTTGATGAATTTTGGATGATTTTGTATGGTCTTGTATGTTCAACAATTGTCTGAATTATGCTGATATTTATTCTATAATTTTTTGAGCTTGTTTGTGCAAGATTAGTATGTTATGAAATATTATGTTGATTATTAAATAAACGGCGAATATTTACTCTAGTAATATGATACTTGATTTCATGTTTGAATAGCTGTGGGTTATTTGTTAAAGGACTGGACAATGTGAATTTTGGCAAAATTACCTTAATCAAATGGTGAGCCTGTACGTGCTAGAGTTGGCACTGGATAACTGCTATGGTACTGAATGTCTAATTTTAATTGAGAAAGATACTTAAATATTTAAAATAATTAATTAGGATTGGTGAAAGTTATTTAGATATTTTGGACCTATTTGAATTTATTAAGTTTTGTTAAGCCTCCCATATACTTAAACAAGCCTATTGCAGCTATATCATGCCTTGACATTGGACTCTAATTTATAAAATATTTTGGACATCGAATAGGCCCTAGGATAAATCTAGACTTCGAAAAGTAGAAAGATAATTTTAATAATTAATTATGATTTTTTTAAACTTCAGTGCATTGTTATGCTATCAAGATTGTTTGTTTATGTACAGAGTTATGCAAGGCATTTTTTTTCCAAATATACCTATTATGTCTTAATTAAATGAAGGTTTGGATGACATATTATTGTGATATTTTGATATGACTTTTGATGACTCTCGCAAGTTTACAAGATCGGTATAGTAGAAATTCCCAGAGTATTCTATGGTAGAACCCACAAAGAGGTTGCCTCTTACTAATTCAAATAATTAATAGTTAAAAAAATGATATAAAACAAATTAATTGATCAGAGTACGTAGAAACTATAAAAATAAAAGCAAGCGAGAATTAACTATGAGAAGAACACAATCACTAAAAGTGTTAGGGTTCAGGATTTACCCAGTAGGTTACTAGTTTCTATTCATTGAATTAACTATTAAGCAATTATAGTGACAACTATTTCTAAAGTATCTTAATATTCTCCTGAATTACCAGTCCGTATTTAATTAGAGTTGAATTCTTTTCCAAGATACCCAAACAATTAATTAAATCATGAAACAATAGTTTTAAGTTACCACAAATCTCTAGAACTATCATTAGCCTAAGTATTTATGTCTATTTCTCTAGATCTAGGTTCTCTTTTCACCTCCCAGTGCATCAAGATCACCCATATATTTGATTTAATGGTGGCTAATCATAAAATCAACATTAAATATGAGAGAAATAGATATAATTGAAATTTGGAAATATATTCACAAATAAAAATCTATAGAGTCAAAACAAATAATAGAAACTAGTTCCCAATTCGACTATATCCCTATCACTAACTGGGAAATTTAGAAACACATAATTGAAGAATTCACAAATAACATTGTTCTAAAATCTCTAATCATGAAAATCAATCACAAGAATATAAAGAACTAGAGAAGAGAAATTGATTCAGCCTTAATACTCCTAAAAATTCTTGCACTTAGCTTCAGGATTGCTTCCACAAGCTCTAAATATCTCGAAGAGAATTCTTAAGGTACTCAGAATAGTGATTGGATGCCTCCCTTCCTATTGGAATCTAAAAAATATTTATTATTCTTCAATCAGTCGTAAGGTTCACAATCTTAATTCCTATAAACTATATATAAAGTCCATAAAATAACTTCTAATAACAAGTCCTAATTCTAAGGAAATTTAACTTCTAATAATTAAAGATAATATTAAATTCCAATTTTAACAAAAAGATAATTATTAAAACCTAACAAAAAGATAACTAGGAATAACAAAATAACTAATAAAATCAAGTAATTTAAATGTTAGTTTCTAATTCTAATAAAATTTTATATCTTATATTTATCTTTAGCTTATAATTTTCTATCCAAATTCTGTTTTTATTTAAGAATTAAATTTAGGAGGAAAATATATAAAATAGATTAAATAGGTATAAAATATTTATAAACTTAATCCACTATATCCCAAATCTACACCTATTGAATTATAAAATATGCACTTATCAACTTTCCTTGGGTATCCACTAGGGGATGCCTCAGTAAAAGAAGCAAGGGTGAGCCTGTTAAGTCATGGTAGTACAACATGATTTGAGTATTAAGTCTACTAATGCTAGTGTAATGCGATTTAAGTATTGAAACTAGCAATCTCCAAGGCCTAATGGTCAAGCTAAATAATATTTATTTTTTGGTATATTTTCTTTATTCTATTTATATTCATTGGCTTGTGGCATGTGAATTTGGAATTTGCTAATGTTATATTTATGACCTGTATTTAAAACCTGGTTTTGCTTGTATGTTAGAAGTCATAAAATTTACATGTTATTTTCTATTTATATTGTCACATAAAATCCTCTGTTTCTGTTATTCTATATTTATCTTGAATATTACAAAATAATATGTACTACTCTCTGTTTATATTGTTCTATAAATTAATTATTCTTTGTTAAAATATTCTATTTATATTATTTATTGTTATTAAATTAATGCTTGATGTTTCTTCATAAATATTATTTTATATTAATCCCATCTATGTTACTAGAAAAATTATTTCTCACTTCGTTGTGATTTATATTTTTCTTAGATAACCATTTACATAGTAACCCTAAAGCTCCAAGCCGAATGGATCTAGTTCCTGATAAAGGGATGGACATTTGTCATCCATAACATCCAGATAATATCCTGTAATAAGATAGTTCATGTGGTTCCTATTCTATTCATGGTAACAGGAGAACACGAGACTCCCCCATTCCCTATGGGAAGGGTATCTCCTCCATTTCCATGAACAAAGACCTAGATCCACTTCTACCTTTTCTTTTTGTATAAGGGACTACCTTTTATAATTCTTTTTGGTTATCTGGGAATTTCTTTTTAGGTAGTTTAGATTAAATCCCCAATGGATATTATGGTTTGTACTTTTGATGACTTGATCTCGTGTGTCTAAACACTTTAACAATATGCACTAATAGTAGTAGTAGTAGTTTATTTTTACCATATTCTATGATTTGTTACATTATCATAGTTTTCAGTTGAACACGTAATAAAGATTCTATACCATGAAAGAAAGATTAAAAAAAAAGGAAAGGTAATTAGATATAAATTGATTAGAATTATTTGCTGTTGGAAAAAATTCTTTAAAATTGGGTAATTAAAAAAGGAGTTACATTTGTTTGGTATTAGAACAGGTTGATTTATTGGTGCCTTTAGGTATGGTAACTGAGATTGATCTAGATGAAGTCCTAAAAAGGTTAAAGCGAGACTTTGTATGGGGGTTAATGTGTAGATAGGGAATTACTAGTGTTTCCTTACTTGTATGCTAATTGAGTCAATACTATTAAAAACTATATGGATGTTGTATTTTTCTATTTTCACTATTGAGCTTGATTACTTCAATAATATTTATTTGTGCAAACAAAAAAATCATGACTACCTAATAAAATGCTAATAGAAATGCAAATAGTACTTATGAGACTCTTCAAGGATTAGCCTTAGCTATTTAAGAGCAAGCTATTGCTACGCACTAAATCCTACAACACTTATAAGAAATTGGTCAAAATGAAAATGGAAGTAATAGGGGTAAAAGAAAGGAAGAAACAATGAAACCAATGAGGATGGTTAGACTTTATAAAGGCTAAACCTTCTACCTTCACTAAAGTCTTTAATCCAAAAAAAGACTGATGAATGGATAAAGGAGTTAGTGAAAAATTTTGAAGTATTAGGGTTCTTAGATGAACAAAAAATAACACTTACAATTTATATGCTTTTTTGAAATGTTTAGCGTTGGTGGCGAAGTATTGGATAGTTGTTGGAAAGTCAAGGTACTTTAATTAATTCGGTAGTTTATTAGAGGGTCTTTTATGAAAAATATTTTCTTGAAGAGATCAACAATGATAAAGAAATAAAGTATCCCAGGCTAATCCAAGGTAATATGACCTTTGAGCAATATTTGGTAAAACTAGAGGAATTATGCAAGTTCTCCTCTTATCTTTGGCATAACTAGGATGAAGCCTAGAAGTGTCAAAAGTTAGAGCCAGGATTATGAATTAGATATAAACAGGTTATATCCCCCTAATGATCAGGAATTATGCAAAATTGGTAAATTAGTGTATAGTGGTAGTAAAGAATCTGAAGAAGGATGAAGCTGAAAATTTTAAGAATAATTAGTGGAAAAAGAAAGCAAAACAATTCAAACCTTTTCATTAGAATCTATGAAATGGAAAGAAACATGCCCTTTATCAACTCAAACCAAATAATACCATGATGTGTAGAAGGTGTGGAAAATAGCACTTTGGTAAACCATGTCAATTATGATTTCCTCCTTACTACAAGTGTGGCCAAACAAGACATTTTATTAGATTGTCCACAGTAGAAGAAGGAGCAAAATCCTACCTAACCACAATGTCAAGGAAAGGTCTATTCTTTAGATAAAAGAGATGTGACTCAATTGTTTGGATTGATACAAGGTACATGTTAAATTAAAAATAATATTTTGCCTATGCTATTTGATTATGGGGCTACCCATTCATTTATCTCTATAGACTGTGTAAGGAACTTACAACTTGCTATCTTTATTTAATCTTATGATCTTAATGTGGTTACCTCTACTGAAAAGGTGATGACTTTCCATGCTTGTTTGAACTGGCCTATCCATGTTTATGGACAAGATTTTGTTGTTGACCTTATCTATTTGCATATAGCCAATCTTGCTATTATTTTGGTAATGGATTGGTTATCTATTAACTATGTTACCTTTGATTGCCATAATAAGACTATTCTCATCCCTCAAAAAATCTTTGCCAATTCTTACAGAAAGGTGGATGGTTTTATAAATTCAAAAAACATCCTCTTGAATTCATCAAATGTCAAAATAGAGATAACTCAAATTCCTATAGTCTATGAGTTTCCTAAAGTTTTTCCAAATGAAATTCTAAGACTGCATCCTAAAAGAGAGATAGAATTTTTCATTGACCTTTTATCTGAAACAAGACCAATTTCCATCACACCTTATAGGATGTCACCTCTTGCATTATAAGAACTAAAAAGCCAAATCAATTATTTGTTAGAAAAGAAATTGATTAGGCCAAATGTTTCACCTTGGGGAGCACTAGTTTTGTTTATAGCTAAGAAAGATAGAAGCCTTAGGTAATGTATAGATTATAGACAATTGAAAAAGGTAACTATCAAAAACAAATATCTGCTTCTAAGAATAGAGGATCTGATTGACCAACTTAGAGGGGCCTATGTATTTTCCAAGATAAACTTAAGATCTGGATAACACCAAATTTGGGTAAAGGAAGAAGATATTCTTAAGACTGCCTTTAGAACTAGATATGGTCAATATGAGTTTTTGATAATACCCTTTGGACTCACTATTGCACCTACAGTGTTTATAGATTACATGAATAGGATTTTCCAACCTTATCTGGATTAGTTTGTGGTAGTGTTTATAGATGATATCTTGGTATATTCAAGAAATAGAGAAAAGCATGAAAAACACTTGAGGATAGTTTTATAAACCCTTAAAGAAAAATAATTGTGTGCTATAATACTCGGTTATTCTAAAAAGGCCTGAAACTGATCCTAGATAAAAAGAATTGAGACTAAACAAAATTAGAGAAATAATCTAGATATCAAAAAATAAGAATATAAAGCCAAAGATGCCTGAAAAATGGAGCCAAGATAGCTAAATAAAATTTGGCAAAAAGGTAATGGCATTTTCATAAATTTATGTAACTTTTAAAAAAATCAAAAAAGGAATTTTTAAATGAAAAATTTAATTTCTCGGGGTTCTTAAAGGCTCTAAAAATCATAAGAACCCCTAAAATGATTAAAATCCCACCAGTTTGCAATTTAGAGTGTCGATTAACCGAAATTTTGACCAATTTATTTAGAGAGATTTTAAATCTAATTTGGATGAAACCAAAGGTATTTTATGAATTAGAGAATCTAAATTTCATGATATAAAAGATGATTTTCAAAAAAAAATTGAAATGAGCCGAAATGGAAGAAACCAAGAAGATTGACTAAATTGTAATTTTGAAAAGTTATGTAAATGAGCCCTTAGCCCTCTTCATAACCAACAAACCATGGAAGAAAGCAAGCTTGAAAAGGTAAATTTTGGTCACTTTTTCATGCTCTTTACTTTACCAAACCTCTTCTCCTCTTTTTCCTCTTTTCTTCCATGGTTTTGATGACTAAATTATGATTGATTTATGGCTGGTTCAGTAGGAGAAAGTTGGAATTAGAAAGAAAAGCTAGAAGCAAGTGAAAACTCCTTAAAAAAAGCTTTTAAATAAGATAAGAACCATGGCCTTTTGTTGCTTCCTCTTACTTGCCCTTCTCATGGTAGGTTCAACCAGTCCTAGGCCCACTCAATAGGGAATGAATTCAAGACAAAACAAGGTAGAGACAAAGGTTTTCAAGTATGAGGAATAAGAATATACAATTAGATTTAAAAGAAAAGTAATAGAAATCAAGTAATGTGACTTAGGGTTTTTGTTGCACCTAGCCATTTTTTAACCTTTCTTAAGATAGTCTAACCTATGTAAGAATATATATGAGTTCTTAAGACATATAGGAAGTTTCACAAGTGTTATTTCCTTAATAAAAATCAAGCAAACTTTATGGGTCTTCACCTTGCCTCATGTCTTGGCCAAGAAGAGTTTAAGTACCTAGGGAGATTTTTCTTTGATTCCAAGGATAAAAATGGCCTAGATATGGTTAATAAGCACCAAAGGAATCATTGGTTTGAATTTAGAAACCATGGTTTATGAGATGAAAGTTTAGGTTCCTTTCTAAGACACAAAAAAGTAACTTAAGTCTAGACTCCTTGAATTAAATTTGTGATGAATTCAAGAAGTCTAAATAGAGTCAAGAGACATAGATTGAATGCAATTGGAGCTAAGATTATGAATTCTAAAGGTTGCTTCATTATGTTCTTATATGGAGCCATATTGATGTCATAAGAAAAAGTAAGCTTGCATAAAGTTTATGTGAGGTTAAAATGGGTTCCAATAATTGAATTGTGTCTTATTTGATATATCTAAGCCAAGCAAATCAAGATCCTCCTAGGTGTAGATGTGTGGCTGAAAAGGGTAAGTAAGAAAGCAAAGGAGAAAGTTTGTATTCTTGGTGCAAGGTAGCTTTCTAACCTTTCTTGCATGCATTTCTTGGATGTTCGATTGTCATTGAATGCTTATGTGTATGTTTGAACTATGAGATATGTTTATAGCTAGTGAATTCATGCTATGATACCATTATGCTTCTTGAAACATGTTTTGAATGCATGATAGTTTGAATGAGTATGGTTATGCCAAAAGTCCCTTAGAATGGGTGAGGAGTTGCCAAAAGTCCTTAAGAACGGGTGAGAAAAAGCAAAAAGTCTCAAGAAAGAGTGAAGCTAAGTCAAAAGTCCCTTAAAGTAAGTGAGGCAAATCCAAAAGTCCCAAGGAAATTAGGTAAAGCTAGACCAATATCCTTTGGAGCCTATGTTTAATTTGAATGAGTTTATGTAACATGAAATTATGTTTATGTATGGTTACTAGAAACTTTTATGGCATGCTTGCATTCTTTGACATGAAAATGTACCATATATGTATGTTTGAAAGGGGAAAGAGCTATTAGGATTCTTTAAATCTCACTCTTCCCCACATTATGTCTAACCATGTTTAGGTGAACTTCAAAAAGCAAGGATTGAAAGCCAAGGAGCTTGAATCATGAGACTTTGACAATATGATAGGATTTTATGTAATGTAATGTCAAAATATGTATGTATATGATGTTTATGAGATTTAAATTATTAAGCATGTATAAAAGTATGTAAATATCATGTACGAATGGGATTTGGAGCTAAATGTATGCTTATGTGAATTTTTAACATCCTAGTTGTAACACCGCAAAAATTAATTAAGGTATTAATCATGGATTTAAGTTTATTAAGAATAATTAATATGGGATAATTAGGTAAGTTAAGTGAATGAAAATTTTAGGAAGATAAATTATTAATATGAGTTTGAGATTTAATTGAGTTAGAAACCCCATCTAGGCCCAAATTAAATTAAGTAGACCAAGGTTAGGAACTAATGGAGGGCCCAATTTGATTTAATGAATTAGAGACCCAAGACCCAACTTGCATAAGCCCTTATAAATGGCCCAATAATCGTTATGCAGACCTAAATCAATTGAGTCTTTCAAACTTGGTCTAACCCAATTAAATTTTTGCAGCCTAATACATTAAAGCTGGCCCAATAAGGTTTAAATCAGAACCTACTTGCAATTGGACCTTTGGGTCAACCATGACCCACATTAGACCCAACTTAAACCCTAAACACTTTAGCTACTCCACATTTTGCTGAAACACAAACACACAACTCATTTTCGGAGGTTTGGAGGGAGGCTAGGGTTTGGGGCAAGAAAACCACCATTTCTTACTTCTAAGCTCAAAATCAGCTAAGGTACTTGTTATATAACTTAATTCCCTTCTCTTTCTCTTTATTTTGGCCCGATTAGTTTTTCATTTAGAGCATTTTCACCATACCTAAAATTTGAAATGTGGTTGTTTGGGATTTTCTTAGTAAAATTTCGTAGGTTATGACTAAGCATGTTGTTAGGTGAGTATAAACTCTCCATTTTGATGTTTTCTCTACTAGTTTGAGACCCCTATAGCTGATTTATGATATGGGTATTATTTTTTTACGAATTTACTCAGAATTTGAAGTATTGTTTTAAGATTTCTGGGATAGGCTCAACCAAATCCGAATTTGGTTTTTGGTGGAATTGGGTAAGTGTTTCTAAGTAGTTCTATATGGCTTGACTCCTTGAGTAATGAGTTTGCTGATATAAATTGTAATTAGGGATAGTAATGGCTTGATTTTGTATCCATAGGCTGAAGTAGCATTCAATTGGCTCTTAGAGGATTGGCTATAAGCAAGGTAACTGGGGTTTATACTAATTCCATGCATATATTGGTGTTAATCTTGTATTTGCTGCATGATTATGATTTTGATGCTAAATGAATTGGTTAGCTATCTGTTATGTGTGTTGGACCTTGTGAGTCCATGGTGGAGCTGTGGTGCAACTGGCACCCGTGCATGTGCTTCGATTGGGCACCGGGTTATGATCAAACCCTAGATGTACTGAGCCCTAGTTGTGCTCATTATGGAGTAGGTGTCATAGACGGACCTCTCCCGATGTTATTGGCCTTTAACATATGAAATTGTGATTGCTAGTATGAGATAGTATGAGATAGTAATTATAGATAGCCTGATTGTTTCATTTACTGATATGACTGGTATGTTTTCTAAAGCTTATATGAAATCATGCATATATGTTGATTAAACTAGAATATATGAATGAAATTTGCCTTGGTTACTAAAATTTACATCTCACCCTATTTCATGGGATCATACTTTCAGGTGAAGACCCTTCGAGTAAAGATAAGGGAAAGTAAGTAGATGAAAATCTATGAGCTCTAGCCATGTGTAGAGGAAGCTACACTTAAGCTGATCTGAGTAGAGTAGATGCAATTTTGTTAATCTTTTATATAGCATCATCATGTAATCATATTGCTAAGTGTAGGCATTTATATTTTGATTAGTTGGAATGTATCTATTAAGGAGTTAAGTCTCATTATAGCTTGGTATTGGATGTATGAACTTATAGTATCTAATGTATGAACTTTGTTGAATTCATGATGTGGTCTACTATTGGAAATGTCATCATGGGATATATTAGATTGTTGATTTGAATCAGTGATGTATGAAATCTTTAATGGAAATGTATATTTGAATGATAATTGTTGGAAGCTTATGAAATTCTGCTGTTATTAATCTATGAACTTGTTGATATAGGGTAGTTGGAATAGTAGAAATTGACTCTTGAGTCTTAAACTAGTAATGATAGATTAGCTAGGTAAATTAGGCTAATGAAAACTATTGAAGCCCTACAATTAAGGTAGAGTGGCCCTAGAGTGTCATTGGGGGGAGAGTGGAGAGTATGAAACAAGATTTTAGGAGTTATAGGATCAGAAGGCATTTCGCAGCGGCCAAAATATGATTAGCGGCGGCCAATAAAGGCAAAGTTGCCTAAAGAGAGTACCAGAGAGTAATTCACCATGACGAAATGTGATAGGCAAAACTGGGGGTCGTCCAGAGGGTAATTTGCTGTTACTAAATGGGAATTGGCGCAGTGAACTTTTGTGAAATTGTGTCAAACGTTCCAAAAAGGAATTAGCTGCGGCAAAAGAGGGAATTGGCCACGGCCAATAGCGAGAGGCGAGCAAGGTAGGTTCTAAGAGGCTTCCTCTCCACAACGCCATGAAGGTTAACCGCGGCGAAGCTCCAACTCGCCGCAACAATTTCTGTAAAGATATGAGGGTGAACCCGAGAACAATTGGCCGTAACACAAGAACATTTAGCCACGACTAATGGTCCCAAACTCTCATTCTAACCTAGAATCTTGGTTTTTCATATGGTAACCTCAAGGGATGACTTAAAAATATTGGTAGAAGATTCTTGTAAGTTGGAATTAATGGGTAGTAGAATCAAAGGCTTATAAATGAGTGTTTGTTTCCCTTTTGCACATGAATGCCTATAATTATTTGGATGATGAGTCTAATAACATTAAGGTTCAAATTTTCCTACATTTTCCAAATGTAATTAGTCGTAATGTCTTGTAACCCTATTTTATGGTTATTAATTACATATTTAACCTTAATTATAATGATTAGAAGTTAGGGTTGTAACACTAATACCTTGATGTAAGTATGCAAAATGACAACCAAGAAGGTAGTTTTAAGATTGTATGATGTGTTAGACCATTTAAGAAGCTTTTATATGCTACATTTATGCTTTGGGATGTGCTCAAGTGGTTATGGAATGGCTAGAAGGCCATTCGATCTCATTATGGTTGCAAAATATGACATAATCTTGAGTTGAATCACAAACTAACCAAATAAACACTTTGATGCATGAAATTTTGCATGAATATAAGTCTCATCTAGAACTTTTCATAGAACTAACTATTTTTGGAGCTCTAAAGAATTTATTATGAATTTTCAAAATTAGCCAAATTATGTAGAATTGTTTCAATCACTATTCATATGATCAGTTTACATTTTTGTGTCATTTAGGGGCCAAATGAATTCTAATGCTCATGACATTTTACAGGCATATAGCTGACATTATAATATTTCTAGGGCCACCAAGTTTGTATGAAAAGAGTTGTATAAAGACTTATAAATTTTTGAAGTTAGAGATCTGGTGGTGCCAAAATATTGTAACAACTTCTTATATATAATGGATTTCATAGGCCAAATGAACTGATATGTCCTTGAGATTTGTACAACAATTAGCCCTCATCTTACTCTTTCCATAGCCATCAAGAGCACCCTATTTGAAGCTCTATAGAGGGAGATATGAATTTTTGAAGCTTAGGTTCAGCTATAGGATGCCTCAGTGACCAATGGTACTATTCCATTGAATTTTGTGAGGCAAACTTGGTTGTTTTAATATGAAAAATTTATGGTAGTCAGAGGACATCATACGCTTTACAGAAAGCTATAGTATACATGATTTCAATTTTTTTAGAATTAATTATAATTTTCCAAACTTCATGTCAAATTATGAAAGTTAAGGAAAATTGCAAAATATATGTGATTTTGAAATGTATGCTTTGGATCTGACTTTTGGGCTTAAAATTATGTTATTTCTAGTTGAACAAATATGTTAAGCATGGAAAATAAATTTAGTGAGTTCATATGGTCTCTAAAGCCAAGAATGCATAAATTGAGCTTTCAATGTCAATTATTTTCACTACTAAAAGAGCTTAATTCATAGAAATAAATATGTTTAGCTAGTTTTAATGTGAAATATATGCTAGCCATGTATGGTGTGACATGTGCTAAGTTAGAAAAGTGGGTAAATCCCTAATTTGTTTCATCAAATTCATCTCTCTTACTATTAGGGAGGATACATGTAAAGTTTTCCTACTCAAGGTATCAGCCACCATATTGGCCTTTCAATTCAAAATTAGTCTTTCAACAACTTCATCCACCTTCTTTGCCTTATATTGAGTTCTTTCTATTTAAACAAGGATTTAAGACTTTTATGGTAACTAAAGATTTAAAAAGTTATCCCATATAATTAATATCTCCAAATTTTCAATGCAAACACTACACCTATTAATTCTAGGTCATGGGTAGGATAATTCTTTTCATAAGCTCTCAACTACCTAGAAGCAGAGGCTATTACTCTTTTATCTTGTATCAGCACACATCTTAATTTTTTCTTTAAAACATTACTATATACCTCAAAGGATCCTAAAGGATTAGGTATGACTAATACTATAGTAGTGATTACTTTTCTTGTAGGCTTTGGAAACTTAGTTCACAATTAGTGTGGTGTATGCGTGTGTAGGTTCAACCAAGCTATAGAAGAAGTAGCTAGAGAATGCTTTTATGAATTCTAAGGTTTTAAGAGGCCTAAATGTGATAAATAAACACTAATAGAACTATTAGATTGAATTTATAGGCCTTATTTTAAAAGGTGAAATTTTAGGGTTCATAAAGGGTTTAATGAAGCAACTAGGAATTTGGGTTGTTTTAGCTTGCATATGATAACCCTAATGAGTTCTATTAGAGTCATATGTCTCATATCAAGTGAGATTTTGATACTTAGAGGTTGGATTATGAAAGTTCCCTCTGAAAGCACTCAAAGTAGCTTAAACTATCTTATGATTTCTGGTGAGTTTATGTAGTAATGAAATGAGTTAGAGCAAGTTCTAATGGGTTGCCTTGCATTTAAATTGATGTATTTTAGGTTGAGCTAGTACAATTTCGCTTTGGGTGTGTATGAGCTTGAGAAGGATAAGGTAAAAGACCAAAGAAATGAAAAGGATTATGGGAGTTAGTGGTAGCTCAAGGCTTATAGCTTTATAAGGTAGTTATCTCTCCTTATCTTGCATGCATTTGGATATATAAATGAGTTGATATGCTTGTATATTTGATTATTTGATGATTTCATAGTCATGCTTTGAATTGGCTTTTATCATGAGTTTTATGTATGTATGAAAATATGTTCAACTCCCAACTCCTTATAGAGGGGAATTAAGTACAGTAACTCTTCCTTAACTCAAAATTGAGTTGAGATTGAGCCTAGCAAGTATATTTTTATGCTATGGGTAGATAAGAGTTAAAGTTTCATGTGAATTCTCATGTTTAAGTTACTTAAGGCATATAGCCTCCATGCACGTATTTTCCCATTTGCATTCATTGTATGCTTTGATATGGATTGAGATTTGCTACTAAGATTCTCCCAAGAATCTTAACCCCATTATCTCCCCCTAACCATGACAAGTACATCCATCAAAGACAAAGAACTCGAGAAGCATTAAAGCCTAAGAATGATGTAATAGGAGCATTTTGATGTAATTATGTACTTGATGTATGTATGACAAAAGAATAGTGAATCATGTTACCATGTATATATAATGAGGTTGTGTAATGGAAAACTTTGAACAAACTTGAGAATATGTATGTGTGCGATATTGATGCCAAGCTTGTAACTAAACCTTATTTTGAGAATTTATTTACATATGATAGTTGATGTATGCTATGGAAATTAAAGAGATAGCAAATATGATATGCTTTATGATGATATGAGATGGTACTGTGTATAATATTGTGAGCATGAATGTAGCCTAAATAGATGTTCTTATAAGAGAATGGAACCTCTTATGCCATGATAAACACTAAGGGTTCCCTATGAAAGCAAACAAATAGGGTAGTGAATTTTTGTAGCTAGCCTTATTTCATGTGATGGTTCCCATGGAAATGAAGCATGAGTAGATTAAAATTTTCTTAAATTAAGAGATTGAAATTTTAAGGCCCAATGGACGATTTTGGAACCTATTTTTGGTCTAAATAAGCTATAAATTACAACCTTACCCTTGATAGCCCACATGACCTAGTTTGGGGTTGAAATTTAGTGAGCATTTAGATACTTTATATAGCTTTCCAATAAGTAAAGATGGTATTTTTCTGAACTCTATAGAATATTTTATGAATTTTTAAATTTGGTTCTAAAAACTAAAATTATGCAGTTACTGTTTATGCTATCATGGCCTTAGATTTCGTGACTTTTTAGGGGTCAAATAGATTCATTTTTAACCAAAATTTTTATAATGTAAAGTTTATATCATAAACTTTCCATAGACACCTAATTTGTATAAATTGGGATTGTATAACCAAAGTTATGAATTTTTGAATGTAAAGCTCTTTTATGTCTAAAGTGGCCAAAATTGGCTATATGGCTCATATATGCAAAATAGGCTTATATCTTGGTCTTATAGATCAAAACAAATTTGTTTATGGTAGCCATGAATGAAAATGAAAAGGAATCAAATTTTAACCTTTATAATTCAAATTAATGTGTAAGAAAGGTTAAAACTGTTGCCAAAAGTTTAGTTGTAGTTGTAAATTTGTTGCCTTAGGAATGGAATTATATAAGTTTAGCTATATGGTGTATGTTATGACACTTCTTGGTATTAGAGTAGAGGTTTAGGCCTATTAAATATGGTTAGGGCTTGAGGATAAAGGGAAAATGCATTAGGTGTTGGCTTTTCTAGGGATGTCTAAATGTGTATGTTGATGGCATAGAGATAAGTTATGTATTAAAGTCTCTAATTGGCCTAAACAGAATGATGAGTATTAAAAGTGAAAGGCCTTTTAGTGTAAAGCTTGTAGATTTTAAGTCAGTAGTTTTGCAAGGTATAGTGTTCTGCCTAGAGTGATAGCAGGCGATGGTATAGTAGCAACAACAAGTATGAATTTAGTTGTAAGATAGATTAGTTTAGAAGGTAACTGAGAAAGTTAATCCCCTTAGACAATGTATGATCTTGGGTTGATACAATGGTTACTCCCTAATGTTCTATGATGATTGAGTTAGGGTTGAGACAAAGATTACTCTTCCCTAGGTTTATTGGCCAATAATCTTGATATGTATGCAACCAAATTGTATTTATTGTTTTCTATGTATGCTGCCATGATATACTTTTCTAGTTTTAAGATCATACTTGTGATGATATGCTAATATGTCTAGAAAGGTAATATAATTATAGAGATTATTATCTTACCCAATTATGGATTACTATTTTTACAAGTGAAAGTTCTGTTAAAGGGAAATAAAGAATTAGGCTTACATGTAATACTTGTGCTGTCGCTATGCTCTAGTGATGAAACCTTATGTATATATATACATTTTGGTGGACTTTACATATGCTGTAAATGATATATATGAATGTGAATGCCATGTTAGGAAATGAACTATGATGACTCAAGCTTGTACATGATGATTTTGGTTTCAGTATATGAAAATGATATGATTATATTGGTTACTTCATTATGCTAAGGAATATCTTGATCTATAGGTTGACCCTTAATGTTGTTGAAATGAGTGATGTTATTGTTGCATGAATGAGTTAGCACTTGGCTTTGTGGTGTGATTGATGTAACAATTGAAAAGTGGAAATTTGTGCCATGTAACATCATACTTTCTTAGCTTATCTCATGCTTCATATCATGCACTTTATGAAGGAGTAAGAAAAACTCAATTAAAATAATAAATTTCTTAGCATTACATCACGTATAAAATTTTCTTTTTGGGGTCCCATGGGCTACATGGACTCATGTATCACATTCTCATATTTAATTACATAGATACAACTCATTTCCATCACCAAAATTGGCTTAGAGCTCGTGCAAAGCAGGGGAGTACTTAAAATCCATATATATTATTTCAGCCAAAATTTCTCTTTCTTTATCACAAACTTTGAAAAATCAAAACTAATTCTATAAATATTGAAATCATACATTCTTGAACATTATGGAAAGCTACACATGTCTACTTTATGCTAAAAATATTTTTAGACCATGAAACATAACATAGAAGATGTTTGATATTCGACAAGTTCCAGAGGTCTAGCTGTCCACTGGTACTATCACAGGTTTTTGTAGCAAATTTCAAAACTATCCAATTAATTCCACAAAAATTCAATCTATGAAAATGATACCAATATGGAAAGTTACAGATATTAGCTAGAGGAGACAAATAACTTTAGACTAGTGTAGGGATGTCCAGACCACAAAATCTAATCAAATAGTACCTAACGTCAGTTGGAACACCTGATATTGGGCAAAATCTTTAAAAATTCATATCTCCCTCTCTAGACCTCCAAAAGAGGTTCTTCTAATTGGTACAAGTCACTGGAAATGTCTAATTTCTTTACATAAAATTTTGTGGCAAATGAACATCATTTGGGCCCTGTGTGATAGAAATCATTTTCAGACCAAGTGAACAGTATATCAGACCAAAACCAAACTTTTTGCCAACTTTGAAAATTCATCAAATATTCTTTAAACCTCCAAAAATCCTGTTATTTAGTTTCCCAAAAATATCTCAACAAGCTCTAATTGCATGCCAAATCTCAAATCAAAAAAAGCTCATTTGGAGAAAAAAGTGGTATAGGGTTCTAAGTTCATTAATTCTTAGTTCATACAAGATACCAAAATATCCAAATGACTTTCCTTAGGGTTTGGCACTTCTTGGGCAAGTCTAAAAGTATAAATAGGACTTGTATGAACTGCCCAAGTGATCCCAAACCATATGCATCTCAATTTGGCTTTTCCACTTACATTATTACATACAATTCCATAAGCTAGTCTAGCCATTCCATATTCAAATTGCACTATACCAATCATACAATATGTGACCTCATTTGTACATGATACATTAACATAATTAAACATGTTCATAATGTTATAGGACTATACAACAATACTTTACAATACTTGCTACTCATATGGCCTTAAAGAAGCAAGATTCATGTACTTTATTGTCAATCTCCTATCTTTCAAGGTGTTAGCTCCCATTACCTTATTCTCTTGATTCACCTAGCATGTTAGAACATTAGAGAGGAAGGAATGAGATTCAAAGAATCCCAATATCTCATCTCTCTTTCAATCACACATAAAGTATGTAAACAAGCCTTAAAAATGCATGCATGGACATATTAACATGTGTGAGCATTCAAGAAATATTCTTAGCATTTGAACAAGTCATACATAACATACATAGGCTTGCCAAGTAAGTGGATTAGCCTCACCCATTCACTTGTGGATTTTGGACTTACTTCACCCATTTCTTTAAGAGGTTTTTGACTCAACCTTACTCTTAGAAGTCAACCTCATTTTTAGAGACTCTTTACTTTGTCTCAACTAACTTTAAAGGTTCTTGGCTCATCCTCACCATGGCTAGAGGGTTCTTGGCTTCTTCACACTCAAGCAAACCAAAGCAAGCACATAAAATATCATTTGAATGCATAAGACATCATCATAATACCATGGCATATAAAATTATACTAGAATACTTTTCATGGCTTAAAACATATATACACACATTCAAAGACAATGTAAGCATACATTCATGCATGAGAGAAGGTGGAGAGAGCTACCTTGCTTGCATTTATACATTTTTTCCCTAAGTCTTAAGTCCTCTCCCTTGACCTCACATACCCAAGAAGGTGGAGATCATTTCTCTTGGCCTAGACACATTATATGAAAGCTAATTATACTCTTAAATCAAATTCTAAGACCACACAATCACTAGAAAAGCTAGGTGACTCATAAGACTCTTTTATGATTCCATAATGCACTTAATGAAAAAACATTTGGAAAACATTATCTTGGCTCCATTCTTTCCATCTATTTATGATTCTTAACATCACTTAAACCTTTTGGAGTCATCACATAATCAATTTTAGGAGCCTAGATAGGTGTTATTTCTTTAAACCATATTATGGAACATATAAGGCCATCTCACTATCTATGATTTTTAAAATTTTTCCAAGGCTTCCTCTCATATTCTCCCATAACACATGATGCAAAACTAAGCTTAGAAGGAATTAAAATACTCCCTAGGTGCATGAACCCTTCTTGGCCGAGGCTATGCTTCCATATGGTACCAATGGAGTTGTTTTAATTTCTTTTATGGGAGAAGTATATGGGAGGCTCTCTTAGTGTCTTAGGAACTCATATATACTCTTAGACAACTTAAATTACTATTAGGAAGCTTCATCTTAGCCTAGGTGCAACCAAATCCCTAAATTCCATAACTTGCATTCTAAAGCTCCCTTTTCAATTCTAGTTATATATTCTTAATCCTCACACTCCATAACCTTTTGTTCTATCAAGAATACATAAAGAAAAACTCTCCTCCTCACTTTCTATCTCTGGATCTAAGCTTAAATGGCTTGGAAACACAAGATTTTGCAAGTATTTTAAGTGAAATCTTACCTTAAAACGGAGCCTCTTCCCATAGATTATTTTTCACCGATTGATTTTTTGAAAAAAAATTCTTTTTTGGCTTGGGTTAGACCTCAATCTTCAAATTTTCAAGAAAAGAAAACCATCATTAAAGAGCTCTTAGAGAGAGGAATAACTTTTCCAACTGGCGTGAGATGAAACAGGGTCGTTTACTTACCTAAACGGAAGTTTAAACTTCTTCTCTCTCTCCCCTCTTGATGTCACGCCATTTCTGCCCATTTTTTTGCAAATAGAATCTTGGAGAAGGTAATGATGTGTAATCTTACTTAAGAAACCTCTTTTACAATTTTTCAAAATGACCATTTTGCCCCTACACGCCTGTTTTCTCCGTTTAAGCTCATTTTAACTCCTTTTTTAGAATTGGCTTTTCTATCATAAAATTTAGGCCCTCTAATTCATAAATGCCTTTGGTTTCATCCAAATTATATTTAAAACCTTTTCAAACGAACTGGCCAAAATTCAGGTCAACTGATATTAGAAAATGTCCACCAGAGAGGTTTTAACTGTGCCAGAGCTTCCCATAGTTTTCAGGGCCTCTGAGAACCCTGAAAAACTAAAAAATTTCATTTAAAAAGCCCTCCTGTGTGAATTCCAAAATTTGCTCAAAATGACAAAAATGCCCTTATGTTTCGTTAACCTTTCGTCACAATTCGTTTCTTCATTCTATCTCTATTTTTCTTTCCGTTTGAGCCTAAGATTCTCATTTTTCGGAGTCTAGAATGATTCTCAAATATTTTGGGACCTTAACTAATTCATTTCGAGGGACTTCCTTTTATATCTGGTGAATTTTGTTCGTTCACAGAGAAACCATACGTTACATTTCTCATATTTTCTCTCATTTTTAAAGAACCAAATATTACATTTCTCCCCCCTTAAATAAATTTTGTCCTTGAAATTAGGGCATGCTTTCCTTTTACTCTTTTCTTTTCTAGCTAACTGCTCTTTTCTTTCCCTTCTTCCTGACTCTATACACTTTCTCAACAATTTCATTCTTTTGAATTTTCTCTTAGCCAAGGGATTTTTCATTACTAGTTCTTAATAAGGGCTCTATTGCTATAAAATACTAGCTAGTTCTTTCTCATAAGGGAAAGAAATTTCTAGCTCTAGAGGTCTATTCTAGGAGAGCTTACTAATCATATCAAGTTAATGTTAACCCATTCGCAGGATTAACGTTTCTTTTAGTGGATTCATTTACACATCTAGGGAAGTAACTCATTTTGTATCAAATCTCCCGTGTCCTCTCTCAATGGCTTCTCATAACATCTTATCATTTTTTCTAATCATTACAGCCATCGGAGGTTTCTGTCTGTCTGCTTACTTATTTACATGTTTCGTCCACTGTTCATCTCTGCGTCCTTTTTTACTAACTCATCCCATGATTATAATTCATATTTCTTTCTATCAAAGGCCTCACATCTTAGTTACTTACTAGGATTACAACTCCTTTAAGGAGTTTCTACTTTCAATGATCCTAGCTTCTCTGTTTACTACTACATCTGTCTCTATAGGCTAGGACTTTTTCTCACTTTCTTTGCTCATTTACAGTGGAATTTTATAGTCCCTTATTTCAATACTGATAGGCTTAACATATGTATCTCATACTAACATCGAAGAGCTACTACCACTGACTATTACTTAGCTCTGGTGGGATGCTAGCTATACTTACAGTTTCGATCACTGGAGGCATACTGTACCACTTACCCCATGTAAAAATTGTACCTGACCCCTTTCTGAATACATAAACTAGTATGGGGGATTTCACTATCCCTCGGTCAGGGCTACTATTTGCTGGGTAGTGGTTCATCTGACTCTAACTCTGGAAAGCTAATTTCTTGCTTTTCTTATCCCCTACACTATACTCATCTCTCAAGAAATCTAGTCAATGGTCTAACTATCTGAGTAAAGCCTTTATATCTTTGTGGCAATAGTCTACCAAACTCAGGAGATCTCTAGTCTCTGAGACAGAAGCTAACTGAAACTGTACTGGTCTCTGAGACTAACTATACTATAAAAATTATCTCAGGTTGTCATCTCACCAGAGGGCTATTATGTTGTGACAGGGGCTCTCTGTAACTCTATGGAATCTATGTGACCCCTAGGTCTATTGTGACCTCTCAGAGCCCTGCTAGGGTCTACTGCAACCTGCTATGATATATTAGGATCTACTATGATCTATCTTTGGGAGATGTCAAAGCCTAAGATTACTGTATCTGATAGTAAAACACATACGCACCAAGTCTGGCAACCATCGCTCATAATAACTGAGGCTAAACTTAAAGGTATATCATGCTCTTCATGCAAAGTGGGTTTTGTGTCATCTGAATCTTTAGGATCCTGTCATGTTGATACTTAGGAGCATCTTAATTTTTGTTTATTGCTCATCATGGGATCCTTAGATTCCTACTTCAGCCCTTTTTCACTTAGGCTTTCTTTCCTTACTCTATTAACTTACTTACTTTGCATGTACTCGTTCTAACCTTCCTCTCATATCCTGTAATTTCTAACTATACCTACATTTTACTTTTAAGTGCCTTAGCACTAGAGTATCTCACACATTGAGTGTGGCTAACATCTCTGGTAGGAGAGAGGCTATACACTGGTCCTTTCTCATTTTATTTACATGTACTATAAGGGATTCAGATCATACATACTGAACTTGTGCTGTCTGAATCTGAACATTTCTTACTAGGGATTCCTTTCTACATACTTTTCTTACTATTCTAATATCACTACAATCCCTTTATCTCTTTTTTCTGACTCATCTCGTTCTTTAACTAGGATACCTTTCAATTATCGAGACACTTTGGTAATTGATGTTGTCGTTTGCTACGCACTTTAGCCACATTACTACTAGGTTGGCCAAACCTAATATCATGTATCCTCTATTGTAAACAAATCATAACATCAAATGCTAATATACTGGTGCTTTATAACTAAGTTTAACGCCACTATCGCCAGTATATTACAAGTTTCCTAATAATCTAAAGTATTTCTTTTTTACTTTCCTCTATCTGCCCTATTCTCACAGAGTGTTCTGGAAAAATAGGATTCTTCCTCTGCTTCATCCCAAGATTCCTCTACATTGCCCGACTGTTTTTACTTCAGGCACTATCATGGAAAAAGGGCATCTATGTTAAGGACAAGTGTGCTTTCTTAAGTACTCAAGCATGTTAACTGAATATTTATTCTTGATCTTTTATGTCATTGGCTTAAACACTATCATATCTTCTCTTTCTTTTATCTTTATTATCCTTTTACTTAAAAAAAAGATATTCTACTATTGGTTATTTCTGTTGCCAATTCAGGTTTCTTTACACTCAAGAGCACTTGTATTTTTTTTGGGTTCCTCTACTTGTTCACTCTCTATAACATCAAAGGGGTCTACTTTTTTTCATATTCTTGCTTTATTTCTAACTATACCACCCCTCGGTAAGAGGAATTCTATTACTTGTAACCTCAGGAATTACATTCTATGGTGCTCTCGGCTTATACTCTTCCCTGCATCATACAAAACTTGCCTTCTGGGGTGGTCTCTAGCTCCTTCGAGCTTTCCTGAGGATACTAAGGCACTAGCTATTTGTCTCAACTTATTTCTACGTTCAGATCAGAGCTAGACTTTCTCTCTATTTAATCTCTTTAGCTTTATCTCCAAGAGCACAATATACTATTTCTAGGGTTTTACAAACCCAATCTAGGACATGTACTTTCACTATTTGGATTTTACCTTACTGAAAGTTTATGCTCTACTGGGTGCTCTAATCACTCACGCGCCTTAATCCTATACTACTCTTATCTTAGGGAGCTCATCTAACTAATCATCAAACCCTTATCTATTTATCTTTCTAGGTTTAGTCTACTCATTTAGTCATTACTAAAGCGAGGGTATCTTTTCTGTAGCTAGTTTCTCAGCTCTTCCTTGCTTCCCTTATCACTATACTTTATGACTCAGGGGGTCTATCTAGGGGAATTTACTAACCACTATTGGGTGGTTTCCCTGACATCAGAATGTCTCATCTTTTCTTTCTCAATCCAGGGAGAAATTTCACTAAGCCTTTCATTCACATATCTCACCTGAAACGATGCTATTGGTCATCTACCCCAGGCTTTAGCTTATGCTCAGCCTAGGCTAGCCATTTCATCAGACCTGTAGGTTACTAACTATCCTCATTCTTTTCTGAGCCTCTGTTACTAGGCTATTCATACTTACCTCTAGGTGTTACCTATGAGGCATACCTTTCTAAGTCACTCGCTGTGTGCCTTACTGCTGGTAGTCTTATATTACATTATTTCGAGGCTACACTAACATTTTATCATTCAGTGTCTCATAGGGTAGCACCCTAGGTTGGAGTTAATGGCTTAAAAGTGGGTCTCAACAATCTTATCATCCTTGTGTCTAACTTTCTCTATATTGAGCTCTTTTTTCAGTCTCATTTGCTAGACCCACAGATTTCTTACTAATCTTCTATAACTATTCACTACCCTTTTCTCCACTTATAATAGGGGTCCCCACTCTCTGTGGATCGACTAATCCCTATCAATTCATTCCTCAAGTTGGCCTGAATATGACCAACAAGGCATTCATATTGCCATTTGTCGTAGCTAATTAGCCTCGAGTTTACCCTAATTTCTTGTTTGAGTATTAGCCATGGCTAAGCAATGAATTGGCTACAGCTAACGGCCTCTAATTGGCTTGCTTTTTCAGGGATTGGATTTTTATTTTTAGCTACCAACTTGAGCATCATTGCCTCTACACCCAGCCCATCATCCAGTTAGAGCCTCTTGCTTCGTTCATACATTACTAACTATCATCTTTGGGTTGTCAAGGCTCTAAGGAGTGTAGCTTATAACTCAAACCTCTGGCCTGAGAGAATTAACCTTTCAAGCTCTGAAACTTATCTAGACATTTGGGTGTTATGCTAGGGGTGACTCTTTGTCTCACTTCCCCTCTAAATTGGTTCTACACAGTTGCAATCTCATCTCATATCATGTTGCATCACTACTTATTTTGCATTAACCAGGACATCTCAAAATGACCTGAGTATGACTACCAGGAAGAATTAGGCCTCACATACTTTCTCTAACAAGCCTCTTTCTATTAACAAGATTCTCATAGAGTTCTAGCCGTCAGATCCTCTAACTTTGCTTAAACTTAGCTCTGCTCAAACTACTCTAAAGGCTACTCTTTCCCGGTATCCACTAACTACTCCAAGACTATTCTACAATTTACTTATCATGAATAAAGCCACAAACTATTTTCACATACCCAACATGTCTTATCTAAAGTTCTACCTATCCTTTCAAGCCTTTACATAGCCCTATTACCACATCCTCAAGCCAAACCCAATCCAAGAGAGCCTAAAACTTTACTCTGATGCCAATAAATGTAACATCATAATTTTTTAGCTTATCTCATGCTATTCTCATGCTTCATATCATGCATTTCATAAAGGAGCAAGAAAAATTCAATTAAAATAATGAATTTCTTAGCGTTGCATTGCGTATAAAATTTTCTTTCAGAGTCCTGTAGGCCGTATGGACTCATGTATCACATTCTCATATTTAATTACATAGACACAACTCATTTCCATCACCAAAAGTGGCCTAGAGATCATGCAAAGCAAGGGAGTACTTAAAATCCATATATATTATTTCGGCCAAAATTTCCCCTTTCTCTGTCACAAACTTTGAAAAATCATAACTAATTCTATAAAACTTAAAATCATGCATTCTTAGCCATTCTAGAAAGCTACACATTTCTACTTTATTCTAAAAATATTTATAGACTATGAAACACAACACAAATGACATTTAACATTCGAAAAAGTCCAAAGGTCTGGCTGTCCACTAATACTGTCACAAGTTTCTGTAGTAAACTTCAAAAATATCTAATTAATTCCACAAAAATCTAATACATATAAATTATACCAATATGGAAACCTACGGATGTTAGCTAGAGGAAAAAAAATAACTCCAGACCAGTTCAAGTACATCAAAGCTTGAAATCTAATCAAATAATACCTGAGGTCAGTTGGGGTGCCTGATACTGGGTAGAATCTTTAAAAATATATATCTCCCTCTATAGATCTTCAAATAAGGTGCTTCTACTTGGTACAAGTCACTAGGAATGTCTAATTTCTTCATATAAAATTTTGTGGCAATTGGACATCATTTATGCCCTGTGTGACAGAAATTATTTTAGGACCAAGTGAACAGTACATCAGACCAAAACCAAAATTTTTGCCAATTTTAAAAATTTATCAAATATTCTCTAGACCTCCAAAAATTTTGTTTTTTAAATTCTCAAAAAGCTCTCAACAATCTCTAATTGCATGCCGAATATTAGATCAAGAAGAGCTCATTTGGGATTCTAAGTTAGTCAATTCTTGGTCCATACAAGATACCAAAATGTCTAAATGGCTTTCCTTAAGGTTTGGCACTTCTAAGGAAAGTCTAAAAGCATAAATAGAACTTGTATGAACTATCCAAGTAGTCTAAACCTCATGCATCTCAATTTAGCCTCTTCACTTACATTATTACATACAATTCTATAAGCTAGTCTAGTCATTCCATACTCAAATTGCACTATACCATTCATACAACATTTGAACTCGTTTGTACATCATACATTAACAAAATTAAACATGTTCATATTTTCATAGGACATATACAACAATAATTTACAACACTTGCTACTCATATGGTCTTAAAGAAGCAAGATTCATGCACTTTGTTGTCAATCTCTTATCTTCCAAGGTGTTGGCTCCCATTATCTTATTCTCTTGATTCACCTAGCATGTTAGAACATTGGAGAGGAAGGAATGAGATTCAAAGAATCCCAATAGCTCATCTCCCTTTCAATCACACATAAAGTATGTAAACAAGCTTTAAAAATGCATGCATAGACATATTAACATGTGTAAGCATTCAAGAAACATTCTTGGCATTTGAACAAGTCATACATTGCATACATAGGCTTGCCAAATAAGTAGATTAGCCTCACCCATTCACTTGTGGATTTTGGACTTGCCTCAACCATTTCTTTAAAAGGTTTTTGACTCAACCTTACTCTTGGGAGTCAACCTCATTTTTGGGAGACTCTTTACTTTGTCCCAACTAACTTTAAAGGTTCTTGGCTCATCCTTACCATGGCTAGAGGGTTCTTGGTTTCTCTACACTCAAGCAAACCAAAGCAAGCACATAAAATATCATTTGAATGCATAAGACATCATCATGGTACCATGGCATATAAAATTATACTAGAATATTTTTCATGGCTTAAAACATATATACACACATTCAAAGACAATGTAAGCATACATTCATGCATGTGAGAAGGTGGAGAGAGCTACCTTGCTTGCATTTATACACTTTTTCCTTGAGTCTTGAGTCCTCTCCCTTGACCTCACAAACCTAAGAAGGTGGAGATATCATTTCTTTTGGCTTAGACACATTATGTGGAAGTTAATTATATTCTTGAATCAAATTCTAAGGCCACACAATCACTAGAAAAGCTAGGTGACTCATAAGGTTCTTTTATGAATCCATAATGCACTTAATGAAGCAACCTTTGGAAAACATTATCTTGGCTCCATTCTCTCCATCTATTTATGATTCTTAACTCCACTTAAACCTTTTGGAGTCATCACACAATCAATTCTAGGAGCCTAGCTAGGTGTTACTTTTTTAAGCCATATTATGGAACATATAAGGCCATCTCACTATCTATGGTTTCTAAAATTTTTCTAAGGCTTCCTCTCATATTCTCCCATCACACATGATGCAAAACTAAGCTTAGAAGGAATTAAAATACTCCCTAAGTGCATGAACCCTTCTTGGCTGAGGCTATCCTTCCATATGGTACCAATGGAGTTGTTTTAATTTCTTTGATGAGAGAAGTATATGGGAGGCTCTCTTGTTGTCTTAGGAACTCATATATACTCTTAGACAATTTAAATTACTACTAAAAAGCTTCATCTTAGCCTAGGTACAACCAAATCAATAAATTTTATATATTCTTAATCCTCACACTCCATAACCTTTAGTTCTATCAAGAATACATAAATAAAAACTCTCCTCCTCACTTTCTCTCTCTAGATCTAAGCTTAAATAGCTTAAAAATATAAGATTTTGCAAGTGTTTCGAGTGAAATCTTACCTTAAAATGGAGCTCTCTTCGCATAGATTATTTTCCATTGATTGATTTCTTGAAAAGAGTTCCTTTTTGGCTTGGGTTAGACCTGAATCTTCAAGTTTTCAAGGAAAAAAAAACCACAATTAGAGAGCTCTTAAAAAGAGGAATAACTTTCCTAACTGGCGCGAGATGAAACAGGGCTGTTTATTTACCTAAACGGAAGTTTAAACTTCTTCTCTCTCTCCCCTCTTGATGTCATGCTAATGCTACCCATTTTTCTACAAATGGAAGTTTGGAGAAGGTGATGAGATCTAATCTTATTTAAGAAGCCTTTTTTATAATTTTTCAAAATGACCATTTTGCCCCTACGCGCCTATTTGCTCTATTTAGGCTCATTTTAACTCCTTTTTTAGAACTATCTTTTCCATCATAAAATTTAGGTCCTCTAATTCATAAAATACCTTTGGTTTCATCTAAATTAGATTTAAAACCTTCCCAAATAAATTGGTCAAAATTTAGGTCAATTGACGTTGGAAAACATCCACCAGAGGGGCTTTAGCTGTCTCGGGGTTTCCCATGATTTTCAAGGCCTCTGAGAACCTTGAGAAACTCAAAAATTCTATTTAAAAAGCTCTCCTGTGTGAATTCTAAAATTTACTCAAAATGACAAAAATACCCTTACGTTTCATTAACCTTTCATTACAATTCGTTTCTTTATTCTAGCTCCGTTTTTCTTTCCATCTGAGCCTAAGATTCTCATTTTTTGAAGTCTAGAATGCTTCCCAAATATTTCAGGACCTTAACTAATTCATTTCAGGGGACTTCCTTTTAGATCCTATGACTTTCATTTGTTGACGGAGAAACTGTACATTACGTTCCTCACATTTTCTCTCGTTTTCAGAGAACTGGATGTTATATGCCACGTGATGAATTACTGGTTAGGAAGGAGAATGTGTGGATTTGATGTTCATATGATGGCTTGTTAATCATATTACTAGGAAATGCATGAAAGGAAAACATTTTGCTTAGTTGGCTACACTTAGGAATATGATAAAGAATTGGTCATAAGTGTCAACTTGAATTGAAATGACTTGGCTTAAAGTTTCGATGTAATAGGTATGTTATGTCCAAATTAGTGATCTCATGTTATAGTGAGGTCCTATCTAATGAGAACAATGAATACAAGTGGTTTACACTTGTTTAGGATGGTTTGGTGTGAATTAAAGATGGATTGATCAAGTTGAGTATGTCACATAGAGTCTTATTGTAATATAGTTGTTCTCAAGTGGTGCATATCAATGAAAGTTGCTATCATAAAACTAGAATTTTTAATGTAATAAGGCAACATCTTAATTAGGTCCTTTATATAGTAAATCACCCTCTAAATGAGTCAAAATCTTAGAATGCAATAGTTCACAAGACTATCATGTGTCAAATTTTGATAAGTTTGAAGTAGGTTAGAGTGGCCAAAAAAAAAAAAGCACCCAAATTTTCTTTAACTTTTAAGTTGACCATTTTTAAGTCAATTTTGCAAATGTGATTATTAAAAGGTCAAATGATTTCCTTTTGATCTAAAATTTTTATAGGAACTTAGTGTTACCTAAAGGATATTTCAAATCAATTTTGGTGAATTATAGAGCTTTTGTAGAGTATAGAAACTGCAAACCCGTACAATAGGCATCATGTCACAATGCCATTATCCTGAGTCATGGCACTAATTGAGGAAACTTGAATGTGCACGTTTTGGTAGCTAGTCAGTGTTGCACATCCCTAGCCATGTAAGGAAGAGATTTTACATGGCCTATCCATGTAGTGCACTGTCAAGGAGTGACTTTAAAGTTATTTAAAGATGCAAATGACCTTTAGGCTAAGTAAAGGTGACTTATTTATGAAAAAAAGATACTTAGGATAAAGATAAGAGGATTTCCCTTAATGGGCACCTAAACTTCCTAATGGAGATGGGAAAGGGAGTCCAATCTAGCTCAAAGTTAACTTTAAAATACTTGTAGTTAACCTTAAAGCACTTGTAGTCAACTTTATGGCATATTGAGTTAACTAATACTTGCAATAGCCATTAGTAGATTAGTCTAATGAGACTTTAAGTTTGAGGATAATAGTAACTTAGTTCTACCTCGAACTTAACTCTAACCTAGACCTAGTTAACTATATCTTAGGTAATTACTAAGAGTCAAGTTCAATGCAATCTATAAATATTTGCTAATATTGAAGGCCAATGAATCTTGAGGCTATGGTGTGTGATCTACTACCTTTAAGCAAGGGCGCTCAACAAGGAAATATGTTAGAGCCTTGCCATTCATAGCTCAATGAGGCACATGTTATAAGGGGTAGGAGTTTAACTTTGTTACCCATTTGGTCAATTTCCCTTGCAACAAAGGCCTAGATAATAGGTATTTGAGCAAATTAACTTTGTAGACCACTTATACCTATCTTGGCTATATGTACTTCTCCAATTTGGTGTAAGCATGGTAAAGTGATAAGCATAGCTTTTTAGTAGGTGTGTATCTTTGTTTTGTGTCTATCAAGACTTTGCTAAGGTAATACACAACCCTTTTCATACTATCTTCTATATCTTAAGTGAGTAGTGAGCTAATGGAATACTCTATAGTTGAGATGTATGATTTCAATGGCCCATCAATTATAAGAGGAACTAATATTGGTGGCTTGCTCAAATATTTCTTTATCTGATTGGAAGCAACCTCTTGTTTGATCCCCTAGTAGAAATCCTCATTATCCTTTAGTTGTAACAATGTTATGATTGGCTTAAGCTTCCTAACAGAATTTACAATAGATCTTTGTAAAAAGTTGATTTTACCTATAAGGCTCCATAACTTATTCTTATTTGAAGGCGACTTAGCTTCCAAAATGGCCTTAACCTTGTTAGCATCAACCTCTATACCCTTTATGTGAACTAAGAATCCAAGAAAGTTTCTAGCTACCATGCCAAAGGCACATTTGGTTGGGTTCATCTTTAGGTTGTGCAACATCATGTGCTCAAATGCTCCCTTTAAGTTTAAAAGATGTGACTTGAACTCTGCTAGTTTAACTATCACATTGTCAATGTAAACCTCTATATAAACTTACCAATCAGAACATGAAATATGACATTGATGGCCCACTGGCATGTGGCTCCTATGTTCCATGGATCAAAAGGAATAATCACCCATTTGAAGATGCCGATTGATCTTGGACACTTGAATTTGGTCTTGTTCACGTCACTCTCAGCTATGTATATCTAATTATAGCCTAAATAGCCATCCATGAATGATAGGATCTAGTTTGATGTTGCTGTGTCAACTAGCATATTTGCTATTAGCATCACATATTCATCTTTGGGTGTGGCATTATTCAAATCCTTGAACTTGATGCAAATTCAAATTATTTCGTTCTCCTTCACTATTGGGATTATATTTTACAATGCAAGTTTCTAGGTGCCCTCTTCTAGGATCTTTTCACCATATCTATAGGCCATCTCCATTTGTGGGCATGTCTTCACATTTGACCATGACTCCATTTTTGCTGATTTGCATGCTTTGCGGCCTTGTTGTGTTAATGCCTTTTTTCTTTCGCTGAAGTGGCCATACGTTAAGAATCCATCCTTAAGTTCACATTTTTTGTTACATTCGGTCATGCGTCCTTGACTGATGTTATTATCGGGCAGTAATTCAATTAGTCTATTTTGACTCTATTGACTAGCTTATTCGACTAGTGCTTTCTAGACGTGACATATAAAACTTATTGAAACCAGGAAAAATTAAAAGAAAATTGCTTGCATTTAATACTTGAATCATGGGAGAGAAAGAGATGAACAAATCACATTGAAGAGGACATTTTGACCCACCTATATTTTTAAAATTATACTACCTTACCATTAAGTCCCTAAAAAACTTTTAGCAAGGCCCCTTTTTCTATATATATTCTTAAAATTTTCATTGCCAAATCTAAACCAGAATATTTTGGTATACTTAATCATCTATATAAATGATAAATATACTTACTTTAACTCAAAATTCTTATTTTTCTAATTTTACAAATTAAGGAAGAATTGTTTACTAAGGTTCTTAAGTTTAGAAGTATCACAAGGATGTCCATATTTTAATATTACAAATAGAGGGAAATTTTATTTTCCTGATTTTCTAAACATATATATTTGGTGAATGAAAATTTAAAATTTTTATTGGAACTCATAAATTTAAAGCCATTACAGACCTAGACATTCCTACTTAGACCAAAGTACGAATTTTGAAAATTAGTCAATCTTAGAACTGGTCTTGGCTATTGAAATCTCTGTATAGGCCGAGCTCCAACCTAAATATATACCTACCAGTACCATTGTCTTCACTAGTAGCATCTAACTCCACCACCATCACTCATGACCATTGCCTACTATTTGCCGCTTATTTATTTTTGTGTAATTTGAAGAAAAGAAAATGTTTCTAAAGTACAAAAAATAGAAAAATTTTTTATACAAATTTTTTTAATATTATTGTTGAAAGGAATTGTCATTTCTCCATTGAAAACGAAGCCTTGATACATAATTTAAATCAGTAAAAGCAATATGTAGCTCATGATTTTTAATAAACTTACTTTGACTTAGATGCAGTTCATTAATTTTGTTTTTTCAATAAAATTATATCAGAATTCTTTTTTAAGAGAATCAATAATATACTACTGACTTAGAAATTAGCTTGGGGATCTTGGGATTCCTATCTAATAAAAGTGTAGCATAACATCAAAACATTAATTGTAAGGCTTTCATTGTTTCCGTCATGGTGTCCTCATTTGTTATTGTTTTAATTTTTATCTTTTATGAAGTCCTAATTGGTTTGACATTGTTAACTTCCCTTTCTTTATGTTTACAGTAAGTTTTATCAAAGAAAGAACAAAAATTATTATTCTAGTCCTTAAAAGAATCATTGTCATCAACTTAGTCTTAATATTTTAAAATGATCCACTATAGTCTTGATCCTAACATCATTAATCAATTTCAATTTCGGAATGTACACTAACATAATATTTGTGAATTTTGGAAGATCATATTACTAAATCATTTTACAAAATATAGTTTCTAATTCATTAGAATTGTGTGTGTATCCAACTATGACTCTTCTTAACTATAATATGGCAAGCAGATTTGGATAAAAACTGTAAGCTAATTCTTTTATTATTCATGCAACTCTCTTCAGTTGGTACAATAAAAACGTATCTCTGAGCTACATGAATACATGGTTGAACCTAGACAGCCCAACCTAGCTAAGGCATGCATGGAAGATGGAGTAGTCCATGCTTTATTTCTTAGTTTTTAACTATTATACATATTATATATATTATGCATCCTTCATATTAGTCACTTTCTGTTCTGCGGTTTGATAGCTTCAGCAGCACCAGCAATGCCCGTGTTCACAGCATCTCCGGCATCCACCGTGTCCTCCTCCTCCTCCTCCCCAGCCGCCATGTCCTCCTCCTCCTCCTCCTCCCCAGCCGCCGTGTCCTCCTCCTCCTCCCCAGCCCGCAGTTGTCTTCGATTCTTGGGCTGCAGAACCAACTGCCCACGGACAAAGCTAACTATTAATTAATATCCTTAGATGTATGCGATTATTTATACGGTTTCCTGAGGGTTTTACGTTAAATGTACACAAATTTGGAATATAAAGTAGCTCAAACGGTAGATGGAGAATTAGTTAGGGTCTTAGAGGTATTAAGATGGTGCTTGTAAATTGGGAAAGTTCGGAGTTTTGGTTAGACAAAATTTTATATAAAATTCAAACTCAAGCACACGATTCAATCTAAAGCTTGCCTTCTTAGAGTATTGGACGACGCATGGCACAACTTGTAATTTTCAATGTATCGAAATCTCAATAACGGAAAAAAATCGAAATAGTCCAAAATATGATTAAAAAATCATAGTATAATTGGTTTGGCACAATTAGGGATGATTATCATGAGCCGAATCGTAGGCCTGACATTTGTCATTTCAAAGAGTCCAAACTTGAAATTTTGCAAATTTTAGAGTGAAAAATCTCAAAGCTTGACCTGGAATCAGATTTAATGATAATGTTACAAAAGAAATTATAGTTAGAAATTGCAAGTCTATATTTGACAATGAAAGTATTAATGGTATTACTAATACTATTACCTTTTGTCTCATCTTTGGAAGGTTGATCAGTTGCGGCAACAGAGATGAGTAACATCCCAAGGAAGAGGCACAAGATAAAGGGCTTCATATTCATCTTTTGTTTCAAAGGTTAGGAGTTAACTTGTAAAAAAGATCGATGAAGACTAGGCATTTAGCAACTTCTATTTGTAGTGGTCATGGAAGAAGACAAGTCAAAGATGCAAAAAGAGAGTTAAGTATATAAGACAAGGGAATTTAAATTGCTTTGTCCGTAAATCAAGGCATTATCTGTTAGAGTTGAATGCTTGCTGAAGAAGAACGTTTGCCTGACTGCCAGAATACTGAGGTCTTTGGATCCTTATCAACACTGATCTGACACATAGAAGGGTTGAAACTAGGACGAGTGTATGAATTGAGGTAAGCAAGATTTTGAAATGATGGCAACTGGCAAATGAGTTCGGTGAGTATGGAAAATGGTTGCATCACAATGTAAGCAAGAAATTAATGCAAGCATGGCCTTGATTTTGAGTAGTGTATGTTTTGCTCTTGACTCGTTGTTTTGCCCAGGGGGATATTATGTCCAAACAAAATTGATGTCAATAGTTGTATCGGCAAAGGCTTATAGCCTTGCTTAGGGTGAAGTGAAGGATGTCGCCCCATGCCCTACTCATCCTAAACTTTAGTGAGGAAAAATTCTTGGGTAAACTTTGTTAAAGATTACTTTAATTTTAAAAATTTTAAGATTTTAAGTTACTTGAAGAGTTTTTTAATCCTAAACTTCATTTTATTTCTTTGAACTAAGGTTTAACAATAAAAATTGTGTTCATAAACTTCAAAATATAACAAAATAGTTTTACGAATTTCAGACTAAAATAAAAAATGAAATTCCTTTTAAAATTATCTGCAAGAGGCTATTCTCTTGCTTAAATAATATTCACATATGGTCATTGTTAGAATGAAAATATAGATAAAAGAGGTGACTTGACCCTTGAAGTTAATTTTGATTTGGGTTTAACTCTTTTATTTTAGTCTAAAATTAATATATATATATATATATAGATATATATATATATATATATATATTTCGTTCAAATACTAATTTAATTTGTAAGAGGTCCTAGCTCCCCCCCAGGGCGGTGTGGGGGTAAAGCATGGTTTCCCTTGTTATGAAATCTAACACTTCTCACACAAGAGTATATATGCTCACTATTTGTACTTCGTGTTAAAATGTAATTTTAATTAAGATAAGTGTGAGCAACTTTGATCATTTACCTAAAATGGTTCTGATATTATTATTAGAACTGTTTCAACTAAAAAATGTTAACTATTAGGTGAAGCTCATAAAAAATTTATTATAATTTCTAACATGTCTGATTTATCAGAAATAGACATACCAAACCAATAAAATACATAGATATAAACTTATTATGAATATTTTATAATAGAGTTTATTTTCATCATGTCTAGATACGTATTTATTTTTTATTGGCATCACTTAGCCTTGTCTAAGGTCAATTATGGAGGTGGCCTTTGGTTTGGCATGCTCATACCACATCTAAAACATAAGAAATTATATGTTAGCATATATGACTTGTATTTGATCAGTACTTGAAGGCCCTCTTTTAATGGGCAATGGATATTTCTTCGTATTGCAATGAAAAAACAGATAGAAACAACCATTCTGGTCCGCCCTCACTGTATTGTGTCTATCTTTTTACGCGGTGCAAGTGCAGTAGAGTAATATCTCTTTATTTTTCTTTTAAATTTTTTTTATCACCTCACATTGGTTGGTGGATCGATGTGGTGAGGTTGTCACACGAAGTTCAAGTGGTGTTGATGGGACTACAACTTTCATCATTTAAATTTTTTAATTATAGAACTCTAAGATAATGGCCTAGCTAGTGGTTCCCTGTTATAATTATTCGAATTTCAACTTTAAAATTATTTGAGGAGAGATGTAATCTTAATTGACACTTGAACTGACTTGAAAATATTCTCATTGTATAAAGAAAAAGTTGCAATACGATTAGTTGTTGAGCCTTGGGCGCATTATCTAATACTAAGTTCTAAATAGGGATCCTCATGGAACTGAACAAACAGATTGAATGAATTAAATTTAACAAATCGTTGATTTAAGTAAATTCTTTTATCTAATATTAATTTGGTTCGATTCAAAGTTTTAAATTGCAGTTGCGATTACGGCCGCGTTACGGTTGCGGGCATTGCGAAAATTATAAAACGTGTTGCGGGTGTTGCAGACCGTTACGTTGCGGATTATTGCGGATGCGGTTTCGGAAATTATAAAACGTGTTGCAGATTATTGCAGATGCGGCGTGCGGATTATTGCGGATGCGGCGCAGACCGCATCCGCAATATTGCAGCCGCATCATGTGATGCGGTCCGCATTTTAAAACTATGGTTCGATTTAGTTTGTTAAATTACTCTTTCGATTGAAAAGTAAGTACCTCCCTTCTCTTTCTCTCTCTGTGTCTCAAGAGAGCCAAGGGGTAAGGGTTTTTAATTTGCGGCTCTCCATCTATAGACGAAGCGTTCGCACTGTCGTCTTTGTGTTCGGTCTCCGTCTACTGCTTGTGGTGTTGTCTTCTGCTTGCAGCCCCTTTTTCCTTGTCTTTCTTCTTCACTTTGCCATGGAGCCACCGCTTCATCACCTAGTCACAATCTGTTTCTCTTAGTTTCATATTTACCCACTGCCATCATCGATTCGTTGTCCATTTGCCCTTTGCTTTCAATCTGCGCTCATTTGAATCTTTTCTGGCCATTTGATTCTCCAATGATTTTGTTTGGAAAGCTTCAATTCAATTTTCAAGAGCTCTATTCCTCAGGTAAGACAATCTTTGAATTTGTAAAGGAGTAGAGGAAGAAGAGTTTTATCTGAAGCGCCTTTCAAGCATTTTTTAAAAGTTCTTCATTTTCCCTATTTGGCAGAGCCTAGAGTTCGTCCATTTTATCTACTATCTAAGCAGTCTATTATGAATATGATTAATTAGTGAAAAAGGAGAAAAGAATAATGGATGGAAAAGTAAAATTATAAATTCTTAAAATTATTATTCTATGATGATTTATTGCTATTGATCAGGTTTGGGTTGGATACAACCTTTGAGTAATAAATACTTATATAAAACTTAACATCACTACTTACATAAAACTTAACACCTATGACACATTAGGGACGCCCATAAAAGAAAAAATCCCAAAAAAAAATGAACAGCATTTTCATCATGGTGAGACAATTATAATTTTAGATTAAATGGTAGGAGTGTTCACCTGCCCGTTGAGTTTGAAGGGCTCGATTTAATCCGACTTAATTAGGTTGGGTCAAAAAATTTTGGATAAAACTTTTTTAAAAAATTTTGACTTAAGAGACTAGGCCAGATCACGGGCAAAGCCTTTAAACCATGTATGCCTAGCCTGGCTAAGTATATATCCTTAACCTAGTGTTTGGTTGGAGGGTTTTGGAGGGGAGGGGAGAGGCCCCTCCCATCCAAACCCTCCCTTCCAAAAGTGGGAGTTTTTGGAGGAGAGAGGAATTTTTTGGTTTTGTTTAACCAAATTGCCCCTATTTTGTTTTTACTTCAAATATAATATAAATCTTATTTTTTTTAATAGAGTTCAAGATAAATTTTATAAAAATAAAAAATATTTTTGAATAAAAAAAATATATATTTTTATAATAAAAAATAAAATAAAAAACTTAAAAACAGAAAAAAATAATTCTAATATCATAAGAGTATAATTATCCATTAATCCCTCCCCTCCTCTCCCCTCTCCTCCTCTCCCCTCCCCTCCAAATCAATCAAACATATCATTAAAACACCTCTCCTCCTCTCTATTGAATCAAACGCTCTCTAAAAGAAGTAAAAAAAAAGTTAGCTCATTTTAATAAGCTTCAGAGTTCTGTTTTCATGAGCTTCAGTCCCCATAGCCTAGCCCACTCAAAGTAGCTTCAACCTTGGCTACTTCTGCATCTATCTAGCTAAGCTAAACCCACAGTAGCTATCTGCCCTCACCCAGTAACCCCTCAGCCCCTCACATCATCCTCTTCGAGTCTTCGTCAATTCGCCCAGCAGCTACAGACCCGTGACATTCTACTTCTTCCAATTCCAAACCATGCACGGCACAAACCACCCATGGCATAGACCACGCACGACCATGATCACAGACATGTACGATAGTCACTTTGTTCTCATTTTGATATATTGTTGTGAATGCGTTTTGATTTATTCTCGCCGATTTCTCGCATGTTGAATTCTAATCTGTTCACGTGGCCCTCGAAGCTAGATCCCTCAAAGCTAGATCTGTTCTCGCCAATTTCTCACAGGTAGCTTCATTGCTTGTTTATTCTATCCATAATAATTTGGCACCTGATACGTGCTTGCGGATTCAAAAAGTTCGTCTATGTCATTTGGCTATCTTATACAAGATTTTATGTTTTTATAATTTTGCATTCTCAAGTAGTAGGAATTGGGGATTTTCATTTTTAATTTTGATTTTTAGTAAAACTCGAATTTGAGTCTTTGACAACTAGTATCATGAGCCAAAACTAATTAGAGTAAATACAGCTATGTTGTCAATGCTTCACTGTTCCAGCAAGTGAAAGTGATATTCCTTAGTTTGTTAAAAGGACTCATGAATGATGAGTGTCTTTGTTGAATATATATCTAGGAGCATTAGCTTTTGTTTTGAATGCTTTATTTTTGTCTAGAATTGATATTTTATTCTTAAATAATTAATTTGTTGGTTGTTGAAAAGAAAAAATTTGGCTTGTTAGGGTTGTCCGAATCCGCCCTAGTCCAACATAACATTAGGTTTCTTTGGGTTGGGTAGAGCCACAAACACAAAATAAAGCCCGATTCCTTAATCGAATCGAGTTTTAAATCAATTAGATATCTAGTCTATCCTTACCCATATATACCCCTACTAAATAAAAGTCGAAACTTGATTTCTTATGATGGATCATCCACCCTTTATTCACAAATGAACGTTTATAACTTTTCTTCTCAATTATCCACACATACGAATGTATGCATAGTTGAAAACCCTGCTAAAAGAGATTTAGTAAAATGAATCCAATTTTAGCGAAGGAAAAAAATATTACATTTTGCAACAATTAAGGACGAAATCTCCATCACTAATCATAAAAAATATTCCGCCTCTACGTGGTAGCTAAGTTTTCCACTAGAATTAGACTAGCAACAATAGGAATTTCTTGCACCAATTTTGTCAATAAATGATAGCCAAGAACGCATGCCAAATAAGCTGTGTATATATTTGCTTATCCATCAATGGGTAAATTATTCATCAGCAGGATTCTTTCTATATTAGCCATTAGTAGGATTGCACACTAGTTCGATTGGCCTAGTTTGCCCAATGTTACTTTGCCAAATCGGGTTAGATGAAGTCAGGTTAAAAAAAATATTAATAAGGCTAGACTGAGTTGCTTGACCACGCCAAGCACCAATCTAGACTAGGACCGTTCAATGAATATATAATATATTAAAAAAAGATAGGGACTAAAATATAAAAAAAACATTTTTTTGGGCCATCTATTAATTTTAAAAAACTTTAAATATATTTTATAATTATAAATAGTCTAAAAGTTAAAACTCTTGTAAAACACTCTTTAAATATGATTATCATATTTAACTGAAAGAAAATAATATAAAAAATATGTATTTTTTTAATTTAAAAATAAAAAACTTAAAATTAAGATACTAAACTTAATTGTTTGGGACTTGGGACTTGAGTCCAAACAAAGACTGCCACGCGTCCCATGACTTTGTGAAAGTTACTTATTGCCCTCGGTTCATCTTGTATAAACAACCCAAGGGCTTTGGTTTACATTCCCATCCCTGTCATATATCACTTATAATATTCATTAATTGATTTGAGTATCAAATTGTTTATTAGACCTTTGGTCCATAGCTCCCTTGAGAAAATTTGCATCCAGAAAGCAAAAAGACTGCAGGTGGATTACTTATCAACGAGCTATTCACCAATACTCATTACCAATTATTTTATTTTTTATAAATAATATATTTACCTAATATTATTCATGAATATGCGATTTTCTTTAACTGTTACCCTCTTGCAATAAATTACATTTTAAAAAAGGCACATCGAGGCATCCAGCACTGAAATGAAAGACGATAATTCAAAATATTTTAAATAACTGTCGGTAAAATGTGTTACACAACGATTTTATCATTCTAATGACTCGTTTTGTTTACTATAATAACATAGTAAACGCGAAAATAAGAACCGAAATATGTATTTTAGAAGTTTTGAAAAAAATTAACTCTTATTTTTTGTTTCTTGTTTTTTTGGGAAATATCCCATATGAAAGGATCGGACCACACCCTCATGGAATATAATATTAACTTATGTTATGAGAAAATATGTCAATTCCCAAAGCCATTTCTGTCTTGCTTACATTATAATGCAATCATTTTGCATACTCACAAAAGTCTCACTTGCCAGATGCCATCGTTTCGAAACCACGCCTGCCTCAATTCATACACTCGTCTGAGTTTTAACCCCCCTGTGTCAACCAATGTTGATAAGGATTCAGAGGCTTCATTATTCTCACAATCATCCTGACATGAAATAAGGTCTACATTATGGGCTGAGGCCACTTAAATGCCACTGTCTTGTATACTTTGGCTCTATTTGTTTCTTGAAAGAAAAAATTATGGGAATTTTTTAAATTTTTTATTTTTGTATTATTATTATTATTATATTTGGACCCTAATGTTAGTAGATAACAGTAATAAACTTATAATAATTGATTCATATAAAAATTAAAATAATTTTCTTACTTGTTTTTAAGAAAATTTTTCAAAAAAAATCAAAGAAAAGTTTAGGTCGATAAAAAAAATGAAGTTTAAAGGAAAAGCAAAAACACAAAAGTTTTCTTGTCTAAAAAATTTTTCTGTTGAAATAATTTTTCAATGATACAAATGGAACTAGAGGGTGTAGTTAGGTGTATGTAGAATTTTTGCAAAACAACAACTTTGAAACATTTAAAAATATCAAATACAGTAGCCTACAATTGAAATAAGCAACTAAATTATTTTCGACATGGTGATAATACAAACAGTGACAAAATTAAAGCTACAAGACTTATAACATCTCAGCAAAACACCAATAGCATAAGAGACTAAAGTAGCACCTCAACTAAAGTGGAGAATGCAATGAACAAATGCAATATAAGTAAATCTAATGCAAGACATACTTGAGATATAAGGAAGGGAAAGGAAATACTTAAATTTATTTGATTTGGTCAACGTGATGTCGAGTCCCTTTTCAAAACAAAAGTGATTTTTACTGTAACAACTTGTTTTCGTCTGCTTGCAAATAATGGATAATACAACGTTTTAAAATAGCGAGGCTTTCGACTGCTTTCCATCAGCGCATTTTGTTTTTTTTTTTTAAACTTCCGACTAACCCTAGTATAGAATCAAAAGAAAATATCAACATTTTTCTTTAACTGCAATATTTTTTTTTTATCTTTCTATTTACTTCTCATTTCTAACTGCAAAACAAACGGGAATTTTTTTTAATTACATTCACCAAAAGCCTGCAACCTGTATCCTTTCGTTGTGTGTGTATATATATATATATATTTGGTTTCAAAAAGAAAAGAATTGTCTACTTTGCACATAGAGAGCTTTGTTTCTTTAAAAAAATATGAATTTAAAATATTTTATTAATTTTTTATTTATTTTAAAAAATTATTGTTCGATTGCTAAGCAGTTAAACAATATATATTAATATTTTATCTGATTATCACACTGGTGAACAGTACATATTAATATATTTTAAAATTAATATATTAATTTTAAAATATATTAATGTATACTGATTGGCTATATATATTTGTTAAAATTATCATTATATAAATTTTTTAATATTTGAAGAATGTTAAATAATTCTTTAAAAATTTTTCAACCCTTATGTGTGTGTGTGCATCTTCGGACGTGTGTATTAGGCTTTTAATAATTCATCCTCAGACTATTTTTTCACTTACAAACTTAATAACAAACACTTGAAGAATTAATTTAGTTTTACTCAATAGTATTATTGTTACAATCGTATACTGATATTTCTCAATTTTGAAGAAGAATAGCTATTGAACTTGCCAGACCAAATTTTGCATTAGTACTTAAGAGAAAAAAGCAAGAAGCGCACAATTACAATTTCCATTATCACATTTTAGGTACGCTTTATTTATTATTACACTATTTAAAAATTAATAATTTTTAAAGATTTAGATCCATAAAAAAATTTTTATGTGCATATACTAAAAGTAACATTCATTATATATGTATATTATCACATTAAATTTAATAAACAAAAATAAAGTAATTAAATTTTTATAATAAATTTTGGTACTTTAAAATATATATATACTTTTTCAACATATTGATCTATGAGCTAACTTGCCCCATTCACATGTTTAACACAATCAAAGATGGGTTATGCAAATTTACCAAAAAGGAATTTTCCAAATCATTATCCTATTAGAAATACACATTCAGAGAAGTAGGAAAATAAATTTGACGCATGAAAGATCACTTTCTTTAAAAAGTAGTTATTTGTACACTAAGGAATTATAAACAATACTCTTTCATGATATAACAAAGCCTTTGAATATACACCAACTTTTTAACACTTCTTACGGAAAATGGGAATATTTATTCATACTTTGAACAAACATTTATAAAAAGTTATATCTTTCTATATCAAAAGACATGCTAATTTAATTGAAATCAATAGACATGTTACTTTAAATTTAAATTTAACTTATAAGTCTATTAGAATATAATATAATTTTTTTAAAAGTCTAAGGTTCAAGGCCAAGTCTATGTCTACGTCTCTCTCTCTCTCTCTCTCACACACACACATGTATATATATATATATATATATTAAATGGGCTTCTTCTTATGTAACCCACACCCTGCAACCCAAGGTGTGACCAGTACGAAAGGTAGGTAAATCCAAACTAAAATTCTACCAAACATTAGTGAACATCCCTAAGATTTAATACCAAATATGATAACCAAATAGAATAATTGCAATTCATATGTATATTACATAAATTTAGTTTTAGGTGACTTTTGTAGAAATTTCGACAGAACCTTTCCTGTAAATTAGATGTCTCAAATTTTCTACAAATCAGCCAGTTAGTACAAATATATCAAAAGGAAATTCTACTATTTAATCCAGACTAATATAAGTCAGTTTCTAGGGGTGGGAGACCCTATTTGTGATTCAATAAAGCTACATATAATATTCTATAGTACAAAATAGATTCCAAACACATCAACAAAATACGCCCATGCAAATAGATGTAGGGCTCACCAAGAATAAAGGAAGGCGCCAATCCTAACCTACTGAAGATGAATTGGGCTCAAACTTACTATCTGAAACAAATTGAAAATAAAAGGAGTGAGGCAAATACTTAATGAGTAAATAAAGCTAACTATACAGTATAAGAATATGTTCACATTAAAGTTTTAGCCAAAACAGCAATTCAACAATTGTTCTTTAAAAGCAATTATTAAAAAAAATTCTCCCAATAAAATCATTCATCAAATGCAATGGAAAGCATCTAATTAATATCAACTGGGGCAGATGTAGAGCACACAGCTCGCGAGGGTAAGTAACAAAAACACTAAGCAACCTACTTGCAAAAATTAAAATAAATCCACATATGGTGGCTAATCACACAGGGCTAGCAACACCCTTGCTACATATCACAATGCACCGTGGCTAACCAATTCTATGATTAGCTGTAAAGTTTTGAAATAGATAGCTCCCACAAGAAATCATCTCATAAATATATGTTCAAAGTAAATCAAATTCTAGTTTATGTATACTTACAATCTAGACATGTAACAGCGTCTATCAATAAATGCTCCCATTAGCAGAGAATCAAAAAGTAAAAGTTAGGACTTTCACAATCAATAGAGGTGATATTCATCATCAGTATCTATATTCTCAAGGTCCAAAAATATTTAATAAACATTCAAATATGTAAATAATCAGAAATACATTTAATAAAATAAATATATTAATTGAGGAATATTTAACCACAAAACTTGAAATAAAACATATAGCCAGCATTATTTACTCACCTCTTAAATTAACACCGAAAAGCTCCCTATTACATTCTTCATTAATTTTTTGGTTGCACCTAAATCCCTGAATACCCTAGACACCAATTCACAAGTCTCAATATTTGAATAACTTCAATGGTCAATCATGAGATTCATCATCTTTACCCAACCACCTAGTCTTAACAAAGTCTTCAAGTATATTGATTAATTAAGTCCCTTCCACAACACCAATACAACTCTTCTTATTCAAGTTAAAACTTCAATACTCTATGTGCCATTCATTTCTAGCTTTTCACTTGGTTAGAGTATCATTCATGAAGTTTTATCTTAGAGGGCCAAAAATCTTCTCAAAAGTGGTTATACATCCTAGAAATGTCCAATTTCAAGTTCTTGAGCCCTTTCTACCTTATAATTAATCATTCTCATATTTTAGTAGTCTAGGATATAATGGATTGAAATAAATAACAATAAACAAAAGCGAAATGAATATATATATATATATATTGGTTTAAAGTTCTTCCCATTCAAAAATTTAAAGGATTAGCTATTTTAACTACTAAACCTACAGTCCCTATCAATCCACTTAAATAACTTGGAAACTTATGAAATTTATTTGAATCCCCAAAAGTAGGTAGAGAGCTCCCATAAATACAACCACCCCAATGATAGTTTTAAGCTTGTCAATATTGAAAAAAAAAATTACTAAAATGTAAGTGTAACCTTTTTAAAATTTTTCATTGATCTTTTTCCCCTTTTCCACGGACAAATCTCCCAACCAAGCTCACACTAGGATAGCCACGAAGCAACCTCCAAGACACGCTGCAGCAGCCCAATCACGCATATATAAATCACCTTGCAGCATAACTTCACACCAGACATAGAAACACCTCACGGCTCACTCGATATGCACATGAAACATATTGCAATAGGGCATTTATGGATAGAGGCATGCAAGGATGAAGAACCAGGGAAGAGCTGTTGACTTACCTGAACAAAGCTAAAATTCTATCACCCAAAGACGTGGCCCAGTTCTTAACTCTCCAACTAAGAAAACTAGAACCCCTCTAAGACAACCTACACCTCTATTATTTCCTTCCCCTGCCATTGACGCAGCAACCAAACAAGCAATTCGAAGCAAAATTAGTTGCACCCCTTGCAGCTTTATTGATCCCAGTTCAAGAGAAAAGAAAAGATGGAGCCAATAACGATTTTGAGCATTCCTGCTCAATCCTCTCATCTGAGTTAACTTCAAGGTTGAAAGAGGAACAAAATATAATGCATCAGAACAACTAAGAACATTGAAGGAATTATAGCCACTACTAGCCAGCAAAAAGCCGAGACTCATTAACCCGAGAAGGGAGGAAATGCGTGCGTTTGTGGCTGGCAAGAATGGAACTTTGAAGCTCGTTAACAGCAGAGCAACTCATGGAACTGGGGCTGACCAAGGGTACAAGACGATCTCCAGGGTAGGGCTGATGAAAGGACAGATTTGGTAGTTTGGTTCTATCACGGCCAGTCCGAGAAAATGTGAGACGTGACGGAGCAACACTATAGCTGAACAGGATTGGAAAAAGACCAAAAAACTAGGCTTTAAATTTAACAAATGAGGGCAATTTCGGTATAGTGAGAAAAAAACTGATGTGGGAGGAAAATTTTCAAGTTGTTTCCTAGCTGAGATTCGAACTTGGGTCTTGCAGGTGAGGATGTAAAGGGGCTGCTATCAGATTCAATCTCCTTCTTAGGTGTTTCTACTAATGAATTTTTTATCATCGAGTTATATAGAAAAATATTCCCAATCAAACCAAAATAAAAGAAATAGGTACTTATATATATGTATATAAATATGTGTCTTTAAGCATCTTGAGTTCTCACAATTCTACGACACTTCAGAATATTACAACCTTCATAACAAATCCCCACTAGCTTGTAATATTATTCTATAATATTATGCATATTAGAAAATATTTTTTAACAATTTGAACTTTCTATTAGTGTAAATACTTTAAAGTTTTAATGAAGTTATTAGTATCTTAAGATTTGAACCATAATTCTAGATGTCAAAATTGAAAGTATCACATATATGATATTATTAAGTTGGAAAAATTACGTTTAAGAATCAAAAGGAAAAAAAAAATTATTTTTAAGGACTATTACTATTAGGTTCAACAGTTTATTGTTAAACTCAATGGTAATCATTCTAAAACAAATGATAACAGGTCTTTAAAAATAAATATCTTCACTTTTTAACATTTATTATAATTCTCCCTATTAAGTTACTAAGAAGTTCTAGTCTCTTGCCCTAGCACTTTTATAGCCATGTGCTAGTCCTAATTTCATGAATATTTACAAGATTAACACCATAAATATTGTTTGAAGCAACACTACTTTGACATTTATATAGGTGAAATTTGTCATTGTATCCTTATTACTTTAGACATTTAACAACTCTATTAAGAACTTTGTCAACATTCTCTCATATCAGTGTGTACTATGGAGTTTGTCATTATGTTGCTTTTACTCTAGACATTTAACAACTCCTCCACTTCTCTTGTAACAATTTGTACAATATACCCTACTATGAAGCTTTAAATATGAGTATAGTGCTTGATGAACACATACTAACTAACTTGTTATTACTCTTGAACTTGTATTGTCAAAATGTATACTAACTCAAAATTGGATTCCATTACTAGTGTTTGTTGGTTTAAGGATTTTAGCCTCATTTCCTCACAAATTTGTTGTACTGCATCTCTTGCCAACATTTTGGTTAAGAGAATCAACTAAATTCTTACAAGATCTTACAAAGAATACTATCATATAGTCCTATCCTTAGTCATTATAGTCCTTGTTAAACAATGCAAACTCATTCGAATGGTAGAACTGGGTTACACATGTATTTCTATTTTAAAGTTCATAAACTCTCCTTTATCATGGACAAATTCAGAAACATATATATGCAAATTTAACTTCATATATATATATATATATATTGTCTATCTAAGTGGCATAAGTTATCCATCAATAATACATGAAACTAGTTGCAAATTCAATCCTAGAATCATTTTCTTTTGGTATATACTAGGATACTAAAAAAGAAATTTCAATATCTAGCATATACAACACAATCAAATGCTCACTAAATGATTTCCAATAACTCCAAAAGATCAATTAAAGTAATTGATCTACCACAATTTTAATTTAACTCTCATGGCATCAATAACTCAATTCAAGTAATTAATCCATCATAATTTCAACTTATGTGTGAAATATCATAAGGGGTTATTAATCTCTTAATAATCAAGTACTAGACTTGAGAACCTTCAAACAACTTTTACGTTAAATTATTTAAATTTAATAGCCTTTAAACAAATAAAGGACAAATATACCACCCTATATATGTCATTTACTGTCACATGACATCTATCTCAAGATACTTAAATAATTTTACTCACACCAATCATATTTATACTTTCATTGCATTTTCAGGTAATATATACAGACTCCTTTAAGTTATTCCATGTCTACCTTTTCATATTATTTATCATTTGAAAGTGCAATATAACTATTCATTTGATGCACACAAAATTTATTCACCACTATTTCTATTGCTTAGTTATATCTATGAAACAAACTAAATAGCCTAATATCTAGTTTACTATTTGATAATAGTTTTCACCGCTAGATATATTTATAAATTGTAAATTTCACAAATAATATGCATGACCAAAATCATAAGCATATCCCAATATGTAATTTTACTATCTTATCATTATATGTATAACAATTCTAATTAAAATTAAAATCTTACAAGATAATCATCATCTATTCTGATTAAAAGTACAACTTTATAAAATAATTATCAGCTATTCTAATTAATAGTAATTAGAATTTTACATGGTAATCATCAATCACATATATAGCATTATTTAAGTTTTCTAAAACTTGTCTAATTTTTCATAACCAAATTAGATAAACTATCACTCAAATATAGATGTATAATTAATAGTCTTTAACATTTTAAAAAAACGTAAAATGTGAACTTGTTCATTGAGAATTTTCTTAATTGTTGAGGTTCTTCACTTTATAACCTCCAAGACTATGCCTTAAAGATTTCTTCTTCATGTTTGATAAACATTTAATGTTTCCACAAAATAAATTTTGACTTTACAGATACAAAATGTTATATCAAATAAATTAAATCAAAATAATAGTCATGTACCTTGAATCATCCATCTTGCATTTTCATACAATAATTCAAATGGTACAAACCAATAAATCCATTGAAACTTTAAAGTTTCAACATAATTATCTTTCAGCCATGAAGACATTCTATCATGCAATCCCAATTCCGAATATGATAGAAAGCATTCACCATTACTTCATCAAAATATGATACAAGAATCTGTACGTGATGCTTCTTCCAATGTCTATCATCAACAAACATTATATATATCAAAACAAACCAATACCTTTCTGGAATTTTGCAATTCCTATTTGAACTAACAGTAAAATTCGTGGCAACTGCAAACTTGGATTTTGGGCAAGTTCATATTATTATAATGAATAATAATCAAATAATAGAAAATCCATTATAATCTAATGCCCAGTCCAAAACCGCTTGATATAATCCAATCAAAATGTCTTGAATAATCATAAATAACGGTGCCGCCAATAAAACATAACTTTGGTTTTTAAACTCAAGACATCAAAACCGTTAACCCAAGCACAAACAATATTATGAAGCCTTCTAGAAGTAGATTCTTTAAACAACGGCAATTCCAATACCATGACTTTATTAAATATCAATATAAGAGTATCATGGCAAATTGCAGAACAAAGTCACCAGGGAAAACGTCAATTCCAACATTAAAATATTATACAATACTATATGTTTCCACTTTTACCAATTCCTTTTTTTTTTTTTTTTTGCTTTATCAAGCCGTTGTTTGTGTGTGTATATATATATATATATATATATATATGCATCCTGTTGGAAGTAAACTCATATGGCTACTGGACCCAATTCCAAATATGATTTGGATTTTGTTTTTAAAACTTGAGATACCAAAGCCATAAATATAGTGTGTGTGTGTGTGTGTGTATTGAATATGTTGAATAACAGCGTACCTTCGGCCGAAAGACACTAACGATGCTCTTAGTCAATAGACTTCGAAGAGTTGATTCTGCATATTATATATGTATGCTCTGTTTCTGCACATTTAAACGGTTCGACACATCTTTCTTTTGCACTTCATCCAAAACTGCAATCGTTTGGTTGTGGTTCGCAAATTGCATTCTTTGAATATAATAATGCACCGTTTGCAAATTGCAATATAACGAGTGCAGAACCACGTTTTCAGAATCATTGATATAGTCCTTCTCCTGCTTCACTAGCAGATTTAAAACTTGTTTGGTATGTGAACTCTTTGATAATAAAAATGAAAATAAAAAGATAAATAAAATATAATTAAAAAAAATTTGTTTGATATAAATAAAAAAGGAAAGGGAATATGTTTGTACTATATTGTTTGGTTGGATGAAAGTAGAATGCAATGAAAAGTGAAAAAAATAAAATGACAAAAATATCCTTAGCTTGTTAAAATAAATAAATTATTTGGAGATTTTTTTTACATATAACTATTTATTATAATATTTTACATATATTAATTTAACATTTATTAATTTATTAATATATTTAAATATATATAATAAAATAATACATTTTTTTGAAGGAAAAATAATAATAAAATCAATTAATTAATTCAGTCAAAAATTTCTAATTGAAGAGTTGGTCAGAATAGTTTTTCAATTAATTTTCAGTCAGAAATTTTTAACTAAAAAATTGGACGGACAATTTTTAATTAAATTTTAGTCAGAACTGTTAGTCAGAAATTTTCAAAACACTTTTCTGATTGAATTGCAATCGAAAATTTTGGTGTTTAAAATTCAATTGGTTCTTTTTTTTAATTTTATATAATTTATTATTTTTAATATTAAATATTAATTTTATTTTTTGTAATTAATTACAAAAATTATGAAAATAATTTTTTTAACTTTGTACTTAGTTAAAAAATAATAAATATATTTTCATTTAAAAAATTGTATGATAGGGTAACAAAGGAAATATATCTCCATTTGAAAATGAGCACAAAGAGGACAGAGAAAATGCATAGGATATATACTTTCCGTATCGGATCCCATTTCTCATGATTCACGTTTACCAAACATATTTTTTTCAACAGATTCCCTCTCCTTTTCAGTTTCCATCATCATACTAAATAGAGCCAACATGTTGAGTCTTAATTTCAAGAATAGAAAACTTGGCTTTCCTCTAGAAATCAAAAAATCAGATGCAATAAATAAGGATTTAAAAATTTTATCTTCCATTTTATTTGCAATGAACCGAATGAATTTGGGAAAAACTTCATCATTGAACACTTGGATCAAGCCATCTCTTTGTCTTTTCCAACTTTTTCTTTGAGATTATCCCTCATTTTTAAATAAAAATCACTCTTTAAAATTATTGGAAATATATAATCAAAGAAATAGAAAATAGGTATTGAAATATGAAAGATCACTTTCTTTAAAGAATGATTGTTTGTAATTGCTTGTATATTGGAGAATTACAAATAATATCTTTTTTTTAGGATACAACAAAGTCTCTAGATACACACAAAAACCCTTCTTATGGAAAATAGTAATATTTATTCATACTCTAAACAAACACTTTTAAAATTTATATCTTCCTATATCAAGAAACATGTTTGTTTAATTGAAATGAATAGACATGTCACTTTAAATTTAAATTTAAATTACAAGAGCATAATATAGTTTTCTTAAAAGTTTGCCTAAGCCTCATATTTTTATGTGTGTGCGCATGTGCCTGCTCGCAAGCACTTCTCCTCATATAACTTTAACTTAATCCCTTTCCAACATAGGATTTGAAAATACCTCACAATATTACAAACTAGATAACATATCCTAAACTAAAGATAACCACAGCCAAAAATCATCCACATATACTAGAGTAGAGCCACAACCAAATTAACTCACCAACCACAACATGAACTATCTCAAAAAATTATCAAGAATCATAGCCACAGTCAACCCCAGTAACAAAAACAAAGATTAACAAAAAATAATCTCACCTTTTCAAATGCACAAAGAAGGAAAGTGCATGCAAACTTTGGAGCACCTTCACATTGAGTTCTAGCCACAGATGGTTAGGGATTCATTGGCCACTAGTCTCTCTCTTGGTGGCTTGGTCATCCGATGCTGGTTCATGGTGAGGCTATGAAATTGATGAAGCTCATCGATTGAAAATGGAAGGGGATTAATTTGAATCAACCTAACAATAGTTAATTAAAATCATCATTAGTTTAGAAAATTAATGATAGTTTTTATTCATTATTGTTAGGTTAAGGTAAAACTTAACGACAATTAAGTAAAAGTATCATTAGGTTTAAACCTAACAATGATTTTACTTAATCATCATCAGATCCTTACAGATACCTAATGACGATTATCTTTAACCATTGTTAGGACAATGTCGTAGAACTTCAATTTCTTTTTTTTTTCGTTTTTGGTACTGTGGCTCCTAATTCTTTTGAGAAAATATGACTTCCTTAGATGATTGAATAAATAGTATTTTCTCTTTGGAAAACAAAAATCTAGTTCAACCCTGAGAGTTAAAAGAAAATCATAAAACCTATGATTTGAAAAATGAATACCAAAAATATGGTTGAAGAGAAAGATCAAAACAATAAATGTTATAGAGGTTCAAACTAATTTGGTTCTACATCCTCTATTCAACATAAAGCAAGAAAATTTTATTGTCACAATATAATCACCAACAATTACAAATAGGAAAAAACTCAGCAATACTTGCCTTTATTGCCTACACATGAACATACAACCCCAACAATACAAGCTTCACAACTACAACCTAAACATTAACAGGAAGCTCCAACAATAAGGACTTAGCAACCATGCTTTTATAGCCTAAACAAGACAAGCAACCTCAACATCAAGGGCTTAATGACCATGATTTTATAACCTTACAAATAATTGGGATTCTCACGAGGTTGCTAGCAACTTAGCTCATAGTATTTAAAGGTAGGTTTAGTTGGTAGACAAATATGCTCACATAGACTAGTACTAAAGCTTGCAAGACTCATTAAAAAGGATCCATTACCTAGCCTTTTGCTAGGCACACTATACCTATCACTAAAAAGCACTAAGTGCGTGTTTGGAAACCCGATGGCTGCCTCCAAAACCACGTTTTCTCTGAAGCAACAAATTGTTGCTTTTACACAAACTGGGTTTGTCATCGGGTTTCCACAAATGGCTCTTTTGTTTGTTGCAGATTAGTGAATCTCGTTTGTCCGTGCTTACGCAATCTTGTCGATTTGTTTTGCCCCCTAACCAATTCATCCAAAATGAGAACAGCACCCTAATACAAGTTGCCATCATCAACAAGTGGCATGCCCCTGTTCCATTGGGTGTGAAACTAAAACTGCAATAAGGTAAAGACAACATCAAATGCAAGGTTTGAAAGGCAAAATTCATGGTGTTTGGTATTTCTTTGGCACAAAAAATTTCTAAGCAAGGTTCAAGAGCAAGAAAAACTTCCACAATTGGAGCATCATGGAGTCAACAATATATTGTATGGACATATGTGATTTTATCTAGTTTAGCATTCCATTGTGTGATTAGTGTTGAAGAAGTATTAATGTTGTCTTTCTCTTTTGGGATAATCAATTATAGTATGGAGTTTCTTGATCAGCACCTCCAATACTATGTGCTTACCCTTAAATAGATAAGGGTGAACTTCCTTATACTTATGCTAGAATGTTGATAGTAAAAATAGTTAACTTTTTCATGCTTATATGGTGTTGCTAGATAATTATTTCTTATGTTTTGATTAGTATTCTTTTAAAATGTAAGCACCACTTGATTGTCTCTTACTATCCCTTGAAGCACTAAAGTTTAGTGAAAATATATCAAAAGGTACGTGATTATAATTAAATGACAACTTCATCAAAAAGGCAAGAAAAAAATCAATTACATTGAAATCAATATTTTCATTACATCGAACTATTTATTACAATTTATGGTAAGACCTAGTATAAGTCTTTGTTAGAATTCAGTACATTCAATTACATTATCATTATTCTTAGTCGTTACATTCAATTACATGCAACATGTTCATTGCATAATACAAGTCCCTATTCCTGTTCGTTGCTTCATTTAGCTTCTTTCAAGTGTCAACAACCATGGTGGTCCATTTTCTTTTCCTCTATGCAAATGTAGCTTCAAAAATCAGACCTAGAAGGGACACAAGTCATGAAAATTTTCAAAACCATGAAGGAAGATATGCTAATTCAAAACAATTGCAATTGACATCAATTGTAAATCTTTTTGTAATGCAAATTTAAAGTTTCATCAATTATAAATTTTTTATAATTGACATCATTCAGAAATGGAATTTTACAATTTTAGCAACTTCATAGTTTCACTTTCATCTCAAAAGAATACTAATTTCACAACTTCCTTGTATTCGCATTACCATATTTGTGCGACTTCACTGTTTCAACCATTTTACACTTTCAAGAAATTTCACAATGTCAACCAAATTTACAGTACCACAAAAAGAGAATTTCATAGCTTCAAGTTAGCAATCTCAATAATTATTATACGAATATAGATCTTAATTGACTTAGTTAAGACTTTTATGGAAAAAAATTTTGTATCTGAACTAAGAAATTAGCTTCCAGTTATAATATGGCATGAATTTTCCACATTTCGATTCATGTGAATGAATTCATCATAAACAGATCCTCTGTATTGAAGGCAACCAAACGAAGATGAATGTTTGTAAAGAAGAAACAAAAGGAAGCCCTTCTCATATGCAGTGAGTCAAAGCTTAATAACGTCTCATATAATGCAGAAAGAAGATCAAACCTATAAAGAACCCAGACATCTATAAGCAAATTTCTATTGTATATTACTCGCATAGGACAATTGTAATAAGCAACACTAAATCGTCATCATACATATAATAGTCTCTACATCTATCATACAACAATTATAATAATTAGCTTATGTTCATGTATAGTTTTGACTTAGTATGAAAGTTTTCATGGGAATAATTTTTGACGAGACCAACCTATAAGTAAACTAGGTATTTATAAGCAGAGTACTACTGAGTTATTGAATAGCCATTTTTTAATCCACTTTTGATCAAGGGCTTCCATAAAACATACTCATGTATTCATATGCAGGTACTGTTTTAATCATCCATTTGCAGATTTCTTGGATTCAAGAAAAGACTAAAGTTTGACTTCCATTAGTTGCCGAACCTAAATACATAATGGAGTAGCAAAAGGATACAGAATTAAGAAATTTCAGCACTGCCAACAAAGGATACAGAATTAATCATAACGAATTTAGAAAGAATTCCTTCAGATGTATCAAATCATGTATAATAGCTGTAATTTGTTTTAATTTGACATATTTTGCTGCGATCTCCCAAAATACATTGCTTGTGCCATTAATCTGTTGATCTAAGGCAGAAACTTATCAACTTTCTTGATATATTATTCTGAACTAGAAACGCTACAAATAATTTATATGATGATGATTATATGATGCATATAATGTATGAGGTTGGGTCAAGTTGCTATGCACTCTTCTTGTGGTATATGATGATGTATGAGATTGGGAGGAGTTATTAAACATTTCGCCCAAGGTTTCACAATTTATGAGCTTGCGTCCAAGACAGAGGTGCTTAGCCCCTGGTTTTACGATGATCTAGCGTGGGATTGAGACAAAAGTTGTTTTCTCATGGTGCTATGATGATGAATGAGAAGGATTAAGGCAAAGGTTGCTCTTCCCTGGGATATTGGCCAATAATCATATCATGAATGCAATCACGTGATTTAATGCTTCATGTATGATTTATGATGTTCTCTTCCAGTTCTGAGATTATATTATACATAATTTAATATGTCTAGAAAGGTAAAATAACTATTAGGATTTTATATCTTACCCGTTGTGGGCTACACTTGTATAGGTGAGGGTTCTGGTAAAGGAAAGGAGCAGCAGATCGAAAACTAAGTTCTTATATTGCCTCGTGTGTGTGTGTGAATGTATTTTGATGAAAATCCTATATATATACTTTTTGGACAGCTGTACATATACTGCCAGTATTGTAAATATAACTTAAGATACTTTTACAGGATTTTGTTATGTAGATGACTATGAATGCCAAGCTAGGGATGTATATGTAATGCTTTAGATGTGTGAATGATAAATTAGTTATTCTTTTATGTTTATATGCGAAAGGGAGTTGATATATTAATATGGCTATGGTCAGTGTTGGAGATATATTGTTGAGGTTGTATGTATGGTCTTAGTATGTGTGATCATGAGAAATGATGCATATATGCTCTATTTTGTGATATGGAATGATGTTAGTATGAATGATAGAACTTAGTTGAATGGTGATTTATGGGGTTATATGGTATTACCAATTTGGTAGTGAGGCTACCAAGTTGGGATGCATGATTCAAAAGTGCTTAACTTGACAATCTTGAATTTTTGTATTAAGTAATGGCAAGGTAGGAATGGTGGGGTCACTTTGGGCATGCCATGTCATTTTAGGGTTCTAATGGTTTGGTACAGAGTATCTCATTGATACAAACTTGTCAAGGATGGATGGTCTGGCGTGATTTGGAGTTGTATTGACCATCCTAGGTACCACTTCTTGTTTAGGAGAGGGATTTTGTTGTCGTCATAAATCAGATATGGAAATTGTAACTCTGGGTACCTTAAGTAGTAATCTTGGGAGGCTTTTTAGTAATTGTCATGGTATTAGATAGAAAAAGGAGAACAAGGCAGCCACTAAGTTAGGTTAGTTCATGGGGCAAATTATGCCTAAATGACTTAAAATTTCAGTATGTTTTGGGTTAACCTATGGGGGCCCTAGCATGCTAATTGTCACCATATTCTGCTTAGGGTAAAGGTAATTTCTGCAAGCTTGAAACTTATCTATGTTATGAATATGACCAAAGTATACCCACTGATGTCTTAGTAAGGTAAAGACTATTACAACCCCTTCGAGTCTAACAAGTGATTTTCAAAATTAATGGTCAGAAGTTGAAGCACTAATGGGAACACTACAAAAAGAGGCATTTTTGTTGGCCCTCCCCCCCCCCCCCAACCCTTTTCCCTTTTCTTGGGCATTTAAGGATGATTTTTAGCCACCGCTAGTTTTCAGCAACAGTTGGCTAGCCATTAGCGTTTCAAACATGGATATTCAATTACTGGTGATTATTGTCCAATCGCAAGAATAACCACTGCTAATTACATTTTATTTGTTTAATATATATATATATGTACGTATGTATTAGATGTGGACCTAATTATGCATTATGAGAATCATTTTTTAACATTATTAACCATTGCTAAATCATTAAATCATATATTTTATATGATTGTCAAAGAAATATACAATTAGTACATCTGTTACTTCTACAAATTTATCAACTATTATACATGATGTTGAGCTAAATATTCCAAAATAAAAAACAGTACAAGTTGTTAACAAAACATTCCAAAATAAGAAACACTACTCATTCCCTAACTATCTAGTGTATGACTCGAAGAGGATGAAGAACATGGTCATCAACATCTCCCTTAAAAAAAAAAAGACGTTAAATATCTAAGTAGATTAAAAAGTAGTATTGAACCTTAAATTCCAAACCATTATTGATTATTATTAAATGTAACAGTTTATACTTTTCTTTTCTTTTTTTCCTCTTCTATGCATGTCAAGGATTACTTCCCCTCAAAATTATGACTAAGTCAAATTTATAAAAAGTTCCAAAAGTACTTGTTTTTTTTTTTTTTTTTTTGGGGTCTATTTATGAATATTTCTTACATGATTAATAGAATCAAAGGCCTTCACCCCACCACTTAATATTTAATATCTTAATCTGTTACATTTTAGAATAAAATAATTTACCTATTGTCCCGCATTATACTGTCTTTACAGGTCTTCATAATACTCTTTATCCAACCATTATTTAGACATGAATTATGATATATAAAAGCAAGCAATCATTTCCTTTGTTATGCTCATTTAAACATTCTATAATTTCAAAGTAACCAAAATCATATAAAATCAGTACATATATATATATATATATAGAGAGAGAGAGAGAGAGAGAGAAAGTAATATGTTGATTTGCAAAAATTATGCAGATTACATGACTTCTTTTTCTTTTTCGCCAATGATTGATAAGAAAACGAATCCATACCAACCTCTAATTTAGCTTTGAAAAGGTCTAGTGCAGGACCTTCTAAACTTTTAAGTTGAAGGCCACTACAACTCTCTATTATAACTTAAGCATCCAAGTATTCATAATAACCATGATCTACTTGGCCCACTATAGAGCATCACACTTGAATATTAAGAAGCTTCCTCAATTCGGTATTAACGATGGGATTCTTCCCAACAACACTTCCAATTGACGTACATCAAATTAAACTCTCTAACTTTTATGTTGTTAGTACAATCATAAAAGGTTCTGTCCTAATTTTATGTACTCCAGTCCATTCTCCATCATTTTCTTGTTTAAACCCAAGTAACAGAAACAATAAAAAGTGCAATAAGTTACCTCTGTCATTACTGCAATAGATGAAGGATCATGACCACGCCAAACATAGTCTCTCACTTTCATTCCTTCTGCAGCTGCACCTTCCTTGACAACTTTTATGGCAATAAGAAGAGAGGCACCTAACCAAAACATGCACTTTAAAAGAGAGAGAGGTCTGAAACAAAAAATAGAGTGTACACTAGACCAAATTAAAATGCATGCATCAGTACCTTCAATGAGAAATGAACCATCATCACTAAAGCTGCAAACTGCATGTTCTCAGAGGGCTGAAAAGGGAACTTTCACAAGTCCATAAATTATTCATGAATATATAAATATATTAATAGGAAAATAAATTAAAAAATAAAGTTATAAATTAAAAAATGAAAATTGGTACTCCTGAAGCTTAGATAATAAAAATGTCCAAGATACTGTAATAATGCAATCTGTATTGACAGATAATAGTGGTAGAACCAATATACATGAGAAATACTGAGAAGAAAGAAAATGATGACCAACCTATTCGAGTTAGGAAGCAATTCCAGAGAAGAACAATTCCAAAATCTGCACTAATCTGCAATACAACTAAAAATGCATATATAAAATGGAATAATGGATATGGTCCAAAGTGATGTAAAAGTAAGACAATGTGTGATGGTAGGCACTCTGCTCTTTATTTATCGGCCTAACTTATTGCAGCAATAGCAGGATCTATTTAGAGATAAGAATTAATAGCAGAGACAACAATCCAAAAGTACATGTAGAGATATATGACAATTTTGCAAATAACTAATACAAAGTCGTTATTTTCTTCTACTAATCTGTTGACATTTATTAGCCATTAAATAGAACACAATCAGTACTCACACCAAAAGTGGAGGAAGACATTTCTTTTACAAAAGGGACAGAAAGACCGGTTTAATTATATAACTCAGGCACAAACGAGAACTCCTCCAAATTTAAAATTCAAATATTTTAGCTTGAGTTGGTTGAAACACGAACAGTTGTAGCGAGTGGAAGAAAACATCTTATTCATAAACAAGTTAAAGAATCTTTGCCAACCTCTAAACACAATGCTTAAGTCTTCGCTTCTAAACAAATCGATTACACAATGTTCAATCGATGCATCACCAGGTAATAAACCAAATGCCCAATTGATTGCAACTTGCTAGTTTATATCATTGATATCAGAGGAAGAAAGAAACTGAGCTAACTCCATTCTTGGCATAGCCAATTGAACCCAACACATATATAACACCAACTAGTTCACATTAGTAAAAGTAATAAAATTAATAAAACTAATAAACGGGAATTACAAAATGACCCATCGTGTACAGATTCCATCTCCTTCTCGATCTTGGCCTGCATCTCTCGCAAGCAGCAACTTCGTCTTCCATTTCCTTCAAGCGCTTCTTCATGGCATCCAGATCCTGCATTCAATTCAATTCACATTAATGGATGAATTGCTTAGGGTTTCATATTGAATATCAGCCGAAAGAAATTTTGGTAACCAAACAGCCACTTGACACAAACACCCAAAATTGCCACAAGGGTGCCCCACCCTAACAGCCTCATCTGCACAAATCGAGAGACAAAACCCCAAAAATTAGAGGGAAAAAAAACAGAAATTAAGTTAAAACGATAATCTTTCTCACTTTCTCGGAACCAATCAGAGTTATTATGAACTGTGAGTGACCGAAACCTTAGCCAACAATTGTGAATTTGTCTCTCAAGAAAGCCCTACCCATAGTGCAATGCTTTCATACTTTTTCCCTCCTTCGATTGATCTATCCAACGTGAAAAAAAAAAAATCCACGGCGTGGGAAATGGAGAACCCAGGAGAAAAAGAGAAGAACGAACCAAATTTTTGTGCGAAACGTTGTGCCCTAGTGCGAACGAAATAGAGAACGATGACAATAGTGCGCCCTAGCGAGTGGAGAACGATGAAGATGTTGGAGTTCGAAAATGGATCTGCGCGAAGAGGGGAACGTTGAAGATGGCTGGAGTTCGAAATGCTTCTGTGCAAATGAGAAAATTGGGGAGGCGCGAACGAGCTAAACGCAGAGGGAAAGAGTATTTGTCAATGAATATCCTGGCGATTTAAAAGTCCCGCGAAAAAGCCCGTAAACCATCGTAATTGCCCATGTTTCTCGGCGATTATCAAACTGCCCAAAAAAACCCCTCGAAAAATGAACAATTTCTGGCGATTCACAAACTGATGGTCCATACCGTGGACATGAAGGAACATAATTGAAGAATAATAAGAAGTTGGGATGAGGATTGTAAGATCAATGATTTTTGAGAGGCAACTCAAGCAAACATAATTGGGTGTCTTATTTTATTTTATTTTATTTTTGAGCACATAAAAAGGAAAATGAAGAGCCAGAGGCGGACTTCAATTGTTTTACTGATCCTAAGAACCAAACTACAGGAAGTCTTTCCTTGTTTTTTTTTTTTAATTTTTACAAACATTGAAGACAATGTTTATTCTAAATTTACGAGGATAATTTTTTATATTGATAAGCTACAAAATAACTTGAATTTTTTTGCTTGAGCTTTTATTTTTTCTAATTTATTTTAAAAGATGTTTTGATTTAGTTACTTATGTCTCTACTTAGTTTTATATCTGATTTTGAAAAAAGTCACCATTAGGGCATGTTTTGTAGAAAGTTGATATGTTATCCTTACATGTTTTTAGTTCAAAATTGTAATGTTGAACTTGTCCATATTTTTCAAACATATTTTGTGCACTCAATAGCTAAGCATAATTAGATTGCATGTGTTAGGAGAAAATTTTATTTAAATCAATTTGTATAAATTATCATAACCCTAGGCTCTAGAACCTATTTCTTGCCCTCTTGGGGTGAAATTCTAAGTGTAGCATAATTCTAAGATATGATTTAGGCATTTTTTTAATGCATTTGAGCCTCTAAACTCAACTTACATAATTGTTATCTATTTCACCCTTTAGCTTTTAATTTTTAAATTAGTGGCTATTTATATTGTTTGTTTTTTTCCTAGATTTACCTTGTCCAATCTTAACAAAAAACCAAAGGCAAACCCTTTCCTTAAGAAAATTTTTCTTTTGGCATATTATTGATGTGTTTGGGAAGGAATGGTTGATGGTCATTTAAGGCAAGATGAAATGCTAGTTTATGGTAAAAATAGCAGCCAAAGGCAAATTCTATTTCCCCCTTATGCTAATGTGGTATGTGAAAAAAGGGTGATATAGGGGAGAAAAAAGAGATGAAATGGAAAAAAAATAATATTTAGATTAAAAAAGATCTAAGTTTAGGGAAAAGCAATTCAAAAGTAATTCTAAAAAAAAGAAATAAAAAAAAGAAAAAGAAGAAGAAGAAGAAAAAGTGAAAGAAAAAAAAAATTGGAGGAGATTGTTTCCCTTGTATATATGTGTTATATTTTCTTGAGATTTTTGCATTCTCATATATCCATTCTTGATTAAGCCATAACCTTTGGCAATGTTACAAGCCTTAAAGATCTATTGATCAAGGGTTCGTGTGATGCTTACAATAACAAAAAAAAGATAGAAAAATAGACATATGAAGTACCTACATTTGAAGTTGCATATATAAATTTTGAGGTGCATAAAATTGATTTTGACAGTGGGAAGATAATGACTATTTGGCAAAACACACATGCACTTCAAAAAAATTAAAAAGCCTACATCACCTTATTGAACTTTGGTATATCCGACATGTTCTTCTTATTGATTATGTTGCATGAGGTAATCCTTAAAGATTTTGGCAAATGTATAGTTAAGTTTATTCTTAGGTAGCTCAGCATTTTAGTGTTTAAAGTTATCTTATTTGAGGACGAGTAAAAATTCAAGTTCAAAAGTGTGTTAACTCTCATTATTTCAAAATAATTGCATTCTGTGGGATGAATTTTAATAAATAAATAATCTAATTTTGAAAGAAAATTAATAAATTTCATACAAGTTATTGTTAGGAATGTACATAACTTATTTTTCAAATTTTGGCTATTTTTGAAAAGTTTTCATCTATAGTTGCATAAATTAGAAATTAATTTGATTTTAATTATTTTGTAGGAGTTAAATACAAAGAAAGAATTGGATTAAGTCATAGTGCCAAGTCAAGACCTATTATGAAATGTGTTTGATAAGGATTAAGATTTAGAAATCCCTTAAAAAAGGGCTTCAAGGCTTTAGAGACATATAACTTTTCTTAGCTATTTCTAAGTGCGAGAGAGAACCTTTAGAACACCAAAGAGTAAGGAATTTTCAAAGCTTTGCAGCAAAGATGGAGTATAGCATGGATCCACCTATTTTTTTCCTCCTAATTAATTAATATGTTCCAAACAAAAATTTTGTTTTGAGCAAAAACTTAAAAGAGATGTACCACATATTGTGATACCAAAAAATTAGAACACATAGACTTTTTGATTAATTGTTATATTTGAGCATCTCAAAGGAATCTTTATTTGTAAAATATGAAGTAGAACATTAAAAGTTAAGTAGCAGCAATTATTCTAAGTGAGGATAAGGTCCATAATTGTTAGGTTTAGCCTCAGTTTGTGTATCAATAGTTTCACTAGTGTAAGAGCAACATCAATAATGACAATACCCTCATCCATATCCTCCCTAACCAAAATAACCATCACAATAGCCACCATTGCTAGGGTAACCACCACTGTAGCCACCTTGGCCAAGACAAACACCACCTTTGTAGCCTCCTCCAAGGTAGCTTCCATATCCACTATATTTTGTATCACCCATCCCATTGGTCTCCCTTGCTACTAGCTTAACTGTAATTATATGTTTGAACAATATAAAAAAGATATTAAAAAAGTTAGATAATGTTAATTAGGGCAAAAGAATCATAGTTTTATATTTTTCTTAGACATTAATCTTAGAATTTTTTTGGCCCAATAGACAATTAATTACAAACCAAAAAGTACAAAAGAAAAAAGGGGAAAAATTATAGCAACCCAACTTAGCCAACCTCTTGTTAACAATCATTCAAATCCTTAAAAATAATTGATAAAAAAAGGGATGGGGGAATAGAATCCTATCCTAATAGGCATATTCTCTTATCAGAATGTTTATCAAGCCAGTTAACAACTTGATTGATAGATCTAGGTACACAAGAAAAAGAAAATGAAGAAAAACTCTTACTAAAGTGGATAACATCTTCCACTATCTACAAACTCTTCTAATATGGGCAAGCATAATTAGAATTAATAGTAGCTATTCTTTACAATCAAATTCAAATTGAACTTATTTCAAATCCAAATCCAATGCTATTTGTACTCTTTCAAGAGAGCTAGAGCTTCAGCCATAAATGGTAAAATAGTAACATAGGAAGCAACTATAGATTCCATTAAATCACCAAAACAATATCAAATAATAATACCAATGCTACCCTTTTTTGTGTTCATTCTAAAGCTAGCATCAACATTAACTTAAAAATAACCCTTGAAAGGTGGGTGCCAACATACATTAGTAGACTCAATATTGATAACAAGTAGGCTATCATTAGACATCAACCATTTTTTTGCTGACAATTATTTATTAATTGCCATTGTAGCATGATGCATGGTAGTAATTAGATGTAGAGGAGCATTGTCAAACACCCATACGCATTTAGCCTTCCAAATAAACTAAAAGATCATAGCAATTTTAGCTTTTTCAAACTTACCCAATCTTAATTTGAACATACCACACAACTAGAATTTAATTTTAGAGATTCTATATTGATCAATTTTGACATAAAGAGGGAAAGAAAACTAAACCTTTTAGACCCATTCACATAATAAAAGGAGATGCTTCATGGTATCCTTCTCAACAACATAACATGAACAAACAGGGGAAGTACTACACTTCCTTTTCCAAGTCTTAGCTTTAATTAGCAATAGACCTATACAAACTTTCAATAAGAAATGTTTTACTTTTTGGGGAGTCTTTAACTTCCATAATTCCTATGGGATTTGGAATAAAGAACTTCGTATATTTGTTTCCACTCTATTAGATACCAACAAAGCAACTTGATAACCCTTATCAACAGTATAACATCCATCCTTAGATTTACTCTATATCAATGTATCATCTCAAAGATATTTATATTAAATAATCTTATTTTTTGAAATTATTCTAAAAGACCTTAAGATAAAAAATTTTAACTAGAGGTCTTAAACTTTAATTTTCCTAAGTAATTTAAAATTTGGCCTTAAAAACCTTTAAAATGATTTTAAAATATAAGGTTTTTCAATATAAATATTTTCAATTTGGAGTTATGAACTATAATTTTTCTTAAATTTAATCTTGATATATTAACACATTAAAACTAGTCTTGTGAGTCATATTTAAAAAAAAAAATAAATCACCTTTTTTTGTTAAATTTAATTCTAGCTAATACTTAGACCTTTTTTATTTGTTACATTTAAAATTTGTATTCAAATTATTTGTTTTTGAAATCTTCAATACTATTTGTTCAAAATTCATTGAAAGTAAATTATCATATTTTAATTAGGTTCTCAGATGGACATTAAAGATAAATGAAGTTGCATCACACTTTTCTATGGGACATATTGTAACATTCTTCTCTAAATAGAATTCTTTAAACTCATATAGGATAAATTAAATAATATTATGAGGTGTTTAATTTTCTAATTATTAATTTCATTGCATAATTTTTGAGAAAATTATTAATTATTGAATAAATTAGAATTCTAGCATAAGCATTTTAGTAAATTCCTAGACTTTCATAAACCATAAAAATATAAGAAAAATTAATTAAGCCAAAAAATATTTAAGTGAACTTTTAAGGAAAAATTATAGTTAATGAAAGTTTAGGGGTCAAACTATAATTTTCCCTAAGGCCAAAATGGAATTTTCTCTAGGGAAAAATGTTAAATTTTTTTTAATGAAATTTGGCTAAAATAATGTAGTTGATTTGTAGGGCATGAGGGAACATGGTTTTAACAAGATAGTTTTGAACAAATGGGAACTTTATAATCAGATACTACTCAAAAGATAGAGTTAGAAAAGAGAATCTGGAAATTTAACTTGCTTACAAAGAATCTAGCAATTTGCACCCTTTATTTATATGACCTTTTAGCCTCCATTGTTTCCCTCATTAGAAACATAGCACGCCACTTGAAAGAACTTGAGAAATGAGAGAAGGTAGAAGCTGAAAAAGGACATGAGAAAGCTAGGAAAAGGAAGCTAAAGGAGAAAGAGAAGTCAAGAAAATTCAAGGTAAAAACACTTTTTTATCTAAGCACATAAAGATAATCATGATCTTCCTCATCTCTGCTTCATTTTCCTTTCCAAAATCTTGCTCATAGGGTCATGGAAGTTGTAGGAACTCTAACTTAGGCAATCTTTGGTTATGTATTAATCTTTATGATTACTAAAATTCTTAACTTGTTTTCATTAATTAAATGACATTTTATCATGTTCACCTATTATACATGAAAAGAAATGGAAATAAACCATGATTTGAGATTGTTTATGATGAATTTTGCTAAACTAGGGTCATTCACATAACTTGGTTGTATATTTTCACACAAGTTGTGTGATGACTACCTTGTTCCTACATTTTGCATGGCTAGTTGTGTGTTTGCACATGGGCCATGCAACAAAGAACACATTATTGCAATTTACATGGTTTAGCTATGTACTATCGCATGACCCAAGAATAGATAAGTACATAACCTAACTATGTAAAAACACATAAATCGTGCACTATCCCTTGCTATTACATGTGACAAAGGCCTGAGATTCACATAGCATTCATATGGGTTGTGCAATGCTGGGTAAGTAGAAAAATGTGAATTTTGCTTGATGTATGATCTAGTCCTTGCTTGCATGAATATTTCAACACACTTGATTGCCTTACTAAATTCTCTTGGAACACAAGGAACATAAATCAAGTAATTATACACCATACAATTCCCTATCCAAGGAGTATATTTGATCTTATAATTTTAGCCTAACATGGATGACCTTTACTAGAATTAGACCTTGACATGGACTCTAGACTATATATGAATTATAACCATATGCATGAGTGATCTTGACCTAGACATGGACTTAATATGGACCAAGGATTCTAAAAGATACTTAAAATAGTAAAAAAAATGATAACAGGAAAAAGCGTTCCTCCAAAATTAGGTTAGGCGACCATTGATTAGGATTTCTCATATTTTAGTTATTCTAGTTATATGTATGAATTTCATATAATCAAGTTAATTTAAAATTACATAATAATGATTACTTTATTCATGTGCTCTTTGATTTCCTAACAAATACCTCTTGTATGACCTATATATTCTTGCATAACTTGCATGATCTACATGATTTTACAATAAAGAAGAAAAGAAAAGAGAGAAAAAAGAAGTGATGAGAAAAGAAAAGAGAGAAAAAGGTGGTGATGAGAAACAAGAGACAGAGAGAGAGGGAGAGAAAGAAAAGGTGATGAGAAAAAGAAAAGAGAAATGGTTCATGATACCGTTAGTATTAGAGAGATAGGTTCTTGAGGGTTAAAGTCTTAATAAGAGATATTCTCTAAGAGACAAAGTCTTGATAAGAGATGGTCTCCAAGAGACAGAGTTCTTAAAGGTTAAAGTCTTGATAGGAGATGGTCTACAATACTAAAGATAAAGTTCTTCATGGTTAAAGTCCAGATAGGAGATAGTCTCTCAGAAATGAGGGATGACCCTGAAAAGGGAGGTGATATCATATTGTATGTTTCTATGGATCCACTCTAGGAAACACCTTCGATAGAAATGTTTTTGGCAATTTTGTTTTTGGCTAATTGATTATGGAAGCTACCAACAAGTTTTTATAATATACAAATGTACAAATTGAGTGTGTTATTTTATGCTGAGAGTGCATGATATACAAATATACAAATTAAGCATGCTATTTTATGTTAAGATCGCATGATATACAAATTGAGCTTGCTTGCCATAATATTACATGGAGCATATTGTGCAATTTGAACTCATGTTGAGCATGCTATTTTATTTGCTATTACTCAAATTGAAAGATTGCATTGGACATGCTCTTACATACTACTCTATATAGATGTTTAGAATTGTGATTATAGTTAAAGTTGCATTTTCTTAGCATCATATAAGATGGTAGGGATTCTATATATTGATGCCTACCATCACAATGGTCTTGGTCATTGACCATGCATGGTATAGCCTAGCATCGCATATAGCTACTATTGTGTGTGCATATATCTATTAGCACTATGTAGTAACTAGTTCATCAACATCTTTATATTTTTGGTAATATAGTAGGCCCACATGAAATACTATTTTTTCACTATGTAATATGTTAAGTATGTATATAGAAGATGACATTGAGCTATGGGAATTGCTAGAAACAAGTACTTAAATAATAACAACAGTGATAAATACGCATGATAATGTAGCAATTCTAATCTTTATTATATATGTTATTTATTTTACTACTATCTTTTAGATACCTTTGACAAGGGAAAAAGAAATTGTTTTCTATAGTTTATACAATTGGACCATTATCGATTTTTAAAACTAATAGTGTTTTTACTAAGAATGCAAATTCTCATTTATTTGTGGTAATGTGTTCAAATAAAGAATTAGACAATGCCAACTATAAAGTTTGTAATTGAAGTAGAGCGCATCTATGTAGATGTTCTAGGTGTTGGACAAGTTCAGGTGATTTTGAATGTGAAATGGAAAGCTGTTAATTAAGAGGGATAAGCCTTATATGCTACCTTGGATAATATGGAGATGAATGAGGACCCTAAGATGCTGACCTGATTTGGTGACCCTTTTTTGATGTATATATTTTTGTACAATGACTCCATTAGAATAATGTTTTGAGAGAGGAAATGGCTAAAATTCAATAAAAAAAATTATACATATTTTGAGTTTTTATATTGTTATATTGTCAAATTTTATCTTTAGCAACATGTAAAATTTTCATTGCACATCCATAAATATATATATATATATATATATATATAATATTAGGTAGGGAGTGATGCATATGGTGTGACGTGATTGGAAAATTAGCTACATTTTTTGGAATATACTAAGCAAGGAATCCTTGTAACTCTTTTTTTTTTTCTATAGGAAACTTTCCACAATCAATGTTTGACAGTGAGGGATGAAAAAGGTCATAGAAACACAAATGCTATAAATAGGGAAGATTTGTGAATAATCAAAAATACATAAATAAATAAATAAATAAAGCTTTTGGAGGAGGAGGTGAGAGAGTAGAGAATAGAAAAAATTAGAAAGAAGGACCCATATTTGGAAAAAATTATGATGAGAGACCTTAAAAATTGATATTATTTTGCAAGACTAAATGACAAATGATGGATGAAAATACCCTTGCTCTGTGCCATATTCTTCTGCATCATTTACTCTTGCCATTTTCTAGATGGGTTCTTCTTCCTCTACCATTTCTATTCCTCACCAGTTTTAACTTCCTTCATGATCTTCCTCCCCTTATTTCTTCATCTTTCTTGCCTTTAGTTTATCATCCTTCTTCCCTTCATTTCTTCATCCTTCCTCCCCCCTAACTTCTTCCACCCTTCATCTATCATTCTTCTCATCTCATTAGTTTTTTTTTAGTTTCATCACGAGCGAAACAGAAAGGGTTGCAAAGAGTTATTGATACATTAATATTGAAGGCCTTTTTGTAAGATCTAGTAAGTAGCAATTTATGATCTACTATGTCTCTCGAATCCCCATGCTTATTGGCAATGTCTTCTTCTTCTTGTATTTGTTAAGGATTGTCTACAATGTATATAATATTTAGGCTAGAGTTACAAGGACTTTTAGTAATTTTGCTACTATTATTTAAGTTTGTTACCATCTAAAAAAATACAATAACAATTAGAAATGTTATTACTTCTTTTTAAGAATGTTACTACTTGTTTTTAGCTTTATTTTCATTATTTGCGTGATAAGGTTGCTTTGGTTCAAAAAATGATGAACAAGCTTGAAACTTTTTTTTCTTGGTGTTGTTGCTATAATTAGAGGATGGGAAATGAAATGTTAGGCGAGATGTTCTGCTATTTTCATATGGGTGGACAAATTTTAAAGGATTCAAGCAAGAAGCTTCATTATAAAATGGCCAAATGGGTGGAAGACTAATAAAGGAAGAAATATCATTGCAAGAACTAATGAGAGCAATAAGATCATACATGGTGGTTTTGTTTATGACTTTATCTTGATGCTACAAAAATAACTACCTAGTGGTTTTGTTTATGACTTTTGTGAAGGAAGTGGTCAGTGGTATTTTTGAAGGTGGACAAAATTTAAGGTGTAGGAGTTAGAAGGACTTTTAGTAATTTTACTACTATTATTTAAGTTTGTTATCATATGAAAAAATACAATAACTATTAAAGATATTATTACTTCCTTGTAGGAAGGTTACTACCTACTTTTAGCTTTATTTTCATTATTTGCATGATAATATTGCTTTAGTTTCAAAAATGATGAATAAGCCTGAAGCCTTTTTTTTTGTGTAGTTACAATAATTAAAGAATGGAAAATCAAATGTCAAGTAAGGTGTTATGCTAGTTTCATAAGGGTGGAAAAATTTTAAGGGATTCAAACAAAATGCTTCACTATGAGGAGGTTGAATGGGTGGAAGACTGATGAAGGAAGGGATATCATTACAAGAACTAATGAGAGTATTAAGATCATGCATTGTGGTTTTGTTTATGACTTTATCCTGATACTGTAAAAGTAGCTATCTGATGGTTTTGTTTATGACTTTTGTAAAGGAAGTGGTTAGTGGTTTTTTTTGAAGGTGTAGAAGCTAGGCTCTCTTTTGTACATAGGCTGACATAACCTATTTTTTTAAGGTTTAGAAGTTAGACTCTCTTTTGTACATGGGTAGGCATAACTTATTTTTTGAAGGTGAATAAGTTAGACTCTCTTTTGTATATGACATAGCTCTTTTTTTGGATTTTTAGCAACTGTATATAATATTTATTTGTGTATGTAATAGTTACAAGGAATGCAATATTTGACTTCATGTTACTAATGAAAATGAAGCTTTTATGTTACAAGTGATATGTGTATATAGTATTTATTTATGTCTAATCTCTACACAAGTAATAAAAAGAGTTCACAACATATTAAGTGATTTTTGTATACAACTCCTATCAAAGTTTTTGTGTATGTGTATAGCATATTAAGTGAGTTTTTATGTATGTAATGGGTACAGGTAAAGTTAGAACTATTAAAGTTTTCATTTTTATTCTCTTAATTTTTTAAACTTTTTGATTAACCCAAGCATACTAATTTTTAACGCTATCACTACAAGGTTTAAAGGTTTTACTATTACATTTATCAGAAGAGAAACATGTTTTCAAAGTTGAACATTGTGAGAAAACTTCTTAACTTAAGGATTTTTTTTTGCAACTTTTCCTTCCCTTATATAAATGGATACTAACATTTTGGACATACATTTTCACTTTCAAAATTAGGATTTATTATTGCTTATCATAGGCTAAGAGGTGCCAGTGTACTTCTTCCATTGGCTTTCCCTTACACGGGTATACCCATCAAGGGCTCAACCTTCCCTTGCATGAGGATAGAGCCTTGAAGTCAATAAAATTGATATACTAATTTTGTCTTATATAGCAAACTTTAAAGTGAATACCCATGTGCATAGTGATGCGCCAAATGGCTACATGCCTTTGCATGTTGTGGGATCTTCCAGAGTATACTTGGTGATGAGTTTTACAATTGTTTCTACTAGGTTTAGGGTTGTTACTAATGGATTTAAAAAAATTTACTATAATGATTAGGGACCTTCCAAAGTGTAGTTACTAGTATGATTTAGGACCGTTACTACAAAGTTTGAGGATATTACTACACGAGTTTAAGAAATTTACTACCATGTTTAGACTCATTATAGAGTATAGAGTTTTAGGACAACTACTATAAAATTTAGGGGTGTTATTACTGGATTTGAAAAAAATTAACACTACTTTTAAAAACCTTTAGTTGATTGAGGCTCATTACTACAAAGTTTAGGCATATCACTACTCGAGTTCAAAAAATTTACTACCATATTTAAACTCCTTGCAAAGTATATAGTTTTGGGGCTATTATTAAGAATCTTAAGGATATTACTACTAGATTTAATAAAATTTACCATTACTTTCAAGGACTTTGCAGAGTATAGTTACTAGTGTGGTTTAGAATCATTACTATAAATTTAGGCTTGTTACTATTAGACTTAAGGAAATTTACTGCCATATTTAGGCTCCTTGTATAGTGACTAAGTTTAGGACTGTCAATCCTAAATATAGTGACATGACTTAGTGAATTTTAAGAAAAATTGACTATTATGGTAGCAAAAGAAAAATTGTAATCTTAATATAATCATAAGCATAAAATATTTACAACCATTTTTTTACAATACTCACATCATGATGTTTTTGTCTACAACCATAATCAAACAAAATCCAATGGATAAAACAATCAATTCATCACTACATGAGAACTTCCTAGAAGATGCTTCCTCTTGTGCACCCTTCGCTCATTATATCTCTTTTGCTCACTCAATTCTAATTTCTTCTACTTTGCTAGTACTGCGACATTCCCTTGTAAAAGGATGATAAACAATCTTAGTTATTTCCCCTATCATATTTGGACATCATTTGCTCTAGAATAATTATGTTGCCTACCTCTTTATTATCATGAAACTTTTTTTTATTTTTTCTGTAAAATTCAGCCATGGAAATGAAAATATAAGCACGATTAACTCTTATTTGGATTACCATAAATCACAATCATGTTAGTGGATATACAAAAATCATCACCTAAACTTCTGCAGTCCAAATTTGTATTTGTGTGAGATGTCATCCTTATCTTTTATAATAGTCTATTCTGACAATTATAAAATCAACACCCTTTAACCACAGCTACAAACAATCAATGAAAACACCAATAATCTCTTTCGATACAAACAACTAAGTGTAATTTGTTGAGAATTATGGGAGGCACACAGCGGAAACGTTTAAAATTTTTATTCCAATTCCCATAAAGGATCCGTCAAAATCGCTTAAACCGAATAGGTTCAGAGAATTACCTTTTCTGTCGATTGAGTTTGTTGTTTACTTTTGTTTGGATCACAAGAACTGATCGCAAATTAGCTCCCTCTATTGGTATTCACACGAACGAGGTTCAGCAACTCAAACGGTGTGCTAGCAGCATGTCCGTACAATTCTATAAAGTCCGTATGACGTTTCGTACAATTCCATACGATGTCCGCACGGTGCCTCTTTTCTCTAAGGATTTTTGGGGTGTCCCGTACAGTCTGTACAATGTTCGTACAATTCCATACGATGTCCATCTCTCTAAGGATTTTGGAGACAGCTCTAGCTATTCTTTTCTGATATAGAAACTCCTATTTATAGACTAGAGTTTCAGATATATTTAATTAATCAAAATTAATTAAATATATCTATTAGTTTAAATTCAAATCTATCTTATAGTTTAAATTTAAATCTATCTAATAGAATCAAATTTAAATTAATTCATATATATATATACATATATATATAATATCAAATATAATATACATATATATATATATAATATTTCACATTTAATTATTTATATATATAAATAATTCCTCCATCCTAAATATTCATTGAATCTAGACACATTTCTGATTCAATGAATGTGGACATTTTAACTCGAGTTAGTCCATTCTTGTGTGCGACCTTGCAGGCCCATATGATGTAGGCAGTGGGCCAACTGCACTGTTTGACCCACAAATCATAAGCGGCCTCTAGCAAGACATTGTGACTAACCAAATCATATGGAATCAGTGATCCAATGCAACTTATCTTATAACCCTATCATATTCCTTTTGTCACACGATATCTAGATCAAGTATGAGGCATGAAAATATCATTCTCAACTTGCTCGATCATAACTTTCTCGATTTTCGAGCAGATTGATATAAGATGGAACCCTTTCCATCTGAGTATGGCCATGCATTTCTCAGTCACACTCATCGAGGGGCCCAGAGATATCTCTCTATTAATTAGAGGGACAAATTCCATCTTGACCACTCATCTTCCTCTGCATGGATTCCATTATACCTGATTATAGTCTTTATAATCACCCGATCAAAGGTGACATTAGACTATGCCAAAGTACAGTGTCCTTAATGTAGGAATCTATGGTGACCTCAGGTCCAAGGAATCAATGATATGGTTATATATGAGATAAACTTATGACCTAATCCATGTAGGTTATCTCATGATGGCTTTATCCTGCGTCCTGTTCTCTAACACACGCCTATGATTTTGATTCATATCATCATACATGATTAACACTTAATTAATCAAAATCATACTAATATTAATTCATCGTTGTTCCCACAAGGATGATTGATTAGAAATATTTTGGATAATTCAAAAAAATGATTTATCCATAGATATTATTATATATAAACATACAAATAATATAATAATGTAATAAAAAGAAAACTCTTATTTTGTAATTAAAACAATATTCGTAATACAATGATTGGCTTAAGGCACAATCTCCAATAACTCCCACTTGCACTAGGTTCAATCATTAATGTTTCTAATACCCATTGACCTAACATGACGATTATGCTTAGCCTGTGCAAGTGGCTTAATAAGAGGATCAGCAACATTGTCATTAGTTGGTACTTTGCATATCTTTCACCTCTATTAATGATTTCTCTGATAAGGTGATATCGCCTGAGTATGTATTTGGTCATTTGATGTGATCTAGGCTCTTTAGCCTGTGCTATTGCACCATTGTTGTCACAGAACAAATCTATCAGATTTGAGATGGTAGGCACCACCCTTAGCTCAGTAATGAACTTTTTAATCCAAACAGCTTCCTTAGCTGCATCTGATGCTGCTAGGTACTTAGCTTCTATTGTTGAATCAGCCATAGTGCTTTGCTTTGAGCTCTTCCAACTTACTGCTCCACCATTCAAATAGAATACAAATCCTGATTGTGATCTAGAATCATCTTTGTCAGATTGAAAACTTACATCTGTATAACCGTTTACAACAAGCTCGTCATCCAATCCTCCATACACCAAGAATACATCCTTAGTTCTTCTCAAGTACTTTAGGATATTCTTGACGGCAGTCCAATGATTCTCACTTGGATCTGATTGAAATCTACTAGTCATACTTAAGGCATATGAGACATCTGGTCGAGTGTATAACATGGCATATATGATAGATCCAATAGCCGAGGCATATGGAATCTTACTCATGCGTTCTCGCTTATCACGTGTACTAGGACGCTGAGTCTCGCTGAGATTGATGCCATGAGACATAGGTACAAAATCCCTTTTTGAATCTTGCATACTAAATCTATGCAATACCTTGTTTATGTAGGTGCATTGACTTAAACCGATTAGCCTCTTAGATCTATCTCTATAGATCCTAATCCCAAGGATGTAATTGGCCTCGCCAAAGTCTTTCATTGAGAAACATTTTCCTAACCAAGACTTGACAATCCGCAAGGTAGGAATGTCATTTCCAATAAGTAGGATGTCATCAACATAAAGCACTAGAAATATAATTGTGCTCCCACTTACCTTCTTGTAAACACAAGGTTCATCAACATTTTGGATAAAACCAAAATCTTTGACTACTTCGTCAAAACGATGATTCTAACTCCGAGATGCTTGCTTCAATCCATAAATGGATTTTTGAAGCTTGCAAACCTTTCCAGAATCCTCTGGACGCATAAAACCTTCAGGTTGTGTCATATACACATCCTCAAGCAACTTTCAATTAAAGAATGTTGTTTTCACGTCCATTTGCCAAATCTCATAATTATAGTTTGCAGCAATGGTAAGAAGGATCCTGATTGATTTGATCATAGCGACTGGTGAAAAGGTTTCATCATAGTCTATACCATGTGTTTGTTTGAATCCTTTTGCAACCAATCGTGCCTTGAAGGTATGCACTTGGCCATCCATGTCAGTTTTCTTCTTGAAAACCCTCTTGCACCCTATGGCTTTTATACCTTCAGGTGGATCAATCAAGGTCCATACTTGATTCTCATATATGGATTGCATCTCAGACTTCATAGCTTCTAGCCATTTCTCAGAGTTTGATCCCATTATGGCCTCTTGATAGGTGGTTGGCTCATCTTGATCAATGAGCAACACATCACGATATCTTTGAGGCTGATGTCGTGTCCTATCAGACCTTCGTGGGCCTTGTGTTACTTGAGTAGGCTCAACAACTTGTTGTGAGTCTTCTCTCGATTTTTCATTTTCGGTTCAATGCGATTTTGTGGCTCTCAAACTTCTTCAAGATGTATCTTACTTCCACTGGTTCTTTTGGAGATGAATTCTCTCTCTAGAAAGATACCATTCCAAGCAATAAACAATTTATTCTCGTTAGGGTTATAGAAGTAGTATCCCTTTGTTTCCTTAGGATACCCCACAAAAAGGCATTTTATGGATTTGGGTACTAACTTATCTGAGGCCTGTTGCTTGACATATGCCTCACATCCCCAAATCTTGAGAAAAGATAAACTGGGCTTTTTCCTAATCCATATCTCATATGGTGTCTTTTCAACCACCTTAGATGGAACACTGTTTAGTGTAAATGCAGCTGTTTCTAATGCATAGCCCCAAAAGAATGGTAGAAGATCCGTTTAACTCATCATGGAACAAACCATATCTAATAAGGTTCGGTTCCTTCGTTCAGAAACGCCATTCCATTGTGGTGTTCCTGGTGGGGTCAATTGTGAGACAATACCACAATTTCTAAGATGGTCAATAAACTCTTGGCTCAAATATTTACCGCCTCGATCGGATCGAAGTGCTTTAATAGATTTGCCAAGCTAATTCTGTACCTCATTTCGGAATGTTTTGAACATTTCAAAAGCTTCAGATTTGTGTTTCATTAAATAGATATAACCATATCTACTATAGTCATCTATAAAAGTAATGAAGTACAAGTGGCCTCCTCTAGCAGTTGTACTTAGTGGACCACATACATCGGTATGTGCTAGGCCCAATAAGTCAGTGACCCGCTCACTATGTCCAGTGAAAGGTGCCTTAGTCATCTTTCCCAATATACAAGATTCGCATGTGTCAAATGATTTAAAATCAAATGATTTCAGAAGTCCATTTTGATGGAGTTTTGAAATGCGTTTCTCATTTATGTGGCCTAGATGACAGTGCCAAAGATAGGCTAAATTCAAATCATTAGTCTTGATCCTCTTGGTAGTTATGTTATAGATATCTTGATTATTGGGAGCATTAAGATTTAAGTAATAATGACTACTATGCAAATCACTATCCGCATAAAAAATGTCATTACAATAAATAGAACATTTATTATTCCAAATAATTGAAATAAAACCTTCCTTATCCAAATAAGAAAGTGAAATAATGTTACTACTCAAAGCAGGAACATAATAGCAATTGTTCAAAATTAACAAAAGCCCACTGGGTAAATTTATTCATAAGTGCCTACAACTAAAGCAGCAACTCTTGCTCTATTTCTAACTCGTAGGTCTACTTTGCCCTTTTTCAACTTCCTACTCCTTTTAAGACCCTGCACATTTGTACAAATGTGAGTTCCACATGCAATATCTAATACTCACGTAGGAGAAGTAGAAAGATTAATTTCTATAACATAGATACCTGAAGGAATAGCTCCACTATTCTTCTTTTTCTTTAGATCTTCCAGGTAGAGCTTGTAGTTTCTCTTCCAATGACCAAGCTCATTGCAAAAGAAACAAACTCCTTCCTTGGGAGGTTTTACCTTCTTGGCTTCAGGCTTGGGTTTAAGCTTGTTTTGGTTTTTGAACTTATTGTTTGGGCCTTTTCCTTTGCCTTTGCCTTTGCCTTTCTTTTTCATTCCTTTACTTTTCTGAACCATTAAAATAGAGTTTGGATTTTTCTTAATATTTTGCTCAGCAGTTTTAAGCATCCCATGCAGTTCAGAAACAGATTTCTCCATGTTGTTCATATTGTAGTTTATGACAAACTGGTCATAACTTTCAGGGAGTGAGTTTAAGATCAAATGTGTAGATAACTCCTGACTTATGGGAAATTCGAGCCTCTCAAGGTGATCAAGGTAGCCTTTCATCTTCAAAACATGAGTGCTAACTGATGCACCTTCAGCCATTTTACAGGAATACAAGGCCTTGGTGGTTTCAAACCTTTCCTGCCTTACCTGTTGTTGGAACATTTCCTTGAGATGCACAATTATCTTATAAGCTTCCATAAGTTCCAGATCTCTCTGAAGTTCTGGGACCATGGTGGCTAACATCAGGCATCCCACATCCACAGAATCATTAAGATGCTTGGTGTGGGCATCCTTTTGTGCTCTTGGAGCATTGGCTACAGGCTCCTCAGGAATGGGCTCATCTAGGATATATAACTTTCTTTCTTGTTTGAGAACAATTCTTAAGTTCCTAAACCAGTCAAGAAAGTTTGTCCCATTGAGTTTGTCCTTTTCAAGGACGGATCGCAATGATAGTGCAGCAGAGTTATTTGTCGACATTTTTTCTACAATAGAATATGCAAAAAATCAAATTAATAACTTTTCACTAAAAATAACCCTCAATTTAATTTAGCGGACTAAGACCCATATTTCACTTAATTATAAGTCTGCTTTGGCAAGGCGCTTAAAATTAAGCTATTTAGGTAGGTAACTCGTTTACCAATTACATTACATGTAACTCTTAGATCTTTTATAGGATTTATTCATCACATGATTTGTCATGTTTAATCCCATCTAATGCCTTGAGACTCAAAACTATTTTGATAGTTTCAATTAAGTCAAACCACTATGAAACTTATGAGTATCACCATTACCCAAACTGCCTTACTTAGATAACCTAAATGTATCCCAGTTTGGTGGAACCTACAGTCAAGTGATCAAAGTCTTGGTAGATGTTCATTAGTGGGCGACATTGCAACTTAAAATTTTACATGAGAGATTTTATTTCATTATTTCATAAAACTAGTTGTCACATAATTATATACTACGATAGCATATATGCATATGATCTCATCACAAGTCTTAAAATAAATATGACACAATATGACCCATCTATCCTATCTCCTCCCAAGCCAATGAGAGGATTCCTTTAAGATAAAATCTATATATATACAAAGAGAAACCTCGTTTGAACATTCGAGGGGAGTGTGAGATGAGAAAAGAATGTACATTCAGAATGAATAGAGAGAGGCACGACACGCATGCCGTATTTTTTTTTTAAATTACAAACCATAAGCATCCTAGGGCCATATCATGCACGATACCCATCCAAGCAAATCACAACACACATGTTATAAACATCTCATCTCATATGAAAGGCTGTAAATTTAGTGAATTAATTTTAAATTAGATTATGTTATGCTAGGATTAGATAGCAATGACAGATTCATTTAGTGCGTCACATACATAGCGAAACAAATTCGAATTAAAATAGAATATAATCTGTACAAAATATATCAAAAATATATATACATATGTAACAGATTAATAATCATGTTTCCAATCACATTGAAAACTATACATATATCATATATATGAACGAATTCATTAAAAGGACCTCTACGCTTAGATTTCATGCTTTTAAAATAATTTGATCAAATCAACAGTGGTATTAGAGCCACGTCAAAAGATTGCTTAACCCACAGGTCCCTGGATCGTAACCAGGCTCTGATACCACTGTTGAGAATTATGGGAGGCACACAACAGAAAAATGTTTAAAATTTTTATTCAAATTCCCACCAAGGATCCGTCAAAATCACTTAAACCGAATAGGTTCAGAGAATTACCTTTTCTGTCGATTGAGTTTATTGTTTACTTTTGTTTGGATCATAGGAACTGACTGCAAATCAACTCCCTCTATTGGTATCCACACGAACGGGGTTCAGCAATTCAAATGGTGTACTAGCAACATGTCCGTACAATTCCGTACAGTCCGTATGACATTTCGTACAATTACGTACGATGTCCCCTTTCTATAAGGGTTTTTGGAGCGTTTCGTACAGTCCGTACAATTCCGTACGGTGTCCATCTCTTTAAGGATTTTGGAGGCAACTCTAGCTATTCTTTTCTGATATGGAAACCCCTATTTATAGACTAGAGTTTCAGATATATTTAATTAATTAAAATTAATTAAATATATCTATTAGTTTAAATTCAAATCTATCTTATAGTTTAAATTTAAACTAACAATATCTAGAGCTTAATTTAAATTATCTGATTAGTTTAAATTTAAATCTATCTGATAGAATCAAATTTAAATTATCTGATTAGTTTAAATTTAAATCTATCTAATAGAATCAAATTTAAATTATCTGATTAGTTTAAATTTAAATCTATTTAATAGAATCAAATTTAAATTAATTCATATATATATACATATATATATAATATCAAATATAATATACACATACATATATATATAATATATTTCACATTTAATTATTTATATATATATATATATATAATTCTTTCATCCTAGATATTTATTGAATCTAGACACATTTTTAATTCAATGAATGTGGACATTTTAGCCCGAGTTGATCCGTTCTTATGTACGACCCTGCAAGCCCATATGATGTTGGCAGTGGGCCAACTGCACTGTTTAACCCACAAATCACAAGCGGCTTCTAGCAAGACATTGTGACTACCCAAATCATATAGAATCGGTGATCCAATGCAACCTATCTTATAACCTTATCATATCCCTTTTGTCACACGATATCTAGATCGAGTATAAGGCATGAAAATGTCATCCTCAACTTGCTCGATCATAACTTTCTCGATCTTCGAGCAGATTGATATAAGATGGAACTCTTTCTATCTGAGCATGACCATGCATTTCTCAGTCACACTCATCGAGGGGCCCAGAGATATCTCTCTATTAATTAGAGGGACAAATTCCATCTTGACCACTCATCTTCCTCTGCATGGATTCCATTATACTTGATCATAATCTTTATAATCACCCGGTCAAAGGTGACATTAGACTATGCCAAAGTACAGTGTCCTTCATGTAGGAATCTATGGTGATCTTAGGTCCAAGGGATCAATGATATAGTTATATATGAGATAAACTTATGACCTAATTCATGTAGCTTATCTCATGATGGATCTATCCAGCGTCCTGTTCTCTAACACACGCCTATGATTTTGATTCATATCATCATACATGATTAACACTTAATTAATCAAAATCATACTAATCTTAATTCATCGTTGTTCCCACAAGGATGATTGATTAGGGATATTTTGGATAATTCAAAAAAATGATTTATCCATGGATATTATTATATATAAACATGCAAATAATATAATAATGTAATAAAAAGAAAACTCTTATTTCATAATAAAAAAAAATGTTCGCAATACAATGATTGGCTTAGGACACAATCTCCAACATAATTGACAATGAATCCAAACATGCCAGTTAAAAGTAATACAATAATTTCATTATAAATAAAAAAGAAAATAGGATAGAAATGCAAGAAGGGTGGGTGCTAATACTAAATGAGTTACATCTACATGTTATGTGTTAAGATACTTACAACTAACTTTTAGGAAATTTACTACTAGCCTTTAGGGTTATATCTACTTTACTATAAGAAATTATAAGCCACTTAATTACATCCACAGGTAATATTTCATGATATAATCTACATTACCTACTTTATATAAAGAGGATTTAAGATTACATTGTACTTATTGTATAGGTTACATTGTATAATCAAATTAGGACATCTAGATCATGGCAAGTTCTATACTCACCCTCCACTAATAGTTCACACATTCATTTAGCCTTATTACTATTAGATTTAGGTGTGTTACGACTACATTTAAGGAAATATACTACTATGTTTAGGGACATTGCAAAGTATAGTTATTATTCAGATTTAGGCCCTCCATTACTAGATTTATGGATGTTGCTACTTAATTTCAAGACATTTACAACTAAGTTTTATGGATTGTGCTTTGTTATTGAATTTTAGCCATGTTACTACTAAGTTTTAGCCATAGATTGTGGCCTTTCATTGTCCAAATTTCTTTCACTAACAAAACTTAGACATATTTAGATTTTGAAATGAAAGCATATAACTCCTAACATTTTAGAGGGAAGGAAATTACAAACCTTATAAACTATCGAACGAGAAGGAGAGATTCTGCTCACTGTTGATTCCTACATATTTGTAGAGCACACCAAGATAAAGAGGAGAGGTCATGCATGTGAGGGAAACACCGTTGAATGAGAGCCTTGCAAGCTAAAAAGAACCTATTAAAGGCTAGGTCTTGCTCGTGAGGGACAAACCATTGAAGGATAGATGTTTCAGTAAACCATCTAGTGAGAAACTATTGAAGGAATTTTAGTAAATTGTTGTGGAAGAAATCGTCAAAAGGATAGGTAACTGTTGATAAATAGAATCAATGGACAATGGCAACGAAGGGCCAAGGAGGAAGAGAGTAACATATGGAGAGAAGCAAGGTAACATTTAGATTCATATGGCTTGTTTAATAGAGCAATGGTATTTCATTCATCATTTATCATTTGGTCTTACATAATAATATTAATTTTTAAGGTTTTTTATTATAATTTTTTTTAAGTCTGGGTCTTTCTTTTTAATTGTTTCTAAAGAGTAAGCCCCTCAATTATTTGGTAGTTAGACGGGGATGGGTAGCCATAAAGCTACTTTAACATTTGGAAATTTCCACTTCATCTTGCCCTCTTTTTTTGAGTATTAATAGTAAAGGCTTTGGAAGTTGAAGCAACATATTTTTTTGTCCTATTTGAAAAAATTGCAATTTTTGACTTTTGATCTACTTTTGAGTAACTGTGTATATTAAGAAATTTAAATACATCCATGTATATTAATAATAATTTTATATTGTAATTATTGAAATGTGATGGCTCTATTTAGCTTATAATGTGCTGATAATCAATTGTTAAGAATAGATATTTGTAGGTAGCAGCATATTTGAACATTTATTACCAATTAGATAAGGTATTACTAATCTCCATTAATACACTTAATTCCTTAACTTGCAATGAAAAATATACTAAGTTATTAATTTGTGTATTATAACTTTTAGTTTTTAGATATTTTTCTTCTTGTGCTAGCTTTTTAAACTTTCAAAAAGCCTTTCAGGATCCTAGGTGCTTTTAATGCGTATCAATAAGCTCATATAGTCATCCATATGACATTATTCTTAGTCCCATTTGGATATGTTATTGGTTTTTCTTGTAATGATTTGTTTTAGTAAAAGTTATATTTTCTTTTTTTAGGTTAACATTGTTTAATGATATTTTATTTGATTATATTTTTTAAAAAATCATAACTAATTTCTAAGAAGCATCTTGTAAGAACATGTCTTTTGATGCCTAACTGTAGTTATTATAAATTTAGAATTATAAAAATATTTATATTTATTTTGATTTCTAATTTCAATCCTTATTAAATTGCTAACAGACCTTTTCATATTGTCACTTAAATTTATTTTTTATTTTATTTTCACAAAAATGAAATTTGTTATCATATTTTCATAAGTAACCAAAAAATACTCAGGTCTTAATATCTTTTTCTTTCCTTGAAAACATAAGCTTGTAATTTTATTTTTCCCCCTTTTTTATATCAAATGATTATGAGTCATTGATAATAGGGTTCTCTTTGATTAGGAGTGCAAAATAAAGTTCTTTTGAACATATAAAGAATAAGGTTTATTATTGTCATTTTATATGTTTTACAATTATTTTTTGAAAATTTGTATCAAACACATCATCAACCAATTCTACTATTAAATGTGAATTTTACACGATTTTTATCAAACATTATTTTTACTTAGTTTAAACCGCAATTTTTTCATAGTATTTATAACGCAACATTTTAAAAGTCACATAAAATCCTTAATCTCCAAGGCTATTATGATATTAATTCAAACTTATCCAAGGTATGAACATTCCCACTTCATCTTTTTACAATAAATTATAAATTTATGTTAAAATCTTTTTGGAAGTTCTTGTTTTGTTGATTTTTAAACTTATAAGAAGCATTTCCATCTTGTTTGGTACGCTTCTCAATGTTGGAAAGGAGACTGAAAGGGAGATGGAATAGCCAAAATTGTTGTTCGGTATGTTTGAATAGGATAGCCAATTCTATTCCATCTCATTAGCTTTCTTGCATTGTGCATTCTGCTGTATAATCAAAAGAAAGCTATTGTTTGAAGATGAAAAGAGCAGCAAAAATATTATTTTGCCCAAATGACAATGAAGTTTTATTTTTATTTCGTAAAATTATAATTGAGGACTTCAAATTAAAAATATTTAATTTAAAAGACTTTAAAAATTGAAATTAATCTAAAAGATTTAAGGACAAAAAATATTAATTGGAGGTCTTGAACTATAATTTTTTTGTGTAGTTTAAATTTTTGGTTATTGGACCTTTGAGAACAATTTTAAAATTTAAAATATTTTAATATAAATATTTTTAACTTAAGGTCTTTAACTGTATTTTTTTTTGTTTTATGTTAATAAAAAAATTAATTTTTTTAATTTTTTTTGGCTCCAATAATATTTTGATTGTATGCTCACATTTTATTCCTATTCTTATACTATTTTTATTCTATCAAATATCTAAATTAAAAAAATGTCACGAAACGTAACTTTAGATATTTTATTCCATTTTTATTTTTATTTTTTTTAAAATTCCTTTAGATATCTTTCTATACCAAACATAATTTTAAAACATTGAACATCATTCTTAGTCTGTGAAATTAATATACTAACAATGTATCTTGGATTTATATATAATCAAATTGTTATCTTTAGAACATTCTTTTACAATAACTTTCACGCAATACCTATAGTTTTCTCATTTTTTTTAAAATGAAACAACCACACATTTCTAAACATATTAATTTGTTCCCTCCGAAAAACTACAATGTTTCCAAAGACATTAGTGCTTATGACAAATTATGGCCAAACTAATAAGCAGGGTAATGTTACCAAGGACACAATGCAATTTTGACATCGAAGAAGAATATGTATACAAATAATTAGCTTTAGACTTAGTCGATTAATTCATTAAAAAAAAATCCTTGCGATAAATTGATACCAAACTACATTTTCTGAGTTTTGATTTACCAAAAATATAACTGATTGGGAGGTAATCAATGATGATAACATGAAGATACAGCATGAAAACAACCAATCAATTAAGTATCGTTTTTTTGGGGACGGAAATTTTGTTTATTATCATTGAGATTTTGTTTAGTTATTGTAATGATAAGGGGCATTAGATTTAGTTATAATTTTTATATCTTTATTATTAAATTTGCCAATAAAATTGTACTATATATAATTTTTTTTAAAACTTGATTATATGATATTGAATTATAAAAACCAAATACTTATATTATGTTATTATTAAAAAAACTATGTATTTATTATATTTTAATTAAAAAATTTAATAATAAAAATATAAAAATTTGTATGTAATTTTTTTTTTTCATGAGCCAGCTACCACGTAACGTAGATCTTCCACCCAAAGCCATTATTATATATGTACGGATACGTCCATTTCTGGCCTATGCAAGCCTGTTAATGACGGTAAATAATTTCCTTCATGTTTCTGGGTGATGCAATTGCAAGAAGTTAGTTAGCGAAGGATGGATTTTTGTACGATATAATATATACAATACATACCTGTTCTCATTTGAATTTATATTCGTACGTACCCAGAGATTTTCATATTTCCTTTAAAAAATTACTCTTCAATATTATAAAACTAAATTATTCATTTTAAAAAATATTATATTTTATAATTATTTCAGAGACCTAAAAGACATAATATTTTAAATTTAAAAATGCATTAAAGACTAATAAAATTGCTGTTACTTAATGTAAAATTTTTGTCTAAGAGTTAATAATTATTGTTATCATACTTAAAATATTAGATCTTTGTTGATCTAAAATAATTTTAAAATATAAAATCTTTAAAAATAAATGTTTTTAGCCTCATGGTCTTAAACAATAATGGAAAGGCAGTGTTACTAGTTTCCAATGGTGGCAACATATATGAACAATGCCATAATGCAAGTTGGGGTGTGATCAAATCGATAAGTTCGTATTACCAAAAATTATGGTCGGTGATCCAATGATATTATCTTTTAAAAAAATTGCATTTTAAAATAATAATAATTTTTTAAAAAAAAATTATATAATGAGTACAGTTTGTGTGGAACCTAATCGATGCTCACCCCCAACCCCAAGTGCTATTGGCATCTAAAAATAATGATATTTAAAAAAAATTATATTTTGCTCCTCTAAATTAAAATTTAATTACAAAACTGTTAAATGAAGTTTTCAACATAAGTAAACATTCTTTTAACTTTAAAATGTAATCTTTTGGCCAAAACATAACAACTTTGATGTACTTACTGAGGCAGTGTTTTGATATTGTTTTGTTACATTTTAAAGTTTATATACTAAATTTATAAGAAAAACCATTATTCCTTGCCCCCAAAAAATGTAATTTTTTCTATTTATACATGCATCAAGATTTGGAAAAAATACATTCTTTTTTGCATCTTATTTCTCAAAAAGAAAAAAGGGAAAAACAACTGAATGTCATTTAATGTGGTCCTCTTTAGCTCCAGCTTATTAGAATGGTGTCATTTGATGCGTATAGAAGTTTATAAAAAGAAGATTTATGAGGTGAAGTATTTTAGGTTGTGTGTGGAGCTTTGGATGGTGTAATATTATAAAATATCATGAAATTTGAAATGCAAGTAAATTGAACTGTACGTACGTAGTAATTAATATATTTTTTTTGCAACATCCTTTATTTAGATAAGAATTCCTCATGCTAGAATTCGTAACTTCTTTTCATATTTTCTTATTATCTTGTATCAAAGTAGAGGCGTCAACATGAGTCTAGGCCCAAGTTTTTGGATCATACAAAGTGTGGCTCATTTAAATGCTTTTCTTATTTTTGTTTGGGGTCAACGGTCTTTTTAACATATATGAGTTTACTCTTCCTCGTTGTTTGAAAACGGGCTCGGCCGAGTCGTTGAAATATGAGGCCATCACAGGGCTAGTTCAGATAAAATTCAAAGAAGAATTTAAAATATTTAATACAAAAGCGATGTATTTGAAATTTATATTTTTGATAAAGAATTATATGATTAAATTAATTTATTTTTTAAAAAAATTCTTAGGATAAATTATTTTCTCTTCTTAATATTCAAATTACACATTCCTCATTTTTATATAAAAATATACACAAATTTTCTTAAAACTAAAAGATAACTAACATATCTCGAGGATAATATTAATGTCTTTTATTAAAAATATAACATATAAGAAAATTTATTTTTTAAAATTTACTTTAATATTATTTATTTGGAATTGAAAAACATAAATTTAATTAACTTTAATTTTAAAATGTAACTATTTACATTGGTCGAATATATATTTAATACTTAATATATTATATAAGTAATAATATAAGAATATTTTTGTCAAATTAGGTATAGTAGTAACTTATCTTTTAGGAGAGGCTAATATAACACATGTTTTGACTATTAAAGAAAGGAAATATAATTTTTTAAAAAAGAAAGAAAGATCGTATTAATTATTTCAAACATTTTTCAAGAAATAAGGAGATGAATTAATATATCTTATTTTATATTATATAGTCAAAGTATGTTTTTAATTATAAGCTTTGAAATACATTTTAAAATAATATTAAGTCCACAAAATATTTCATCCAAACACAACCTTAAAGTTATAGTACTTTTTCTAATTATATAAGTTGCTTGAGAACAAAGATGATAATAAGTCTATATAATACTCAAGAGAATTTGATGTGCTAACGTTTAAAAATTAGAGATTGAGTCAATTTATATTTTAATATTAATTTTCTCTTAATTTAATTTTTTAAAGTGTGAACATCTCATTTTAATTCTTTAAATAATATTTTCTCTTCAAATATCATTCTCATATAAAACTTGACAATATAAAGCTAACAAAGATGGTGACGTATTTTAATGTAAAATTGATGGTCGATGAATGTTGTGCAGCTGCCACTAAAAAAATGCCATAATATAACACCGCAACACTCAAATAAGCAAAAGCACCATGTCACTTTGGTGTTATATATGTCATCGATCGCATGTTTCAATAATACTAATCATTTAATAGACGTAATACGTTAGACTATACTACTCATCTACGCTAATGAGTTTAATATAAAAACGATATTAAAGATAAAATACATTGAAATAAAATATTCAAACTTTTTAAGACTAAATTGAGACAGCATGTTTTTCAAAGACCCAACTATCAATTTGCTTTAAAAATTAATACCATATCTGCAATTAACAATATGTGAACGGTAACTATTCATGTCATCTGAAACTCACGCAAGCACTAGATTAACGAGTTAAAATTTCAGTCTCAATATTTTTTTAATTATTTTTTAGTACATGACAAAGCAATGGTTTAAACTTAAGCTTTTTGTAAACTATTGTGATCTCTCATAGCTAGTGGAGGTGGCAAATCAAGCAAGCCTTATTTAATGTTAGTTTAAATTTTCTGGCCCAGCCCATTCTTATTAGTGCTTAGAAGTAGGCGTTCGGATATTCTGTTGTTGAGGGATAATAGAACACAACTTCTATTGGTTTAATCCATGCCCTTCGATGCATTGCACGGCTCCAATTTCTTTTCGCCAAATAAAGCATCCACGACGCACCGTTTTAATAACACCAAATGCCGCGTTTTGACAGAAATAGAAAGTCGCATTTGAAGGTGGAAAACGTTCCGTTTTTTCGATTGAAATGCCATCTGATACCTCCATTAATTAAACTGCACGAAAGGTGGGAATATTGGTCCCAAACTTGTGAAGATTTCTGCACAAAAAAGGGTTCTGCCACTTTCTATGCCATTGATGCTTTGCATTTTTGTTTGTTGAATGTCCTGCTCCTGAGCTACGATGAAGTGTATCAACATAGCATTTTAGTTAGTGACTTTCATTCCTTAAGCTATTGCAATAATACCTTAGTTCTATATATGTAAAGATAAAAAATTAATCTTGGTTGTGTTTTTCATTCCTTAAGCTAGTGATTTTTTTTTCCAATTAATCTTGATTGTAATTTTTATTCCTCAAGCTGGTGTTTTTCTTTCATTTAATCCTTATGAGAGATAAAAATTTTAGAAATAGAATTGTATGTATTATTTATTATATGTGTTGAAGATAAAAATTTTAGAATCTTGTAGAAATGATAAAATTTATTTTTAGTCTCTTGAAGAAATGAACTTTCATTTAATCATTGATAAAGATAAAAATGTTACAAATTTTAGGGGTTTGGAATTTTGTATGTCATTTATAATCTTTGTTGAAGGTAAAAATTTTAAAATCTTGTAGAAATTTATTGTTAGTTCCTTGAAGAAATGAATTTTCATTTAATCTTTGATAAATATAAAAATTTTACAAATTTTAGGGGTATAGAATTTTATATGTCATTTATAATTTTTGTTGGAGATAAAAATTATAGAAGTTAAGCATGCTACACAAAAGAATTCACTTAACAAGAAGGATATATATATATATATATATATATGATTGTTTTCAATTAATATTGCCTTTAACATTGTTTAGTATTTGACTTGGCTATAGGTTGTGAGATATTTGATTGGCAAGAAGTATTTAGAATTGTGCACTTACAATATGCAAAATTGAAGGAAGAGAGAAAGAACAAAGTAATGATGGATCATTCAAAGTAAGTATTTCTCACTATTTCTGAGATTAAAGGAAGGAAGGTAAAGAGTTTATATTGTTCTAAAGCAAGTTCTATTAATAAATTTAAGGGAATTAGGTCCTGCTATTATTCCATTGATTAGAGATGACAACTTGGGGATCGAATCAAAGCCTAGAGTAGGCATGGCATTTGATAGTGCAGAGTCAGCTTAGAGGTTTTGGCGTGAATATGGTGCCAAGGTCGGATTTGGAGTTAGAAAACAATGGCAGAACAAAAACAAGAAAGATGACTGCATATCTTTGTGTAGATTTGTTTGTTGTAAATAGGGTTATCGAGGGAAAGATAAAATAGATATTAAGATGATTAATCCTCAACTTGAGACCAGAATTGGTTGTATGGTAAGAATTGCACTGATAAACAAAAATGAGAAATTTCATTTGCATGAATTTGCAGGGGAACATAATCACATTCTTCATCTCTAAAAAATGACACATATGTTGCAATCTCAACGTAACATATCTGAGGTCTAGGCACGTGAGATTGATATGGCATATGATTCTGGACTTCAACAAAGATCGTCATTTCAATTAATGGCTATAAATGTGAGAGGTAGAGCCAATATCGGGTATACAAGATTGGATGTAAAGAATTATATTTAGTCTAAAAGATAACAAATTATGAGATATGGGGAAGCAGGTTGTCTTTTGCAATATTTCCAATAGTAGTTAGTAGAAAATCCATCATTTTATCATGCCTATCAAATAGATATAGATGAACAAATGACTAATGTTTTTTGAGCCGATGCACGAATGCTCCTCGACTATGGCTACTTTAGTGATGTAGTTTCTCTTGACATCACCTACTGTACAAATAAAGAACACCGACCTCTTGCTATATTTTTAGGATTTAATCATCACAGGAGTGCAATGATATTTGGGGTTGCACTATTATATGATGAAATAGTGGAATCCTTCAAGTGGCTATTTGAAACATTTTTAGAAGCCCATCAACAAAAAAAGCCTTAGACTATTTTCATTGATCAAGACAGAGCAATGGAAAGAGCACTACAGGAGATGATGTTGAATGGTGTTAAGCATAGATTATGCACATGGCACTTGATGTTGAATGGTGTTAAGCACTTAGGCAATTTGATGAAAGATGGATATCGTTTCTTGACAAATTTTAACAAGTGCATGTATGAGTATGAGGAGGAATCGCAATTTGAGATGGCTTGGAACTAGTTATTGTTCCAATATGATGTTGTAGAAAACACCTGGCTTAGATAAATGTATACCATAAAAGAAAAATGGGCTGCATGTTACATGAAGCAAGCTTTCACCCTTGGTATAAGGAACACACAACTTAGTGAAAGTGTGTATGCAGATTTAAAGGTATGCATGAATCCAGATGTGACATTATACAATTCTTTAAGCTCTTTGAAAGTGTCATTGAGGAAAAACAGTATAATAAGCTTAAATGTGAGTTTGAGTCACAAGAAAAAGTACCAAGGTTAAGGTCTATCCACTCACCAATGCTTTGACAACTCTCACAAGCTTTGACCCCTACACTTTTTGATTGTTCTAAGAGGAGTTTGACCTATTCTTAGCTGCTTGCATAAAGCAAAGAAATGAAGCTCATCTACTATTTCAATATGTTGTCAACTTGGCAGGTAAAGAAGGTGAATGGCGAGTTTCATTTAATCCAAGTGATAGAAAGTTCAAGACTTTTAGGATCCTATGTTGCCATGCTTTGAAGGTGTATGAGGCAAATGATATTAAGTTAGTTCCTGATAAATATATCTTAAAGAGATGGACATAAGAGGCCAGGAGTGGTATTGTTTATGATATGAGAGAAAAAGAAATGGAGGAAGATCCTAGATTAGCCACAAAACCGACGGTACAGGCGACTTTGTCCCAAACTAATCTGATTAGCAACTGAGGTTTCTAATAATGAAGAAACATGCATGCTTGTAAAAAAAAGTTATGGAGGATTTGAGTAAGCAAATAAAAGAGATTCAATTGAGGCAAAGTAATTTAGACACAAATAAAAGAGATCCATTTACAAATGTATAGGTAAGTGAGACAATTACAAGTGTTAAAGGATTCAAGAAAAGGTTCAGTCTTAAGAGAAAGAAATGCTTTAAAAGTTGCATTGAGCTTAAAGTAAAGCAAAAAAGAAAAATTTGAACTATTAAAAACTTACAAACTCAACAATTTGTGGTATGAAAATCTATATTTTAGTTTTTTTTCTTTAATCTTTTTGTTTAAAACAACTTCTTATATTTTAGAAAATAATTGTTATTTTTTCATCTTTTTTGTAAGGTAATGGATCTTTGAGTCAAATGCAACCTAAAATATCATGTTTAGCACCACCGGAAGTTTATGAGTAGCCACAGCTTAGTTTTACTCAGTTATTGATGGTGAGTTCATTTAAATAAACATCACATAAAAATATGTTGTTAGGTGTAATTATTAAAATAATAACAATACCATGTTATACATTTAAAATAATGATATTTTCACTTTGTAATACAAGGGTCCCTTGAGCACTCTCTAGAGTCAATTGGAGTCCCAAACATTTGAGGTGAAACTAGATTGTCCAATGACTAAGATACTTGAATTTCTTTTAATTATGTATACAATTGGTAAACTCATGTGCACTTATTTTGTATATCTAGTAAACTTATTTTATACATCTGTATGGTACTACAATCAGAGAGGATTGAAAAATTTATGCTATATTAGATTGAAAATTTTAAGTACATCATATGTTCAAGTACAAGATCACATTGGCATCTTTAAAGGCACAAATTTCTACTCCAAAATATACAAATTACATGAGCACCATCCTATGTTCTTGCTTTTTCTTCTTTAACTCTGAGTTATTTCAAGTACAAGATCACATTGGCATCTTTATAGGCACAGATTTCTACTCCAAAATATACAGATTACATGAACACCATCCTATATTCTTGCTTTTTCTTCTTCAATTCTGAGTTATGCTCTTCCAACACTTGTATTCAACCTCACATGCAGCATCAGTGTTTTTTTTTTAATTTATGATATTTGTAAAAATAATGTTTATTCCTCTTCGATTTCAAATCTCTGATGTGTTCCTTGGGTTGTCTATAGAATCTCTAAATGTAAAAGCTTTAATGTTTGCCTATCACATAAAACATATGTAGTTAAAGTCCTTTCTTGGTACCAGAACATCACTACTTCAACTTTAAATCTTGATTCTGCTGATGTATCACCAGTTGCTTTCAAACCACTACTCTAGTTGAGTCACATATAAGATGATAACAAGAGAGAAAAACTAGATAATTTCAAATGTAGTAAAATGTTGACTGAGACAAAATTGCATTAATATAGTTAAATATAGTTACCTTACATCAATAATTTCAAGTAATTAACTCTGGAACTTGTTGCCAAGAATCTACTAGAACATTCAAGTCCAATGCCTATAGACTATTTTAGTAAACTACAGAAAATGAGAACTTTAATGGAACCATTAAAAAATCTACTAGTATGGAATTACTCATACATGAATCTTTGAAGTACTTTTGGGATCAAGGAATAATTTAATTGTGTTTTAGAGTTGCTTAAAACCAGGACCAGCATTAAGGATAAACATTCAAAGGTATTGAAAAATAGGTAAAATTAGAATGATGGGATATATAAATAATAAAAGAGTAGTAGTAATATCAAGTTGGTTCCAATGAGTTTTGATAAACTCCTTTTATAAAATCAAAGCAAACAAAATGTGCATGCAAGATTATACTAAATGAAGAATACAACTTGACCTATAAAAATTATGCATCATGAGTTTCCCGACACTTTAAAATGCTTTGCAGCCTTCAACTTGCTTGAAAATATAAATCATGTGACAGGTGCAATGTCGCCTTTATATGGATATAACCTAACTGCCAGTTTTCAGGGGAAATGGAATCATTTAATAAAATTTTTCTATGGAAAAAGTTTCATAAAGGGAAAAACATGAAATAAAGGAAAACATAATGTTTTCCAATAACACTATCTTTCATTAGTATCCCTTGAGAGAAAAAAAACAAATAAATAAAACCAAAAGGCAAAGGCTAAACTCAAGGACAAGCCAAGTAAAGCAAATGGACGATCTTATATTACATCAAAGAAGGGGCAATGTTATGGTTCCAAAATTCTAACATTCATCACTATTATTGAGCCCCTTCAAAAAAAATTTTTTGACCTTCTTGGCTTCTCTAGCCTTGAACCCTTAAAACCTATCATAAAAAAGTCCTTAAGAGTGTTTGAACAAACACACATAACATATCTCACCTCAAATATAAAATCATCTACATTGCATATTCAAACTCCTAAACAATGCAAGAACAAATGACAATTAGTCTGAACCCCTTAAATAGACCATTAGTAATAATTCTATAGAAATGAATACAGCATACCAAACAAAAGCCTTAACCATTAACAAACCATTGAATTTCCAAATAAATTTGTCAAGAGAGAACCAAAATACCAGGGCATAACCATTTGTAAACTATATTTATTTAATGAAATTCTTTCTCAAAAGTTTCCTTTATATTGTTTGTTTAATGGAATTAAGAGACAATTTCAATTATACAAGTGACTTGTGGTTGAAAGACCATTAAAGCCATGAGATATAAGACATTGAAAACTTGAACTTGAACTTGAACTATTGGATTCTAGATCCCACAGTAGCAAGTCATCAGCCCAAAAGATGAAAAATAGTTATTTTATAACTTTTATTGAATACATGTCCATGTTTCACCAATAATTCTCTAATAGTATTATTCTCTAACCATCTTTTGTCTCTGCATTATCAGTTTATCTTGATAGAACAAGCTGTAGACTAACCTAAAAATTGAAGGTAGGAAAAATGATAAATACATTTGAAAGTCAATGACTTTGGTAATTACGCTTATGAAATTATGATCATGATTATATAACTGTAATCCTTCAGAACTAACTAAACCAGCATGTAATCTTATAACATTTTATAAACATAAAATGAAACCACTTAAAATTGAAAAAGAAAAAAGTTTTATTTTAATGGTCAAGTTGTATCATAGAATCCTACATCCTTTTTTCCATTGAATGAACTATATAGTACCTTATTTCCCAACATTCCAAGAAATATCGAAACATGCAATGGAAGTCATCAAGTCCCAAGTCCGGGATGCTAGGGGGCATTTATGGGTCCACATATTGAACACTACAGTTTCTACACCTATTACCATTTCAAAGAAGAAATTACTCACTCTACCCCAAAAAGGTTATCCTTATTGACTTGCCTGTTTTGTTAGATCAATACTGAAAACTAAGTATATTTCACTTATGTTACCATTTCAGAAGATTAAGTTGGCCAAGCCAAGAAGCTTCAAATACAAGGTCATTATCCAGTTTTTTAGCTCCATACTTTTAAATCTATATATCTGTTGCCTTTTATGACCTTTCAATCACAGCTCTCAAGCATTATATAAATAACATGGAAAAAATTCAATAAAGTATAGAAGAAAATTTTTGTGTAGAAAAATATTCCAAAATCAGAAAGTTTTGTAGGAGAAATTTTTGTTTAAGAGAAAATCTTCCATAAGGTGAATTATACTTCCATTATTTGTTTGTTTCTAAAGGCAAGAGATACATATGCTTTTTTTCTCAGGCGTGCAAATCATCTGTACATATAAATGCTACTGAATTATGTTCAGAAGATTATCTAAGAGCAATTAGAATATTTAAATTGAAATCAATAGAACAGCTGGTGCCGCTTCACAATTCCAATTAAAGGTTGAAGTATGATGTTTACAAGCTGAATAAATAAATAAATGAAGCAATTCATCACTCTGTCAAAAGAGAACATAAAGCCATAAACCTAGAACAAGGCATTCTTACAATAGCTTAAGGAATGAAAGTCACTAACTAAAATGCTATGCTGATACACTTCATCACAGCTCAGGAACAGGACGTTCAACAAACACAAATGCAAAGCATCAATGGCATAGAAAATGGCAAAACCCTTGTTTGTGCAGAAATCTTCACGAGTTCAGCACCAATATTCCCACCTTTCATGTAGCTTAATTAACAGAGGTATCAGATGGCATTTCAATCAGAAAAACGAAGCATTTTACACCTTTAGATGCGGCTTTCTATTTTTCTCAAAACATGGCGTTTGGTGTTAATAAAACAGTGCGTCGTGGATGCTTTATCTGGCACGAAGAAATTGGAGCCATGCGATGCGTCGAAGGGCATGGATTAAACCAACAGAAGCTGCGTCCTGTTATCCCTTAACAGCAGAAGATCCAAATGCTTAGAATTAGCCTTATAGGCTTTATAACTGTTGTTTTAATAAAATCTGTAATAATTTTTATCATCAAATCATAGACCAACTTTGACTATTTTAGTTTTATTTTCTTTATTTTTTTTAATTTTTACAGAACATGAAATTACGAGCAACTTTTTTAAAATAAATTATACAAACTTCTCCTAATATTTGACTAAATTATACCTGATATCCCTCTTATATAAAAAATTCCATTAAGCCCTTTTAACCTATGATATATATTGCAAGGTTTTGTGCAGGGATTCGGTAAAAAGTTAAGCAACATTAGAGAATTAGAGATGGATTTAGCCATTTATAATTTTTCTTTTGGATTGCAAACTATTCATGAGATCTCTCACAGCTAGTAAAGGTGTCTATATAGGTTTGCTTGACTTATTTAAACCCTAAGATTTTAAGGCTAAGTCGACCAAATCCTATTTAATATTAGCTTAAAATTTCTAGCCTAACTCAACTCTATTAGGGCTTAGAATTAGTTCTATGGGCTTTTTAACTCTTCTTTATTTTCTACAAAATTTCTAATAACATTTTATCATAGAACCATAAACCAGCCACGACTCTCAGTTTTCTTTTATATAACATCATGAAATTACAAGCAAATATATATTTTTAAAGTAAATTATATAAACTTCTTTTGATATTTAAATAAATTACTCTTTTGTAAAAATTTCACTTTAACTCCTGTGACATATGATATCTTGCAAAGTTTTGACATCTCTAGTCCAATAGATCTTACTTAGTGAATTTTTTCTTTTTTATTTTTGAATATAAAATTAAATTGAGAATGACCGAATATCGGAGGTACTAATTATAAATAAGATATTATTGAGAAAAAAAGTTTTTGGTAGTAGACACCTATTCCTCCTTGGATCAGGATGCTCTAAATTTCCATAGAAAACTCACGGATTAAATTTCCTTCAGTCTCAATCGTTCGATGCAAGGGCTTTGACATCCATGGATTATAAAAAGCCATATCATCATTTTAGTTAAAACTCATTTCTCCACCATCCCTCACTTGATTCTCTCTCGCTCTATTCCCCGAGTTTTACCTGCAATGCATGCTTGCATGGCCCTTTATTAACTTGTGTATATGAAACTCGTTGCATTAAACCATTGAAATTGGAGGAATTTACCTGTATGGAAATTTAGAGGATCCTGGTCCCTCTTCCTCCCTTTCTTTTTCTGGTGGCATCATTACACTCGCAAGCGTTTGAGCTATGAGGTACCAAAAAGTGGAAGAGAGTCAAAGACAAGCATTACTGCGATGAACAGAACTGAGTGAGTAGGTAATCCGTGGGTCTCCTTGTATTTGACTGCCAAGACTTCTGCCCATTGGTTCCACAAATTAAATTTGCTTTCCCTGATCTCAATAAGGCTAGACGACATTCCATAAAATGTCACTTTTTTTTTTCTCTAAGTAGTAATATTACTGGTTAAGGCGCTAGACACACATGCAGGGTTCCTTTTCAACCTTACTCTTATTTCTTCACAGCACTTATATTTGACATTTTAACATAAATGTGGTGTAAAGACAAGATCTTTTAAGAAGTGAACAACGATTTACTTAAAGAAAACGCCAATAATTTTCTTTTTGAAAAAATTACCAGCAAAATAAACTCTGGACCACAGAATTTGAACCCGTACGCCAATTGATTTCAGAAGCCCATTGAGTAACAAAAGTTGGTATTGCACTTTGCAACCCACTTTCTTCGACGAGAGAAGCTCAAGTACAACCTCCCAATTTCTTAATCTTTTCATTAAAATTCATATATGGTGACACAAAAAATATATATTTTTTCACATAATGACACAACTATTAAATTTAAAATCTTTTACAAATTTAGATTAAAAAAATATCTCTCGAAATTACATCTTTTTTCATTAATTGCATCACATTTACCGACTAATTAGTACATAAAATTGTTACTCTGCCACCTATAAAAAAAAAAGAAAAATAATAGTTATTTTGTATACGATGCAACATTATTGACCCTAAATAACAAATTTTTTTCTTATGCGTGCCTCATGCGTTACATGCATTAAAAAATTAAGACAGCTCCAAATCATAATCACAGGCATCTCTCATGCCATTATAGAAAGTACCACAAACCATGGTTTGAAACCGTGGTTAGTATCATCTATAGTTAATTCAGCACCGACTTCTGTACCAATTCCTAATTCCTATATATACTTGAAGCGCCCCTACACCATTTCATCAATTACCATTCAATTTAATTCCTTAGTTTCTTTCCGTTCTTTGATGCTCGTACGTCAAGAGATGAGCGTAGAAATTCTAGACGGTACGACAATTGTGAACTTCGTGGAAGACGAGGAAGCGTTTCATGTGTCAGTGAGCGATCTGTTCACTGAGCTGGACACAGACAAAGATGGGCTGCTATCCTATGGTGAGATGTTGAAGGAGCTGAAGAGGCTGAGGGTGTTTGAGACCCACTTTGGAATTGACGTCAAGACTGAACCACATGAGCTTGCTCGTGTTTACGACTCTCTATTTGTGCAGTTCGACCATGACTTGAATGGCAGAGTTGATCTGAGAGAGTTTAAAGAGGAAACTAAGCAAATGTTGCTTGCTATGGCTAATGGAATTGGCTTTATTCCACTTCAGATGGTTCTTGAACCGGATAGCCTCCTCATGAAGGCTGTCAAAAGAGAGTCCATGACTCAAATTGTTGCTTAATCTCGCTCTTCACAAATTTACACTTTACCATACACGGCAATTTATGTTATTGGATCAGAGTTCTTGTTTTGTTTTACTCTTTACGTTTTCTATTTCCGTCTTTTTGTTATTTAACTTTAGCTGCTTTGTTATTTTTACTATTTTCAATCCTGAGAAAGCTGATGTATTGTGATTTTGTTTGTGACGTTGGTCTAATATAGTAATCTCTAATTTTCATTTTACTATATATTTTTGAATTGTTATCCCATTATTTTTTAATTTAACAATATGTCCATATAATACATGCTCTCATATGAAGAAGTATTTTAATATTATTATTTTTCAGCTTGTTATATAGGACAAGTTAAATTATTATTTTTTCCTTTACAGTTCACTTCATTTTTAATTTTGTTTTTATAATTTAAAATTTTATAATTAAATGCTTATAATAATATAGTAATTGAATCATTGTCATGAACTCTCAATGCGTATATATAGGATGGTGAGAAGATAATCAATATGGTGATTGTGACGATGATGAACATCCAGAGAAAGATAAGTACAAATGAGACAGAAATCTAGAGAGATTGAGAGTTATATATGTAGGAATAGTTACCAGAGACCATATATATATATATATATATTAGCCCCTCAAAGGTGATTTAGTCATTTTGGGTTTGTCAATTGGATCCGGCTAGCATAGTATACCAAATTTATATTTATTACTAATTATGTGTCATTTTAATACTTTAAATATACATAATTTATTCTAACAAAATGATAAGTTAAAGAGTGAAATGAAATTAACACCTGTATGTCTTGGGATGCATTTTATAACGTGGGTGAGTTGACATTATTAATGTGCCAAGATAGTATATGATTAATCATGTCAATAAAATATTATAATACACTAATAGAGATTTAACGGTAGAGACTAAAGAGACTCCATTACTCAAGTTGTTGCTTCATTAGTTTATTTACTTGATGCATTTATCATTATCAAAATTCAATTGAGTTATATTTTCGGAATCTAGAGTTTAAAAGAACAATTTTGTTGAACTGAAATACACTATTTAATTTTCTTCTCCAAAAAAATTGTGTGATTCAAAATATGTGATTGTACTAGTGTTAGGACCAAAAAAATAAAAATTATAGTCAACATTGCAATTGTGAAATGACAATTGAAAGGAATGATAATTGCAAGAAACTACTAGTTGAGAATGCCAAGAACTTGGTTAGTTGAGAAACCTTGGCCAAAAGTAATAGAAAAGTAAGAAATTAGGAGACATGGAATCTTAGTGCAAGTGACTTTGGTGGGTAGGTAAAACACACAATCATCATGGAAAGGCTGCAAGGCAACCAAGACATGGAAAGTGGAGAGTGGTTGGACAAGGGGTAGCTACTGATCACTAACGCTTCGTTTGGATAGAAGAGGAGAAAAGTGAGGAGAAAAGGGAGAGAAGAGAAAATTGAAGGAAAAATATTATTTTCTAGTGTGTTTAGATGGAGGAAGAGAAAATGGAGGGAGGAAGAGAAAATTGAAGGAAAAATATTATTTTCTAGTGTGTTTAGATGGAGGAAGAGAAAATGGAGGGAGGAAGAGAAAATAGAGGAAAAGAAAATGTAAAAGAAAGAAAATTAATTATTTTAAATATGACAATAATATTGTTATTATTTTAAATTTTTACATATATATTTTTTAAAAATATAAAAATAATAAAAAATAAAAACCAATTTAAACAATATTCAAATGATAAAAAAATATTTTTGAATAAAATAAAAAAATTCTTATTAAAAAGCACATATTTAAAATTAAAAAATATTTTTAAAAATATATATGAAATTAATTAAATTATAATTTATATAAAATTATTTAAATACCATAAATATTAATATATTTTAAAATTTTATAAATATTATATATAATATTTTTATTATATTATAATATATATATATATATATATTAATATTATAATATATATATATATATGCATTATCAGCTTATCTGACTGAAGGCTAGTTGGACATTATGTCTAACTAGCCTTTGGTTGTAGGGTCGTTCGACTGCTTTGTAGTCAGACGACTTTTTTTAATATTTTAAAATATGTATGATTTATTGATTTTAATATTAAAAATATATTATTAATTTATAAAGAATATTTATAAATTATTATTTTAATAAAATAAATATAATTATTTATTTTAAAATTTTATAAATATTACATATTTAAAATATTTTATATATACATATGTTTTATCAAGTTTTCTCTCATAATCTCTCCAAATATAGAGAGAAAATTTCGCATGGGTCCCATGATACTTTTTCTCTTAGGTTTTCTCTCCCCTTCCATTTTCTCTTCCTGCCAAACGAGAGAAAATTTTGTTTTCTTTTTTCTCCTTTCTTTTCTCCCCACTTTTCCCTCCATCCAAACATAGTGTAAAGAAGTTATAAAAGGACAAAGGGGTAGTTACTGATCACTAAGGAAGTTATAAAAGGACAAAGGAAGGTAAGAAAAAAGGATATGCAAAAACCAACACAAAATTTGACTTACAATTGCATTTAGTCACTTTTTTTAATAGCTTTCTACAATTTACTTTTAACCTTTATCAACCTTTTATTTGAGTTGTAATCAAATTTCTTTGAAATTTTTATTGTCAATTCAATTATAAGAGGGAAATTCCATTTTAAGTACCAATTACTTTGTCCTTTATTGCATTTGGAGCCTTTCTTTACTTAGGCTTAATTAGTTTCATTAATTACAACCCTTTTTTGGAGAGTCATGTCCTGTCTATACTTTTCGCTTATAAAAGAGGGATTGTGGGAGTTAGCTAATTCTTCTTTGGCTAGAGACTCTTGATTGTTTAGCTAATGGGAATTTTAGACCCAACTTCTATTTTTAGCAGACTTAATAAGACCACTCAAGTTCATCATGTTTGTGTATGTTTGAAAAGTTCTAGTGCACAAACAATTGTTTATACACAAGCCTAGCCTACAAAAGATATGTTTGTAGACAAAATGCAGCATTGTTTAGAAGAATGTACAAGAATGGCTATTGTGGAAGATAACCATCCTAAAGTGTCTTTGGCCATGACAGTAACCATTCCATCATTAAAACACCATATGATAGAAGGAATGCAAGAGTGCATATCGGCCATGTTTACTACTTTCATAGAGATTCTAAAGCCCATAGTGGTTAATGATAACAAGGAATAAGAAAGGGAAAGAATGGCTTTAAAACACGTTGAAGGGCAAGTATATATGTAACACCATAAATTTCTAACTTATCTCATGCTATTTCCATACCTTATGCCATGCATCTCACAAGAAAGCAAGAAAATGGCAATAAAAAGTGAATAAATTTGCGCTGCGTAATAGATAAATTTTTCATTTGGTGCCTCGTGGATCATATGGACTCATCCATCTCATCTTTATATTATTTACACAAATACAACTCATAACCAGTCCAAGAATGGGCCTAGAACTCGTGCAAGCAGATGGAATACATAAAAATATTAGGTGTAGCCTAGGCTAGAAATTTTAAGTTACTGTCATAAATTTTAAAAATTCATAACTAATTTTAGAAAAGTTGAAATCATGCATTCTTTACTATTATGAAAAGTTACATATGTCTACTTTATGATAAAAATATGTCCAGACCATGAAAGGGGTTGCTAGCCACCAGAAATTGACGGAACAATACCAAAAGTTGACTGTCATTACTGATACTATCTCTATTTTCAAAAATTCATATCTCCCTACTCAGAGGTCCAATTAGGGTGATCTCAGTGGCCATAGAAAGCTTATCATGTATAGTTTATGCCTATAAAATTTCATGAGTATTGGACATCATTTGGATGACGAATAACACAACCCAAATTTCTAACAATATGAACAGTGTCTGCATCAATTCAGCAAAAAAAATGCCAATTTTGAAAAATCATAATTAATTCCACAAATATCCAAATAATCTGATCTTTAGCTTCCCAAAATGATCTAGGTAAGATCTATATGTGTGCGAAATTTCATAGGCAAATTCATTCATTTGGTCAGATCTTAACATTGGGTTGTGAAATGGTCACTTTTAAGCATTACAAAGGGTTTAAATGGTCCATTTTGAGCTCCAAGGCAACCATGACCACTTGAGCACATGAGAATACACCAAAATGACATTCTAAACTTGTTTCAAAGATTCATAAACTCAGAAATTAAAAACTCACTCTCTCACCCTAAGCCATATACAAGAATCTACAAGTCTAGTCTTGATCCTTAATGTCCAAAATACACTATATTATACATATAACATTAAATTTCATTTGTACATGATACATTTGCATAATTACATATGTACATAAGGTCATAGGCCATATACAATAATATACTATAACATTTGCCACTCATATGGCTATAAAGAAGCAAAATGTAAGCGCTTTGTTGTCATACTTTTATCTTTTAACTTGATGGCTTCCATTACCTTACTCATATGGTCCACCTAGCATGTTAGGACATTGGAGAGGAGGGAATGAGATTCAAAGAATCCCAATAGCTCATTTCTCATTTTAATCATACATAAAAAATGCAAAACAAGTCTTAAAAATGTATGCATGAGCATCATGAAGTGCATGATCATTCAAGAAGCATTCTTGGCAATTGAATAAGTCATACAAAACATACATAGGCTTGCCAAGTAAGTAGATTAGTCTTACCCATTCTCTTATAGATTTTGGACTTGCCTCACCTATTTTTTCTAAGAGGTTTTGACTCAACCTCACTTTTGGGAGACTTTTTATTTTGTTTTAACTAAATTTTAAGGTTCTTGGCTCATCTTCACCATGGCTAAGGGTTCTTAGCTACACCACACTCGAACAAACCAAAGCAAGCATATAAAATATCATTTAAAAACATAATGCTACATCATGGTACCATGGAACATAAGCATATGCTAGATTACTTTTCATGGCTTAAAACACAAATACATGCATTCAAAGACAAGTTAAGCACACATTCATGCATGAGAGAAAGAGAAGTGAGCTACCTTTGTTGCAACCACACACTTTTTCTCTTAGAAATGCTTTCCCTTCCTTGGCCTCACATATACAAAGGTGTGGGATTTGTTTCTCTTGGCCTAAACACAATATATGGAAGCCAATTAAATTCATGGAATCATTTCTAAAGCTATACATCTTCCTTAAACACTAGATTGGTCTAATAGCCCTTTTATGGTTCCAAAATGAACTTAATGAAGCAACATCCATCAATTGAGTTCTAGACTCTACTCTTTCCTTTCATTTATGATTCTTGACTCCTTTTAAGCGTCTTGGAGTCATCATACAATTAAAATAAAGAGTCAAACTAGGTGTTGCTTCTTTAGGTCATATTATGAAACATATAAGGCCATCTCACTTTCTATGGTTTCTAAATTTTTTTAAGGCTTTCTCTCATCTTCTTCCATCATATATGACTCACAAATAAGTTTGGAACAAATTAAAACTATCCCTAGATACCCCAACCCTTCTAGGGCGAGGCATGCACTTAAATTACACCTAAGGGAGTTGCTTTGGTTTCTTTGATGGAAGAAGCATATGAGGAGCCTTCTAGGGATCTTAGGAGTTCATCCAAACACTCATTTAGGCCTAGGAATTATTATATCAAATTAGATTTTACAAGGGACACTTGAAACCCTAGGTTTTCTATCTTGATTTTTCATGGTTCTTTTGTTATTTTCTTTGCATATTTTTATTCTCCTCCCTTCAATTCCTAAGATTTACCTTTAGTTCTACCCAAAATCCAAGCCTTCTTACAGCTCCTTATGTTGGATGAACCAAGGAGAAGAAGGGAGCAAGAGATAGCTACCATGATTTACCTTATTTTTTCTTGATTTCTTGCTTGATTCTTCCTTTCCTTGGCCTCCTCTCTTCAAATCCAAATTTTCCCTATGTTCTTTCTTCAAAATAGATTCAAAATCTTCAATAAAACCATAAAACAGAAGGGAAAATGGAGAAGAAGAGGTTTACTAAAGAGAAAGCATGAAAAAAACTAAAAAATTTCATATCTTTTGCCTTGTTTTTCTCCTCCCTTTTTCCTTCTTTTAGTGCACCTCAAACCTTAGCTCTCTCCTCTAGTTTAGGGCAGAAACAATTGTGTCTAAATGAGTGAGCAGGTAGGGCACCTCATATATATGTAGGGAGGTTAAAAAGGACTTTCAAAAATTTTAATTTTGTCCTTTTATCTTGACATTTTTGTTTTTAGTTTATTTTAGCTCTTTTTTGAGAATCATATTTTTCATTATGAAATTTAGGTCCTCAATTTAATAAAATGCCTTTGGAATCACTCAAATCAGAGCTAAAACCTTCTTAAACGAATCTGTCAAAGTTCGGGTTAACTAATGTTAGAAAACATACACTGGAGGGGTTTTAACTGTTTCAGGGCTTCTCATGGTTTTCAAGGCCTCTGAGAATCTTGAAGAACTTAAAACTTTCATTTAAAAAGTCCTCCTATGAGAATTCCAAAATTTGTTCAAAATTACTAAAATGCCATTATGTTTCGTTAACCTTTCATTTAAATTCATTTCTTCATTCTAACTCTATTTTTCTTTCCATATGAGCTTGGAATTCTCATTTTTAGGAGTCTAGAATGCTACTTAAATTTTTTGAGACCTTAACTAATTCATTTCAGGGGACTTGCTTTGAAAATGCATATGTTTTCATTGTTTAACGAAGATCGGATATTACAATATAGCTCAACAACAAGTACACCCTTCAAAACCCAATTATTGATTAATTACCTTCAACTAATTTGTACTACATGAATCCAATTCGAGACATTGCTAATGAATGGCACCACTTGTGGGGTTTGTAGGTTTAAGTGCTAACAACTTGTTGTATAGGCAAGTTTATATTGTCAAAAAGCCTACCTTGGTGCCCTTAATTTGAATATCATATTATCAAGGTTTCCTATAGGAGGTACTTGGTTGGAGATCGACATAGATAATGTAGGGTATAAGTTGTTGGTGAGTCAATGACTAGCTAATAGTCAAGGCATGCAATCCACCCTTAATTAGCTAATTGTACGCTTGACACTAATAGAACAAACCATCATGTATTAGACTATTATGTAGTATTAGGCTCTTATGACAATGACTATTATGCCTTAAGTGAATCCTTAGCCCTATTTGCTTGCTTAGCTATAAGTTCCTTAAAGCCCTTATAGGCAAGGATCAAGCTTACCATGATGAATGCTAATAGATGGCCATAATGTTGCCTTCATAGATCCAGACATGTTAGCCAAAGTTATGAAGAAACATTTTAGGTTTATATGCAAGTAGATGGATTAGATTGATCTACAAGAAACGACATCTTGAATGGGTAGACCATGTCATGCCATTATTAAGATGCTTTAAGGCACAAGATTTCTCTACTTTCTCTAGAGAGCATAAGCAATCTACAATGAAACATATTAGTAGATTCTTGGCTCAATGTAGGGAGACAAATTATTAGAATGAGTACCACAAACTAAAACTACTGCCTATATCCTTAACAAGAACAACTTTTACTTAGTATACAAACTTACCAATTAACTTTGTTCAAAATTGGCAGGACATAGAAAGATTCTTCCATGAGTAGGTTTTTTTAGCCTAAGTAGGGATGACAATTGCAGATGTCTTAGCTTTGAAGTAGACAATTAATGAACTAGTCAAAGAGTTTATAGAAAGATTCTAAAGAATGAAGAATCCATGCATTATGTAACTATTGGAAAGTGAAATTGCCAAAATGGAGGTTGGCACGATCCATAACAAGAACGACTTTTTATGGGCACGTAAACTTGCCACCTAACTTTGTTCAAAATTGGTAGGACATAGAAAGATTGTTCCATGACTAGTTTTTTCAAGCCTAAGTAGAGATGAAAATTATAGATGTCCTAGCTTTGAAGCAGATAGTTAACAAACTAGTTAAAGAGTTTATAGAAAGATTTTAAAGAATGAAGAGTCGATGCACTGTGTAATTGCTGGAAAGTGAAATTGCCAAAATAGAGGTTGGTTAGATGCAATTGCCATTGACAAAATTGCTAATCATGTAAGATTACTTTGATTTGATGGACCTAGAAATGAGGGCCTCACAAATGGAATAGTTCATTAAAGAAAAGGAATGTAAAAGATGATCTAAAACTTTGAAAGGACCTTCTATGATTTCTATAGTTGAGGTAGATGAGAAGCAACAATCATTAAGTTAGATGAAGAGGATGATCTAAACATAGCTGACATCAATGTGGCAGAAATCTTGACTGGAAAAGACTAATCATGCCTAGCCTTTAGGCCTTCAAAAGGAAAGGAAATTTAGAAGCCAAATGTTACTTAACCATTTTTGTTTGACATCATAAAAGCTAATCAAATATTTAATTATTTATTAAAGGACAAGCTGATCAAGCTACTTGATAGCCATAAGATCTCTTCATTTGAAGAATTGAAAGGAATAAAATATTGAAAATGGCATAACTCTTATAGCCATAAAACCAACAATGTATGGTATTTTATAGTGCCATACATAAGTCCCATAAGGAAGGATGATTCCATCTAACTAAGAGGACATGATAGTTAACACCAACTCTTTCCCAAAATCAACTTTTACTAACATTTCAATTAATGCATAACCATGATTTTAATCGTCCATGCGTAAAGCAAACATGCCAAAATATAAGGAAAGAAATGCTAAAAGTGTTGGCAAGCCTAAGGAGTAAAAGAATTATAGTAAAACTAGAACAAGATAATTTGTATACAATGGCAATATCAAATATGTCGAATAAGTGTGTTTAAGGCTAAGGGAGTTTTCACTAGTAGCTACAAAAGGCTAAGGTGCCCACAAGCTTGTTCAAATACTAGAAAGAGAGATAGAGGATTGGTTTTCCCTTAGTGGTTCTAAATCTTCATGAGAAACAAGCCTGTTGTATACCACCTAAGTTTATCAAACTTAGGATTGCACTTGAAAATGGCAAATGGGTGGTGAACATGTGGAGGTCTAAGAACAAGGCAAACAATAAGTCGATAACAACCTAACTATGGAGAATGTAGAGGAAATGCACAACCACAATATGCTAGGGAGTAGAAAAGATGCTTATGCAATCTGAAGTGACCATATGGGTGTTGAAGAAGTTAGTAACCATGGATAACATGGCACTAGTGGTAGAAAGAGAATCAATCAAGCCACCCTTAAGAGAACTATCTGTAAATGTGGTGGGTGTGATACCTAAAATATTCTTAGTTGGAAACTCTCTAATAGCTAAATTGAAAGGGGATGTTGAAGTTTTGAAAAAGAATAATATGAGCTAGTTGAAAAAGGCATGGCTAGGGAAGTGGCAAAACAATATTTAAGAAGCCAAAGGAGATCATGGCAAAACATCTTAAGCTGATGTACATCAAAGCACACATCAATGAGAAATCCCTTATGTTGGTAAGGGAATAGTGAGAATGAGAAATCCCTTATTAACTTTCTAGATTTTGAAAAAAAAAAAAGCAAGGGAAAGTTGGAGGAAATTTTATGACATATTGATGAAGGATTAGCATAGAAAAATTTCCTTGCTAAACACATTCCTTCTCTAATTTTTTAACAACAATGCCTTATTAAATTGTTAGGTATTAGTAAGGATAGCTAAATTCCTTACTAGTGCATGCTTAACAAGAGGTTAGAGAAGGATATTTCCCTTACAAATATAATAATAAACTTTTTAAATTAGCAAGGGAGTATTACCTTGCTAATCCTTCACTAACTATTAGATTATATCCTCTTTCCATTTCACTCTGCTTATGATCTCTCTCTCTTTCTCTCTCTCTCTCACACACACACATACATAGGCAAAGGTATACCCTCCTCCGCTCATCTCTCTTCCTCTCTCTCTCCCTTCTCCACTCAATCTTTCTTTCTCCCCATCAGAAGCCCTTTTACCTTTGCATTAGCAATCAAGAGTGTTTTACCCTTGTTGTGCAAGGGAATTTCTTTTGTTTTCTTTTTTTTTACTACTGATTCCTTTTATTTTTGTTTTAAAGAAAGGTTTTTTTTCCCTATTGGTTTCAATTAAATGCCTTTTGTTGCCTTGATTCTTGCTAGTTATGTTTGACATGTGAGTGCTCTTTTTGCTCATTTTGTTTTGTTTGATTATGGAGAAATAAAATTCTAATTAAATGATGGACTTCTTTGTAATTACTGCATAGTAATCTTTTAGTCTTTACGGTTGGTATCATAAATATATGGTTATATTGTGTATATGTATTTGGTTAAAGTGTAATATGTTGTAAATTTTGGAAGAGTATCCATTAGTGAAAACTTTGTTGAAATTGGTTCAAAAATCTTACAGTCTTGTTAAATTGTAGAAAAACCTTGTTTTCCTATCCAAGATTTAATACAAGTAAGCACATATACAACTAAAGGCATGTGCCATTGCATTGAATCTTGAATTGCCCTATGTTGAATAGGTTGGAAAGACTATTTTCCTATACCTAAATAGTAGGCCTTTTAGAAATATCATACATTGTGCTAGGTGAAAATTTTGAATGTTACATTTTCTTTTATTCTATGGGGCCATACTTGATCAAGTTGGTGTTGCCTTAATCTTGTCGTGCATTTAAGAGACTAAAGGGAAATGTTGCTAAAAATTTTGACAAGTATAAAGTGTGAGATTTTTGTGAGTGCCACTAGCTAAGTTTGGAAAAGTGTCTTCTTAAATGATATAAGGCCATACCTTATTGCCACAGAGGTAATGAGGTTTTGCACCATGTTTCAAATTATTTGATATGAATTGATTTTCAACAATTATGAGACTTAATCAAAGTTGAATGTTATGAAGAAGGGATCCCACAATTAGTGGAGTAATTATAGTGTTTGAACATAAGGTTGATGATTCCTTTAAGTTTGTACATAAGCATGTATAAGTGGTAGATTATTTGGGTTGGCTTTTGTGTCCATGCCCAAAGTGAAAGAACCTTATTATAAGGGAATCATGCCTAGTGGAAAAACACTTGTATACTCATGGGTGTGTGTAAAGGTGTAGTAATTGGACAATGTCATGGGGAGGAATATTTGGGAGATAGTAGTTTAACTATAGATGTTATTAGTGTTGAGGCAGAGAATAGGAACTCTTATGTCAAAATGGTTATGGATGCATTGGGTGATCATATGGACCATGATGATAAGGAGTTTGAATAGGAACCAAATCAGTCATTGCAAAAGTTCTTTGACTTGGCGAGGGATGCTAACATACTATTGTTAGATGGTTGTGTAAAGTATAATAAGTTGTTAGCAGTGAGATAACTCTTGAATTTGAAGTCTGAGTTTAATATGAATAAGAGCTATTATCTAAAGAGGAAGGTGAAGAACAAGGCTAGAGTTGAAGGTTCCATTTGTGAGGTACACATAATCAAAGAGGTCTTTAATTTTGCCTTACTATATTCTAAGCCATACCTTAAAGCCAAATGCATTTAGGTTCTTTAAAATGATGATGGTGGGGGTGACATTACTAGTAAGTGCTTATCCATATTTGCACATCCTTACCACTCCACCAAGAGAGCTTGCATAAGGTTCATCATAGACTTAAATCTTTCTATTATTAAGACATATGTTTTAGACAATTGCATTGAAGTTGAGTTTTATGTCTTGTAAGTTACACAGATATCTTAATTAATTAGGATGACTATTTTGTATCTACCTCTCACAATTCATAATTTTTTCATGGCTTTGATTGGTTAGAAAATTCAAAGACTCACTTAGAAAATAAGACCTTAACATCACTTATGATAAAATGTTGATATGTCAAGATGTAAAATTAGCTAAATGGCTAAAACAATTGCTAAGTTTATATCTTTTGTACAGTATTGTAGAACATCTATGTTATAACTAAACATTTAATGGTCTTTAGGCAAATATGTGCGGAGTTGATGATCTAATGAGTCCAAACTTAACCTTTGGTTTGTCCAAGTTGGTGAAGTACTGTAATAGCATGATAGTCGATGGGTATAGATTGCGCATAAAAGAATACAACTATAAATAGTGGTCTTTGGATAATAGGTAGTTTGTATGGTGATGGTGAACTCTCTATGGCATTCTTGAAGAGATCATAGAGTAATCATATATAAGAGTTCATAATATAACAATTTTGTTTCAATGTCATTGTTTCAACCCAAGCAATGGCATCAAGATTGATGATAAGTATGAATTAGTTGATATCAAGCCTTGAACAACCTACAAACCTATGATTTATTTATGTTGGCCAAGTAGACATAACAAGTGTACTACATAAGAGATCCATTTGGTGGTGGTAGAGGTAATGGTGAATGGTGGGTAGCTTGCAAGGTTAGGTTAAAACTCTTCATTTTAAGACACTTAATGTAAGGAAAAAATTCTATGATAAAGTCAACCCCATTGCTTACTATTAGGAAGACATGTCTCTAAGAAATGTGCAACATGTGTTTACTAGGGATGATGAATTGGCAATTGCATTGTTTGATGAACATGTTTTAATGGAAGAAGTCACCATTAATGAAATACCTAACTCATTGAATGCTTAATTCAATGATGACTTTATCTATGACAATAAAGACAGTTGATATTAAGGTCTCCAATGATGAAGAGGAAGAAGTTGATCTAGATGATATAAATTTTAGTAGTTTTTAATTTATTCATTATAGTACTTATATTGGTATATAAAATGTCTTTTCATTTATGTTACATTGTTATTGTTACACAATCTACTACTGTTAACACATCACTTTTTTCACGCATACTAATGTTAGTAGGTGGTTGTGCATGTCAATGGCATGAAGTGTTTCCATGTATAGTATAACGTTCAGCCTTTGTTAAATGACAGAAATGGACGCATTTTCAAAGCAAGTCCCCTGAAATGAATTAGTTAAGGTCTCAAAAAATTTGAGTAACATTCTAGACTCCTAAAAATGAAAATTTTAGCCTCAGACTAAAGGAAAAACAGAGCTAGAATGAAGAAACTAATTTTTACAAAAATCTTACGAAATATAATGGTATTTTCGTAATTTTGAGCAAATTTTAGAATTCACACAGGAGGGCTTTTTAAATGAAAGTTTTGAGTTCTCCAAGGTTCTTAGAAGCCTTGAAAACCATAGGAAGCCCCAAGACAGTTAAATCCCCTCTAGTGGATGTTTTTCCAATGTTGGTATACCCGAACTTTGACGGATTTATTTGGAAAGGTTTTAGCTCTGATTTGAGTGATTCCAAAGGCATTTTACTAAATTGGAGACTAAATTTTATGATGTAAAAGATAGTTCTCAAAAAGGAGCTAAAACGAAGGAGAAATGAAAATGCAAAGAATAAAGGACAAAATGAAAATTTTTGAAAAAGTCACTTTCCTACCCCTATATATAGGTGGCGCCTCACTTTCTCTCTCATTTGGACTCAGAATTTTCTGCCTAATTTCATAAGAGAGAGCTAGGGTTTTGGACACACAAGAGAGGAAGAAGAAGAAGAAGAATTCAAGCTTAAAGGTATGCTTCCATGGTAGTTTTTCATGCTTTCTTCCATCCACACCTCCTCTCCTTCCGTCTCCTTTATTTCCTTTGATTAAAATGGAGTTTATAAATCTGATTTAAGGGAGAAACTCAAGGGAATTTTCGTATTTGAAGAGAGGAGCTTGGAGAAAGCAAGATTCAAGCAAGAATAAGCAAGGAAACTAGATAATTTCTCTTCCTATGGTTGATATCTTGATCCTCCCTCCTTCTCCATTTTGCCTAACCTTAGGAACCATAGGAGGAGTTGATTTTTAGGTAGAACCAAGGATGAATCTAAGGAAAAAGGGTGTGAAGATTAAGGATATGCGAAGGGAGTTAACAAAAAATTATTAGATTTCAAGATGCAAATTCTAGGGTTTTGTGTGCACCTTGTAAAATTTGACTTTGTATGATGATTCCTAGGTCTAAATAAGAGTTTAAATGAACTCCCAAGATCCCTAAGATGCTCCCCACATGCTTCCTCCTTCAAGAAAACCAAGCAAAACCCATGGAGACCAACAAGCCTCATGGTCTCCGCCAAGCATGGTTGGGATAGTTAGGGAGAGTTTAAAATTTTTATAAGCTCATTCTTGAGTCATATATGATGAATGAAAATAAGGGGAGGCCTTGGAAAAAATTTAGAACTCATAGAAAGTGAGTTGGTACTTTAGGTTCCATATTATGACCTAAAGAAGTAACATATAGTTAGATTCTTTATTTTAGTTGTGTGATGACTCCAAGAGGCTTAAAAGGAGTCAAAAATCATATTTGAAAGGAAAGAATGGAGCTTAGAATTTATGTAAGGGGTGTTGCTTCATTAGGTGCATTTATAATCCATAATAGGATTTATAAAACAACCTAGTGTCTAAGCAAGTTGTGTGGCTTTAGAATTTGTTTTATGAACCTAATTGACTTCCATAAATTATGTCTAGGCCAAGAGAAACCATCTCCACAAGTTTTTGTGTGTGTGGCCAAAAAGAGAATCTTGGATTCAAAGGAAAAAGTGTGTGATTGTGTTCAAGGTAGCTCTCTCCACCTTCTCTCATGCATGGATGTATGTTTAACTTGTCTTAGAATGTGTGTATGTGTATTTTTAAGCTATGAAAAGTATGCTAGCATGATTTTATATGCCATAATTTCATGATGACATATTATGTTTCTAAATGATGTTATGATGTTTGTTTGAGTTTGCTTAAGTGTGGAAAGGCCAAGAACTCTTAACCATGGTGAGGATGAGCCAAGAACCCTTGAGATTGGTTGAGATAAAGCAAAGAGTCTCCCAAAACCAAAGTGGGCTCCTAAGAGTATAGTTGAATCCAAGAATCTCTTAATGAATGGGTGAGGTAAGTCCAAAATCCATGAGGAAAAGGGTGAGGCCAATCCATCCACTTGGTAAGCTCTTGGATGTCTTGTATGACTTATTTACATGCTAAGCTTGCTTCTTGAATGTTCATGACATCTATTATATCCATGCATGCATTTTTAAGACTTGCTTTACATCCATTATGTATGATTGAATGAGAGATAAGCTATTGGGATTCTTTGAATATCATTCCCTCCTCTCCAATGATCTAATATGCTAGGTGGACCTAAAAAGCAAGGCAATGGGAGTCAACCACATGAGAGATGAAGCAATGACATTGAAATGTGGAAATTTTATTACTTTAAGGCTATGAAAATGAAAATTGATGTATTCAATAGATGTATATGTATTATAATGTTATGAACCTATGTAATTATGATATTATGATATGTATGAATAGGAGAATATGCTATGTGACCACTAGAATGAAATTTGAACATGTTATGGCATTGTAGCTTCCTTAATGGTAATATGGAATTATGCATATGTATGGATGAGATGGCCAAAATGAGATGCATGAGGGTTGGGACCATTTGGACAGCTCACACAAGTCCCAATTTACTTTTAGACTTGCCCAAAAGGTGCCAAAACTCAAGGAAAGCTATTTGGACATTTTGGTACTCTATATAGAGCCAAAATTGACTATAATAGAACCTTATAGCACTTTTTAGCTAAATGAGTTCTTTTTGATCTGAGATTTGACATGCAATTAGAGCTTGTTAAGAGTTTTTTGGGAAGCTAAAGAACATAATCTTTGGAGGTCTACAGAATATTTGATGAATTTTCAAAGTTGGCAAATTTTTTGGTTTTGGTTATGTCACTATTCACTTTGGTCTGAAAATGAAATCTATCACACAGGGTCCAAATGATGTCCAATTCCCACTAAATTTTAAAGATTCTATTTAGTATTAGGAGCTTCACCCGACCTTAGTTACTGTTCTATTAAATTTGAAGGTCTAGACGTGCCAGAGCTAGTTTAGAGTTATTTTTTCTCTTTAGCTAACATCCACATCTTTCCATATTGGTATCATTTGCATATGTTGGATTTTTGTAGAATTAATTAGACATTTTTAAAATTTACTGCAGAAATCTGTGATAGTACCAGTGGACAGTTCGACCTCTGGACAATTTCATATGTCAAACATCTTGTGTATTGGATGTTATAGTCTTGGAAATATTTTTATGTTAAGTAAACATCTGTAGCTTTCCAGAATGGCCAAGCATGCATGATTTTGATTTTTCTAGAATTAGTTATGATTTTCCAAAATTGTGATAGAAATGAGCCAAATTCTGGCCTAAAATATGTATGAATATTCTAAGCTTTCCTTTGAGTTCCATGAATTGTGGGCCATATTTTATGATGCAAATGAGTTATATTTATGTAATTAAATATGTGAATGTATGGTATGAGTTCACACTGTCCACGTGACACCGAATGAAATTTTTAAACACGATGCAACGTAGAGAATTGTGTTATTTTATCCCCTTTCTTACACTCTCTCATGGAATTGATGATGTGAAGCATTTGAATATCATGAGATGAGCTAAAAATTATGGTGTTACATATAGGACTTGTTCCATAAAGAAAAAGAAGAAGACTTCGATAACAATAGTTAGGAGTTTCATATGAATATTTTTACGGATAGTTAAGAGTTGTGCAATATAATGAAAACTTTATTATATATATTTCTTTGTTTCAAATATTAGTTGGGAGCTTGTACTTTATAGTACCACTTTATTATAGGTTAAATAAGGGAATAGATATAAAACAAATAACACATTGCAATTTTTTTAAAACTAGCAATAAATTAATGAACGAAAATTTTAAGGGATTAATGTAGGAATTAAAAAGGATTTTCTATTGACATTTGGTCATTAAGGGATTGAGGAAGGAAATTGTCATTTGCCAATTAGCAATCACAGTATAGTGAGGGAACATTCCCTCATTATGCCTTTGTTAACCTTTTGCTAAGGTGTTATAGTGCTGGGATAGTGCGAGAAAATTCCCTTGCTAAATTCTTTCTCTTTCTTTTTTTTTTCTCCTTTAGTAATGGTAAAAGAATTGTTTCTAAAGTTATTAGAGGAGTAAAAAGGGGAATAGGATGAGAAATGAAAGGAAGTTAGTGGAGCTAAGGTAGCACTCTTAGAACTATTAGTTAAAGAGGAAGTTATGATTGTTGAAACCGAAGATCCACTAGTTGATGTTAAACTAAGTAAATCCACAGAGATGAGGCTAGCATTTTCCCATGCCTTATTATTAGAGCAATAAAGGAATTGACTAGTAAATCTTCTTAAAGAATTCAAAGATTGTTTTTCTTAGAACTATCAAGAAATGCTTAGCTTATTTTGGGAGCTAGTTGAGCATCATTTTCCTTTATATTCCAAGAATCTAGTTTGCACTCAAAAATTGAGAAGGATGGCTTTATGTCACACCTATCTTGATACTAAATATATTCCATTAGTTAATAGTCCTTAGTTTTTATTATTAATGCCTTGATGTGGTTTAAATTTTCCAATTCAAGTGATACTAACATAAATTAAGTGTGGAAATACTAAATTTCTTTTTAAAACTTTTGTGCAATATCTAAACTTAATTACATCTTACTTTCTTTTAACATGAGTCTAGATGGTACACGAGATTAAAGTCTACACTAGAGGTGGATCACAATAGTCTAAAACTACTTCTAGGTTCTTAAAGAACTTTTTAATCATTACACAATCAAACATCACATCTAAAGCTCATACATGTATTTAAGTCATATGGTTAAGCATTCTAAATTACTAAAAATTTGGCAACATAATTGGTGAAAACCAAACGTTGCTTAGGCACTTTTGTTCTCTCTTCTACTAAAATCTATTACCTACATATAATTTGAATATGGTATACTCATTCTAATAGTCTTTGAGCTTAATTATCAACTAGTGCTTAGACTTGGTCTCATCAATTAGCTAAGAATAACAAGATGCTTATAAAATATTAAATAGTATTTATATTACTCAAAATTATCCATACATTCATTGGTTCATCTCTAATTATCCCCTCTAGGCTAATCTCATATACATTAGAGACATTATATATATGTATATCTCAAAATACAATCTAATGAATTACAATAAAAAAATACAACATTAAGGACATAATTTTTCACTGAGCTAAAGTTTTTCCTTCGTGTAATTTGCTATTCTCACCTAACAAGGGGGTTAGTAGATAAAAGAGTGAGACTTTGAGAAGAATCCCAATAGCATAATCTGACTCTTACACATAATAACTACTCAAGCACACAGGTTTGTATCTATGCATGTATGCATCTTTCTAACATCTGAGCTTTCTAAGCATGTAAAAATACGCATGCATAAAGCTAGAGTCAAGCCAAGTTTACTAGACTCTTTCCTAGGAGGCTTTGGTACTTAACATAGGGAAGAACTACTATACTCGATTCTCTAGTCATTTTTTCCTAGCCATCATTAGGTAAAGCTTCACTTACCAGTCTAGTAACTCAGAAATCATATAAAACTCATATAACTCATTCAAACATCAAGCAAACACAACATATAAATAACCAAGCACTCAAGCAGTTAAAAAAATGATAGAAAGGAGGAAAATGCTACTTGTACTGAAGATTAACCCAAATGCTATTTAATCTTGCTCTTATTCCTTTCTTAAATTGCTTTTCTTGGCTAAGCACTGACAATGAGGCCCTTTGTTACACTGGTGGCTTAAAACATCACATTAACATTCATGTTAGTACTAAAACCTAAATATCCTTACTATAAGTATTAGTATGCCCTGTATGATGCATTCTATGACCTTTAAAGGCACTTTAGGACTTAGTTTCTAGAGCTTTTGTTTCATAATCACTTGACCATATTTTTAAGGCTCACATTGTTCACTTTTTGGCTAAATTTGGAGCTTGCTAATACTTCAAATGACTTGTTTATTTAACATTTTTCCTTTACCTTTTTCTTAAGCCCTAATCTAGGGCTTCTCATGGACAATTTTTTCTAGGAAAATCAAGCTTCCTAAATTCTTATTTTGAGCTCAAAATTAGCATTTTACTATTCATTTGGTCATTACACTATTCCTTTGGTCATTTCTCAACTTAACACATTAGGCCTCATTTTTGCCATTATTATTAAACTCACTTCTATCCCTCTAGGCCTTATTCTAACCTCTTGTATATCTCATTAGGCTCCCATTAAACTCGCTAGAGGTCTCAAACACCAAGCCGCACACATGCATGGCCTGCTCATGAGCTAGGGTTTCTAATGCATTTAGAAAATTCAACTTTTACAATTAGCTTCTATAATTCAAATTGATACTTCCCTTAGCCTTTATAATTTTATAGAGGACCTATAAATTCATTAGAACTCAAAAACAAGCACATATAATGCTATTTCCTATGGAGTACCTAAGGCTATGTAGGGGATACTCCATTTAAAATTTTCTTTGATTTCTAGCCATTTTCTTTTTAGTTTCACACCCTAGATGACTTTTGCAAGCTTCATATCATCAAATGTATGGAAAGAAGTCTATAAAGAGAGACTTTCTCTCTTTATACGTGATGAAGAGTGTAATACCATAATTTCTTAGCTCATTCCATGCTATATTTATATCTCATATCAATCAATTCATGTGAGAGGAAGGAAAATGGCATTAAAGTATTGATTATTTTTTACGTTGCGTCACATATAAAAATTCGGTTCGGTGCCATGTGGATCGAGTGAGCTCATACTATACTTTCCCATATGTAATTACATATATACAACTTATTTGCATCATAAAATCATGCCCACAACTCATGGAAACCAAAATGGAGCATAGAATATGGAGGTTTATTTTTGGCCAGATTTGGCCCCTTTTCTAGTCAAAACTTGAAAAATCATAACTAATTCTCTAAAAATCAAAATCACACATTCTTGACTATTTTGGAAAGCTACAGATGTCTACTTCACACTAAAAATATGACAGACCATAACATCCATCACAGAGGGCGTTTGACATCCAAAAAGGTCCAGAGGCCAAACTGCCTCCTAATACTATCACAGATTTTGCAGCAAACTTTGAAAATGTCCAATTAATTCCAAAAAAATCCAATTCATGCAGATGATACCAATCTAAAAATCTATGGATGTTAACTAGAGGGAAAAAATATTTCTAGACTAGCTCAGGTGGCCCAAATCTCAGAATTCAATAGAATAGTAACTCAGGTCGGGTAAGGGTCTTGATACTGGACAGAATTTAAAAATTCATATCTCCCTTTCTAGACCTCCAAATGAGGTTCTTCTAGTTGTTAAAGGTTACTGGGAATTTCTAGTTTCTTTGTGTAAAATTTCATGGAAATTGGACATCATTTGTCTTATGAGTGATAGAATTTAATTTCGGACTAGTGCTACAGTACTAAGGACCAAAACCAGAAAAATTTCTAACTTCAACAATTCGCCAAATATTCCACAGACCTCTAAAAATTACCAACTTTAGCTTTCCAAAAAAATCTCATTAAGCTCTAGATGCATGACAAATTTCAGACTAAGAAGAGCTCATTTGGACAAAAAGTGGTATAACCTCCTAAAATGGTAAATTTTTGCTCCATATGGGTAACCAATTTGTTCAAATGGCTTTCTTAATTGTTTGGTCACCTCTTGGGCAGGTTTTAAAGCAAAAATATGACTTGTAAGAACTGCCAAAATGGCCCTAAATCTCATGCATCTTATTTTGGTCTCTCAACATCCATTTATTCACTAAACACATGTCGTTCAAGGGTCCAATTACATATCTTCGTTGATTTAATACTACATACATTATACATATAGTCTATACATCATATTACATATGCTCAAGGTGTTACACAACCAAAAATAATATGTACAATGATTCTTGATACTCCATTACAATTTAAACTACAAATTAAACAAAGTGTAGCCATTTAATGTTCTTGGCTTGCATTTCCTTGGCCTTGGGTATCACCTAGACATTTTAAGCATGAGAGGGAAAAGGGGGGCAAGATTCCAATAATCTCAATAGCTCACACACCCATTCATACCACATTCAAGGCATACATACATCATATATATGAATATGCAAGCATAAAATGTGCAACAAGTCTCATTTCATGCCACATCAACATGTCACGACCACTTTCATGCTTTAGGAACTTTTGGTTTAGCCTCACCCCATTTCTAGGACTTTTGGATTTGTCTCACTCTTGCCCTAAGGACTTTTGACTTAGCCTTACCCATTCAAGGGATTTTTGGCCTTGTCTTACCCATGCCATGAGACTTTTGACATCTCCTCACCTTCATCAAGGGACTTTTGGCATCACCTCACCCTTATGAGCTTTTTCCACAACCATAGTCAATCAAGAAGGCACATTGGTACCAATGCAATTTCAAGACACCAAGTGGCATATTCTCAAATCACAAGAGCACATATAAGCACACAACATATACATATGCACACAAGAATGCAAGAGAATGAGGTGAAGAGCTACCTTTTAATTTATACAAGCTTACTTTGCCAGTTCCTTTCCTTCCTTGGTCTCACAAGAGCACTTAGGTGGAGTAGGGTTCTCTTGACCTAAACATCACAAACATCACACAATTACACACTTGAAGCAAGCCAAGATACTAGGTTCACTCTTAAACACACACTTAGTTCCATAATGGGCATATTGGTTCCATAAATGGTCCATTTAAGCAACTCATATCATCCAAGTTCTAGGATCCATTCTCTTGTTATTTATAAACTTCTTGGACTCATTTAAGGTTCTTGGAGCCATCACATATTTAATTGCACCATTGAAAGACCAAGTTGCTTCATAAGGCACCATTATAGACACCATTGTTTCATCTCCCAACCTATGGCTCCTAAATTTTTTCCAATGGTTTCTCCCATCTTCTAACATCATATAGAGTCCCAAACCAAGGCTAGAACAAATTAAAACACTCCCCAGCCCTATGAATCCTCCTTGGCTGAGACAAGCACATAATGGAGTTTCAAAATTTTCCAGTATGGGAGAGCCACTTGGGAAGGTTTCTAGGGGTCTTAGGAGTTCAAGAAAACATTCAAATAGTCAAGGAATTACTTACACAAAATCAAATTTTACAAAACCCTAAGAAAGCCTACACTTTTCTATCTTGATTTCCTTTGGTTTTTACTTGAATTTCTTGCCATATTCTTAATCCTTACACTCTTTTTTCTAGGTTTCTGCCTTGGTTTTGCGCAAAATTCATCTCCTTCTATCCCCCTTTAGGCTGGCCGAAACTACCACAAGGAGGAGCAACCAAGATGAAGCATCAAGAATGGAAAAATACCTTAGTTTCAATTCAAGCTTGTTTTCAAAGCTTTTCTTCCTTGGTTCCCTTCTCCTTGGCAATTTTGAATTTTCCCCCTTAGGTTTGGAACAAAAACAAAACCAAATCATTTAAAAAATCCATGGAAAGAAAGGAAGAAGAGAGGAGGAAGATGAAGCAAGAAAATCCATGAAATTACCTAGTTTCTCCTTGATTTTCTTCCTCTTTTTCTCCTCCTTCTTGTGTGCCTAAGAGAGCAGAATAACTTCTATATTTTGGGCAGAAAATTTCGTGCTCAATAAAAGGGAGAAGATGGAAGAAAAGTGTGGAAGTGTTTAGGACATTCTAGAAGCTTTTATTTCCAATTTTTCCCTTCTGTAATGGCAATTTCGTTTTAGCTTCATTTTAGCTTCTTTTTTAGAACCATCTTTTTCATCATAAAATTTAGGTTCCCAATTTAATAAAATGCCTTTGGAGTCACTCAATTTGGAGCTAAAACCTTACCGAACGAACCAGTCAAAGTTTGGGTCAACTAATGTTGAAAAACATACACCGGAGGGGCTTTACCAGTTTTGGGGCTTCCCATAGTTTTTGGAACCTCTGAGAACCTTGGGCAACTCAAAACTTTCATTTAAAAAGCCCTCCTATGTGGTTTTCCAAAAGTTACACTTATTTACAAAAATGTCATTACATTTCGTCAACTTCCATTGCAAATTATTTCTCCATCCTAACTCCATTTTTCTTTTTGTCTGAGCCAAGAATTATCATTTTTAAGAGTCTAGGACTCAACCCAAATTTTTTGGGACATTATCTAAGTCATTTTAGAGGACTTATTTTTATATGGCTCATTTTTTCATTTTACGAAAATTACATTCGTTACAAAGAGGGATGGGAACTCTTAAAACTATAGCTTAAAACATAGCATATTATACCTTGTTTTGAAGCTCATTTAGTACTTTATGTTTTTCATCAATGATTTTTTGAAAAGAGCACTTCCTTTCCTCTTGATGGCAACCAAAACACCTTTAAAATAGAATTTAAAACCATTAAATTAAAGCTCTTGGGGAGAGGAATTGTAACATCTGGTTCCTCCGTAAACGTGAGAAACGCAATGTTTAGTTTCTCTGTAAACGTCAGAAATGAGCCAAATATAAAAGAAAATTCTCGAAAGAGAAGGAATTGGGGCCAACTAAAATTATGATTAAATTTTAAATATTAGAAAATGAGGATTTGAAATTTAAGATGCCCAAAAACCAGAGCCAGAAGAGCTCAAAAAATTTGTCGAAGAAAGTAGGGGTATTTTTGTAATTTTTGGAAAATTTAGAAAACTCATAAGAGGGCTTTTTAAATAAAAAATTTAAGCTTTCCAGGGTTCTCAGAGGCCCTGAATACCATGGGAACCCCTAGAACAGTTGAAACCCCTCCGGTAAATAATTTTGGCTGTCAGTTGACCGAAACTTTGACCGAACAGTTCAGAATGGTTTTAGATCCTTTTTGAGTGATTCGAAAAGCAATTCTTATGAGTAAGAGCCTAAGGAATATGATGGAAAGACGGATTTCAAAAAGGAGTTGAAATGAGTCCAAACGAATAAAATTACGAAGAGAGACTAAATTGTAAATTTTGAAAGTTGCTTAAATGCATCCCTAGGCTTATAAAAACGTCTCACCTCTGATCAAATCTCCTCACCAACTCTCCCACACATTAAAATAGAATTAAGAAGGGTTGAGAGTGGCGCACAAGAGGGGAGGCCAAGGAAGGAAGAAGAAGCTTTAAAAAATGTAAGTTTTAGCCATTTTTTCCTACTCCTTGCCTTGTTAAACTTCTTCCCCTCTTCTTCCTCTTCCTTGTCATGGTTTTGGCATTTAATTTGGTGCTGTTTTGAAGGCAAAACAGAGATGGAATTTTTAGATTTGGTGAAGGGAGGCTAGCCAAGTGAAGAACAAACCAAGAAAACCAAGAATCCAAGGTATTTTGCTACTTCGTAAACTTAAGTCTCCTTGCTTCTCTTCTCTTCAATTTCCCCCCATGTAAGACCAGCCATGAGGGATTAAATTTCTGGCCAAACCAAGAATGAATCACATGAATTAGGGTGTGGGAATTTAAAATATGCAAAGGAAACTAAGTAAAAGCCATTGAATTTCAAGTTAGCAAAGTGTAGGATTCTTGAAGAGTTTGTAAAATCTTTTTTGATTCATGAATTTCCTAGGCTATGTAAGTGTTTAATTGAGCTTCTAAGACCTCTAGGAAGCCTCCCAAGTGACTCTCCCATCAAGGAAAAATTGGAAATCCCTTGAACCCAAAATGCTTCCATAATGTCGGTTTAGGCTAGAAAGAGTACCAAGGGGAAGTTTTAATTTGTTCTAAGCTTATTTTTGAGTTATGTAGGATGGAAGAGGATGAGAGGAAGCCTTAGAAATATTTTAGAAACCATAGACATTGAGATGGAGGTGTAGGCTCCATAATATGGCATAATGAAGCAACTCCTAGCTAGGCTCTTTAAAATAATTGTGTGATGACTCCAAGGAGTCTAAATGGAGTCTAGAATCATAGATTAAAGGAGAAAAGGGAGCCAAGATCATGAATTTTTGTAGTTGCTTCATTAAGTGCCTTATGGAAGCATAATGGAGCCATAAACTAAAGTAGCATCATGTAAAGTGTATATAATGCCAAGGCTTGTTCCCATGAGTAATTCATGCTTCTTTTGGTGTGTCTAGGACAAGAGAAATGATCTCCACCTTCTTGGGTGTGAGGTCAAGGGAGAGGAGTCAAGGCTTAAGAAAAAAGTGTGTGAATGCAAGCAAGATAGCTCTCTCCACCTTCTCTCATGCATGGATGTGTATTTAGCTTGTTTAAAATGTGTATGTATATTTTCAAGTTATAAAAAGTATGCTAGCATGCCTTTAGATGCCATGATTTCATGATGTCATGTTATGTTTTCAAGTAAATGTATGATATTTCTTGAGTTTGCTTGAGTGTGGAGAGGCCAAAAACTCTTCACTATAGTGAGGATGAGCCAAGAACCCTTAAGTTTGGTTGAGACAAAGTAAAGAGTCTCCCAAAAGCAAAGTGGGCTTCCAAGAATATGGTTGAGTCCAAAGTGCTCAAAGAATGGAGGAGGCAAGTCAAAAATCCATGAGGAGAAGTGTGAGGCCAATCCAAATACTTGGTGAGCTCTTGAATGTCTTGTATGACTTGTTCACATGCTAAGCTTGCTTATTGAATGCTCATGAATTGTATTATGTCAATGCATACATTTTTAAGGCTTGCTTTACATATATTATGTATGATTGAATGGGAGATGAGCTATTGAAATTCTTTGAATCTCATCCCCTCCTCTCCAATGCTCTAACACGCTAGGTGGACTAAGTAACTATGACAATGGGAGCTAACAACATTGAAGAAGAGAAATTGCATTCATATGTCTAGCTTTTACCCTTTTTGAACCATAATGATGTTCAATGATGTATAAGATTATTGTAAATGGCACATGACCCTTGAGACACATATAAATATGATATTATGTGATGTATACATGTATAGATATGATGTATGAACTTTAGAAATGAGTTTGGGTATGTAATGCCAAGTTATGCAAATTGGAAGTTTGATGGAAATATGCATAAGTGTGGGTTGAAGGGCCAAAATGAGATGCATGAGGTTTGGGATCATTTGGGCAACTCACACAAGTATTAACTGTACTTTTAGACTTGCCCAAAAGGTGCAACACTAAGGGAAAGTCATTTGGCAAGTTTGGTACCCTATATGGAGCTAAAATTGACCATTATGGAACCCTATGTCACTTTTTAGTCAAATGAGTTAGTCTTGATTTGAGATTTGGCTTGCAATTAGGTCTCATTGAGATCTTTTTGGGAAGCTAAATAACATAATTTTTGGAGGTCTAGAGAATATTTAATGAATTTTCAAAGTTGGAATTTTCTATTGATTCTGGTATGTGCATTGTTCACACTGGCAGATTTGTATTCTATGTTATCCGATGGGCAAATGGTGTCCAATACTTATGAAATTTTACAGACATAAACTAGAGGTCATAATATTTCTTTAGCCACTGAGATCACCTCATTTGGAGGTGTGACCAAAGAGTTATACATTTTTGAAGTTGGCTATCAATAGTAGTGGCGCCCCAGGAGTCCAGTCACTGTTCCATAGATTTCTAAGGGCTAACATATTGTTTTCATTCTGGAATTATTTTTATCATAAATTTAACATTTGTATCTTTCAATAATAATTGAATGTGTGTGATTTCGATTTTTATAGAATTAGTTATGAATTTTAGAAATTTGTATCAATAATTTGAAATAGCAGCCTAGGCAGCAGCAACCTCTGGACCTTTTCGGATGTCAATTGTCCTTTATGATAGATGTTATGGTTTGGACGTATTTTTAGTGTGAGTTAGACATCCATAGCTTTCCATAATGACTAATATTGCATGATTTCAATTTTTTTAAATTTAGTTATGATTTTCCAAAATTTGGTCAGAAAATGGAGCAAATCTAGCTGAGAATGAACCTCCATATTCCATGCTCCATTTTGGTTTCCATGAGTTATGGGCATAATTTTGTGATGCAAATGAGTTGTTTTGATGTAATTAAATATAATAATGTATAGTATGAGCTTACACGGTCCACGTGACACTGATTGAAATTTTTAGATATGATGCAAAGCCAAAATACTCCCATTTTCCTTGCTTTTTATATGGGAAACCTATATGGTTCATGATGTTATGCCATTTAAAAGCATGAGATGAGCCAGAATTTATGGTGTTACAAGAATAATTTTCATAACTAAAGTTACACGAAAAGAGCACCAAAACCTACCATTTTAGCTTGGCTTTTCCTTTCTCTCTCCTCTCTCTACCATGGATGCCACTAGAAAAGCTTGGAGCTACTGAATTAGAAATGAGGTAGCAGAATTAGTGGGAAGAAGACCAAGTGCTTATGTTAAAAAGAAGCTACTTTATTGAAGTTGCTTATAATTACAAAAATACCACTAGTTTTGTTGCACCTTAATTTTCCGTAATCTAGCTTAATTTTTCTGCAGATCTAAACTCCATATTCCCTTTTAGGACCTTTTAAAAGGCCAACTCTCTTAGGTCATAAGTGCTCAAAATAGTGTAAAATAGTTCAAAACTATACTACAATATTGGCTTTCTCATTTTTCGTACTATCAGTGTTTTGGCCTAGTTTATGCTTCTTGGGTTTTCTAGTTTGCTCATTTTATGCTTCTTGGGTTTTCTAGTTAGCTCATTTAACTCATATGTATAGAGAAATAACTTTATCTCTGTAATGTCCAATTTTTGTTAAACGATAGAAACGGACGCATTTTCAAAGCAAGTCCCCAGACTTAAATTAGTTAAGGTCCCAAAAAATTTGAGTAACATTCTAGTCTCCTAAAAATGAGAATTGTAGCCTCAGATAGAAGGAAAAACGGAGCTAGAATAGAGAAATCAATTTTGACGGAAAACCTATGAAACATAATGGTATTTTCATAATTTCTAGTAATTTTTGAAATTCACACAGGAGGGCTTTTTAAACCAGAGTTTTGAGTTTTCTGAGGTTCTCAGAGGCCCTGAAAACTATGGAAAGCTTCGGGACAATTAAATCCCCTTAGGTGGACGTTTTTTAATGTCAGTGTGTTCGAACTTTGACGGATTCGTTCAGAAAGGTTTTAGTTTCGATTTGGATGATTCCAAAGTCATTGTTCTTAATTGGGAACCTAAATTTTATAATGGAAAAGACGGTTCTAAAAAAGGAGCTAAAACGAAGGAGAAACAAAAATGCAAAGTACGAAGAGCAAAATTAGAATTTTTGAAAAAGTCACTTTGCCCTAGCTATATATAGGTGGCGCCTCACACTCTCCTTCATTTCACTTCAGATTTTCTAGCCCCAAATCAGAAGCAAAGCCCTTAGAGAGTGGCACACAAAGAGAAGGGAAGAAGGAGGAAAAAAATTCAAGTATTTAGGTATGAAATTTTACTTTTTTCATACTTTTTCTCCACCAATCTCTTCTCCTCTTTTTCCCTCTTCTTCTCCATGATTTTTCTAAAGTTTTGAGAGCTATTTTGAAGGAAGAATAGAGGGGAATTTTCAGATTTGAAGAGAAGAGCTTGAAGAAAGCAAGATTCAAGCCAAACTAACCAAGGAAATAAGGTAAAAATGCATTCTATGGTAGCTATGTTGATGTTCCTTTTTTCTCCATTTTGACCTACATTAAGAACCCTAGGAAGATCTGATTTTCAACTCAACCAAACATGATTCTTAGGTATTTGATGGAGAGGAATAAGAATATGCAAAGAAAACTATGAAATAGGCATTAGAATTCAAGATGCAAAACCTAGGGTTTCTAGTGTACCTTTCAAATTCTGAATTTATGTGATGCTTCCTAGGTCTAATTAAGAGTTTAAATGAGTTATTGAGACACCGAAGATACTCCCCATAAGCTTCTCCTTTCAAGAAAACAAAGAAAACTCTATGGAGCCCTAAACCTAGGCATGTCTCGGCCAAGCATGTCCCATGGTGCTAGGAAGAGTTTTAAATTTTTCTAAGGCAATTCTTGAGTCATATTTGATGAATGAAAGTGAAAGGAGGCCTTGAAAAAAATTTAGAACTCATAGAAATTGATTTAATGCCTTAGGTTCCATATTATGACCTAAAGAAGTAATATGGTGCTAGGCCTTTTGTTTTAATAGTGTGATGACTCCAAGAGGCTTAAAACAAGTCAAGAATCATATTTGAAAGGAAATAATGAGGACTAGAAATCAATTGAGGGGTGTTGTTTCATTAGGTGCAATTATGGACCATAATGGAGCCTATAGAGCAATCTAGTGTTTCATTAAGTTATGTAGCCTTAGAATGTGTTTCATGAATCTAATTGGCTCCCATAAATTGTATCTAGGCCAAGAGAAACCATCTCCACCAATTTGTGGGTGTGTGGCCAAAAGAGGAGGCTTGAATTTCAAGGAAAAAGTGTGTGAATGTACATAAAGTAGCTCTTTCCACCTTCTCTCATGCATGGATGTGTGTTTAGCTTGTTTTAGAATGTGTGCATGTGTATGTTCAAGCTATGAAAAGTATGCTAGCATGCCTTTATATGCCATGATTCTTGATGCCATGTTATATTTTCAAATGAATACATGATGTTTGTTTGAGTTTTCTTGAGTGTGGAGAGGCCAAGAACTCTTCCCTTTGGGAAGGATGAGCCAAGAACCTTTGAACTTGGTTGAGACAAAGCAAAGAGTCTCCCAAAAACAAAGTGAGCTCCCAAGAGTATGGTTGAGTTCAAAGCTCTTAAAGAATGGGTGAGGCAAGTCCAAAATCCATGAGGAGAAGTGTGAGGCCAATCTAAACAATGGGTGAGCTCTTGAATGATTTGTATGAATTGTTCACATGCCAAGTTTGCTTTTAAAATGTCCATGACTTCCATTTTCTCCATGCATACATTTGTAAAGCTTGCTTTGCACATATTATGTATGATTGAATGGGAGATGAGCTATTGGGATTCTTTGAATCTCATCCCCTCCTCTCCAATGATCTAACATGTTAGGTGGACTAAGTAATTATGGTGAAGGGAGCCAACAACAATGAAGAAGGGAGATTGACAAGCTTATGCCTTGTTTTGTCCATTTTGGAACCATAATGATGGTTCATGATGTATATGATATTGTAAATGTACTATGAACCTTGAGACATGTGTAAATATGATATTATGTGATGTTTAAATGTATGAATATGATGGATGACCTCTAGCATATATTTTGAGTATGCGATGCCAAAGTATGCAATATGAAAGCATGATAGAAATATGCATAAGTGTGGATGAAAAGGTCAAAACAAGATGCATGAGGTTTAGGACTAGTTGGGTAACTCACACAAGTCTTAAACATGCTTTTATACTTGCCCAAAAGGTGCTAACACTAAGGGAAAATCATTTGGTAAGTTTGGTACCCTATATGGAGCCAAAATTGACTATAATGGAATCCTATGTCACTTTTTAGCCAAATGAGTTAGTCTTGATCTAAGACTTGGCAGGCAATTAGGTATTATTGAGATCTTTTTGGGAAGCTAAAGATCATAATTTTTGGAGGTCTACAGAACATTTGATGATTTTTCAAAGTTGGCAATTTTCATAGTTTCTGGTTTGCTACACTATTCATTTGGTCCGAAATTGCACTCTATCACACGAAGCTCAAATGATGTCCAATTACCACAAAATTTTATATAGAAAAATTAGACAATCACAGTGACTCTTGAAAATTCGAAACACCTCATTTGGAGGTCTAAAGAGGGAGATATAAATTTTTAAAGTTTCTATCTAGTATCAGTAACTTTACCTGACCAGAAGTACTGTTCCATTGAATTTCGAGGTCTGGGCTTGATGAATTGATCTAGAGATATTTTTTATCTCTAGTTAATATCCACATTTTTTCATGTTAGTATCATTTTCATGAATTATATTTTTTTAGAATTAATTGTACATTTTCAAAATTTTCTACAGAATTCTGTATCAGTTCTAGAATTCAATCAGACCTTTGGACAATTTTGGATGTCAAACATCCTCTGTGATGAATGTTATGATTTGGACATAATTTTAGTGTGAATTAGACATCAAATTATTTCTAGAATGACTAAGATTGCATGATTTTGATTTTTCTAGATTTAGTTATGATTTTCCAAAGTTTGGTCAGAAAATGGAGCAAATTTGGCCGAGAATGAACTTCCATATCTCATGCTCCATTTTGGTTTCCATGAGTTGTAGGCATGTTTTTGTGATTAAAATGAGTTGTAATGATGTAATTAAATATGAGAATGCATAGTATGAGCTCACATGGGCCACGTGACATCGAAATGAATTTTTAGATATGATGTAACGCAAAATAAATCCCATTTTTCCTTGCTTTCTATGGGAACTCCATATAGATCATGATATTATGCCATTTAAAAGCATGAGATGAGTTAGAATTTACGATGTTACAATCTCACTCTATTTTTCTTTTTATTTAATTCTTTATTTTTTTGGTTTTATGCTATACTATCCTGTACAGGTATCCCTATTTCTATTTCTTTCTTAACTTTTCTTCTCATTTTCTTTTCTTATATGTTCTTTGACTCTTTTTCTCTTTGTCCTCTAACTTTTATGAGGTTAAAGCTTAAATTAAAATACAAGATATGCCTCTTTTTACTTTTCTGGTATTTTTCTTACTACATTGTAAACCTTTTGTAGTTGCCTCTTTTGGGTCTTTATCTCGTTCTTTGTTACACCATAACATATTATATATTATCTCTATATGATAAGTCCATTTGCTGCAAAAATAATGGAAACCAAACATTTAGTAGCAGAATTCTTAGTTATTAAAAGTATCAAATGGCTCCATAATGTTTGAACATAGATTTTTCACCATTTCATCTCACAATTTCATGTATAACCAATTTGTTCCATCCAAGATAACATGTAGGTAAAGACTAAATCCATAGAGTTATTCATATGCTGATTTTGGCTATAGGACACATAATGGAGTTCAAATTTTAAAAATTTATAGCTTAAGGTATACAATTTCGATTAACGTAAACTAGGTGTTCTTAGAATGCTTATGATGTGAACTTTCTAATATAAAACTTTCAAGTAAAAATGAATCCATTTGGTCCCTTAAAGAACAAGAAATTTGAGGCTGCATTAGAGTGACTAGTAACAAGTCATGACAACGTTTTAGGGCCAACTTTGAAAAATTTACCAAATATTCTATAGAACAGCTCCAAAAATTATGATCTTTTGGTTATAAAGAAAGCCTAGATGTTCTCTAAATCCTTACCAAAATTCAACCCCATATTTTGTCTTTAAGGTTATCAAGGGTAGAGGGGCATTTTATGGCTCAAATAATTAAAATTTTAGTTCCAAATGATAACAAATAAGCTCTAATATGTCATTTCTTACCATGAGCAAATGTCAATCCATAAATGCATTATGTAGTAATGATTCATCACTTAAGAATTGCCTTGCAAAAAAAATTCACTATCCCACATGTGAAAGTGCATATAAACCATGTTTATCCATATATTAATTCATGTTCTATCATCCCATACATGCATCCAATGTTCATATAACTATGGTCTAATACTCTTAAACATGTTTGTATCTCATTTTATCAAAATATAAAGATACATAGGTATTAATGCAATATCATATCCTAGGCCTATTTCTTTGTCATAAATAGTTGATCTAAGCTTTTTGCTCATCTTTGTCTTTGCTTTGCACATCACCTGGCCATGGTTAGTGGAGAAAGGGAAATGTGAGATAGAATCCTAGTGGCTAAACCAATATTCAAACACACATATAGTTCACTCAAGAACATGGAAGCAAGTACGCATGTTATGCAATCATTGCCATATCATACACAAGAGAGCAAATCTATGCTTTAAGTGTTCCATGGCTCAAATAAGAGTAAATCCATGCTCTCAAGGGACTTTTGGACTAACCTCACCTAACATCTAAGGACTTTTGACATAGCTTCATCCATCAAAGAGCCACCCCAATCACAAATGCAAATGAGTGTCATGCAATTGCATATTTTACTTAAATAATCAACAAGTCATATAATTGTAAACAATACATAGAAGCGACTAAAATACTTAAGTAAACCAATCATACCTATAAAAATGAAAGAAAAGCTATCTTATCAATCAAAAATCAATTAAATCCCTCTGTTTCCTTCTCTTGATTCCACCACCTTTCATACACATTTTGATGTGGTTCCACTTATTTAGCCTAGACATATCAATTGAAGCATAAAATAATCAATTAAGACATATTTAATCTCAATTTAACCATATATGCATAACTAAGTCTTAAAGTATGGTTTTAGGTCACTTTGAATGCCTTAAGGAGTAACTCTTAAATTTCAAATTTTAAGCTTCAAAATCTCACTATATAGGATTTTCATAACTCTAATAAAACTTATTAGAGTCATCATAGATATACTTAAACATGTTTAAAGCCATATAGTCCTATTAGGCATCTTTGAACCTTAATTTTTTACTTATAAAAGTAGGAGTTCTTAAATTCATTCCAATGGATCTATTAATACTTATATTTCATATCTAGATCATTTAAAATCTTAAAATTAATGAAACAATTCCCTAGGTCAAATCCACCTCTAAGCTGAGACCCATCCCACATGCCCACCATTTTGGAGTTTTGTTTACGCTATAGGAAATTTAATGGTTTTGGGGTATCCATAATTCATTCTTAACTTAATTATTGTATTAAAGGGATTAATTAACTCATTTTAGGGTTTTAAATTTCTTAAGGCCAAAACCAAATCCTAGGTGAAATTATATGCCATTCTTTTGGTTCTTTATCAATTCTAATTGCATATTCTTATTCTTCACTCTTTAAAACCCTTAGTTTCATCAAATTTTCATCAAGCTCAAGTCTCCTTCCCTCACCTTATCCCTTGGCCAAACACATGATGGGCTAGGGCTTTAAGAATACAAAATTTTTCTAACCTAAACTATACCTTGCTTTGATGTACTCTTAATGAGGATTATTTTGGTATAATTAGTTTCTTTAAAAGAGCTTCCTCACCCAAGAGTTTAGCTACAAAATCTACTCTTTTGAGAAACCAAAACTACCATCAGAAAGAGAAAAATGAGTCGGAGATAGTTTATAATAACATCATATTCAAATTTAGGAAGTTTGCTTACCCATATAGAGTTTCTTCCTTGCTTCTTTCTTCTTGCTTCACGCCTCTAAGAGAGAATTTTAGGGCTATCTAAGTTAGTTATGGAGTAAGGAAGATGAGTGGGGTGTCACACACACACACACAGAGCTAGGGTTCTATAATGTTTTAAAATACTAATTTTGCCTCTATGCTTTAGTTCCACTGCATGAACTCCTTTCTAAGTATTTTTAGAAATTGACAACTCCACACTAAAATTTAGACTCTATTGTTCATTAAAAATATTTGCTTTAAGGTTATAAGTGTAACACCTTGTATTTTCTAAATGGGCCTGGATCTCTGAGCCCTTGTGGCCCAAGGAAGTTCACCTAAAGGTTTTAAAACCTTTTAAAATAGATAATGAGATTGAAATCTATAGAAAATATGAGCTAAAATACAAAAATTTAAGCTGTAGTGAAACTAGTGGCACTTTTGTAATTATAAGCCACTTTTATAAAATAGTTTTTTTTATTATAAAGGGAGCTTCATCCAGCCATTCTCCATAGCCATTCTCATTAGAATTTCTACTCTTTCAAATGAAACCATGATGTCACTTTGAGGAAAAGAGAGAGAAAAGGAAGACCAAGCAAAATAGGTAACAGAAAAGCCCTGTTTCTCATAGCTATAGTTATGAAATTTATTCGTCTTATCAAGAGCTTCAATTTTGTGGTTTCACATTCTATTTTAGAGGTATTTTAATTGCCAAAAATAGGGAATAAAGTCCTCTTTTAAGAATTTCAATGAGAGGAAATCGAAGAGCACTAAACGAGCTTTGTTTTAAGGTAAAGCATGATATGTTTTAAGTTAAGATTTCTTAAGTTCTTAGTCTTCTTCATCATAACTATAGAGAGGGAAAAGCTCTCTCTCTCTCTACATGTAATTGAGCATATGGAGCATGTAGAATTCATTTAGGTTGTGGAAATGAAAGGAATTTGCCAAAGGAAGTAAGAAAACTTCATATGGCACTGTGAATGCATAGTCTTTGGTACCTGATAGGAACTGGCATTAGATGAACTTGTTTTTAAGTTTTAAGATAATTAGAGGTCCTCTAGTGAATTATACAGGCTAAGGGAAGTATTGGTTCAAACTATAAAGGCTAATTGTGAAGTTGAAATTTTTAGGTGCTTAAGAAAACCTAATTCAGGTAATGGTATGTAAGTATTCTAGAAAGTTTAATGGAAGCATAAAGAGCTATATAGGATGTTGAAATAAGGTCTTGATGCATAGAAGTAAGTTTAGCAAATGTAGCCTAAAGTTACTAAATATGTCAAAGTGAAAAATGACCAAAGGAATAGTGCAATGACCAAATGAATAATACAATGCCAATTTTGGGTTCAAAATAAGAATTTAAGGAACTTGAGTTACCTAGGAAAACTTGCCCAGGAGAAACTCTGTATTAAGGGCTAAGAAAAGGGCAAATGAGAATGATTAGCTAGGTAAGCTAGTAAGAGAATTTTTAAACACTATTTTGAGCTAAATGAAGAGTTATATAAACCCTAGAAAAATGGTCATTTAGCTAAAGAAGAAAAGTCCTAAAGTACCTCTAAAGGGTTTGGTATGCATCAAAAGTAGCCTAATACTGCATATAACCAACTTATAATAGCCTTAGCACTGATTTGAGTATTGATATGATATCATAGACCACCATTGTAGCAAAGAGCCTTAGTGTCTGTGCCTACTTGATAAAGAGAAAGATCAAAAGGAAAAGAAGTTTAGTATCTACAGCATTAAGGATTAACTCCTATTAGGTAGCATTTTCTTCCTCTCTTTCATCTTTTAATTGCTTGGGTGCTCTGGTTACCTATATGATGTGTTTGCTTGATGTTTGAATGAGTTTATGTGTTTTTGAGATTTCAATGAGTTCTGGCCTAATAAGAGAAGCTTTACCTGATGATGACTAAAAGAAGAAGTCTAAGGAATTGAGCACAATAGTTCTTTTCTATGTTAAGTATCAAAGTCACTCAGGAGGAGAAAGTTTAGTAAGCTTGGCCAAATTCTAGCTTCATGCATGTATACTTTCACATGTTTAGAAAGCTCAGATGTTAAAAAAGTTGTATTCATGCATACATGCATACTTGTGAGTTTGAATGGCTATTACCTATTCAAGTAGGATTATGCTACTGAGTTATTCCTAGAATCCCATTCTTTTACCTACTAACCCTTTTACTAGGTAAAAGAAACCAAGTAGGCTGAGGAAAGTCTATAGCTTTATGAAGGCATATGTATTTGTTATTATATTTTGTTATATATATATATATATATATATATCCTATTAGACCATATTTGAGACTAATATGTATTTAATGATATTGATGTTTAATTTTAAGCTTAGATAGTATAGTTTGAAGATGGATTAGAAAGTTATAACTACTTCCAGTAATGTGAATGTTGTTGTGATGTATTTATGAGCATTTGATACTCTTAGCCATTTGAATAGTATGGGTCTAAGACCTAGCTGATAATTGAGCCCTAAGGCCTCTGAATTTAAGTATACTATATTTGAGTTATATGCAGGCAATTATTTTTAGTAAAAGAGAGGACCAAAGTGCTTAGACAACATCTAGTTTATAGTCATTACGCTACTAAAATTTTAGTAAACCAAAATGTCTAGCCATATAGTTTAAATACTAATATGAGGTTGAGATGTAATAGTGGATTGCATGATGAATGGGAATAGAGAGTTAAAGACCCAAAAGTAGTTTAAGACTAATAAGATATGCCTTTAGTGTTAACTCCAGTTCAATGCACCATCTAGGCGTATAAGAAAGGTAGGAATTGTGTATGTATGATTATTTATTTATGAATGGTTTATAGAAGAAAAAGTTTTAAAAATTCTATATTTTTATCATGTTTTAATACTTGAACTAGTGACCATGGCTATTCTATTTGCTTAAACCCGAGCCAAGAGTTAATAATAAGGACTAAGCTAATAACTAAAGGTAAAAAGGCAATAAAAGAGGTCTAACAACAAGGACTTAAAAATAGTCTAAAAAAGTATGGTTAAAGTTATAGTCAACTAAAACCCTCAACCATACACTGTCAAGGATTTAATCGAACCAACCTCATCTAATTAATCTACTAACCTATTTCGTAATATTATAATGATAGATATTCATCTCTCAAGATAAATCTCATGTTTCCAAAAATTCTTAATTTCTCCATCGATTTGGCCAAAATTGATTCTTTTAGTTCTAACTGGCCTTTTCTCTCCTTATGACCCTTTTTAAATACTCTTTTCCATTCTTTAAGGACTATATGTTAGTTTATTAAACATAGGATATTCATTCTTAGCCCCAACCCTTCATCTTGTTTGGGCTTCTAATCACTTTTAATCCTTCCTCTTATCACTCTTTAGGAGTTTAACCCAATATAAAATACCGGATGTGACACTTTACCTAAAGTAAAAAAGGAGATTCAAAAGACATTGGATGTGGGATTTATATGAATGGCTAGATATACTAAATAGATGTCAAACATAGTTCTGGTTGTTAAGAAGAATGGAAAGATCAATAATGCTACACTAAAAAAGGAGTAGGTGATGTCAATAATATACGTCTTAGTTAATGTCATAACCAACAATCAAAATTTGACATTCATGGATGGCTACTCAAGTTACAATTAGATATACATAGCTAAGAAAGACATTAACAAGATGGTGTATATGTGTCCAAGTGCAACTGAGATCTTTGGATAAGTGGTGCTACCTTTTGGTCTAAAGAATGTTGTTGCCACTAACCAACTTGCCATGAATATCATCTTTCATGAATTCATTAGCAAATCCGTTGCAGTATACATTAATGATGTGATGGTTAAGTTGCTGAATTTGAAAGGCATTAATGGGAATTACAAGTTTTGTTGAATGAATGAGAACGCATAATTTGAAGATGAATCTTGCTTGATGCACTTTCAATATTAAGAATGGCAATTTCGTTAAGTTCTTGGCGCACAAGAAAGGCATAGAAGTCAATTTGAAAAAGTCATTAAAGAAGTAAGACCACCTACCAACAAGAAAATCAGTCCTAGTAAAAAAAGACCAAAGATGTAATGGTTGCTACATTGGCATGGCTATTATATTGGTCCACTATAGCCTATGATGGTATTCAATATGCCAAAAGATGCCAAGGGTGTTAAAACATGAAACAACATTAAGACATGTCCCTATGACCCACTTGCATTCAATTTTAAAACCTTGGCCTCTTACCAGATTGACCATAGATTTGATTGACAAAATTTATCTATCATTGTCAAAGAGGCATGGCTTTGTAATTGTAGCAATTGATTAGTTTATCTAGTGGGTGGAAGTTGTCCCTATAAAAAAGGTTCAACAAAAAGATGTGATCAAGTTCATCAAGTAGCATATCATTTACCAGTCTATTTTGTTGCAGATAATCATGATAAGAGTTTATGCTCAAGAGTTTAGGTTTTGAATTATTCATTCAAGTCCTTACAATGCTCAAGCAAATAAGCAAGTTGAGGTCACAAAAAAGGTGATAATTTGGAATGATTAAGAAATCTATAAAATATTAGCTATGAGAGTGGCACCAAGTCCTGATAGAGGTATTATAGGTATGTAGAAATCCTATAAGAACATCTTATGGAACTACTTCTATATTAGTTTATGGATTTGATGCTATTTTGTCATTAGACATTATAGTGAAGTCTTCAAAAGTAGCTAAGCAAAATAGCTTGGTAGCTAAGGAGTACATATAGGCCATGTGCATGGAGCTTGACACATTGGATGAAGATTAGCTAATAGTACTTAAGAGTATTTAGCTTCATAAGTTACAAGTGACACACACGTATAACAAAAAGTTGAACTCGCCATGTTTTAAGGTTGGAGACTTGGTTTGGAGAATGCATTTTTCTATAAGATTAAAGGACAAAGAGTTCAACAAATGGTTACCTAATTGGGAAAGGCCATTTATGTTTAGTTAAGTTTTGAAGGGATGGAGGAAAGTAAGTTCATCAATGGAAAAATTTAAAGAAATACTACCTATCTATCTTCAAAGATTAAAATGTAGAAATACGAGTATAAGAATAACTAGGGTCGCTTAACATTTCTCAAGGAAGTGTCATCACTGTGGGATTATAATATAATTCTACATGAGAGTGGGAAAAATTAGGGGTGTGCATGGGCAAGGCCAGGCCGGACATCTAATTGGCCCAAAGCCCTACCCGATTAAACAATCAGGTTTGTTTTTATGCTCATGGCCTGACCCAACCCAATTTTATGTTAGGCTAAGGCGAGGTAAGGCGAGTCGGCTAGCCCTAACAAACCTGAAAATATTTTTTTTAGTAAATAACAATCAATTATTCACGAATTGAAAACCAATTTCAAGCAAAAATAAAGGCATTCAAAACAAAAGTTAATGCTCATAAATATATATTCAACAAAAGCACTCATGAACCATTCAATTCCAAACGAAAATTCAAAAAATAAATTACTAAAAATATTATAAAAACTTTAAGCAATAAAATACCTCAAAACAGAAGTAATCCTCCACTATTGCTTTGTTTATCATCATTTTCAATGATCACCAAATGAATCAATTAAGAATCAAACAAAGGAAAGAAATTCATGAACATATAGCCAAAATAAAAGAAAAAGATCCTTTTACATATATGCTAAATGTTATCAACAAGTACGATAATTGGGAGTCAAACTAAATGCATGTATGCTAAATGTATACCCATAATTGAGTCACGGATCCAATCTTATAAGAGTCAAACTAAATGCCCACTATCTCACATGCCCAGTAAATGTAAGTTTAATTAGACTTTCTCACATGCCCATCATCTTCTTGATTCCCACAACGGATCTATAATCTTAATAAAATATTGTAAATTCAACTACTTGACTTTTATCAATTTGAATAGAATCTAAACTTGAATTTTGATAAATTTTAATGTAAACTAAAACTTTAATGAACATCTTGAGATCAAATCTAGATAAAAATTAAAAAAGAATATTTATTGGTTTTACTGAGAAATTACTCTTTCAATTAATTCATTAGTTTATTTGGATCTCATACTTCTAAGAATTTAGTCCTCAACAGTTCTTTACGGATAAAAGTTTCTTTAAAGGTTAAGTATTGGTTTTGATTATATTACATCCAAACCCTGGATGCTTTTACTTTTTACAATGGATGAATAAGTTCCCTTTTTCTATTAAAAGACCCAATAGATATATAAACAGTTTTTTAACAACAAATTTTAAATATATGAATTAAATAGCTATATAATTATTTTGTTGCGAGAAGAGTATATAATTTAATTTGAGTATAAACTAACAATTTATGTAGCCCCCAAACTTATAATTCTTAGATCAGTGACGTAACTAACATAAAAAAGCCAATCATCATTTTCAAAAGCATAATTTAATGATAAAATATATAAGTCAAATTATCTTTCTAGATTAACATTAAGAAAGCCTGGGAGGAATATGAAGATAGGTTGTAAAGTAAACTTAGGTGTTCTGCACTATTTGTTTATAAAAGAGTCCACAATAGCAAAAGGAGGGCATATATCATTTGAGACAAAAGATGCAACCTACTAGAACTTGGGTGTTCTGCAATATTTCTTTATAAAAAAGGGCTGCGTGACTACTAGTTGGAACAGATGCAACCTGTGAGAATTACAGAACCAAGAGTTGTTATTGCAATCTAGAAAAAAATATAGCCATAATAACATTTGAGACAAAAAAGTGAATGCACTATGTAAACCGTCTTATCTAAGCCACATTTATACAACCTAATTTTTGTTGAAAGCCTTTTCTTTCTTTCTTTCTTAGTTGCCATAATTTACTATATCTGTTTGTTGAGCAATAACTTAGAAGAATGGGAATGATGACACTTATTACCTTTTGTAACTTTTTTCTCTTAATGCATTTCCTTTGGCGGTCATCAAAATTATACCAAAGCACACTTCATTGTTGCAAGTTGAATTGGATTTCTTCTAGAGACAACAAAAGTTATATATTTGAAGTTTATTATTATTATTATTATTATTATTATTATTGTAAATATTAGTTTTTTTAAAAAATGTTACATCAGAATGACCCAAAGTATCCAACAACCTCACCATCCATTTGTGGAGCTGAAGGAATTGATCATTGATTGTTTGCATTCAAGATTTGTCTCAAACTGCCATTGCCTTTTCCCTAAGATCTAGTGTAGCAATGAGTTAAAGATTCATTTTCTTTCTATATTTGAACACAATCAATAGTAAATTTGTTTTATCTAGAAGGTTTCATCTATTCTATTGCGATGCCAAACAATAGACACATAAGATAAATTTCTATTTACACAGTTGTAATATAAGTGTTATGTACCTGAGATCAATTTCAATTGTAGACGATAGTTATCATGAGAATGGCACATATATGCTTTTGATATTATGGAGCATGACTTAACAAGTCTTTAATAGCCATACTAAAACAATAATTATCTGATGCCATTGTGAGCTGATGTGTTTCACCATCAGTAATTTTCTTTCCATGTATGAAGTGTAATAGTTCCATTACCTTGGTCAGATTTATACACATTCACCATATGCATATATAAATTATACAGAAATAGAAATTCTTATAATTTTATCAAAAATAGAAATATTTCTACATTCTAGAAGTACTACAGTGTGGATTCCTCTTCACTTCCACTTGTTACCTTAGTGGGAGTTTCTAAGGCTTTGCATTGCTTAAGTTTCCTTTTCTTCACTAATGTCATTGATATGAAATTGAGAACATTTAGGATATTTTTGTTCCTATAAAAGGTGTAGGATAGATAAAGAGGAAGATTATTTTTATTTCTACTAAAAAATTAAACTCTAATGCAATTTTCTCTACAAACTATGTAATATGGAAAACAAGTATCATAAGGCTGCTAATTATGCTGATAACACTTACTACTATCCCTATTTCAGCTCGGCAAGAACAGATTAGAATGGAACCTCAAGAATAGAAAGACTACCATATTTATTCGTGACCATGGCTGCGTACCATGGCTAGGTCAATAAAAGTAGCAAAATGTCTATGATGTGCGGTGGGCATGGTCTGTACTGTGTGTAGCAGTCTCAAAGAAGCAAAATGTCACAAATATTAGAGGGCATGGCTCAATCTTAGTCGCAGCAGCTGATGGATGAAGAGAAGAGTTGAAGAAGAACATGAGTGTGAGAGGCTGTAGATGGCTACTTGTAACGAATGTAATTTTTGTAAAATGACGAAATGAGCTGTATAAAAGAAAGTCCTCTAAAATGACCTAGATAATGTCCAAAAAATTTTGGGTAGAATCCTAGACTCCTAAAAATGATAATTCTAAGCTCAGAAGAAAAGAAAAATGGAGTTAGGATGGAGAAACAATTTGTAACGAAAACTGACGAAAAGTAATGGTATTTTCATAAATAAGTGTAACTTTTGGAAAAACACATAAGATGGCTTTTTAAATGAAAATTTTGAGTTATCCAAGGTTCCTAAAGGCCCCAAAAACTATGAGAAACCCCAGGACTGGTAAAGCCCCTCCGGTGTACGTTTTCTAACGTCGAGGAGCTTGAACTTTGACGAAGTCATTCGATAAGGTTTTAGCTTCAAATTGAGTGATTTCAAAGGCATTTTATTAAATTGGAACCTAAATTTTATAATAGAAAAGATGGTTCTCAAAAAGGAACTAAAATGAAGCTGAAATGAAATTGCCATTACGAAAGGATGAAATTGGAATTTTTGGAAAAGTACGCTTCTAGAAACTCCCACACACTTCTCCCTTTTTCTTCCACCTTCTTAAGCACAAAAATTTTCTACCCAAAATAAAGAAGTTGATATGCTCTCTTAGATGCACCAAAAGGGGAAGAAAAGGAGGAGAAAAATCAAGGAAAATGTGAGAAAATTTGTAGATTTTCATGCTCCATCTTCCTCCAATCTTGTTCCTCTCCTTTGCTCCTCTCTTTCCATGGTTTATTTGAGATGAATAGTACTATTTTTGGTCCAAAAAGAAGGGGAAAATTTTGAATTTTCTAAGGAGAAGAGAACCAAGGAGAAAGACACTTGAAAGCTCACTTGAATCCTAGGTAATCTTTGCTTTTTGTTAGATCTTCTCTTTCCCCTCCCTTTGTGTGCATTTTGGCCAAGAACAAAACCAAAGGAGGGGAGGATGTTCTGTCCAAATACAAGGAAGGAACAAGGGTTTTAGGCCATAGGGAGATGGAATATGGCAAGAAATTCCAAGAAGAACCAATAGAAAACAAGTTAGAAAGGTGTAGTGTTTTCTAGGGTTTTGCAAAATCTAATTTTGTATGAATGTTTTCTTGAACTCCTAAGACCCTTAGAAACCTCCCCAAATGGCTCTTCCATCAAGGAAAAATTTAAAACTCCAAGAACCCCATTATTGCTCATAGGTTTGACCAAGCTAGGATGGATGGGGTAGAGGGTGTTTTAATTTGTTCTATCCTTGGTTTGGGACTTTATATGATGTTAGAAGATAGAAAAAATCATTGGAAAAAATTTAGGAGTCATGAATTGAGAGATAGGACAATGGTGTCCATAATGGTGCTTTGTGAAGTAACTTGGTTTTTCAATTATGCAATTGAATGTGTGATGGCTCCAAGGACCTTAAATGAGTCCAAGAAGTCTAGAAATAACAAGAGAATGGAATCTAAAAATTGAATTCCAAGGGTTGCTTCATTAGACTAATTATGGAACCATAATGCCAAGTATGAAACCAAGTGTGTGTTTAAGCTTTAGTTTAATGTCTTGGCTTGCTTCAATTATGTGATTGTGTACTCCTTATGATGTCTAGGCCAAGAGAATAATCAATCACCTAAGTGCTCTTATGAAATTAAGGAGGGGAAGGAATTAGCAAAGTAAAGCTTGCATTAATTGAAAGGTAGCTTTCCACCTCATTTTCTTGTATTCTTGTGAGCATATGTATGTTTTTGTGTGCTTGTGTATGCTCTTGTGATTTGAGAACATGCCACTTGATGTTTTGAGGTTGCATTGGTACCAATGTGTTGTCTTGAATGCCATTGATTGTGAGAATGGCTCTCAAGGGTGAGGTGATACCAAAAGTCCCTTAAAGTGGGTGAGGATGTACCAAAAGTCTTAAGACATGGGTGAGACTAGACCAAAAGTCCCTTGGATGGGTGCAGCTAGGTCAAAAGTCCTAAGGCCAAGAGTGAGGAAAATCTGAAAGTCTTAGAAATGAGGTGAGGCAAAACCAAAAGTCCCTAGAGCATGAAAACGGCTTGATGTGGAAATGTGGCATAGAAATGTAATATAACACACTTTATGCTTGCACACTTGTGATTTTCATGTATGTATGTTTTGAATGTATGTGTGAATAGGTGCATGAGCTATGAGATTCTTGGAATCTCACTTCCTTTTCCCCTTCACTCTTGAAATATCTAGGTAGTGTTCAAAACCAAGGAAATGCAAGCTAAGAACATTAAATGGCTATACCTTATTCATTTTGTAGTTTAACTTGTGATGGAATGTCAAAGAAGCTTTGTACATATTATTTTTGGTAATGTAAGATCTTGAGCACATGTAATATGATGTATAGACTCTATGTAAACTTTATGTAGCATTAAATTAATGAGATTATGTATTTGGACCCTTGAATGACATGTGTGTTTAGTATATTAATGGATGTTGAATAGCCAAAATGAGATGTGTGAGATTTGGGATCACTTGGGCAGCTCCTAGAAGTCATAATTATGCTTTTAAATTTGCCCAAAAGGTGTCAAATTCAAGATGAGGCCATTTGGACCAAAGTGACTCTTGATAGAGAGCAAAAATGACTATTTCATGAGGCTATGTCACTTTTTATCCAAATGAGCTCTTCTTAGTCTAAAATTTGGCGTGCATCTAGAGCTTATTGAGACTTTTTGGGAAGTTAGGAGGTTTGTGGAATATTTGGAGAATTGTTGAAGTTGAAAATTTTTCTGGTTTTGGTCATTGGTAATGTAACACTGGTCTAAAATTAAATTCTGTCATTCATAGGGCAAATGATGTCCAATTGACATGAAATTTTATACAAAGAAACTATACATTCCTAGTGATTTGTACCAACTAGAAGTACCTCATTTGGATGTCCAGAGAGGGAGATATGAATTTTCAAAGAATCTGTCCAGTATCAAGAACTCCAGCCGATCTCAGTTACTATTTGATTGAGTTTCGAGGTCTAGGCATACCTAAACCGATCTAGAGTTATTTTTTTCCTCTAGTTAACATCCATAGCTTTCCACATTGAAATCATTTGTATGGATTGGAGTTTCAACGGAATTAATTGGACATTTTTAAACTTTGCTACATAATTCTGTGATAGCACCAGTGGATAGTTTGACCTCTGGACAATTTCAAATGTCAAACATCTTTTGTATTATGTTCCATGGCCCGGACATATTTTTAGCATAAAGTAGGCATGTGTAGTTTCCCATAATGGTAAAGAATGCATGATTTTAATTTTTTTAGAATTAGTTATGATTTTTCAAAGTTTGTGACAGAAGTGAGAAAATTCTGTCCGAAAATGCATATATGAATTTCATGCTTCCTCTTGCCATACACGAGCTCTAGGTCAACTTTGGTGATGGAAATGAGTTGTATCCATGCAATTAAATGTGGGAATATGTTACATGAGCTCACATGATTCACGTGACACTCAACGAAATTTTTATACGTGATGCAACGCTAAATAATGTATTATTTTAATGCCTTTTTCTTGAATATTTGCATGATTTATGGAAATGAGTTATTTGAAGGCATGAGATAATCTAAGAAATTATGGTATTATACTACCCGCTACTAGCTAAGCTTGATGCACAAATGTAGAGAGGTAGGAGATGTTGAAAACCTGAAAGTAGCTATAAGGTGGGCTAGGCTGGTGGGAACTGGATTGTGGAACTTATAAAAACAAAAATCATCTTAAATATTTTGTTTAGCATATATATACCGGGTTAGACATTGTTTAAAAGTTTTGCCCGTGGCTCGGCCCGACCCGATTTATAAAAATAATTTTTTTATAAAGTTTCGCCCAATTTATATTTTGACTCGACCCGATTAGGACGGGCTCTATCTGGCTTATCGAGCCAATGTACACCCCTAAGAAAAATGGTTTGGGAATTAGATATAGAAGTTGACATAATGCCTTAGTGGAATAAGAATGGTAAGAAAACAAAAGAAAAGAGTCAAGTAAAAGTGCAAAGATCATAACAGCACTTTGGTCATGAATTTAAAGGATGAGCAAAGCTAAAGGATTAATGGCTTATGTAAGTGATTAGATGTAGTGTTAAGGGAAAATAAAAAGAGGACTATCAATTGGAAGGAGAAATTTCAAATTTTGAGAAAAGAGAAGATCATGCTCCTTAACATCCTCAGATTAATTACCCAATATCAAAATGCATGAGGGAGCAAAATGTTTAGATAAAAAAATCATAATTAACAATGCAATTGTGAAAAAATAGCTAATAGGAATGACAATTAAGAGAAATTACTATTTGAGAATCCCATAAACTTGATTAGCCTAGTACCTTAATCGAGAGTAATGGAAAAGCAAGAAATCAAGAGATACAAAATCTTAGTAAAAGCGACTTTGGCAAGTAGTTACAACACACAATTGTCGCGAAAAGGCCATAAGGCAATTGAAGATGTAATACCTACTCATTCTAAAAGCTTAAAACTACGCAGATTACTAAAGGAAGTCCTCTAAATTGAATTATTAGAGGCCAAATAAAATTAAAGTGATAATTTAAACATCTAAAATGGGGATGTAATGTTAGAGATGCTCTAAAATAGAAACCAAAATAGCTAAACAAAATTAGACGAAAATGGAGTGACATTTTTGGTAATTTTGGGAAACTTTTAGAAAACTCAAAAAATAAATCTTTAAATGAAAAAATGAGTTTCCTGGGGTTCTCAGAGGCCCTAAAAATAATAGGAACTCCTAGAATGGTTAAAACCCCTTTCGGTCTACATTTTAGAGCGTCGATTGATTGAAACTTTGACCGATTCATTCGAGAAGATTTTTAATCCAATTTGGGTGAAACCAAAAGCATTCTATAAATTAGAGGACCTAAATTTTATAATAAAAAAGGTAATTCTCAAAAAAGAGTGAAAATGAGCCCAAATGGAAAGAACTAAGAAAAAGGGACAAAATGGGAACTTTAAAAAGTGTTATAACTTAGCCTCCCTTCTTATATGCCATGCCCCATCTCTCCTTCATTCTTAACTGACCTTATTTCTACCCCAAAACAAAAGTGAGACCAACTCAAGGAGGCGCACTGTAATGAACGTAATTTCTGTAAAATGACGAAATGAGCAGTATAAAAGAAAGTCCTTTACAATGACCTAGATAATGTCCCAAAAAATTTGGATAGAGTCCTAGACTCCTAAAAATGATAATTTTAGGCTCAGATAGAAAGAAAAACTAAGTTAGGATAGGGAAACAATTTGTGACAAAAATTGACGAAATGTAATGACATTTTCGTAAATAAGTACAACTTTTGGAAAAACACATAGGAGAGCTTTTTAAATAAAAGTTTTGAGTTACCCAAGGTTCTCAGATGCCCTAAAAATCATGGGAAGCCCCAGGATTGGTAAAACCTTTCCAGTGTAAGTTTTCAATGCTATTGTGGAGATCAATAAGGTAATCGAGAATAATTTGAGAGAGATTATGCCTGTTGTCACAGCATCTTGTCAGAGGGGAACCCTGGAGTTGAAGAGACCAAGACCAAAGGAAGGAGCTAGCTCCGCACCTACTAGTAAAAAGAAGAGCAAGGTGTAGTGGAGCAGGAAGCCATCAAAAGGAAAAAAGGTACAACCTCAGAGGACTCAATCATCCACACAGCAATCCACAATGACATGCTACAAGTGTGAGAAGCTGGGACACATTGCTAGAAATTGCCCCTAGGTAGATTCAGCGCCCCCATTTAGATCGTCTCCTCCTAGGCTATAGACCAAGGGCAGGGTGTTTGCCCTTTCTTAGTAGGAGGTTAATGCGTCTCCCAGTCTTATTCGAGGTAAGCTCATAGTAAATGATTTTTCTGTGATTGCTATGTTTGATTCGGGTGCTAGTCACTCGTTTATATCCTATAACGATGTGAGATATTTAGGTCTAGTCATTAGTACTTTACCATTTGATTTATCTGTCACCACACCCACTGGAGGCCACGTTGTTATTTCCTATGCTTGTTTGAATGTCACTGTACAGTTTAACCATTGGTACACTACCATTGATTTGATTTGTATGTCTTTTCATGATATTAATTTGATTGTTGGCATGAACTAGATGACTGATAATAATGCTGTCTTTGATTGTGAACACTACACCGTATCTGTACCCTTTTATAGGACCATACCTAGGATAGGGGTCGAATTATCCTTTATGACTACTGCATAGGGTGAGAGATACTTAGAGCATGCGTGTCAGGAATTTTTAGTCTTTTTCTCTATTCAGGCGGAGGTAGAAGAAGGGATAAAAGAGATCCCTATATTTAGGGAATTCCCAGAGGTTTTCCCTAAAGATTTTGACTTTAGTGGCCTGCCCACTAAGAGAGAGATAGAGTTTCCCATAGATATAGTGCTTAGGGTTGGACCAATGTCCAAGGCTCCCTATAGGATGGCTCCTGCTGAGCTTATTGAGTTAAAGAAACAGATAGAGGAGTTATTAGAAAAAAGATTCATATGCCCTAGTGTGTCACCTTGGGGAGCTCCGATGCTATTTGTGAAAAAGAAAGATGGCAGCTTAAGATTGTGTATAGATTATAGAGAATTGAATAAAGTTACCATCAAGAATAAGTATTCTCTCCCTAGAATAGATGACTTGTTACATCAGTTAGCTGGGGCATCGGTATTTTCTAAAATAGATCTTAAATTTGGGTATCACCAACTGAGGGTGAAAGTTGAAGACATCCCAAAGACGGCCTTTAAAACTAGATATAGGCATTATGGGTTCCTTGTGATGCTATTTGAGCTGACGAATACGCCCGCTGTGTTTATGGATTATATGAACAGAGTATTCAGACTGTATCTAGATAAATTTATTATGGTCTTTATTGATGACATCTTAGTGTACTCCAAGTCTTTTGAGGAGCATGAGAGACATATGAGATTAGTCCTAGAGACTCTGAAAAATAACAGATTGTATGTGTGAACACCGTATTTTGTTTGAATATTTAATCCAAAAAAAGAGAGAAAAAAAAACCAATATGAACAAAAAAAGGTAAAAAAAATCAGAAGAAACATCAAAGGAAAAATCAAAAATAAAATAAATAAATAAAATAAATAAACAAATAAATAAGAGAAGAATAACCAAAATAATTAAAAAAAATAACAACAACAACAACCAAAAAGGGAGAGAACATAATAATAATAATAATAATAATAATAATAATAATAGTAAAATCCAGAAAAAAAGGGGAAGATAACACAAAAACGGATACGGACCTAAATTTTAAAGCCCAAAGTCTCTTTGGGCTATTGGGCTATTGGGCCAGTACCCAGCATGTTAAACCCTACCCATCTCTCATTTGCTCTTCTCCTCACCCATGTTCGGCAAAGGCAGAAAAGGACCACACAAACAGATGGGAAGGAGCTCTCTCTCTTGCGCGATTCTGGGGAGAAGGAAAAAACAAAGGTGGGTTTCAGGAAAAAGGAAACACATAGACCTAAACATAAAAAGGGAAACACAGGAGCAGCACCTATAAACGTGAGAAGCACTGAGAATGAACAGAAAAGCGAGGGGAGTAGCTCGAAGATACAAAACCAACAACAAAAAGGAAAGTGGCAGGCCAACGTCTCAGCATGCTAGGGGAATAGGGGGTAGTAAAGTTGACCCCTTGGGGGGTCCCTTTCACAATCAGAGACAAGAGAGAACGAGAGAAAGAGTTGGGATTGGAGAAAGGGGAGTTGTGGGTTCGAATAAAAGGGGTCAAAATTCAGACTAAAGGAGGGGGGAATTGGGAGACTGAAAAATAGAGAGAGAGGGTCCGAGAAATCAAAGGAGGAAAGAATTCGAAGGAGGAGATGCAGAGGAGGAGCCCACTCTTCCCCTGAAATCCCTACAGGTAAGCCACAACCTAGTTTATTTTCTTATTAAAAGAATTCCCTTGCGATTGCTGATGATGTGAGCTAGGAATGGAAGGCTGAAATACAGAACACTGTGTCTCCTTTGTATCCAAGGACATGCACCATAAGTGTTCGAGGAAATGCCTGATAGAAGGCTAGGTAGGGTTAGTGCATGGTCATTGTTACTGAATTTGTTGAATTACAGTGTATTAATCTAGACTTTCTCCCCGCTGTGATTTATTATAAACCGATACTTGTCTCAGAGCTAAATGCTTACATGAATCCATTTAATCTGTATCTTGGGTTGATAAAAACAAATGGCGTTATTAGTGATCCCACAAATTTGAATGGGTATGGTCTGTTGTTAATATGACATAGGCAATCAGTCTTAGTTTAAAGTTAATTCTATCTCATCGCTCGACATTGGTGTTATGTAAGAAGATATCTGGGAACTTCTAAGCGAGAGTTTCGAAGGGAGGAGGAGCTTTTTGCTTCAATACCCTCCATGCCTATTTCCATGACACAAGGTGTGCCTGGACCAGTAAAAATGGACATGCCTATACACAAATGCCTGCACGTCCATGCTATCATTAGTCTCTAATTTTATTTTTTTTATGCTTGTTTCATTCATTTATTTAGTTTTCTCTTGTTTCCTTTTTTTAAAGTTTGTCGTGTGGGATGCTTTGTCCCCTCAGGCATGTAAGAGCAGATCCAAGAATCACGTGTGGCAATAAGCCTCCCTGATATCTGTCGCATTTCAGATTTACATTTCTAATGGCCTATACTGAGCAAATTTTAGTTTCAAGAGAGAATAAAAATAGACATAAAAAGAGAGTTTCCAAAAAGGAAAAATTCTTTAAAAAAAAAAGGGAAAAGCACTCCTAAAAAAAACCAACAAAAAATTTCTTTAGGGATTAGGTTTAAATTTTTAAGAAAAAGAGACAAACAATAGTAAAGAAATAAATAATAAAATAAGACGATAAGAAGGAGTGTTTCTCTACAAATAATAAGAGGTTTCAAAGATAAAATTTGACTTTTCTTCCTTCTTAAAAGTTTTCCTGGCCAAAAGAAAATTAAAACATAAAAAAAAACAAAACAAAACAAAAGACGAAGAAATAAATAATAATAACAGTAACAATGAAAAGGGGGAAAGTAAAAAAAAAAAGAATAAAATATAAGAACAAAAATGAAAGAACAAATAAAACAAACCAAACAACAAAAGACGTAAAAAGAATGATAAAAAACCAAAACCAAAAAAGAGACAATGACAAAAAATTGAAAGCATGAGAAACAAAGATGAAAAAAAATGAAACAAAACAAAAAGGACATAGAAAGAGAGAATGAAAAAAAAAACAAAGGATGATAAAAAGAAAAGAGAAAAAAGATTGAAAATATAAAAAGAAAGTAAAATTACATTTACTTTTAGCAAATCAAAACACATCAATCAATTTTAAAATGTTTTATTTGTTAAAGGAAAAAGTAATTTTTGTTTTCTTTGTCTTTTCAAAAATAAACAAAGAATAAAAACCAAAAATAAAAGCTAAAAAGAAAGAAAAAAACAAAATCAATCAAAAATTAAAAATCAAACAAAAGCCAAACAGCGAAAACAAAAAAATAACAAAATAACAAAAATAAAACAAAATATCAACCAAATACAATTTTCACTCGAAGTACGTGGACTTTGATTCCTCTAAAGAGTACGTAGGCCCTAGGCTCTCACCCTAGGTCAAGTCCGCCCTTGTAAATAAATATTTTCTTTTAGTTTTATTTCTTTGATTTCTTTTCATCTTATTTTACTTTTAATTTTATTCCTTTCTTACTTATCTTACTCTTTAAACTCCTTTCTGTTTTATTCTTAATTTTCTTTCTTTTAATTTCATTTCCTTAATTTTTTCCTTCCACTTTGCATGTGATTTATTAGAGAGAATTAAAATAGAATAGAGGCCATTTTATTTTTGCACAACTAACTTAGAGTAACCGTTCTTAGTAGCGGATATAGTAGGTTGCCTAATACCTTCCCCATTCATAATCGGCTCCCGGATCCACTTTCTAGTTCGTATACCATTTTTCCAAACTAAAAAGGTATTTCCAAAGTTTTACCCTTTTAAAAAAATTAAAATTTTGATGGCGACTCTTATTCAACTATTTTTAATTTGATATCTTTTTAAGCGGCACGTAGTCGCATTTTTGGGTGTGACAGTATGCCAAACTGAATAAATGTGAGTTCTGGCTAATCAAGGTAAAATTTTTAGGTCATGTGATCTCACGAGACGGGGTCGTGGTAGATCCCCAAAAAGTTGAGGCTGTGTTACAGTGGGATAAACCTAGGACGATCACCGAGGTTAGGAGCTTCTTTGATTTGGCAGGATACTATAGACGATTTATTTAGGGCTTTTTTTAGATGGCCTTGTCACTCACGAGGCTGACTCAGAAGGATACACCTTTCGTGTGGGATGATAGATGTGAGAGGAGTTTCTAGGAGTTGAAACTCTGATTGACCACTACCCCTATGTTAGTTATTCCTGATCCTAGTTTACCATTTGTGGTATATAATGATGCCTCGAGAAGGTTAGGATGTGTGTTGATGCAGCAGGGTATGGTAGTGGCACATGCCTCTAGGCAGCTGAGGCCTCTTGAAGAGAATTATCCCACACATGACCTAGAATTAGCTGCAGTAGTATTTGCTCTCAAGATTTAGAGACACTATTTATATGGGACAAGTATAGAGATTTATAGTGACCATAAGAGTCTGAAATACCTGTTCGATCAAAAGGAACTCAATATGAGGCAAAGGAGATGGATAGAGTTTTCTGAAAGATTATGATTATGTGTTGAAGTATCATCCAGGTAAGGCCAACATGGTAGCCAATGCCTTGAGTAGGAAATCCATCCATGTTGCCCATATGATGATTAAGGAGCAGAAGCTCCTAGAGAAGTTTAGAAATTTAAACCTTTCATGTCAGCTAATACTGGGTAGATTATATTTGAGTGAGACCCATATTGAAAATGAGTTGAGGGTTTAGATCTTAGATGCCCATGGAGAGGATGAATTATTGAGACAAATTAGAAGCAAGATCCCCCAAGGTAGGACCTCAGATTTCAGAATATCTGAGGATGGTGTAATAATATATTAAAATAGAATCTATGTGCCTTGTAATAATGATTTGAGAGAGAGAATTTTAGAGGAGGCATACAAGAGTAAATATACTATCCACCCAAGGGCCACTAAGATATATCAAGACCTGAAAAGAATTTTCTAGTGGCCAAGAATGAAGAATGATGTCACAAATTACGTGGCAAGGTCTTTAGCGTGCTAGAGGGTTAAGATAGAGTATCAGAGACCCGTTAGGTTATTGCAACCCCTAGATATCCCTGAGTAGAAATGGGATAGTATAGCTATGGATTTTGTTATAGGGTTACCCAGAACATGCTCTGGATATGATATTATCTAGGTAGTTGTAAATAGATTAACGAAATCTGCACACTTTTTACCGATCAGGACTACTCATTCATTAGATAGATTAGCCCAGTTGTATATATGTGAGATAGTGTGACTTCATAGAGTACCCAGTAGCATAGTATCTGATAGAGACCCCAGATTCACATCAAACTTCTGAAGGTCATTACAACATGCCTTAGGGACCAAGTTGCAGTTTAGCACTGCTTACCACCCCCAAACAGATGGTTAGACTGAGAGGACCATCCAGACCCTAGAGGACATGTTGAGGGCATATGTGTTAGAGACGAGGGGTAATTGGGATGCATACCTGCCACTAGCGGAGTTCGCTTATAATAACAGCTACCATTCCAGTTTTTAAATGGCCCCTTATGAGGCTCTATATGGGAGAAAGTGTAGATCTCCTTTGTGTTAGGTTAAGCTAGGTGAGAAGAGTTTGCTAAGGGCTAAAATAGTTGATCAGACCACCCAGCAAATAGAGATGATCAGAAAGAAACTTCTTACGGCCCCGAGTAGATAGAAGAGTTATGCCGATAGGAGAAGAAGGCCGTTAGCGTTTGAGATTAGAGACCACGTATTCATCCGGGTGTCTCCAGTGACTGGGATAGGTCAATCTATGAGGGTAAAGAAGCTAAGTCCTAGGTACATTGGTCCATTTAAACTTCTTAAGAAAATTGGACCCGTGGCCTATTGGATAGCTTTACCTCATAACCTAACCCAAATCCATAATGTTTTTCATGTCTCCTAACTGAAAAAGTACTTACTAGACCCCTCACATGTCATAGAATATGAGCATGTTCAATTGCAGGAAAATCTTTCCTATGTAGTAAAGCCAGAGAGGATTGTAGACGTTAAACTGAAGCAGTTGAGAAACAAGAACATCTCTCAGGTGAAAGTGGTCTGGAAAGGTCTAACATATGAGGAGGCAACCTAGGAGCTGGAAGATGAGATGAGACAGAAATATCCATAAATATTTCCCTAAGGTACGTATTTAAATTTCGAGGACGAAATTTATTTTAAGGAGGGTGGAAAATGTAACGAATGTAATTTTTGTAAAATGTTGAAATGAGCTGTATAAAAGCAAGTCCTTCAAAATGGCCTAGATAATGTTTCAAAAAATTTGGGTAAAGTCCTAGACTCCTAAAAATGATAATTTTAGGCTTAAACGAAAAGAAAAATAGAGTTAGGACAAAGAAATAATTTGTAACAAAACGTAATGGCATTTTTGTAAATAAGTGTAATTTTTTGAAAAACACATATGAGGGCTTTTTAAATGAAATTTTTGAGTTGCCCAAGGTTCTTAGAGGTCCCAAAAACCATGGGAAGCCCCCGGATTGATGAAACCCCTCCAGTGTATATTTTCCAACGTCGGTGAGCTTAAACTTTGACGGAGTAGTTCGGTAAGGTTTTAGCTCTAAATTGAGTGATTCCAAAAGCATGTTATTAAATTGGGAATCTAAATTTTATAATGGAAAAGATGATTCTAAAAAAGGAGCTAAAACGAAATTGAAATGAAATTGCTATTACGAAATGATTAAATTAAAATTTTTAAAAAAGATGCTTCTAGAAACTCCCACACACTTCTCCTTTCTTCTCCCTCCTTCTTAAGCAGGAAATTTTCTGCCCAAAACATAGAAATTGATCTGCTCTTTTAGGCACACCAAAAGGGGAAGAAAAAGAGGAAGAAAACCAAGGAAAAGCTAGGTAATCTCATGGAATTGTATGCTTCTTCCTCTTCCAATCTTATTCTCCTCTCTTCCTCCTTTCTTTCTATGGCTTAGTTGAGCTTTTTCATTCTGTTTTTGGTCTAGAACCAAGGGGAAAATTTTGAATTTTCCAAGGAGAAGAAAACCAAGGAAGAAAGGCTTTGGAAACAAGCTTTGAACCAAGGTAATTTTTCATTCTTGATGCTTCATCCTTGTTGCTCTTCCTTGTGCTATTTTCAGCTAACATAAGGGGGTAGGAGGAGATGAATTTTGGACAGAACCAAAGGAGGAACTTAGGAAAAGAATGCAAGGATTAAGAATATGGTAAGAAATTCAAGTAAAAACCAATGAAAATCAAGATAGAAAAGTGTAGGCTTCCTTAGAGTTTTGAAAAATCTAATTTTTTGTGAGAGTTTTCTTTGTTATTTAAGTATTCCCTTGAGCTCCTAAGATCCTTAGAAACCTTCCCTAGTGGCTCTCCCATTAAAGAAAATTCAAAAGCTCCATGAACCTTAAACATAGTGCTTGTTTTGGCCAAGCATAGTTCATAGGGCTAATGAGTGTTTGAATTTGTTCTAGCCTTGGTTTGAGACTCCATATGATGTTAGAAGATGGGAGGAACCATTGGAAAAAATTTAAGAATCATGGAATGAGAGATGGAGCAATGGTGTCCATAATGGTGCTTTATGAAGCAACTTAGATTTCTAATTGTGTAAGTGAATGTGTGATGGCTCCAAGGACCTTAAATGAGTCCAAGAAGTCTAGAAATAATAAGAGAATGGAACCTAGAAATTGAATTCTAAGAGTTGCTTCATTAGGCTAATTATGGAACCATAATGCCAAGTATGAAACCAAGTGTGTGTTTAAGCTTTAGTTTAATGTCTTAGCTTACTTCAATTATGTGATTGTATGTTCCTTGTAATGTCTAGGCCAAGAGAATAATCAACCACCTAAGTGCTCTTGTGAAATCAAGGAGGGGAAGGAATTAGCAAAGTAAGCTTGCATAAATTGAAATATAACTCTCCACCTTATTCTTTATACTTTTTTGTGTGCATATGTATGTCATTGTGTACTTGTATGTGTTCTTATGATTTGGTAATATGCCACATGATCTCATGGAATTGCATTGGTACCAATGTATGCTCTTGAATACCTTTAAATGTGAGATTGGCTCATGAGGGTGAAGTGATGCCAAAAGTCCCTTAAAGTGGGTGAGGATATGCCAAAAGTCTTAAAGCATGGGTGAGACTAGACTAAAAGTCTCTTAGATAGGTGAGGCTAAGTTAAAAGTCCCTAAACTAAAAGTGAAGCAACTCCAAAAGTCCCTAAAGCATGAGAATGATCTTGATGTGTAGATGTGGCATAAAATTGTAGCCTTGCGCACCTTATGTTCCATAATTGTGTCATTGGTGTATGTATACCTTGAATGTATGTGAATGGGTGTGTGTGAGCTATTGATATTCTTGGAATCTCACTCCCCTTCCCCCCTTTCATCTTGAAATGTCTAAGTGGCTCTCAAGATGCAAGAAAGGCAAGCCAAGAACTCTAACTAGCTACACTTGGAAGATTTAGTAGTTTTCTTTGTATTTAAACATCAAAGTGGTCTTGTATATATTATTTTGGTAATATAAGACCTTGAGTAATGGTAATATGATGTATGAATATTATGTAGCCCATGTGTGACATTAAATCAATGCAAATCATGAAAATTGTCTCTTATGTGGTTATGGTTACATATGTATTATTGGATGTAGAGTGGGCAAATTAAAATGCATGGGGTTTGAGACTACTTGGGTAGTTCCTACAAGTCATAATTATGCTTTTAGAGGTGCCAAATTTAAGAGGAGGCCATTTGGATCAAAGTGACTCTTGATATGAAACAAAAAATGACCATTTCATGAGGTTATATCACTTTTTATCCAAATGAGCTCTTCTTAGTATAAAATTTGGCGTGCATCTAGATCTTATTGAGAGATTTTTGGGAAGCTAAAGTAGGTAATTTTTAGAGATCTGTGAAATATTTGACGAATTGTTGAAGTTGAAAAATTTTCTGGTTTTGGTCATTAGTACTGTAGCACTGGTTTGAAATTGAATTCTATCACTTATGGGGAAAATGATGTCCAATTGCCACTAAATTTTATATGAAGAAACTAGACATTTCAGTGACTCGTGTCAACTAGAAGAACCTCATTTGGATGTCTAAAGAGGAAGATATGAATTTTTGAAGTTCCTGCCCAGTATCAGGAGCCCCAACTGACCTCAGGTACTGTTTGATTAGGTTTTGAGGTTTAGACATGCCTGAAATGGTCTAGAGTTATTTTTTTTTCTCTATCTGACATCTTTATCTTTCCATATTAGTATCATTTGCATGGATTAGATTTTTATGAAATTAATTGGACATTTTTAAAGTTTACTGTAGAAAACTATGATAGCACCAGTGAACAGCCAGACCTCTGAACATTTATGGATGTTGAACATCTTTTGTATTATATTTCATGGTTTAGACATATTTTTAACATAAATTAGACATGTGTAGATTTCCAGAATGACTAAGAATGTATGATTTTGATTTTTCTAGAATTAGTTATGATTTTTCAAAATTTGTGACAAAAATGGCAAAATTCTGGCAAAAAATACAAGTATGAGTTTTATGCTTCCCTTTGGTTTCCACGAGTTGTAGGCCACGTTTGGTGATAAAAATAAGTTGTATCCATGTAATTAAATATGAGAATATGATACATGAGCTCATATGATCCACGTGACATCGAAATAAAATTTTTATACGCAACGCAACGCTAAATAATGTATTATTTTAATGTCATTTTTCCTACCCTCTTGAACAATTCATGACATGAGACATGAAAGTAGCATAGATTGAGCTAGGAAGTCATGGTGTTACATGCACTAAGACGGAGAAGAGAAGGAAGGAAAAAGGTAAGGATTTAAAGCTTTTTCCATGCTTTTTAACAAACTTGTTCTCTTTTTTCTCCTCTCTTCCCCTATGGTTTTGATGATTAAAATGGGGCTATTTTGTGGTTAGTTCAACGGAAGGGAGAGTTTGCAAGAGAGCTTGGGAGCATTAGAAAGCCTTTTGGAAAAGCCTGCAAACAAGGTAAACTTCTATGGATTTTATTACTTCTTCTTGATCCTTCTCTTATGCATAGTTTTGGCCAACCCTAGGCCATTTAAGAGGAGATTATTTCTAACCAAACCAAGGAAGAAACAAGGATTTTAAAGTATGAGAAACAAGAATATGCAATTAGATTTAAAGGAGAAGCTTTAGAATTCAAGTTGTAAATTCTAAGGATTTTGTTGCACCTAGCCATTCTTGAAGCTTTCTAAGGGTAGTCTAGCCTATGTAAGAGTATGTATAAATTCTTAAGACATTTAGGAAGCTTCACAAGTGCCATTTCCCTAAGAAAAATCAAGCAAACTCCATGGGTCCCTTAGTAGCTTCATGTCTCGGCCTAAGTAGAGAGCAAGCATCTTAGGAGACTTTTCTTTGATTATAAGGATAGGAATGACCTAGATATGATTAATAAACACAAAAGGAAGCATTGCTTTAAATTTAGAAATAATAGTTTGTGAGATGGAGGTTTAGGTTCCTCTTTAAGACATAAAGAAACAACTTAAGTCTACACTCCTTGAATTTAATTTGTGATGACTCCAAGGAGTCTAAATGGAATCAAGACACCTAGGTTGAATAAGAAATTAGAGCCATGATCATAAATCCTAGGGGTTTCTTCATTATGCACTTATATGGAACCATAATCATGTCTTAGAATAGAGTAAGCTTGCACAGGGTTTGTATGAAGCTAGAACTTGCTCCAATGATGTAATTGTGTCTCATTCGATGTGTCTAGGCCAAGTAAATCAAGCCCCACCTAGTTTTGTGTGTGAGGCCGAGAAGGGGAAAAAAAGTCCAAGGAAGTTGTGTTCTTATTTCAAGGTAGCTCTCTATCCTTTCTTACATGCATGTCTTGGATGTTTGATTGTCATTGGATGCTTGTATATATCTTTGAACCATGAGATATGTTTATAGCTATTGATGAAATGTTATGGTACCATTATACTTCTTGAAAATATATTTTGAATGCAAGATGGCTTGAATAGGTGAGATTGTGCCAAAAGTCTTTTAAAATAGGTGAAGAAATACCAAAAGTTCCTAAGAATGGGTGAGACAAAGCCAAAAGTCTCAAAAAAGAGTAAGGCTAAGTCAAAAGTCTCTAAAAGTGGATGAGGCAAATCTAAAAGTCCCAAGGAATTGGGTGAGGCTAGACCAAAAGTTCTTAGAGCCTATGTTTGACAATGTATGAGTTTATTTGACTTGAGAAATGATTATGTATGTTTACTAAAAGCTTTAAAGGGTAAAAGAGCTATTGAAATTCTTTGAATCTCACTCTTTCTTTACGTATGTCTAACTCTGTGCAAGTGAGCCAAGTGGAGCAAGAAATGGAAGCCAAGCACCTTAAAGAATGGAGTTTTGATAATAGAATAGAGAATTGATATATTTTAATGTCAAAGTTTGTATACACATGATGTTTATGAGATATAAATCATTTAGCAGAAGCAAATTTATGTAAATATGATGTATGAACCAATGTTGACGTTAAATGAATGTGTATGTGCATGTTTGACATCTTAAAATCTTAAAATGCACTTATAAATGAACAACTAGGAAGGTAAGTTTGAGTTCCATAGTGATTTAGACCATTTGGCATGCTTCTATTTGCTGTATTTGTGCTTTTGGATGTGCCTAAATGGTTGTGGATTGATGAGAAAGCCAATTGGTGCATCTTAACCCCTTTGTAGACTCCAAATTGACCACTTTCTTGAGTTGAACCACAGTCTAATCAAATGGATGAGTTTTTGCATGAGATTTGGCAAGAAAATAGGTCTCATTTAGGGCTTTCATAGAGACAAAGAGTACTATTTTTGGAGCTCTAGAGAATTTATTATGATTTTTTAAAATTAACTAAATTATGCAAAAATTATCACTGTTATTGTTCTTGTGATCAATTTGCTTTTCTATATCACTCAAGAATCAAATGAAGTCCAATACTCATGAAATTTTACATACATATAATGGACATCATAAGCTTTTTATACCTACTGAGAGCACCTCATTTGGAGCTTGGTAGAGGGGGAAATGAATTTTTGAAATTCAGGTTCTGCTGTAGGATGCATTAGTGACCCGTGGCACTATTCCATTGCATTTTATAGGCCAATTGTTGTTGGATTGATCTAAAATTTTTATGGTAGTTAGATGACGTCTATAGCTTCTTAGAAAGCTATTGTTTGCATGATTTGGATTTTTTAAGAATTAATTATGACTTTCCAAAATTCATATTAGAATATGAAATGTATAGCAAAATACAAAGATGTGATCTTGTGTTCTATGGCTTGGACCCAAATTTTATGCTTCAAATTGTGATAATTCTAGAGGAATAAATGTGTTATAGATGGAAAATGAATTTGATAAGCTCACATGATCTATTTAGCCAAGAATGAATTTATTGAGCTTTTAATGACACAAAATACTGCTGCTAAAAGTGCTATTTACATGAGAATAAATACTATAAGCCATTTGTGTTGTGAATTGAGTCCTATATAGTTATGGTATTACAAACGACATGGAAGGTGGATAGTGGTTGGACATAAGGCAATTAACAACTATTAAGGAAGTTATCAAAGGATGAATGAGGGATATAAAATAGGATACACATAAACCAATACAAAGGACTTTGTTTGCAATTTGATTTTCTTGCTTTATTTACTTACTTTATTTACAACTTTTTGAAATTTACTTTCAACCTTTATCAACCCTTTATTCATGTTGTAATGAAGCTTTTTTTTTCAAGTTTTTCTTATCAATTTAATTTTGTCTGCACTTGTACGTGCAATTTAGTTACAAGAGAGCAATTCCATTTCCAATACTAGTCATTTTTCCCATTATCATGTTTTGTGTAATATTCTACATTTAGTAAGGTAATTGGTCCCTAAAAAATGAAAAGAAATAGTTAAAAAAGGTTTCACAAAGAGAAAAAAACTAGTAGATTTGAGAATTCTTTGGTTAAATCCCTAATGATATGCAAATTAAGATCCCTAATAGTAATAATTTTGATCAAACTTTTCTAAAATATTTTAAATTCCTATAATCTCTAAGTAGATATTTTTAATAAAGAAGAAAGTCTAAAATTTAGCATGGAGTTGTTTTCTAAAAAGACAAAAAATGAGCCCAGATAGAGGAATTAAAGTGTAAAGGCAAAATTGGTATTTTGGAAATTGTTACGAAACCCTATATTTTTATATATATGGGTAATCCTTGATCTTCCCCTTCACTTAACCAACTTTGTGCAGCTTCTAAGACCTCTCATGGTGACATGAAAAAAGGGAGGAGAGAGAAGGAAAAGAAAGCTAAAATAAGTAAGGATTTGTGCCAATTTTTGCTATGATGTAGTTATGAAAATTTTTCTACTATTTATGCTCTTACTTATGGTGGGTTTCGTTTCTCAAAAGGGTAAATTTTGTGGTTGTTCCCTTCAGTGAAAGAGCTCACTTAAAGAAGCCAATTACAGTAAAGAATCTCCATCAAAGACTCATCAAAGCAAGGAATGATTTAAGCTAAGAAAAAGTTGTATTCTTGGAACTCTAGTATGTTGATGTTTCACCAAGAGAAAGAGTGAAGGAAGTGAATATGAATTTTATAAAACTTGGTATAATTAAGGGTTTAGAAGGTGAAGAGTAAGAATATGCTAAGAGATTAACTTAAAAGCCAAGAAATTGATTTTTAGTTCCATTAGGGTTTGGTTTGGCCTTGAGTAATTCTTAAAGCCCTAAGAAGATGAACTAGAAATAAATCACGATATTCTAAAGCCATTGAACTCCCTATGAAACAAACAAAACCTTAAAATTGGGTAATATAGAGGCATTCTTATCCAAGCTAGGAAAATGATGCATAGGGAAGGTTTTAAATTAGTCTCATCGTTTAAGAGGCTCAATGGAGTAATATAAAGGCTAGGTGAACCATTGGTTTAAGGAAAATGATGAGACTTGATGATGAGAGATTATGGTTCCATGAAAACCCTAACTTGCCCTAAAAATGGTGTAAGTGATATGACTAAGTTTTGGACTTGTTTTGGCCATGAAAAGTAAGTAAATTAAGATGAATGAATGATGGAATTGCTACATGAAAAGTGGTAAATGGAATGAGTCATCTTGAAACACTTAAAGTAACTAAATCATATTTCAAGTCCTAATATGTACATGTACTAGAGTGAGACTAAATAGGTCTTAATTGATTGTTTTATACCTTAATTGAAGTGCCCAGGTCAAGCAAGTGAAACCATATCAAAGTGTGTGTGTGTGAGGCCACGGGATTAAAAGAAGGAGAACAAGGGAATTAATTGAATTTTCTTGATAAGGTAGCTTTTCCTTTATTCTTATATGTATGGTAGGTTTGCTTGAGTATTTTGGTAATTTGTGTGTATTGTTTGTAATTGTTTAGCTGGTTGATTGTTTGAGTAGAGTACGCAATTGCATGAGACCTATTTGGGGTTTATGAGTGGGGTGGCTCTAATGTTAGTTGAGGCAAAGGCAGTGAGCATGGATTTGCTTTACCTTAAGCTAAAAGTCACTTAAGGGCATGGATTTGCTCTTACTTGAGCCAGAGAAGCCCCTAGAGCATGGAATTACTTTCTTGTATATGGACTAGTTATGATTGCATAATATGCATACTTACTTTCATGTGCTTGAGTGAACCACATATGTGTTTGAATGTTGCTTTAGCTACTAGAATTCTTTAAATCATATATTTTCCTATCCCCATTAACCATAATCAGGTAAAACTAAAAAAAAAAAAAGATAAAAAGGCAATGACCTAGAAAGGTCAAATTCCATAAGTGTATGGCCTAAGACTTAGTGTTATGTATATGAATATGTAAATTCATATTTTGATGTAATGTAATACCAATATATGTAATAGTATTAGACTATGATTTTGTGACCAATAGATACATGTATGAGATATTGGAATATGATTTAGCATATGGAAATTCATATGGTTTACATGCATACCTTTATATGGAATAGTGAATTTTATATGCAAGGCAATTTCCATGTGATGAACCATTGCTATATGATGCATATATGGATTGAAATTTGCTTATGACAAGAGATGACATATTAAAACTCGTTTAGTGCATCTTGAAACCAAAATTTTGACTATTTAAGCTATAAATATCTCTCTGCCCTTGACTACCTTGATGATTGAATTTGGGGCTAAAATTTAGTAAGCATCTAGAGAACATTTAGACCTTTCTATAGAGCTCAAGTTTGTAATTTTTGAAGTTCTATAAAATATTTGACAAATTTTCAACATTGGCCCTAAAAAGATGTCATGGTACTTATACTATTCATATTATGCAGATCTAGTTTTCGTATTCTTTGAGGGGCCAATGGATTCATTTTTACCTATAAAAAGCTAATATCCTAAACTTTAAAATGACACTTAATTTGCCTCAATCGAAATTGTATAGCTCTAGTTATGAAATTTTGAAACTGATATTTTATTATGTGTTCTATGGCCTAAATAAACAAATGACCAATTTTATAAATATAAGTTCTACATATATGTTAACTTGGATGAAACTAAACACTTGAGCATGAATTTGTGACATTGAATGGTGAAAATCCATTTTTGAATATTATGGGTCCATTTGATGTAATTAGTAATGAATTTTTGACACTAAAAGGTTTATTGTGCTTACTTGTATTTAAATGGGCATATATCTATATTAAAAATATGAGATATATTAAGGTCTAACATTTGGAACCTTTCATTGCCTAGGCTTAGCTTCATTTAAGACTTAAAAGACCCTTCTTTAAAGAGTCATGTCTCGTCTCCACTTTTTGGTCATAGAACAAGGATTATAAGAATTAGCCAATCCGTTATGTTAAAGACTCTTGACTATTTAGCCTACAAGAATTTTGGCCCTAATGACTAGTATTGTAACTATGGTGTTGTTGTTAACTTCAAGAAAAATAATATACAACAATTAAATTCTTACATGTCACACTATAAAAAAAATAAGGGTTTAGTGATAGAAGTTTAACCCTAGTTATTACAAGTATAGCGATTCCATGGCTTAACCATGGTTATCATAATAGTGGTTAAGCCAAAGGTTTAATGTAATGTTCCACATCGGATGGAGTGGTCCTGGGAACAGCCTATATAAGTGGGAGCGAACCTCTCCCCACCTGTGAGACCTTTTCCTAAGGGGAAATGAGAGTACCCAAGGGAGGAACAAAATCCCACCAGGCAGTGTGCCGGGTACTGCAACGAAGACAATATTGCTGGCGGCTCTGTGTGGTGTTTGGTGTCAGAGCCGGCCATTCGTATGTGCAACTGGAGGACAGGTTGGCCCCAAGGGGGGTGGAATATAATGTCCCACATCAGATGGAGTGGTCTTGGGAACAGCCCACATAAATGGGAGGGAAACTCTTCCCACCAGTGAAGCCTTTTCTTAAGGGGAAATGAGAGTACCCAAGGGAGGAACAAAACCCCACCAGGCAGTGTGTCGAGTGCCGCAACGAGGACAATATTGCAGGCAACTCTGTGTGGTGTTTGGTATTAGAGCCGGCCATTTGTATGTGCAACCTAAGGATGGGTAGGCCCCAAGGGGGTGGAATGTAATGTCCCATATTAGATGGAGTGGTCCTGGGAATGGCCCATATAAGTGGGAGTGAAGCTCTCCCCACTAGCGAGGCCTTTTCCTAAGGGGAAATGAGAGTACCCAAGCGAGGAACAAAACCCCACCAGGCAGTGTATCGAGTGCTGCAACGAGGACAATATTGTTGGCGGCTCTATGTGGTGTTTTAATATAATGTGCCACATTAGATAGAGTGGTCCTGAGAACGGCCCATCTAAATGAGAGCGAAGCTCTCCCTATTAACAAGGCCTTTTCTTAAGGGGAAATGAGAGTACCCAAGGGAGGAACAAAACCCCACTAGGAAGTGTGCCGGGTGCCGCAATGGGTACAATATTGCTAGCGGCTCTGTGTGGTGTTTGGTATCAGAGCCGGTCGTTCGTATGTGCAACCCAAGGACGGGTTAGCCCTAAGGGGAATGGAATGTAATGTCCCATATCGGATGGAGTGGTCCTAGGAATGACCCATATAAGTGGGAGCGAAACTCTCCCCACCAGCAAGGCATTTTCCTAAGGGGAAATGAAAGTACCCAAGGGAGGAACAAAACCTCACCAGGCAGTGTGTCAGGTGCCACAACGGGGACAATATTGCTGGCGGCTCTGTGTGGTGTTTGGTACTAGAGCCGGCCATTCGTATGTGCAACCCGAGGATGGGTTAGCCCCAAGGGGGTGGAATGTAATGTCTCACATCGGATGAAGTGGTCTTGGGAACAACCCGTATAAGTAGGAGCGAAGCTCTCCCCACCAGTAAGGCCTTTTCCTAAGGGGAAATGAGAGTACCCAATGAAGGAACAAAACCCCACCAGGTAGTGTGCCGGGTGCCGCAATAGAGACAATATTACTGGTGGCTCTGTGTGGTGTTTGGTATCAAAGTCGACCGGTCATATGTGCAACCCGAGGACGGGGTAGCCCTAAGAAGGGTGGAATGTAATGTCCCACATCGGACAGAGTGGTCCTGGGAACGGTCCATATAAGTAGGAACGAAGCTCTCCCCACTAACGAAGCCTTTTCCTAAAGGGAAATGAGAGTACCCAAGGGAGGAACAAAACCCCACCAGGTAGTGTGTGCCACAATGGGGACAATATTGCTGGCGGCTTTATGTGGTGTTTGGTATCAGAGCCGACCGTTCGTATGTTCAACCCGAGGACGGGTTGACCCTAAAGGGGGTATAATGTAATATCCCATATCGGATGGAGTGGTCCTAGAAACGGCCCATATAAGTGGGAGTGAAGCTCTTCCCACCGCGAGGCCACAATGGGGACAATATTATTGCAGCTCTGTGTGGTGTTTGGCATCAGAGCCAGACATTTATATGTGCAACCCGAGGATGGGTTGGCCCCAAGGGGGTGGAATGTAATGTCCTACATCGAGTAGGAGACCCTGGGGTAAGGCCCATATAAGTGGGAGCGAAGCTCTCCCCACCAGTGAAGCCTTTTCCTAAGGGGAAATAAGAGTACCTAAGGGAGGAATAAAACCCCACCAAGCAGTGTGCCAGGTGCCGCAACCGAGACAATATTGCTGGCAGCTCTGTGTAGTGTTCGGTATCAAAGCCAGCTATTCCCACATCGGATGGAGTGGTCCTAGGAATGGCCCATATAAGTGGAAGCGAAGCTCTCCCCACCAGCAAAGCTCTCCCTTGGGTACTTTCATTTACCCTTTGGAAAAGGCCTCGCTGGTAGGGAGAGCTTCGCTCCCACTTATATGGGTTGTTCCCATGACCATTCCATCTGATGTGGGACATTACATTCTACCTCTCTTGGGGCCAACCCGTCCTCGGGTTGCACATACGAACGGTCAGCTCTGATACCAAACACCACACACACCCGCCAGCAATATTGTCCCATTGCAGCACCCAACTCACTGCCTAGGGGGTTTTGTTCCTCCCTTAGGTACTCTCATTTCCCCTTAGGAAAAGGCCTCGCTGGTGGGGAGAGCTTCACTCCCACTTATATGGGTCGTTCCTAAGATCACTCCATCCGATGTAGGACATTACATTTAATCACACTTATCAGATAACCATGGTTAAACCTGGGCTTAACCAAAATTAATGCTAATCGTGGTTAAGCCTTTTAATGGCTTAACCACAGTTATGTTTAACCGCGGTGAAGACCAGGCTTAACCAAGATTAGAAACAATCATGGTTAAGCCTACTTTAAACCATAATTTTTAACTATGGTTAAGGTCGACTTAATCATTATTTTTACATAATCATGGTTAAGCCTTTTAGTTAAGCAAAAGCTATAGTTAAGTCTACTTTTATAAACCTAAATAATGCAGCACAATGAGCATCTTCAAAGTAAAATGAGAGTTATAGTTTTCCTACAACTCTAGCAAAAAAGGATGGAAAAATTGAGGGAGGAGGAAGAATTATAGAGAAATAGAAAAATTCAAATGGTAGAGAAGTATAAGACAAGCACATAAAAAGCAAAGCATTAATCCATTGAGACAAGTAAAATTTCTCTCTTCCCAGTTTTAATTCAATCAAGGATGCCATGCTTAACATGGTTGTCAATCATAAATACTTCGATTACTTTGAATCTCTTCCTTAACTTATCATTTATTGCTATGTTTTCCATTCTTTTTATTCCTTAAATTCTATATACTAATTACAATAAAGAAATTAAGAGTTTATTTTACTCATCCCTTAACATTTCATAATGGGACACTTAAAGAAGAATACCTATAAAAATTAGACAAAGCACCTGAGGTATTTCATTGTGAACATTGCTATCTTCTATTTTTTTTAATTAACCACATAACTAGTATTAGGTGCATCCATGCAATTTTTATGTTTTACATTGTCATATAATACTTTAACTATATTGATTTTGAAACTTTGGCATGGCCCTTTTTTATGGGCCCAATTTATTGCAGTAGATTCATTCATGGGCTCACTTAAAGGTGAACATGATTTTGATGAATGACTTATGAACATGATCTAGCATTGGATAAAGCAAAGGGCACTCTTTTGATAATGAAGAAGGAGAAAAGTTAGAATGTAATGGAGGAACAAGAGCATTTCAAAAAGCTTAAGATTGTGAATATAAGCTCACTAACAACCAACTGCCTATAAGTGTCCTATATTTTCAAGGAATTTAATGTAACATCAATCACTTTGGTTGGTTAAGGAATCATATTAAAAAAATCATTTAAAAAAATTGTGCAATATATTTATCATTCTCTCTTTTACTTTTGATTATTAAAATTTCATATTATAGTCCATTTCTCTACTTGCTAGTGCATGCCTTTTGTAGCTATTAGTCCTTTCTTTTATTATTTACCTTATGTAGTGCTTGTGCTGGCTTGCACATGCACATCAATTTTGAAGGGATTGTGCAAAAAGATGACGAAAGTCTTCCAATTTTTAATAAAGAAGTTGTGCATTTCATTGGGGAGAAACGTCAAGCGTTTTAGTAAAGGTTTTTTCCTACATAATGTATAAAAATTCCAATGGGAAACCTAAGTTATATGATATAGAAATAATGTCTATGGAATATCATCATGAGGCTTTTGTAGTTTGCTTACTATTACGAATTTTGAATACTACACATCCTTCCTATTCAACAAACTTAGTTCATTAAACCTAGGATTTAAGGTCAAGTTATATATGGGCATTAAATAGGAATCTTAATTGTAGCAACTACATCATTGTTTGATTTGTTTGTAAGAATTAGGATTTGTTTTAGATTACTTAATTTATAGCTAGGTTGAAGATACGTGCAATCATCTCTACGTTGGAAGCTAAATCAGGTGAAAAGCAACTTCTTTCAATTCATAGAAAAGGCATATCATCTTCTTTCTCTCATTTTTTGAGTTGAGTAATATTGAGAGAAATTGAAAAAGGCTTTGGAAGGGTAAGAATGTGGTCATGGATAGTCATGCTTCTACATAGATTCCCTTTCCTCCAATCCAACAATCCCTTAAAAGCTTATACATCATCAAACATTCAAGGGGCAAAGATTAAGGAGTAGGTTAGTCATGTGTAAGAGTCAAGGTTTACTTTCATATTATTCAAAATCTTTTATATATATGTATATATATTGTCATAACATACTATATAAAGTCATTTATATATTATTTACTTTCCATGGCAATGAAATACATTTGCAACAAAACCTTTAGTAGTGGTTTTATACACTTTTTATACCTCACATGGGCATATGGGGATCCAAATTAGATTTTCTTGCGGTTTCAATCCATGATCTCCATGGGCATATTTGTTTTAACCCATATGATCATCATACAAGACCTATTTGCATAAGAGACCTATATAACCAATTTTGGCCTCCATTGACATAATATAGGTCAAATTTCAAAAATTTATAACTTTGACTACATAACTCTAATTAACACAAATTAAGTGTTTATAGAAAATTTATGATCTAAACTTTATATTATAAAAAATTTAAATGAAAATGAATCCATTTGGCCCTTGAAAGTATATGAAAACTAAGACCAAACTAGAGTGAACAATGTCTACATAAAACAACTTTTTGCAACCAACTTTGGAAATTCATAAAATATTATATAGAGCTTAGAAAATTACCATCTTTGACTTGTTATAAAGCTCTATGAATTTTCTGAGCATTCACCAAATTTTTACTCCAAACAAGGTGATTTGGTTTGTCGAGGGTAAGGTCACATTTTATGACTCATTTAGACCAAATTTTAGTTCCTAAATGGTTCATTTGAACTCTAAAATACAATCTCTTCATTTGAACACATTTTACTCCATTCATGCTTTATTTCCATAGGGGTCAATATAAGAAATTTGGCTAGCTAGTAAAAATAATTATCTCACACCTAATCACACGTAAGGAACACGTGGCCTCTCATACATCAAACTGTATCCCATTTACATATTTTTGCATCAAAGTAGCATATATATATAGTCTCAAGCTTGTACATGTAAAGTTTTCACAACTCATCATCACATACATCATGGTCTTAATCTCATACATGAAGGATTGTTATGTCTCATCATAATATGCAACAAATAGGTTACCAATCTATCTCATAACATACATCATTATATACATACGTCACAAGCTTCCTATTATATTCTTCTTAAGTTCTAATTCCTCCCAGATCCTTTTTCCTTGCCATGGTACCTATCATGGTTAGTCAAAGGTAAAAGGAATGAGATTCTTAGGAGAATCTCAATAGCAAGTCTTATTCCACATCAATGTATATAATGAATGCAAATGAAAAAATGCAAGCATGTAGGTTATATGCATCAAATAACTCAATCATGAAAAGTGTCATAATTAGCTTCATTTAACATCATATATATCATTCATATTCATTAGCAACCAAATTTTTGCATCCGTTGTGATACTTTTCGCAATGGTTATGGTACTTTTTACACTTCAAGTACCATTATAGGGGTCAATTTTTGAAATCCCATTCTTTTTCACTCATGATCACCATAGACAACTTTGTTTAGATCCATATGACTATAATATAAACCTCATTTGCATATAAAAGCTATATAGGTCAAATTGGTGTTTTTGACATAATAGGGTCTTAAACTTCAAAATTTCATAACTTCTTCTATATAGCTTCGATTTATGTAAATTAGTGTCTATGGAAAGCTCATGAGGAGTACTTCATGCTATAAAAATTTTAAGTAAAAATGAATTCGTTTGACCCTTCAAAAACCCATGAAATAATAGCTATATCAGCAGCTATAGTACAAGTCATTTCTACATAATTTTACCAATTGTGAAAATTTATAAAATATTTTATATAACTCAAAAAGTTCTTACTCTTACCTTGTTAGAAAACTTTGTAAATTCTCAAATTGCATGTCAAATTTTAATCCTAAATTGCATCATTTGGGCTGCCAAGGGTAAATGTATAATTCATGACACATTTGAATCAAATTTTGGTTCTAAAATAGTCCAATTGGTTTTTAAATTGCACCCTCCCACTTTAAGTAAATTTTAATCATTCTAAAGATCCATTCTATAAGGTTCAATACATAATATAAAGCTTGCCTCAAAATATGACCATCTAACACTAAAGGACCCATATAGACTATATAGCTTTACATATCCAAGCTCATGTACCATTACTCATTTCATACATCAAAATGACATATATTTATGTACTCAAACTTATACATATGTTTCTATTACAATCTTTATTATTTACATGAATGTTCATTAAACACACATAATATTTCTAGCCATCCAAGTATATTATGTACATTTAGCATAAATATATCACAAAATCCCTATTACAACATTTCCTATTGCTTAGAAAGCCTAAAAGGATTAGTGGGACTGTATAGGTGAGATTCTAGGAAGAATCTTAGCAACTGATCTCAACCAAATTAGTACATACAAGAATACCATGAGAGAATGCAATGTGTGTGGTGCAAACATGTAATTCTTATACATCATGAAACTTATATGCAACTTCAACATGAAAACTCATTTCTCGACAAGCTATAACATCTACTCAACTTAGCTTAACCCAGAGCCAAGGAAGAGCTACTGCACTCAATTCTCCACTATAAGGAGTTAGGAGCAAAAAACATACAATACTTATGCATAAAACTCATAATGAAAAGCATATCAAAGTATAGCTTAAGAATACATCAAGCAACTACACATATAAGTATCTCAACTCATTTCAATATTCAAATGCATGCAAGATAGGGAGATAAAGCAACCTTATGGCTTGTAAAACTTTAAGCCACCACTAACCCACTTGTTCCCTTTTTTTTCTTTGACTTTCTTTGGCTTGACACCCACAAGTAGGTGAGTTTGGGCTAACTTGGCCTACACATAGCAATTTGCAATACAAGAGGACTTATTAGAATCCATATTGACTCATATTACCATCATCTAATCATACTAGGACTTAACATGCTACTTTAGGTCACTATTAGGTTCCTTAAGAGGAAACTCTTGGAATTCCTTTTCTAGGCTCCAAACTCTTACTTGTTATAAGCCATATAACCCTAATGGAACTTATTTATGCCATTATAAGCTTGATTAAATAAGCCTAAGACTAACTTACTTCTTTAGGCTTATTTGAACCCTAAAATTTTAACTTTTAATTTACAGCTCCTAAATTCAATCCAATGGTTCTATTAGTATTTATTTTTCTCACTTAAGTTTCTTAAATCATTAGAACTCATCAAAACACTTCCTAAGTTCCCTAACCATCCCTTGGCCAAGACCATGACATAAGGAGGGCCAAATGGAGTTTTGCTCATTTCTATTGGGATTTTGATGCATGTGGACGTTCCTTGGCTTTTCTCTAGTTTAATTATGATTTAATATAGCTTGAAATATCCTCCTAGGGTTCTAAAACTTTCAAGGAGCAAACAAAACCTCAGGTGTCCCATTTTGCATCATATAGCTTTTTAATGGATTCCATTAGCACCATTTAATCCTCCATGCTTCTAAACATTGATATCATGTTTCAGCCAAAATCAATCTTCTCCTAGGATATCCACAAGTTGGCCAAACACGGGAGGATGTGGAAGGGCAAGGAAAAGAAAGTTTTTTACATGGTTTCATACCATGCTTTAATCCTTGTCAAATGGAGAATTTTGTGCCACATTTGGTTTTCTCAAATTCCCTCCTTTTCCCAGGTGACTAACCACCAAAATAGTCCTTTTAAGAATAAAAACCATCAATGGAAAGAGTTAAATGAGGAAAAGAAGATTTCTAACTACTATGAGATGAAAAATTATGTAACACCATATATTTCTAGCTTGCTTCCTATCATTTCTAAGTCTCACATCATGAATTGCACAAAAGGAATGGAAAAATGGCATTAAAATAATGTCTTATTTAGCGTTGCGTCACGTATGAAAATTCCATTCATTCTCACACGAACCATATGAGCTCATACATCACATTTTCATATTTAATTACATGAAAACAACTCATTTACATCACCAATATTGGCCTACAACTCATGGAAATCAAAGGGGAGCATCAAACTCACACTTATATTTTCGGCCAACATTTTGTCAATTCTGTCACCAACTTTGGAAATTCGTAATTAATTCCAGAAAAATCAAAATCAAGAATACTATGGCATTATGGAAATATATAGATGCCTAATTTATACTAAAAATATTTCCAGACCATGAAACATAGCACAGAAGATGATTGATATGTGAAAAGGTGGAAAGGTTCGGACAGCTACTGGTACTAATGCAAGTGTCTACTATAAACTTCAAAAATGTCTAATTAATTCCAAAAAAATCTAATCCATGCAAATGATACCAATTTGGAAATATATGAATGTTAGGTTTATGGTAAAAATATATTTAGACCAAAACAAACACGTTTAGCGACTGGAATTCAATGGAACAGTGACTCAGGTCGTGCTGCACTACTGTTGTTGTTCCAAAAATTCAAAAATTCATATCTCTTAACTCAAACTCAAAATGTGGTGCTTCTAGTTGTTACAAGTTGCTGTGAATTTGTAGTTTTGGCTTATAAAATTTTGTAGCCATTGAACCACGTTTGCCCCTCGGATGACACAATTTCACAACTGACCAAATGAGCAGTGCTGCTGCAAATCCGAATTTCTAATACCAACTTTGAAAAATCATAGAAAATTCCACTGACCTCCAAATGACCTGATCTTTAGCTTCTCAAAAAGATCTAGGCAAGATATAATTGCATGCAAAATTTCAAGTCAAAGAGAGGACATTTGGTTAGACTTTACCATAGCTCAAAATTATGGCACTTTTGGTCCCAACAAGAGGCAAATTTGGTCCAAATGAGCTCTACATTGCTCCACACACATTTGAGCAACTTAGAAAGCATAAATATAGCATAAATAAGTCTCTCATAAGGTCTGAACCATCATGCAACTCAAATTCATCATGCCACTTCTATAAATATACATGCACAAGTGAGCTCCCAAGGGGTCAAATTGCACACTTCCACTCATTTAACTCTATTCTTGATATATATACTATCTTTACATAGTTTTACACTTTTTCAAAGTATCATGACTCAAAAATAACATATACATATGTACATTGACATTTTGATACATCAAAACTAGCAAAATTTGCCAAGAGATGGATATTTAAGCTCATTGGCTTCCATCCTTTGGATCTTGAACTCCACCTAGATCATATGAGAAAAGAAAGGAGAAGGTGAGAATCATTGAATCTCAATAGCTCATACACCTATTCAAGCACATTTTCAAGGCATACAACATGTCAAAGGTACACGTATGTAACTACTCAATCGATGAAGCATTCAATTTTTACATTTTTATGTCACAAACACATGTCAAGCATAAGAATGAGCTTTAGGGACTTTTAGTTTGGCCTCACCCCATTTCTAGGACTTTTAGATTGCCTCACTCTTAGTTTTAGAGACTTTTGACTTAGCCTCACCCATCCAAGGGACTCTTAGCTTTGTCTCACCCATGCCATGAGACTTTTGGCATATCCTCACCCACATTAAGGGACTTTTGGTACTACCTCACCCTTATGAGACATTTCCACAATTCAACGACACTCAAGAAGGCATATTGGTGCCAAAATAGCAACATACCATCAAGTGGCATGCCTCAAACATATAAATATACACACAAGCACACAATGACACATATGCAATATGAAAAGGTAGAGAGCTACCTTGGTGCAAATTCAAGCTTTACTTTGTTTGTTCCTTCTTCTTTTTGGTTCCATAACCACAATGAGGTAGGGTTGGATTTCATTGGCCTATTCACAATAAATAACACTTAATTATACTCTTGGAACAAGCTAAGACTTCCAACTCACTCTTAAGAATACACTTTGTTCTATATGGTTCCATTAATGACCTAATAAAGCAACTACCATAATTAACATTCTTGATTCCATTCTCTTACCATATTTAGGCCTCTTGATCTCATTTAAGGTCTTTGAAGCCATCACATACTCACTTTCACAAATCTAGGTACATGTTGCTTCATAAGGTTATATTATGGAAGCCATTGCCTCATTGATAAATACTAATTTTCATATGTCTTTACCCACATTTATTATTGATTTTAATGATTAATTTGAGCTTAATTGGATTTATTATGCAATATTTGAATTTGTGGTTAATTTTGGAAAACAATATAATTTTGAATTAATAAAGAGAATTTTTGAATTTAAATTACTAAGATTTTATTCTCCAAAACTCTTTGATGATTAAATATTTTCAACCCTTAAAAATATTTATTAATCTTGTGCAGAATTTTTAGGAAATTAAATTGAAGAAATTAAAGTGGATTAAAAGGAAAGATTGGTTTTATTTCCATTAAGCTCTGAATGGCAATATTGTAATTAGTTAATTAGGTCTCCATTTTCTTATGTGCTGGCAGAAAAATCACATGGAGGGCTGTTGCTTCTTTTAATTTCTGGTTGCATCAAAAGACAAACGCTATAGCTGCAAAAATAACGTGGAAGCCTGGGCAGACAAAGAAGAGAGAAAAGTTACGTAGAATGTGAGCAAAACAGAGGAGAAGAATATCATGAAGAAGCTCTTGAGCTTGGCTGAAGAAGCAGAAATAAGAAGGAAGAACGTAGGCTGGAAGAAATGTTGAGCTGATGGGGAATGAGTGGGAAAGTGCAAATGAAGCTACGAGTTGGAATGAGCTAAACACGAAGCATGCAAGCTATGGGTTAAGTGGGAATGAGGAAGAGAACACGAGGAAAGGAGGCTGGGTTGAAGGAGCTCTCAGCTGGAGGAGTTACTGGGTAGAACGTGGAAAACAGAGCACGATGCAACAGCTGCATGAGGAAGCACCATGTAAGCAGTAGCAGAGTAGAAACACGTACAGCTGCAGCACGTCACGATGGATTAATGGAAGCTAAATCACGATGAAAAGAAAAATGAAGAAGCTTGAGAGTTGGAAGGCGAGCTGAACGAGAAAAAGACAACGCTGTAGCTGCATGGAGAAGTTTCTTTCACTTCGTTGGTGGCTGGATATCATGCTGGAAAGAAGGAGGCTTTGAGATGCAGAATGCAACAGTAGCAACCTCGAGCGGCAGAGATAAGAAGCCACGAGGCAGCTCATGTAAAGAGAAGACGCTGGAAGAAGCAATCCACGTGAATAGTATAGAGAAGAGAGCTAAGCACGCGAGGAATGCAGTAGCATCAGCACAAGAATTATGGGAAGATTATAAATAAGGCACATGATTATTAAGTAAAGAAAAGAAGCGATGAAAGGCAGCTGAAAATTGACGTGGAACAAGACGTGGTTTTGCATGAATCTGATACGAAGGAAATCACGCAAAAAACTAATGAGGAGTAGTAGAAGGAATTCACATGGAAGATGATTATTATATTCACAATGGGGCCCACCTTAAATACAAACATGAAGAAGCTACGGGCACTTAGCTGGGCACATGATCACTTAAATGAAAAGGGAGCCACGTGAGAAATAAAATCATGCCAATCCATACGTGATTCATGCCTCCAATCTATTCATCAGTTTCCATCCTCATCCACACGCCTCTACAAGTCATATACGTCTCTTTATTCTCGGAATTCCTCGCCTATATATAGAGCCATCCATCAATCCATTGAAGGCACCATTCATCCATTCGCTGCACAGCACATCCATCCACGCCATATACCACTCAACCAATCATCCATCTTCTCATCTCCACTCCATTCCATCTTCCATTCATCTACATCCCATGAAGTTCTAATCTCCATCTTGAGGCTAGCTAGGAGGAAGTCCTTGGAGAAGCTTGAATCCATGGATGAACATAGAGTTTTTGGCTAAGAGTTTTCTATATTTTTCCTACACTTTTTCTCTTTCATTTATTTTCTTGGTTAAGATGTATTTGATAAAGAAATTGTGTAATTATAATTAGTGGCTGGTTAGACACTAATTAGGAAGTAATTTTTGTTGATTAATTGATTGCATTAGACATCAATATTATCTGAATTTCATGTATGCTTCAGAGGTATTCGATAAAATACATGAGTGAGCGTAATTGTTTAATTTGAGGATTCCTTAATATTTAGTTGGTTAATTAAATATTGATTCAGATGTTAATCAATTAGTTAATCAATTAAATTGGATGTTCATTGATCTTAGAAACAAGAATTAACAGTTTAATGCAGAGTTGAGGTTTCAATTAAACATTATATCGTTGATTTCTTGAATCTTGCGTGGTTACTCAAGATAAATTGTTATGAACACGATTAGGAACTCTTAGGCCAGGATTAATCACAATTAGAATAGGATAAGGATAGTGGATACCAAGGGACGAATCCAAAGCTAGTCACAAGTCCATCTTTCATTCATAATCCATACAATTAGATAGTAATTAGGAATTTTAATACAATTTAGTTTTAGGGTAGTTTAATTAAATTAAAACCCCCTTAATTTAGGAAATTTTAGAGTCTTTTAACATTTATAAAAACTCAATTAAACATTGAACGCCAATTCCAAGGGAGATGACCTAGGTTGTGCCACTAATTACATATCTTATCAGCCTAGTATTATTTTGAGGGTTGCACGACGATTCGCTCAAAATTTATCTCCCAATCTAAGGCTTTTAAATTTTTTTCAAAGGTTTCTCCTATCTTCTTTTATCATATAAAGTCCCAAATCAAGCATGGGACTATTTAAAACATCCCCTAGCTATCTCTATAGGTCTTGGCCGATTTATGCTTCCATTAAGGACCCATGGAGTTTGGAATTTTTTCTTAATGGATGGGGCACTTGGGAAGCTCCCTGGGAGTCTTAGAAACTCAAACAAGTACTCACATATGATGGGGACTTCTTGAATCAACCCAGATTTTAGATTATGTTCAAGAATCCTACACTTTTTCTACTTGCATTTCACTAGTTTTTCATGCAATTTCTTAGTATATTCCATCTTCCCATGGCCTAGTTTGATGAATTCTTAAGGATTGTAAAATAGAAACCCTTCCCTCTTCATGGTTCTGTTTTAGGTGTCCCACCATAGAAGAGGAGAAGGAGAAAAAGAAGCAACAAAGGAGGAGAAACTACCTTACAATCAAGTTTCCTTCAAGAGTCCTTCCTCTTCCCTCTTCCTCCTCCTTGAATTTTGAATTTATCACCTCTGGTCTGACGCCAAACTAGCACCAAAAAGTTCATTAAAACCATGGAAAGATAGAGTAAGAAGAGGAGAATAAAGTTTCAAGAGGAAAAAGTAGCAAAATCCTACACTTTTTCACCTTTTGCCTTGCTTTCTTCCTCCACAAATCCCTCTCTTTTGTGTGCCTAAGGAGCTATGAGTTTTATCTGAAAATGAGCAGAAGAAAGTCGGTTTATGGAGGGAGAGGATGAACGTGGACTTTAAAGTGGAATTTAGAAGCTTCCTTTTAAAAATTATTTCCATTTTTGCCCTTCTGTAATGACATTTCTGGTTTAGCTTCATTTTAACTCCTTTTTTAGAACTGTCTTTTCTATCATAAAATTTAGGTTCTCAATTTAATAAAATGCCTTTGGAATTACTAAAATCGAAGCTAAAACCTTTCCGAACGAACCAGTCAAAGTTCAAGTTAACCGATATCAGAAAGAGTACACCAAAGGGGCTTCACCAGTCTCGGGGCTTCCCATGATTTTTAGGGCCTCTAAAACCCTGAGCAACTCAAATTTTCCATTTAAAAAGTCCTCCTAGGTGTTTTTCCAAAATTACACTTATTTACGAAAATGCCACTGACCTTTCGAAAAATTTTTGAATCACTCTGACCCTGATTTCTAGGTTACTCAAGGCTCAAATCCTCACTTTTTATTATTTAAAATTTTATCAAAATTTTATTTAGCCTTGAATAGCTCATCTTAAGGGACTTGCTTTTCAAACTGACCTATTTTGGTATTTTTACAACATATCAGGCATTACAAAGTGCAAGTTTCCTTATCTTTCTTGCCTTTCCTTTCCCCCTTTTCTCCTTTCTCTTGGACATGATTTAGCTGCTAATCAAAGGAGTTCTAAGTTGGTTGTCACACCATAGCAAGATATACCCCAAACTATATCACAAGTGGCATTAAAACTCCATTTCAATTAATTTACCACTTTTAGCAGCAGAATTAACTGATATCATAAGCTAAAATAATTCAATTTTAATCATAGGGACATTTGGCCTTACCAACATTTTCTTTGAACCATAATATACTCAATGGACCAGAAATGACACAATTTCAAGGCCTCCATTTCAGTTTTGAGTCAAGCAACCCAATTCCAAATGCAAGTTGTAGAATTTTCTAGTTCCATATTCTGATACAAAATTCAAAAATTTATAACTAATTTTAAAAAAATTAAAATCATACAAGCTATATCATTCTAGAAAACTCTAGATGTCAACTAATGATTAAAAATAATTCTAGCTAAGAAAATAGCATTTGGCCCTTCAAAATTAATGGAACAGTACATTGGTTTGGGTGGCATATTACAACTAGCCTCAAACTTTGAAAAATCATATCTCCCTTTACAGAGCTCCAAATGAAGTACTCTTTATGGCTATGAAAAGCTTATGATATCTAGTTTATGTATCTAAAATTTCATATGCATTGGATTTCATTTGGCTTACAAATGACATAGAGAAGCAAACTGACCATATGAACAATAACTTTGACAGATCTGCATAATTTGGCTAGCTTTAAAAATTCATAATAAATTCTCTAGAGCTCCAAATTGAATGCTCTTTGACTCTATGTAAATCTCTAGATGAGACCTATATATATGCACAAATTCATCCATTTAGTTAATTTTTTATTCAACTCAAGAATTTGGTACTTTTTGGTATCATAAAAGGATCAAAATGCACCAAATGGTCTTCCACAACATCCATAATCATTTGAGTAAGTGCCATAGCATAAACACAGCGTATATAAGCATTCCAAATGGTTTGAATCGTCATTAAACTCAAACTCACCATCCCACATACATAAATACACATTCAAGTAAAGGCTCCCACGGGCAAAAATCATACAATTTCTCACATATGGCTCTAAATTTGATTCATACACTATATTTACATACTTTTACCATTGCTCAAGGGTTTACATCTCAAAAATAACCCATACATATAAACTTTGACATTTAATTACATTAAAAACTAATCTATTGTCAAAGTATTGCAATTCATGCCCCTTAGCTACCATTTTTACTTCCTTAAGCTTTACCTAGATATGGTTAGATAGAAAATAGGGGAGAGTGAGATTCAAAGAATCCTAGTAGCTCATTCCTCCTTTCAAGTAAGAAAATAAGGCATATTTTCATGTCAAAAGATACAAGTACGCACCAAATACTTCCAAGAATCATTCAAATCATAATTTCCACATCACATAAATATGTCAAAGTTAAAAACAAGCTCTAGAAAATTTTGGTCTAACCTCACCCTATTATTTATGACTTTTAGATTAGTCTCACCCACTTTCTAGGGACTTTTGATTTAGCCTCACTCATTTTTAAGACTTTTGGGCTTGTCTCACCCATTCTTAGGGACTTTTGGCATAACTTCACTCATAAAGAGTAATTTCACAATTCAAAAGTGTAACACCTTCATTTCTAGCTCACACCCATCATGCCTTACATGCTCATATACATATGGGAAGCATAAAAAGGAGATCATTTTCTCTAGGTTCATATTCTTTCTCTATGGCTTCCTGCATGGGTGGACATTCACTTTAGTGTCACATGGACCGGGTGAGCTCTTTCTATGCATCCTCATGTTTAATTGCACTATTAAGACTCACTCTTGTCCTAAAAATATGCTTTAAACCCATGGAAAGCAAAAAGGGATATGAGACATGCAATTTCGTTTTCGGCAGATTTGGCTTCATTTCTGGGCTGAGTTTGAAAATTCATAACTAAATACAGAAAAATAGAAAGCACATGGTCTCGGTCATTCTAGAAATCTTAAGACGTCTACTTCAGCCTAAAAATATGTATAAGTCTTAAAATCTCATGCACAAAGCGTTTGACATCCAAAAACATCTACTGGTCAGAGGGGTTCTGTTACTGTCACAGTTTACTGATATGGAATTTAAAAATTTCTAACTAATTCCAAAAAAATCAAATGCTTGCAAACGATATCATTATGGAAATATGTGGATGTTATCTAGAAAGGAAAATTATTTCCAGATCAGTTCATTAAGCCAAACTCCCGGAAACCGATGAAACAGTACCTCGGGTCTGGCTGGGTGACTGATGCTAGGTAGGAACTTCGAAATTTCATATCTTTCTCTCTTGACCTCCAAATGAGGTGCTTCCAGTTCCTACAAGTCACTGTGACTATCTAGTTTCTGTGTATAAAATTTCGTAGCCATTGGACTACATTTGCCCCTCGGATGACACAATTTCCAAATTGACCAAATGAACAGTGTTTTCTGAAATCCGAATTTCTGATGCCAACTTTGAAAAATCATAGAAAATGCTATAGACCTCCAAATGACATGATCTTTAGCTTCTCAAAAATCTATAAACAAGATCTAGTCACTTGTCAAATTTCAAGGCAAGAAGAGATCATTTGGTCAACTCTTGACATCATGTGCAAGAAGGTCACTTTCTTGGTTACAAAGGGGCTAATGGGGTCCAATCTTAGTTCTTCTACCTTTAGGACTCTTTGAGCACATGAGAAAGCATCTATACGGGCTATCAATCATGGATCAAGTGTTCCCCACTATCCTACACCCACTTATACACTCATGTGGCCTATACTAACATTATGCTTTTCATAATCAAACTTGCTTCTTCATTCAAAATCATTCAAATTCTCATGCATACATCATAAATACATTGCTTAACAAACATTCATAGGTACTACATCATGTACATCATTAATTTACATCCCTTGTCTTAAGTACAACATAATTACAAGAAGCTCTCTTTTACAATTCTTCATTAATCTCCCTAGCTTCAAGCTTGGCGGCTCCCATCTCTAGCCTCACTTGGTCCACCTAGCATGTTTGGATGGTGGAGAGGGGGGTAAGATTCAAAGAATTCCAATAGCTCATCTCACATTCAATCATACACACAAAGCATGCAAACAAGTCTCACCATATGTGTATGGCATGTTAGCATATAAAATCATAATGAAAGCATTTGCAACATTTGAATTGGCCATGCATAAAAGAAAGACATTCTCAACATGTGAGTAGGCCATACATAACATATGAAAGCTTGCCAAGTATATGGATTAGCCTCACCCACTCACTTATGGATTTTGGACTTGCCTCACCCATTCTTAAGAGGTTCTTAGACTCAACCCTTACTCTTTGGGAGTCAACCTCACTTTTGGGAGACTCTTTACTTTGTCTCAACCAACTTGAGGGTTTTGGCTCATCCTCACCATGGCTATAGGGTTATTGGCTTTTCCATACTCAAGCAAACCCAAGAAATCACATAAAACATCATTAAAACACATAAGGCATCATCATGCTAACATACTTCTCATGGCTCAAACCATACAAACACACAAGTAAGATAATATAAGCACACAATTATGCATGAAAGAAGATGGAGAAAGCTACCTTATTGGCTATTCACAACCTTCTCTTTCAATTTGTCTCCTCTCTTGTTGGTTTCACAACCACTTCTAGATGGGAGTGCTTCTCTTGAGCCTAACCATACAAGAAGCATGGAGTGATTTCCTTAATACTTGATTCATAAGCTAGGGATCTCTTTCTAGCAACCCTACTAAGCACATCAAGTTAGGGTTCTTTCTCTCACTAGAATTCATTAACTATTCTTTCTCTTCTCTCAAGCTCTCAAACTCTTAAGAAGGAAAGCAAGGAAGAGAGGACTACATGACTTCTAACCTCCCTCAAGAGTGGTTTTCCACTCTCCCTCTTCTGAACCAAGCTCAAAATCTACTACTTTAACTACCAAAACCGTGGAAAAGAGAGGATAAGGGGAGAAGAGCAACATACTAAGAGAAAAGCCATGGAAATCCTTACCTTTCTTGTTCTTCCTTCCTCTTCTAAGCTTCTCTCTCTCTCCTCCTCCCTTTTCTCTATCTTAGAGTGAGCTTGAGTCGGTTAGAAGAAGAAAGGAGAGATTGGGAGGCTTTTAAAAAGTCAAATTCTCTTTTTTTCTCGTTTTTCCGGACTTCCCTAGCTATAGCGAGCCATAACCCTCGCTACGGCGAGCTCGTGTCTGTCCCAGACCTCTGCCTTTCGCTATGGCGGTCGCTACGGCGAGCAACTCCCTGGATTTTGTATGGGATGCTCACACTCGCTATGGCTAGAAGCATTTTCGCTACAGCGAGAAGGCACTCTCGCTATAGCTAGACCATTTCTCGCTATAGCGAACAAGTATATTCGCTATAGCCAGGCTGTAGCGAGCAGACTTAGAAAATTTTCAGCCTTTTAAAAATTTTCAACTTTTCTTTTCTTTTTCTTTTTCCTTCCTTTCTTTCTTCTCTCTTTTTCCTGGTTGTTTCAAAAAGCAATTTAAGAAGTATAATGGTACTATAGCAATAAACCAATAACAAATGGCATATCTCATGATTTAAACACACATACAAGCATTCAATGACAATTATACAACTAAGAAATACACACAAGAAAGGATGGAAAGCTACCTTGGTTCAAGAAGATAAATTTTTCCTTTGTTTCCTCACTTCCTTAGCTCAGCCTCACACCCACACCTAGGAGGGACTTGATTCACTTGGCCTAGACACATCAAACAAAACATAATTCAATCATTGGAACTATCTCTAGTTTCACATAAACTCCACACAAGCTATCTCTAGTTTATGTCACCATTATGGCTCCATACAAGGCATAATGAAACTCATATAATTCAAGATCTTAGCTCTGATTTCTCTTTCAATCTAAGTCATATGACTCCATTCAAACTTATTAGAGTCATCTCCAACTCAAATCAAGGAGCCTAACACTAAGTTGCTTCTTTATGCATAATAGAACCTAAAATTTTCAACTTTCAAAATATGATTTATAAATTAAAACCAATGGTTCCTTTGGTTTCTATAATTCATATCTAAACCATTTTGAACCTTGGAATAATAATTAAAAAAAAAAAGACCTCCCTAGGTGTCTCTTTCACCTTAAGGCCAAAATGCACACCATACTTGGAGTCTATGGGATTTTCTTGGTTTTCTTAGAAAAATTTACATCCATGAAGCTTCCTAAATATCTTATGAACTCATATATAGTCCTAGACATTCTAAATTACTATTAGAAAGTCTTATATTTGCCAAGGTGCATCCAAAATCCTAAGAGCCATAAGTTGCTATCTAATGGTTCTTTTTGAATCTTAATTGCTCCATTTAGTTTCCTATGCCTCAAAGCTTCATTTCCTACCAAGTACCAATCAAAATAAGACCCCTAACATATGGTCTCAATTCTTGCTAAATTAGATAAGAGAAGAAGGAGTAAGATGGAGCAATAAGGACCATGAGAAGTTGCCTTATTTGGAAGCTTTTCAAAGGTGCTTTGCTATACTTCCAAAAGCTCTTTCAATTTCTCTCTTTTCTCTACTAGACTAGCCACCAAACATGACCAAACAAACCATTAAAACCATGGGAGAAAGGAGGATAAAGAGTTTAGTAAAGGAGAAGACATGAAAAACTAAAGGATTCTTACACTCTTCAAAACTTCTTCCTTCCTTGGCCTCCCCTCTTATGCGCCTTAGAGAGCAGCTCTTGGATTTGTTTTGAAGTGAAGATAAGTCAATCAAGAAAGAAAGCAGATGTGGGACGTTTTTAAAAGGCCAAAAATTCATTTGTTACAACTTTTTAAATTTGTAATTTAGTTTATTTTCTTGGTTTTGTCTAATTGGGCTCATTTCAACTCCTTTTTTAGAACTATTTTTTCTATCATGAAATTTAGGTCCTCTAATTCATAAAATAACTTTGGTTTCAACCAAATTAGGTTTAAAATCTTATTGAATGATTCAGTCAAAATTTTGGTCAACTGACACTCTAAAATTCAAACTGAAAGGGTTTTGATTATTTTAGGAGTTTGTATGGTTTTTGGAGCCTTTGAAAAACCCGAGTTACTCAATTTTTTCATTTAAAAATCCTTTCTTTGAGTTTTCTAAAAAGTGTCCAAAATTACAAAAATGCCATTGATTTTTGTCTAATTTTATTTAACTATTCTGCCTCTAGTTTTTGGGCATCTTAGCCTTATATTCTCATTTTCAATTTTTTAGATTATTGTCCTAATTTTATTTGGCCTCAATTCCTTCTATTTAGAAGAGCTCCTTTAGTAATTAGGGCTTTTTAGAATAAACAGGTATTAAATTGGTTATGGGCTGTGGGTGGCATGGCTAAACCTATATAAAAGGGAAAAAAATGTGTATAATTTCTAAAATACCAATTATGTCATGAAACTTTGATCACTCCATTTAGGCTCATTTTAATTTTTTTCTTTTTTGAATTCCATCAGTTCCATATGAAAATTTAAGTCCTTCAGTTTATTAAATGCCTTTATTTTGAAATCATATGGAATAGTCTGGTCAAAGTTTTGGTTAATTGATGTCCTAAATTGCACACTAACAGGGATTTTGCTAGTCTGAAGGTCCCTATAGTTCTCAGGGCCTCTAAGAACCCCAATGAATTTAATTTTACCATTTAAAAATTGCCCAAAATTGTAATTTTGCCACTACATAGTCCATTTAGCCATTTTGACTCAAGTTTTAGGCTATTTCTAGTTTCTTGTCGTCTTTTCTACATGCTTTGATTAATATTATATCTTTACTTGGCTCTATTTCATTCTATTCTAAGGTTTTCCTTTATTATCTTATTGGTTTTAGTTCATTTTTAGAAGGACCAAGTGTTACAAAAATTGATGTGAAACTTTGCTTTAGATCTATCCATGGCATAAAAACATACTATCTAGGCTTAACTAGACTTCGCTCTAGGTTAAAGAAGAGCTACTGTACTAAATTCCCCTTTATAGAAAGCTAGGAGTCAAACATAACTTCGTACATATATAAAACTCAAGATAAAAGCCAATTTAATATATATCTCATGAAATCATCAAATAACCAAACATACAAGCATCTTAACTCATTCATACAGTCAAATGCATGCAAGATAGGAAGAAATAACTATTTTGTGAAGCTAAGAATTCTAATGCACCACTAACCACTTGATTCTTCTCTTTTGCATCTTTCTCTTCCTTGGGTTCACACACACAAGGAGGGAGTTTCTCTAGCTTGGCCTAAATACACCAATTTAAATACAATCAATTCATTAGAACTCATTTTAACTTATTTATTATCACATAAAGTTGTTAGAACTTAAAAGGGCAAGTTGAACTATTTTAAGTCCCCTTAAATAGCAACTCTCATAATTTACTTTTTAGGTTTTAGAATCTCACTTAATATGAGCCATACAACTTTAATAGAGCTCATTAGGGTAATCTTATGTAAACTTAGACAAGTCCAACTCAATTTACCTCTTTACACCCTTTTTGAACCTTAAATTTTTACCTTTCAAAATCAGGCTTCTAAATTCACCAATGGTTTCATTAGTGTTCATTTCTCATTAGACCTTTTAAAACCTTATAATTCATGAAACATTCCCCTAGGTGCCTCATTCCCTTCAAGGCCAAGACATGCTTCATTGATTCCTAAATGGAGCTTTTGTTAAATTCATGAGGAATTTGATAGATGTAAGATATTTAGAGCTCATTTCTAGTTCAAACATAGTTTCAAAATAGTTTTAGAAGATTCAATTTATCTTCTTAGGGTTTTACATCTTCCATGGCTCAATCGAAACCTTAGATGGCATAACTTGCTCTTTTAGCTTCCTTTGCCATTTTCTTTGTATATTTTTACTCTCTGTACTTCTAAACCCTTAATTCTATCCATTTTTCATCAAACAAATACTTGATTCCTTGCCTCTCTTCTAGGCTAAAATATGGAGGGGAAGAAGTTTAAGAAAAATAACAATTTCTTATCTCATGGCATACCTTATTTGGAAGCTCTTTGAATGGTGATTCTTGTGGTATATTTAGTTTCTCCAAAATTCCTCTTTTTTTCATGAAGCCATAGACTTCACCTTTTCAAGAAACTAAAACTACCATTCAAAAGAATATAAAGAGAGGAAAAGGTTTCATAACTAGCATATAATAAAATTCTATATATTATTTGTCTTGGTTTTCTTTCTCTCTCCTCCCTTCTTCTCACCCCATTCATGGAGCCTTATGAGCTATTAAAAGTTAGTTGAAAAGATGAGGGAGGTGGCATGGCATTATATTGAGGGAAAATTGCATCCAATGACCTATATCATATAAAATTTACAATGAAGGGCCTTAAAAATTGAAATTACCATGAAGGATCACCATTACCATCAAGTTTTAGGGGATTTATTACTTAGTGTGGTAAAGTGCTACCAGAATTTTGACCTTTTCTTTTGAACTCATTTTAAATCCTTTTCAAAAATCATCTTTTCTATATTAAAATTAGGTGCTTTAGTTTATTAAAAATATATATTTTAAGATTTCTGAGATTTACAATAGCTTCAAAAAGTTAAGGTTACAATCAACCAAAACTCTAAATTGTGCACTATCATGGATTTAACCATTCTAATAGTTCCTATAGTTTTCAAAACCTCTGAAACCATAGTGAGCTTAATTTTGATATTTAAAACTATTTTCTTTGAGTATATAAAATTTTGCTTAAAATTATGATTTTGTTGTTGATATGTCATTTTATTCTATTTAGCCACTTTGACTCCATTTTTTCTTTTTTTTTCTTTTTTTTTTGCTCTTTTCTTTTCTCTTATATGAACTTTTAGTCCCTCATTATCAAGGTTATTAACTTTTGTTTTAATATCTAAGAATTTAGAAAATACTAGGTATGACATATATTATATATATGAGAAACTATATTTTGTCTATGAAAATTGTTGGATATGTTTGTTGAAAATAGGCTTGAAAGAAAAAAAAAAGACAGAAACTTATTTTAAGGTTAAAAAAAATATTGTAGTAGCAGTTAAAACCGCCACCTATAAAAATTATAGATCTAACCACAATTACCTTAACCGTAGCTAAACCATGGTCTAGCCATGATTAATTGAACTGTGGTTTAGCCATGGTTAAAATAATGGTGGCTAGACCATACCTTAATGACAAAAATTCCAATGGTTTAAATAACTATGGTTAAAATGCTCATGATGGATGTTTCGGTGATAGATAACCAAATTGTTGATAGAGAGCTTAGCAATAGTTAAAACATTTACTAACACTATTAAAAAATGGTCCATGATTTTTTGTAGTATCAAAATGATTACAAATTTATTGTAGTCAACAAAATGTGCAAAAAAATGTTGAAATTATAGATTTACTTTTTTATATTGCTATACCATTGAGGAATAAATATTACTAATATTTTCATATTTTCATCGTTTTCATGTTAAAAGCATGTGATGTAGTTTTAAGAGTAAATTATTCTTCTCTTCATTGAGAGAAGACTTAATTAGATGATCTTTCCTTTATTATAAAAATTTACACCGATATTATCTTTTATTTGAAAAAAAAAATGCTATAACATAGCCTCCTTTTTAATTTTATCAAATTATCCTCAATTAATGATCAAATTTTATTTTTTAAAAAAGTGTAAGTAATTTAAAATTACATTTCTTGTAACCTTAATTTATTCTAATTTTTTACAGTTATAATAACTCTTAAGTTGATTAAGTAAAAATGTTATTGTTGAAATTAAATACTACTAATTATTGTCTTTCATTTATTTAAACTTATAAAATAATGATGTTGAAAATATATTCTTTGTTTTTAATGCATATTTTTTAATTAAATGACTTTAAAATTTATGGAATTTAAAATCTATCACTTTATAATTTTCTAATTTTAGAAAAGTAGTTATTTTAATAATTAATTTGACAAAAATTTGATCAAAATATGAATATTTTTATTTTATTTTCTGGGAATCTGTATATATTTTCATAATAATGGAAAGGGTCATGTTACTAAACCATCTTTTAAGAGAGGAGAGAGAGTAATTTACTCTAGCTTTAATTTATAGTTGAGTTCCATTCAAAATTTTAGGTAAGAATTATTTATTTGTCAAATACATATGAATGACACTTATATTTAATATTTTAGTACTACAAAATCACAATAAATATTCTTGTCAATGTATATATATAAAGTGAGAAGAGTGATCTTATGTGTTAAGTGAGAAAATGAGATAATCTCCCTTAAATCACAAATCATTTGTCAAGATTAGTGAAAAATTGTAATAATCATGTAATAAATGTCTTTTAAATAATGATTTACATTAGTCTTTATCATTGAATTATTATCTAAGGATGATTATTTCTTGCTCTCACCTCTCATATAAGATCACTTCTCTCACTTTGTGTGTGTGTTTATGTATATATCTATATGTATGTATATTAAAAGACAATGTTAAAGATAACTATGATTACCACATGATAGATTGCTTTAAGTTACGAGTGCGTTACTTTCTTTAAAAAGATTTTCGCTCTTACATATAGTTCCTAAATAGTTGATGATGATACTCTCGTAAGATACAATTGTGAATTTTTTTATTAGTAATATCAAGAAATTCTCTAACACTCTCATAACTTGAAAATAATATTTTAAGCTTGTATAACACATTTCTCATCCATACTTCACAAAGTCATATGGGGAGCTTCTTTATATTTACCTCTTAGAAAATGAAGTCAAAAGGTCCTTGATCTTTTCATAGGAAATAAATATATGCATTTAACTCTTAGAGTTATAACCTTTCGTATGAAATGTCTATATCATAAAGATATGCCTTTAGCCCTCAAAGTGACAACCTTTCATATGAAAGGTCTATATTATAAAAGGGTGCATCCAACCGTTTGTTCATTGGATTAACCAATGGGCATGCATTCCCACTTTTTATTCACAAATAATTATAAATTCATAAGCATGAACAAGAACAACTTTAAAGTTGTAAATATAAAACATTCCCGCACTAATTTACAAACTTCCTTAAGTAGTACAATTCATGCATTAGAAAATGTGTCACCAGGATTACACCTTGTATTAGTGTAAGCTTTTAAGGTTCCACTGAAGTAATAGTTGTCTAGTCAATTAAACCTACACTCCCATTGTTAGATTTGGAAAACCACACACATAATTATACTTTAACCAAGTTTAAAAGATTGATAGGCTTTAGCACTTTTATGTCCATGTGCTCATCCTTATCTTCATGAATATTTACAAGAGTAAAGCTTTTAAAACTCTTAATCAAAGTGGCACCATGGCTATATTCATATAGGTGGAATCCTTATATAGCTATTAATCCATTAAGACCTTCTTAACTCATCCTCCTAAATTATGTTAGTATCGCTCTAAATCCTACTTCTCAATGTTCCAGTCATTAAGATTGGGTTTCCATCATTTAATGACTATAAGTTTTAATCTCATCCTAGTAATAATGTCTTTGATATTTTCTTTCAAAAAATATCTTGTCAATAGGTCTATTAAATTAATTTTTGTAATACCATATTCACAAAGCATTTAATTTGTAGCACAATTAGTTTAAAGTATCCATTTTCATACAAATCAATATCTTTAGCAGCAGAAAGTGCTGTCATTATAAGTCAAATTAATTCATTTCTAATTTAATGGACCATTTGGACTTACCAAATTCATCCTCCATCCTTAATACACTTGTTCATATAGAATCATCATAATTTGAGGCATGGAATTTAGGTTTGGAGACATACACATCAAGATAGCATCACAATTCCATTTCTGCTATGGTTCCATAATCTGTCATAATCTTTAGAAATTCATAACTTGAGTTAGAAAATTTCAAATCATGCAAATTAGAACTTCCTAGAAAGTTTAGGACATCATCTAACTACTGTAAAAATTTAATATCAAAATAATATTATTTGGCCCACAAAATCTTAATGGAACAATAAATGGGTCTGTTCCTTGTACTACAGTAGACATGCAATTTTAAAAATTTATATCTCATTTTATAAAGCTCTAAATTGGGTGATTTTAGTGGTTATGAAAATTTTATAATGTCAAATATATGCTTATAAACGTTTATGAGTATTGGACTTCATTTGGCCCTTCAAAGACACTAAAAACCAGACTGACCAAATAAACAGTGCACTAAATGTTTCTGTTAATTTTAGCCATTTTGAAAAATCATAATAAATTTTTTAGAGTTCTAAAAATTGTATTTTTTAGCTCTATAAAAAGCTCTAGATGACATCTAGGAGCTTGCCAAATTTCATACCAAAATTCATCCATTTGGTCTAGTTTTGGCTCAGGGTAAAATTGTGGCTCAAAATGGCATCAATATGGTACCAAATGGTCCAAAACGACTTCCCACATGAACCATGACCATTTGAGCACGTCCAACACCTCAAACACAGCATATAAAAGCATTATGATAGGTATAAATTACATGGGACTCAAAATCATCATCTCACTTGTTCATACACACATACATTCTCTAGCTCAAGGATGTCAAAAATGCAAGATCTCATACATTTGATTCCACAAATGGTTATACAACATTTGTCCATGCTTTTATACATGAGCAATGGTTTACACCTCATAAATAGTTTATGCATACACACTTTGATATTAATTTATATCAAAATCTATTCTATTGTCAAAGTAATATAATTTACATTCCTTGGCCTCCATTATTGGTTTCACGAGCATCACCTAGATAAGATTAGATAAAAAGTAAGGGAAAGTGAGATTCAAAGAATCCCAATAGCTCATTCACTCTTTTAAGTAGGCATATACGGCATGTTATCATGCCAAGAAACACAAGCATGCATTAAATGCTTCCAAGAACCAAACATAAACATGTTTTCAAAGTCATATAAATATATCAAGATCAAAATCAAGTTTTAGAGACTTTTGGCTTGGTCTTTCCCTATTATTTGAGGCTTTTAGATTAGTTTCACCCACTTTTTAGGAACTTTTGACTTAGCATCACTCATTCTTGAGACTTTTGGCCTTATCTCATCCAATCTTAAGGATTTCTGACACAGCCTCACCTATCAAGAGCAAACTCACATTCTAAACACAATTCTAGCATAATGGTACTAAAGCATCAAACCAATAGCTAAAGGCATGTTTCATGATTCAAACATACATACAAGCATTCATTGACAATCAAACAACCAAGAAATGCATACAAAAATAGATGAAGAGTTACCTTAAGTCAAGAAACACAACTTTCTTTTTTATTCCCTTAGCCTCTTAGCTCAACCTCACACACATACTAGAGGAGGCTTGGTTTGCTTGGCCTAGACACATCAAATAAGACACAAAAATATCAATGGAACCATCTCTAGCCTTACATAAAGCCTACATAAGCTACTTCTAGTTTATAGCTTGCTTATGGTTCCATACAAGCGTATAATGAAGTAACTCATATAATTCATGATCTTGGCTCCAATTTCTCACTCAATCCAAGTCACATGACTCCATTTAAACTTATTAGAGTCATCACAAACTCATTTCAAGGAACCAAACATCAAGTTGCTTCTTTATACCTAAAAGGAAAATAAACTTTCAACTTTCAAAATATGGTTTCTAAATTCAAACCAAGGGTTCTTTTGGCATTTATTATTCATTTCTAAACCACTTCTTTCATTACAATTAAGAAAAACTCTCCCTAGGTACAAAAACCACTCCTTGGCTGAGATATAGAGCTAACAGAGTGCCCATGGATTTTTGATGATTTTTTAAGGAATTTGTCACTTGTGCAACTTCCTAAAATGTCTTGATGACTCAAACAAGCTCTTACACAAATTAAATCATTACTAGAAAGCTTCATAAATCCCTAGGTACTATTAAAACCTAATTACCATAACTTGTTATCTATAGGTTCTTTTTGAATCAAAATTGTTCTATATGATTTCTCATACTTCAAAACCCTAATTCCTATCAAGTTTGGATCAAAATCAAACTCCCTACATATGCCCCTAGGTCTAGCCGAAACATGAACATAAGGAGAAGCCAATAATAAGCACTTTCAACCATAGTTTCTTACCTTGTTTCAACGCTTTCCAAGAGAGCTTTCTTAAGCTTTCAAGAGTTTCTCTAAATCCTTTCTTCTCTCTACTGAACTAGTCATAAAACAATACCATTTAAGTCACCAAAACCATGAGAAGAGAGAGAGAAGAAAGAGGAGAAGAAGCTTAATGAAGGGAGAAGCATGAAAAGTAATGAATTCTTATAATTTCAAGCCTTGATTTCCTTTCCCTTGCTTCCTCTTCTTGTGCGCCATTTAGGTCTGCTCTTGGATCTATTTTGGACCAAAGGAAAGTCGATTAAGGTGATGGCGAAGAGTGGGACTTGATATAAGAACCAAGGGAGCCCATTTATAACATTTTTTAAAATTCTAATTTAGTCTCTCATCTTGATTTTCTCCATTTTAACTCGTTTTTTAGAATCGTCTTTTTAATCATGAAATTTAGTTTCTCTAATTCATAAAATGCCTTTTGTTTCACTCAAATTGGATTTAAAATCTTATTAAACAAATTGGTCAAAATTTTGGTCAACTAATATCTAAAATGCATACTAGAGGGATTTTGACCATTTTAGGGGTTTTTATTATTTTTAAAGCCTTTAAGAACTTTGAAAATTTTAATTTTCTTATTTAAAACTCCTTCCTTTGAGTTTTCAAAAAGTTATCCAAAACTACGATTTTGCCACTAGCCTCTATAACTCTCTGTTTGGCTGTTTTGGCTCCAATTTTTAGGCTAACCTTAGTCTCTAAACCACATTTCAAGATGTTCTAATTAACATCCTAATCCCATTTAGCCTCTATTTTCCTTGCTTTAGAGTATTCTCATATCGATTTATTGGGTTCAGTTTAATTTTTGAAAAACTGGTTATTATATTTTTGGACTTTACATATGTGATAGTATTAACTATATCATATCCTATTAATTGCCTTACAAACTCATGTCTTAAGTTTATGTGTATAAACTTTCCATTATAAACTTTATGATACACTCAAGACATGGTTGACTCACTATCACAAATGATCAAAATGGCTATCATCAATTGTGGCTATAGATCTATATCTAATAACAAATTCCTAATCCATTTTGCTTCTTTACTTGTATCCAATAAAGCTAGAAACTCGAATTCCATTATGGAATGTGAGGTACATGTTTGCACTATAAAAAAATGCTTTTAGTAATTTTTTTTTACGACTAAAAAAAGTCACCACTTAAAGTACACCTGTAGTGGTGACAAAATAAGTTGCCACAAAAAGTCTTCACTAAAGATGTATTTCTTATTTTGCTAAAACTTCCAATGGCAACACAAAGAAGTCACCATTATAAGTCTTTTGTGGTGACTTAAGATAAGTTGCCACTATAAGTCTTTTATCGCAACAAAATTGTCACCATAAAAGCCTTTTAGTGGCAAGTTATCTCTCTCCACCACAAAAGCCAATAAAATATGTTTAGGATAGAAAATTAAAAAAATCTTAATCTTAAAACTTTTAACGGTGACTCTTAGAGGTTGCTAAGAAAGGACATTTTGTGGCAACCTAAAGTGGCCACGAAAAGAGCTTTTAGGGCAACAATGATTGGTTGACATCAAAAGTGATTTTGTGATGACCAAGCTAAGATCGCCACAAAAGCTTTTAATTTTTTTTTTGGAATCAAAAAAATTAAAAAAAAAATTAATGGTAGCCTTTGAAAGTGTTTTTATGGCAAGAATTGGTCGCCACAAAAGTCATTATTTCCATGAAAGAAACCAAAATTTTCAAAAGATGCTAAATTATCACCACATATATATATAGTATTATATCATTTTTATTCTATTATTATATATTAATAATATTATTTTATTTATAATTCTTTTAGAAGTGAATTATTTTATTGTTAATTCTCAATTTCAAAATGAAATAATAATTTTATTTTTAATACTTTGTTTAAAAAACCAAAATGTTTTTCAAAGTGATACTAAATTACCATATTCTATCATTTTTATTCTATTATGATGTAGCAAAAATGGAAAGCAAATGTCTCAAAATGAGAAAACAACTAAAATGTCCTCAAAACATGCACAAATGTGGGATTTTAAAGTTAGAAATGACCCTAATCGAGTATGGCTTCTTGAAGATTTGTTGACACTAGACCTTTTGAGCATTTGGGCTTCTATTACTCAACCCAATCCCAAAACTCCTTAACTTAATGCCTCGTATAAAATTATTATTTATTATTAATATGAATTATTATTTCTTATTTCTAATTAGAATTATTTTAGAAGTGAATTATTTTATTTAATTAATAAATAATAATTTTTACAAAAAATTATTTTCAATTTTTTTAAAATTATTAAGTCAGCCAACATGGTCGATTGATTTTCAGTTGATCAGGTTGGCTAGTCTTTTAATTTTGAATTATAAAAGTACCCTATATCCCTGTCAACCCACCTTCCCTTTGTGCCTTAGCTCTTGTCAACTAGCCCTTCCCTTTCTCTAGCCATATCTAGCATTGGAAAAGCCTCCTCTAGTGTTGGCAAATCCTTTTTTATATCCCTAAACACTTCTTGTCTTTGCCAAATAGATTTGCTCATAATTCCTTTACTCACTAAGAATTTATATACATGTATCCAGCCATTATGATAACATACATACCTCTTTCTTTCTCTCTAATGTTTAATCTTTGGTTCTACATCATGCAACTAGCAAGCTTTATTCTTAGTTCAAATCTCATCTGAACATAAATTTAGCCAATATATGGCAACTAGAAATGAAGATAAATTCAGCTAGTATATGGCAAACTATTTGATACGGTCAAAAGTTATGGCTAATTATCAAGGATAAATGAGTCATCAAAATCCTTGGATATCCTTGAATGGAAAAAGAGATAAGATAGATGTGGATTCTATTTCAGGATTACCCAATATATCATTTGCATATGGTGGCTATGGGTAATAGAAAATGTATTAACAGGGTTTATGCACTTTTACTGATCAGGGCTATGTGTGCACTAAATAGATTGCCTTATTACATATGAAAGAATTAATGTGATCTCATGGAGTACTGAATAATATTGCATCGAATAGAAACCCCAGGTAGAAATTAATTAGTGCTTAGTATTGTCATTGATTGTCACCTCAAATGAATGGTGTAACACCATATATTTCTAGCTTGCTTCCTATCATTTCTAAGTTTCCCATGATGAATTGCACAAAAGAGAATGGAAAATGGCATTAAAATAATGCCTTATTTCGCGTTGCGTCACGTATGAAAATTTCATTCGGTGTCACGCGGACCATATGAGCTTATACATCACATTCTTATATTTAATTACACACATACAACTCATTTACATCACCAAAGTTGGCCCACAACTCGTGGAATTCAAAGGAGAACATCAAACTCACACTATTATTTTCGGCCAAATTCTCATTTTTTCTGTCACAATTTCAAAAATTCATAACTAAATCCACAAAAATCGAAACCCAACAAACTTTACCATTCCAAAAATCTTTGGATGTCTACCCCATGGTAAAAATAATTTCAGCTCATGAATCATTAAGGGAAGAACATTTTACATCCAAAAAGCCACTGAGGTCGCTGCTATCTGGGCCACTGGTTCAGTTTATTGATATGAAGTTTCAGAATTCATAACTAATTTTAGAAAATTTGAAATCATGCATTCTTGGTCATTATAGAAAGCTACACATGTCTAATTTGTGCCAAAAATATGCCCAATCCATGAAACATAACACAAGAAGCTTTGACACAAGAAAAGGGGCAAAGGTTTGGATAGCTGCTGGTACGGATGCAAGTGTCTGTTATAAACTTCGAAAATGTCCAATTAATTCCACAAAAATTCAATCCATGAAAATACCAATTTGGAAAGCTATGAATGTTAAATTTATGATAAAAATAGATTCATACTAGAACAAGCACGTTTAGCCACTGAAATTCAATGGAACAGTGACTCAGGTCGTGCTGCGCTACTGTTGCTGTTCCATAAATTCAAAAATTCATATCTCTTAGCTTAGACCTCCAAATGAGGTGTTTCTAGTTGTTACAAGTCACTGTGAATGCCAAGTTTTTGCCTATAAAATTTCGTAGCCATTTGACCATGTTTTCCCCTCGGATGACACAAATTCACAACTAACTAAATGAACAGAGTGGGTGCAAATCTGAAATTTTGAAACCAACTTTGAAAAATCATAGAAAATTTCACAGACCTCCAAATGACCTAATCTTTATCTTCTCAAAAATATCCAGTCAAGATCTACTTACATGCAAAATTTCAAGTCAAGAAGAGGTCATTTGATTAGACTTTTCCATAACTCAAAAATATGGCAATTTTGATCCCAACAAGAGGCAAATTTAGTTCAAATGAGTCATCCATTGTTTCACACACATTTGAGCAACTTAGAAAGCATAAATATAGCATAAATAAGTCCCTCATAAGGTCTGAACCCTCATGCAACTCAAATCACTATGCCACTTCCATAAACATACATACACAAGTGGGCTCCCAAGTGGTCAAAATACACAATTCTATTCATTAAACTCTCTTCTTGATACATACACTAACTTTACATAGTTTTACACTTGTTCCAAGTGTCATGGCTCAAAAATAATATTTACATATCTACTTTGACATTTTAGACATCATAGTACATCAAAAATGGGAAGATTTGCCAAGAGATGGAGATTTAAGCTCCTTGGCTTCCATCCTTTGGATCTTGGACTCCACCTAGATCATATAAGATGAGACAAAGGAGGTGGTGAGATTCATTGAGTCTCAATAGCTCATACACCTATTCAAGCACATTTTCAAGGCATAAAACATGTCAAAGGTACAAGTATTGAGAGGCTCGTCGCGCAACCCTCAAAATAAAACTAGGTTGGTAAAATATGTAGCTAGTGACACAACCTAGGTTATCTCTCTTGGAATTGGAGTTCAATGTTTAATTGAGTTTTCCAAATATTAAAAGACTCTAAAAATTTCTAAACTAAGGGGATTTTTGATTGAATTAAACTAACCTAAAACTAAATTGAAATTAAAATTCCTAATTGCTACCTAATTATATGAATTGTGGGTGGAGAATGGTCTTGTGACTAGCTTTAGATTCGTCCCTTGGTATCCACTATCCTTATCCTATTCCAATTGTGATTAATTCTAGCCTAAGAGTCTCTAATTATGTTCATAACAAATTATCTTGAGTTACCATGCAAGAATCAAGAAATTAATAATCTAACGTTGAATTGAAACCTCAACCCACATTAAATTGTTAATTCTTGTATTTAAGATCAATGAACATCCAATTTGATTAATTAACTGATTAATTAGCCTCTGAATCATCATCCAAAAATATTTAATTAACTAATTAAACACTAAGAAATTCTCAAGTTTAACATTCAAACACATAATTTCATTCATACATTTCATCAAACACCTTCGAGGCACACATGAGAAATTAGAGAATAATGAAAAATCAGTGTTTAATCAAATCAATTAACCAAAAAAAAGGCTTCCTAATTAGTTTCTAACCAGCCACTAATCACAATTATACAAATTCTCTATCAAATACAACTTAACCAAGACAATATTTGAAACAGAAAAAGTGTAGGAAATTAAAGAAATCTTAGCCGAAATTCTGAGTTCTTCTCCATGGATTCAAGCTTCTCCAAGGTCTTCTTCCAAGCTAATCACAAATGGAGGCTTAGAGCTTCATGGAAGTGGAAGAATGGAAGATGGAATGGTTTTGTGTGGAGTGGATGGACGAAGGATGGAATACGGCGTGAATGTAGTGAATGTGGTGATGGGGTTCTGGATTGTGTTTATTTTTTTTTATTTTATGAATTTCGTCCCTCTGCCTCCTGAAGCTTGCCCTAATTAATTCCCCTTCCTCACTTGCTCTTTAATGATTTCACGTGCTCCTCCACAAATCAGCTCCTAGCTCTTTTGACGTGGATAAATTCATGTGTAGGCTTTCTTCGTGAATGGATGATGATTCTTCAGCAACCCACGTTCTGTCCGTGTATATTTCCTTTCATCTCCTCATGTGCTCTTTAATGAATCACATGCAGCCTCCACATGAGCTTCTTATTTCCTTCTTCGCGTTATTATTCACATTTTCTTCAGCTTCTGCATGCGTTCTGCCCATGCATGGTTCTTCCACACTTCCACGTTGTTTTCACATTGCTATGTCAAAACCAAGCTCGTTCTTCACCAGACCCCTTGGCTAGCTTCTGTTCTTCTCCATCAGTCAGCTCGTAGCTTGCATGCTTTTTCTCTTCTTAATCACGTGGTTTTGAATCTACTCAATTACTAGTCTAGTGTGTTTGTTCTGCTTAAAAGCTTGTAGCTCTTCGTTTCTCAGCTCGTGCAGCAGCTTCCTCACCACGTAGCTTCTTCTTTTCTGTTCAATGTTGTTCTCCAGCTCATTTATTTATGTTTTCCATTTTAGCTTTCATGTAGCTTCCACATGATTCAGCTTGCTTCTCTTAAGCTTCTCCACATTGGCTGCTTCTGTGTTTCTCATTATTCTTGCTTTGTACCCGTGGGTGCAAGTGTAATGGTTACAACATTCTTCTTTTCAAGCTCAAGTGTGTTGTGTTCTCTCATGCAGCTCATGCAAGCTTCCCCTCTGTTTCTGCTCATTTTCTACTATTCACGAGTTACTCTCCACAACCTGAGAGAATGTGTTGCTACTTCCTTCATTCAGCTTGTAACTCGCACCTCCTTCACATCAACTTCTACATGCTTCTTCATTTCCATTATGCTGGTTTATGTTTTACTTCCATTACTTCTCCTTGTTCAGAAGCTTCACTTTCTCTCTTAAATCTCCAGCTCAAAGCTTCTGGTTCTCATGTAATTTAGTTCGCTTTTAGCTCATTGTCTCATCGTCTTTTTGATGTTAATCAAGTGCTTCCACGTTCTGCACTACATTACACAAAACTCGAGCTTCTGCTGTTCTGGAGCTACATTCTGCACTCTCAATCTAGACCCAATGTCTTCTTGTTCTTGACGCGTCATTATTTATGTCAACTCCACATGCTTCTTCCTCGTTTTGCATTCGAGTGTGTTGCTGCAATGTAGAGCATGAAAGCTTGTGTGAGCTTATGTGTATCTTCCACGAGAGAAACAAGGGAGTTGGAGCTGACTTCTTCTTCAAGACCCATTGCTCCTATTCAAATGCTATTTTATTCTTCCATTCCAATTCCATTGCCCATAAAGAATCTGCATAAATAATAGGAAAAATATTCACAAAATTATTTGAGATAAAATTGAGCATTAAAAACCAATAATTTGTAACTTAATTCCTAAAATGTAGAAAATAACTACTAAAACCAAATTTCATCTAATTAGACCTCTAAAGCCATATTTGGATACTAAAATGCTTAAAATAAGGAGAATAAAACATATAAAATATCATGCTTATCAAGTATGCAGTCAATCAATCTATGAAGCATTCATCTTTCACATTTTTATGTCACAAATTCATGTCAAGCACAATAATGAGCTCTAAGGACTTTTGGTTTGGCTTCACCCCATTTTTAGGACTTTTGGATTGCCTCACTCTTGGTTCTTGGGACTTTTGACTTAGCCTCACCCATCCAAGGGACTTTTGGCCTTATCTCACCCATGCCATGAGACTTTTGGCATCTTCTCACCCACATTAAGGGACTTTTGGCACTACCTCACCCTTATGAGCCATTTCTACCATTCAAAGACATTCAAGAAAGCATATTGGTACCAAAATAGCAACATAGCATCAAATGGCATATCTTAAACATATAAACCTACACACAAGCACACAATGACATATATGCAACAAGAAAATACAATAAGAAAAGGTGAAGAGCTACCTTGGTGCAAATTCAAGCTTTACTTTACTTGTTTCTTCTCCTTTTCGGTTCCACAAACACAAGGAGGTGGGTTTGGATTTCATTGGCCTATTCACAATAAACAACACTTAATTATACTCTTGGAACAAGTTATGACATCCAACTCACTCTTAAGACTACACTTTGTTCTATTTATCACAATATGGTTCCATTAAGGATTTAATGAAGCAACTACCATAATTAACATTCTTGGTTCCATTCTCTTGCTATATTTAGACCTCTTGACCTCATTTAAGGTCCTTGAAGCCATCACATACTTATTTTCACAAACCTAGGTCCATGTTGCTTCATAAGGTTATATTATGGAAGCCATTGCCTCATCTCCAAACCTAAGGCTTCTAAATTTTTTCCAAGGATTTCTCCTATCTTCTTTTATCATATAAAGTCCCAAATCAAGCTTGGAACCATTTAAAACATCCCCTAGCTATCTCTAAGGGTCTTGACCTAGTTATGCTTCCATTAAAGACCCATGGAGTTTGAGATTTTTCCTTAAGGGATGGGACACTTGGGAGGCTCCTTAGGAGTCTTAGAAACTCAAACAAACACTCACATATGATGGGAAAGTCTTAATTTAACCCAGATTTTAAAATATGTTCAAGCACCTTACACTTTTTCAACTTGAGTTTTACTAGTTTTTCATGTATTTCTTTAGTATAATCCATCTTCCCATGGCTTAGTTTAATGGATTCTTTTGGATTATAAAATAGAAACTCTTCCCTCTTTATGGTTCTGTTTGAGACATCCCACCATGGAAGAGGAGAAGGAGAAAAAGAAGCAACAAAGGGAGAGAAACTACCTTGCAATTAAGCTTTCTTCAAGAGCCCTTCCTCTTCCCTCTTTCTCCTCCTTAAATTTTGAATTTCCCTCCTCTGATCTGGACCCAAATCAGCAGCAAAAACTTCATTAAAACCATGGAAAGATGAAGCAAGAAGGGGAGGATGAAGTTTCAAGAGGAAGGAGCATGAAAACCTTACACTTTCTCACCCTTTCTTTGGATTTTCTTCCTCCAAAATTTCCTCTCTTTTGTGCGCCTAAGGAGATGAGAATTTTCTCTGAAAATGAGCAGAAGAAAGTTGGTTTAGAGAGGGAGGGCTGAACGTGGATTAAAAAGGGGATTTGGAAGCTTCCTTTGTGCAATTTGTTTCTATTTTTGTCCTTCCATAATGGCATTTCCGGTTTGGCTTCATTTTATCTCCTTTTTTAGAACCGTCTTTCCATCATAAAATTTAGATTCCCAATTTAATAAAATGCCTTTGGAATCACTCAAATCGAAGCTAAAACCTTCCCAAATGAATCAGTCAAAGTTCAGGTCAACTGACGTCGAAAATAGTACACCAGAGGGGCTTTACCGGTCCCGGGGCTTCCCATGGTTTTTAGGGCCTCTGAGAACCTTGAGTAACTCAAAATTTCTATTTAAAAAGTCCTCCTAGGTGTTTTTCCAAAATTACACTTATTTACGAAAATTCCACTGGCCTTTCGGTAATTTTTTGAATTATTCCAGCCCCAGTTTCTGAGAAACTCAAAGTTCAAATCCCTATTTTTTATTATTTAAAATTTTATCCAAATTTTATTTGGCCTTGAATCACTCATCTCAGGAAACTTTCTTCTCAAATCGACATGTTTCGATGTTTTTACAATATACCGAGCGTTACATTTTCCACCCCAGTTAAAATAAATTTTGTCCTCAAAATTTAAATACATACCTTAGGAAAATAGCTCTGGATACCTTCATTTTATGTCATTTTCTAGTTCCCAGGTTGCCTCATCAGACGTCGGGCCCTTCCAGACCACTTTCACCATAGGAATGCTCTTGTTTCTCAGTTGTTTCAACTTGGCATCCACAATCCTCTTTAGCCTTACTACATAGGAAAGATTTTCCTGCAATTGAATATGCTCATATTCTATGACATGTGAGGGGTCTGGTAAGTACTTCTTCAATTGGGAGACGTGAAAAACATTATGGATTTGGGCTAGGTTTGGAGGTAAGGCTATCCGATAGGCCACAGGTCCAATTTTCTCAAGAATTTCAAATGGACCAATATACCTAGAACTGAGCTTCTTTACCCTCATAGACCGACCTACCCCAGTCACTGGAGACACTCGGATGAATACGTGGTCTCCAATCTCAAACTCTAATGGCCTTCTTCTCTAATCGACATAACTTTTCTGCCTACTCTAAGCCGTAAGGAGTTTTTGTCTAATCAATTCTATCTGTTGGGTAGTCTGGTCCACTAACTCAGGTCCTAGCAACCTCCTCTCCCCTAACTCAACCCAACATAATGGAGATCTACACTTTCTCCCATAGAGAGCCTCATAAGGGGCCATCCGGATACTGAAATGATAACTGTTATTGTATGCAAATTCAGCTAATGGCATATATGTGTCCCAATTACCCCTTGTCTCTAATACATATGCCTTCAACATATCCTCTAGGTTCTGGATGGTCCTCTCAGTCTGACCATCTGTCTGGGGGTAATAAGCAGTGCTAAATCATAACCTAGTCCCTAAGGCATGTTGTAACGTCCTTCAAAAGTTTGATGTGAACCTGGGGTCCCTATCAGATACTATGCTGCTGGTACTCCATGAAGTCACACTATCTCACGTATATATAACTGGGCTAATCTATCCAATGAGTAAGTAGTCCTAATCGCTAAGAAATGTGCAGACTTCGTCAATCTATCTACAATAACCCAGATAGCATCATGTCCAAAGGATGTCCTAGGTAACCCCATAACAAAATCCATAACTATACTATCCCATTTCTATTCGAGGATATCTAGGGGTTGCAACAGCTCAACTGGTCTCTGGTGCTCTATCTTAATCCTTTGGCACACTAAACACCTCGCCACGTAATCCGTGACGTCGGTCTTCATTCCTGGCCACCAGAAGATTCTTTTTAGATCCCGATACATCTTAGTGGCACCTGGGTGGATAGTATATTTGCTCTTGTGTGCCTCTTCTAGAATTTTCTCTCTTAACTCATTGTTACTAGGCACATAGATTCTATCTCTGTATACTATCACACCGTCCTCAGATATCTTGAAATTTGAGGTCCTACCTTAGGAGATTTCGCTCCTAATCTGTTTTAAGAATTCATCCTCTCTCTGGGAATCTAAAATCTGAACTTTCAACTCATTCTCAATCTGGGTCTCACTCAAAAATAGTCTGCCCGATACCAGCTAGCAAGAGAGGTTCAGATTTCTAAATTTTTTTAGGAGCTCCTGCTCCCTGATCATCATATGGGCAGCATGGATGGATTTCCTACTTAAGGCATTGGCCACCACATTTGCCTTCCCCAAATGGTATTTTAATACATAATCATAATCTTTCAGGAGCTCTATCCATCTCCTTTGTCTCATATTGAGTTCCTTCAGATCGAATAGGTATTTCAGACTTTTGAGGTCACTATAAATCTCTATAGTCGCACCATACAAATAGTACCTCTAAATCTTAAGAGCAAACACTATTGCAGCTAACTCTAGGTCATGTGTGGAATAATTCTCCTCATGAGGCCTTAGTTGCCTAAAGGCATATGCCACTACCCTACCTTGCTGTATCAATACACATCCTAACCCTTTCCTCAAGACATTACTATATACCACAAATGGTAAACTAGGGTTAGGAATGACTAGCACAGGGGCAGTGGTCAATCGGAATTTCAACTCTTGGAAACTCCTCTCACATCTCTCATCCCACACAAAAGGTGTATCCTTTTGAGTCAGCCTCGTATGTGGCAAGGCCATCTGAGCAAAGCCCTGAATGAATCGTCGGTAATATCCTGCCAAACCAAAGAAACTCATAACCTCAGTGATGGTCCTAGGTCTATCCTACTATAACACAGCCTCAACTTTATGGGGATCTACAGCGACCCTGTCTCGTGAGATCACATGACTTAAGAATTTTACCTCGGTTAGCCAAAACTCATATTTACTCAGTTTGGCATATAATCTCTTATCTTTCAAAGTCTCTAAGGCTAATCTTAGATACCTTTCATGCTCCTCAAAAGATCTAGAGTACACCAAGATATCATCAATAAAGACCACAACAAATTTATCTAGATACGGTCTGAAGATCCTGTTCATGTAATCCATGAATACCACGGTTGCATTCGTCAACCCAAATGGCATTACAAGGAACTCATAATGCCCATATCTAGTCCTAAAGGCCATCTTTGGGATGTCTTCAGCTCTCACCCTTAGCTGGTGATATCCAGATCTAAGGTCTATCTTAGAAAAGACAGATGCCCTAGCCAACTGATCTAATAAGTCATCTATCCTAGGGAGGGGATACTTATTCTTGATGGTAACCTTGTTCAATTCTCTATAACCTATACACAATCTCAAGCTACCATCTTTCTTTTTCACAAACAACACTGGAGCTCCCTAGGGTGACACACTAGGGTGTAAGAACCCTTTTTCTAAGCTCGGTGGGAGCCATCTTGTATGGAGCCTTGAACACCGGTCCAGCTCTGACACTATCTCTGTGGGGAACTCTATCTCTCTCTCTGGAGGTAGGCCACTAAAATCAAAATCTTTAGGGAAAACCTCAGGGAATTCCCTAACGATTGGGATCTCCTCTATCCCTTTTTCTACCTCAACTCGTATAGAGAAAAAGACTAGAAATCCCTGACATCCCTGCTCTAAGTATCTCTCAGCCTGGGTAGTAGTCATGAAAGATAGCTCGGCTCCTATTCTAGGTATGGTCCCACAAGAAGATATAGATACAGTGCGGTGTTCACAATCAAGGATAACATTATTGGCAGTCATCCAGTTCATACCCACAATCAAATCAATGTCATGGAATGGCATACAAATCAAGTCGATGGTACTATGACAATGATTAAAGTGGACAATGACATTCAAACAAGCATGGAAAGTAATAACGTGGCCTCCAGTGGATATGGTGACAGATAAATCAAATGGCAGAGTACTAATGGCCAGACCCAAACGTCTCACACAGTCATAAGATATAAACGAGTGACTAGCACTCAAATCAAACATAGCAATTACAGAAAAATCGTTCACTATGAGCATACCTCAAATAAGACTGGGAGACGCACTAGCCTCCTGCTGAGAAAGGGCAAACACCCTGCCTTGGGTCTGTGGCCTGGGAGGAGGCAGTCTAAGTAGAGGCGATCTAAGCGGAGGCACTGAATATGCCTGAAAGCAGTTTCTGGCAATATGCCTCGGCTTCCCACACTTGTAACACGTCACCATGGATTGCTATGCGGATGCCTGAGTCCTCTGAGGCTATACCTTCTTTCCTTTCGGTGGCCTCCTGTTCTATGGCACCTTGCTTTTCTTTTTGCTAAAAGGTGCGGAATTGGCTCCTTCCTTTGGTCTCGGTCTCTTTAACTCCAGGGTTCCCCTCTAGCCAGATACAGTGATAGTAGGCATAATCTCTCTCAAATTATTCTTGATTACCCTGCTGATCTCCACAATAGCATTAAAGTTTTAAATTCTGTGTGGAGTCACTCTATCTCTAACCTGGGGTTTCAACCCGAGCTCAAACTATTCGCACCTCCACGGCTCATCATCATACCTCTGAAGATACGAAGAATATCGAGACAATTCTATAAATCTTGCCATGTATTGGTCTATAGTCATGTCATTTGTCTACTTCAATCCCATAAATTGCACCTCTTTTTGTTTCCTCACAGAATTAGGGAAATACTTCTCATAAAATTGTACTAAGAAGTTTTCTCAAGTCATCTGTAAATTCCTAGCCTCCATTAAGGGCCTTACAATAAGCCACCAATTATTAGCTTCTTTTCGTAACGTAAAAGTAGCTAATTGAACTTTATGTTCTGAGGTGCAATCCATCACTATAAAGATTTTCTCTATTTCCCTCACCCAGGCCCCCGCCTTGTCTGCATCTAACTCCTCATCAAACACTGGCGGGTTGTTCTTTCTGAATTGATTCAATTGTTTTTGGATAGACGGTGGAGCCTGAGCTGGTTCTTGGGGAGGTGGGGGTGGAGCACTGGAAGTGGAAGGCTGGGGTGCACCGGAGGTGGATGGCTAAGGTAAACTGAAGGTGGATGCCTGAGGTACACCAGAGGTGGATGGCTGAGGTACACCGGAGGTGGATGGCTGAGGTAGAGGCGGTGGAGGGGCCTTTCTTCTGGCTTCTTCTTGCCTAGCCAGGGCTCCATGCAACTGTAACACCCCATAATTAATTAAGGTGTTAATCATGTATTAGGTTAATTAGGAATAATTAATATGGGTATGAGATTTGATTGGAATAGAAATTTCATCTAGGCCTAAATTAAATTAAGTAGATAAGAGGCTAATGGAGACCCCATAAGCTAGGTGCAGACCCAACTTGATCCAATGTGATAGAGGCCCAAGATCCACCTTGTATAGGCTCTTAGGAAAGCCCAATAAACCTTGTGCAGACCCAAAACAATAGAGATCCTAAAACTAGGTCTAGCCCAACAGAATTTTGCAGCCCAACAACTTAAAAACTGGCCCAACAAAGTAAAAATCTGAGCCCATTAGGAGTTAGACCTTGGAGCAACCCATGACTCATATTTGACCCAACTAAAACCCTAAATGCTTCAGCCACTATCCCATTTTTCTGAAACACAAAGGAGAAAATCGGAGGTCCAAATGGGAGGCTAGGGTTCTTAGCATATTTCCACATTTTCCTACTTCTAAAGCAAGATTTAGTCAAGGTAATAGTTATATAACTTAATCCTCTCATCTTTCTCTTCATTTTGGTCCGATTAGTTTTTCATTTAGAGTATTTTCATCATAACCAAAATCTGAAATGTGGTTGTTTGGGGATTTTCTTGATAAAATTCGTAGGTTAAGGCTATGGCTGTCATTAGATAGGTATGAACTTTTCTTTTTGAGGTAATTCTGCTGATTTGAGACCCTAATGACTTGATTATAGTGTGGGTGTTAATTATGCACGAATTTACTTAGGAATTTAGGTGATACACTGAAGTTTCTGGTGGGGGACATACTCAATCCGAATTTAGAGATTTTTGGTGGTTAGGTAAGTGTTCTTTAGGTAGTTATTAGCATTTAAATTCTTTGGGTACTTGTTGCTACTGTAGATGATGAATTAAAGTAGTAATTCTCTGATGCTATGGTTATAGGGATATTTTTGTACCATTGGTGGTTGTTATGAATTGTCTACAAGTGAGGTAACCGGATTTATATTAATTCCATGAATATATCTATTTTAATTTCATATTTTGCTGTACATGAATGATTTGAAATGTTGAATGAATTGGTTGGCTATCATTATATTGTGATTGGACCTTGTGAGTCCATGGTGGAGTTGTGGTGTGGCTGTCACCAGTGCATGTGCTTCGATCGAGCACCGGGTTATAATCAAACCCCATATACACTGAGCCCTGGTAGTGCTCAATGAGGAGTAGGTGCCTTGGACAAGCCTCTCCGGTGTTAATGGCCTTTAACATGTGTAAATATGATTGCTAGTATGGGATGGTAATCATGATAGCCTACTTGTTTCATTTACTGATATGACTGGTATTCTTCTGATGCTTACGTGAAATTATGCATGTATGCTAATTAAACTAGAATATATGATGGAATTGCCTTGGTTACTGAGATTTATATTTCACCCCATTTTATGGGATTAATATTTCAGGTGAAGGTTCTTCGGGTAAGGATAAGGAGAAGCAAGTGGATGAAAATCCATAAACTCTAGCAATGTGTGGAGGAAGCTACACTTGGGCTAATCTGAGTAGAGTAGATGCAATTTTGTTATTAGTTTACATAACATCATCATATATTCATGTTGCCAAGTGTAGGCATTTATATTTTGCTTGGTGGAAATGTAACCGTTAAGGAGTTAAGTCTCATTATAGTGGATATTGATGTTTGAACTTGTAACATCTGATATATATAGCTTTGTTGAATTTGTGATATGGTTTACCATTTAGGAATTGCAGTCATGTGATGCATTAGATGTTGATATAAACTATTGATGAATGAAATCTCTATGGAATGTGCATGGGATGTTAATTATCGCTAATGCATGAATTCTTGCTGTTATTATTCTATAAATTTGCTGATATGAGATAGTTGGGCAAGTAGGAAATAGTATCTAAGTTTTAAATTGGTAATGGAGAGTTAGATGAGTAAATAGGGTAGATAAATACCATTAGAGTGATACAAAATGGGAGAAAGTGGTCCTAGCGTAGTCCTAAGATGAAAATTAGAGTGTAGGAGACGAAATTTGGGAGATGTAGTTACAGGAGGGAGTCACGCTGCGGCCAAATGAGCGACAGAAGCGAGGTGCGCCACGGCATGAGCAATCTCATTGCGGTGCAAGCAAATAAAAATTTCTTGGAGAGTAACAGAGTCGAGGAACGTCGTGGCGTGAGGAAACTCACCGCAGCGCAGTGTGAAAAAAATCACCCAGGAGGGTAACAGAACGAAACCTCACCGCAGCGCATCACATACCACCGCAGCGCTAGTCGAGGGAATAATCTGAGAGGTGTCCAGTAGCGAATCTCGCCGCAGCGCAAGAGGGTTCCGCCAAGGTGAGGATCGTAGGATGTGGAACAATAGCTTCAGGAGGCATTTCCACCGCGGCGCTGCATAGCTGGCCGCGGTGAAATTTGAGAAATTTGCCCAGTAATTCCAAAGAGCAACTTAGCCGCGGCGGGAATGGTATGGGCCGCGGTGCAAAACCCCAAACTTCTTCCTTTAGCCTAGAAACCCAAGTTTCTTCAATGGTAATGCTAGGAAATGATATAGGAATATTTGTGGGAGGTTTTTGTGCGTTGAGACTGATGAATGGACAAATCGTAAACCCCTCATGGTAGTATAGTTTCTCTTATGCATTTTTGTTTTGTTTGTGGTTGTTTGGTGATGACCCTAACATCAAGGTTCAAATTTTCCTATATTTTCATAACGTAATAAACTGTAACGACTCCAAATCTTGATCATTAATTATTAATTGCATATTTAACTATAATTACCATGTTTAGAAGGGTTGTCACAGCAGCTGCATAATCATCTCATGTTGCTGCTGGATCATATAGTGTTGCTGGGCTATGACATTCTCAAACTGGTCAATCCGCTCCTTGATAGCCCGCACTGGATCCTCAGACTCAACCTCAGGTTCTCGAGGTGGTCTGCCTCAGCCTCTCCAAGTCTCAACCATGACCACAGCCTTTAGCCCACAACATAATTTTTAACACACATACATAGATATTCCACCTGAAAACAAGCCAGATATACCATCCAAGAATCAAATGTCGAGCAAAAGTGCCTGAACCTTTGCTCTGATACCATAAAATGTAACATCATATATTTCTAGCTTGCTTCCTATCATTTCTAAGTTTCCCATGATAAATTGCACAAAAGAGAATGGAAAATGGCATTAAAATAATGCCTTATTTTGCGTTGTGTCGCGTATGAAAATTCCATTCGGTGTCATGCGGACCATATGAGCTCATACATCACATTCTCATATTTAATTACATACATACAACTCATTTGCATCACCAAAGTTGACCCACAACTCGTGGAATTCAAAGGGGAGTATCAAACTTACACTATTATTTTCGGCCAAATTCTCATTTTCTATTATTTAAAATTTTATCCAAATTTTATTTGGCGTTGAATCACTCATCTCAAGGGACTTGCTTTTCAAATCGGCTCGTTTCGGTGTTTTTACAATATACCAGGCGTTACAAATGGTCAGACAGAAAGGGCCATTTAAACTTCAAAAAAAAATGTTGAGTAGAATATGTGAAAGCAAATTGGAATGTATATTTCTTTGTAACTATGCTTGTATAAATGATGGTTATCATTCCAGTATTTAAATGGTTTTATATAAAATCTTCAATGGGAGAGAGTGTGGATCACATTGTGAGCTAGGTGAGAGGAGATGGATAAGCTTTGAAATGGATATACCAAACCACTGAATGGATAGAAATGATTATAGAGAAACTCTTTACAGCCTCGTATAGACAAAGAGTTATGGGAATAAAAGTATAAGGTTGTTAGAGTATGATTTAAGATTGGAAAATTTGTGTATTCAATTATTGGAATGGGTTGGCCTATCAAATGAAAAAGGGCTCAATCCTTGTTATATGATTCATTTGAAATACTTGAAAGAATTGGACCAGTTATTTATTGTATTGCTTTTCCTTCTCTCTTGACCTAGCCTATAACTATGTTATATTCTAAGTCTCTTATTTTAAATTTTCAATCCCCTCACTTGTCATGAAATATGAGAATTCCAATTGTAAGATAATCTTCTATGTTATAACACCAAAGAAATAGTTCGTACTGTGATCAAATAATCAAGAAAATAAGAATGTTTCTTTGATAAAAGATGACCTAAAAGGGTCTTAATGATTTAATTGGGGCATGTCCTAAATTTTGAAGGCAAAATTTATTTTTAGGGAGGTGAAATGTAATATTCTATGATATGGTAATTCAAAATAGTTCTTAAAGAGTAGAATAAATTATTTAAGTAAGGTCACAGGCCTAAAGAAGGGTAGAATGAATTAAGAGAAACTAAAATTTGAACAGTATGGTTATTAAAAGAGGACCCTAAAATAAAATAAATTAAGATAAAGTAAAGCTAAAATACTAAATAGAGCATCTAAAAATGAGGTTGGGAAACCAAAGATAACCCAAAATCAGAGCCGAAACGGCTAAATGAATGGCCAAAAACATAGTGGCAAAATCATAATTTCAGGCAAATTTTAAGAAATATGAAAGGGAAAGTTTTAAATGGTAGATTTGAGCTCACTAAGATTTTCAGAAACCCAGAAAACTTTAGAAGTTGTCAGAATGGTTAAAACTCTTCCGATTTATAAATTAGATCATTGGTTAACCAAAATTTTGATCGAATAGCTCAGTAAGATTTCAAATCTAAAAATTTTCAAATAAATGATTTTAATAAACTAGAGAGTTCATATTTTTATATGGAAAAGAAGGTCCTCAAAAAAGATTTAAAATGAGCTCAAATAGTGCAATCAAAGTATAATGGCAAAAATGAATTATCAAAAAAAGTTAAAATATCATCCTCCCATCCTTTTTATTGTCATGCCATCTGCCCAGCCTTTCAGAACCAACATATTGAGCTTGAAACTAGACCTTCAATGGCATGAAAGAGAAGGAGGAGAAAGGAAAGAAAGCAAGATAGGTAAGAAACTATGCATAATTTTGCTACAAACTAGTTAAAAAATTTCTTCTACTCTTTGAGCCCTTTCACTAATAGTTTTTATTTCTTGAAGCAAGCCTATTGAGGGTTGAACACTTAGAGAAAGAAAGGAGTTTGAAGCAACCAATTCCACCTTTAGAAACGCCATTGGACAAGGATTCAAACTAAGTATGATTTATGTTGGAGAGAAACAACTAGGGAGTTGATGAGACCTTATTTTGTGCATGGTTTAGCCATGAGATGGTTTAGGTACCTAGGGAGTTTTTTTTATGGTTCAAGCTTATAAATGATCTAGTTATAAATTATAGATACTAATAGAACTATTAGTTTGAATTTAAAAGTCTTATTTTGAAAAGTGAATTTTTTAGGGTTCAATTATGCTTAAAGAAGCAATTTGATGCTAAACTCCTTAAATCAAATTTGTGATAGTTCTAATGAGTTCTATTAAAGTCATATGGCTTATATTAAATGAGATTTTGGAGCCTAGAAATGAAATGATAAGAGTTGCTTCTTAAGGGACAAAAGTACGGCTATAAGCATAATTAGAATCCTAAATTGTATATGTAAGGCTAGAATGAGTATGAGTATGGTTCCATTGATTGTTTTGTACTCTATTTGATGTGTCTAGGCCAAACAAAAGAAAGTATATCCAAGGATGGATATAGGGCCATGGAATCAAGAGAAGAAATCAAGAGAAATTTATTGGAATTTATGTGATAAGATAACTCTTCATCCATTCTTGCTTATGCATGTGTGGTTACTTGATGTCCTGGACTGCTTGTATATTATGGTTGCCATTTCTATGCCTTATTGATTTTATGATGAATGCTTAATGACTATATGCAATTGCATAGCACTTGAATTTGCATTTGGAATTGTTTTAACTCTTGAATGGGTGAGGTTATGCCAAAAGCCCTTTAAAATAGGTGAAGTGAAGCCAAAAGTCCCTAAATGTAGGTGAGACTAAGCCAAAAGTTTCATTTATAAGTGAGACTAACTCAAAAATCCTTAAAAGAAGGTGAGGCTAAACCAAAAGTCCCTAATTATTAGGTGAGACTAAACTAAAAGTCCCTAGAACTTGTCTTTGCTCTTAATGGAGCCATGGGATATCTAATACATAAAAATGAATGATACTTGGTTATGTGACATGCATGCTTACTTCTTTGACCTTGAGTATGCCATATATATATGCTTGAATAATGAATAAACTATTGGGATTCTTTAAATCTCATTCATTCCTATATTTTTCCTAACCATGTCTAGGTGGTTCTTAAGGAAGCAAGAATGGTGAGCAAAAAGCCTAGGAAGAACAACTTTGACACTAGTTCAAGTTCTAGTGCATTTTGTTGTCAATATAATGATGTAGATGTGTATTTTGAGATGTAACCATTCCCACACACTCAAAAGTATGAGACTATGATGTACAAACTATATGTGGATGTAAATACATGATATTGCATTATTTGGCCCTTTAAGTCCCATGTTATGCATGTGCATAATAGCAAGTGGGAATGTGATTTTGAGATATATGACTTTTGAGACATGTTGGGTTAGTTATACATGTTGTGTTTGACATTTAAATCATGATCAAGTAGAGCCTTGGCAAAAAACAACTCAAGAAGGACCATTTGAAACCAAGAATGACATTCCTTGAGTCATATTTTGTACCTAAACCAAAAATAGACCAAATGAATGAATTTCTAAATGAAATTTGGCAAATCTTTAGAGCTCATTTAAAACTTCCTATAACATTAAAGAACATAATTTTTGGAGCTTTGTAAAATATTTTATGAATTTCCAAAATTGACTAAAAATTATAGAAAATCATATGCATTGTTCATGTGGTTCAGGAGGCTGTTTTCATATATTTGAGGAGCAAAATGAACTCCAATGCTTATAAGATTTTACAAGCATATATTTGGCCTTATCAACTTTCCATTGCCACTAACTTTGTGTAAATTGGACCTGTGTAGCCAAAGATATGCATTTTTGAAATTTTGATTTTGATTTATGCTTGGTACTGTCACAATTACTGTTCCATTGGAATTTAGTGATGCAAATGAATTTATTTTTACTTTAAATTCATCATAACCTTTTCGTAGACGTCTAATTTGCACAAAACATAATAGTATAGTCAAAATTATGAATTTTTGAAATTTGATTCATATTGTGGTCAAAAGGGGCTAAAATGGCTATAGGGCTCCCTAGTGCAAATAGAGCTTGATTTATATTCAAATATGTTAGAACAAATATGTCTATAGAGTTTATAGGATGAAATGGAACAAAATTTTAAATTTGACCTCTACAGTTCCATTCTATATGAGAATATTATGTAAAGCCAAGCTAATGGCCTTATTATTGTCGAAATTTGATATTTCTAGAAATAAAAGATATGAATATGACTATTTATATGAAGTTATCTCACTATCAAGATTGAGACAACATTAAGCTATGTCAATATAAGGGTTGAGATGATATCTTGTAGACAGGGTTAAAGATCTTGTCAACAAAGTCATGAATTCAATACAGAGAAAGCTAAAACCTTTCCAACAAGATCTGTTATCTTATAAGGTATTCTTTAATTGAAAAACTTGGAAGCCAAGATCCTGTCGACTTGACTAACACCTTATCAACAAGATTGTCTTCATAATAAGTTATAACACATAATATGTGATGGTTATAACATATCCTGCATATATTTAATTAGATTTAGTCATGTTTTTAGCTTACTTTCAAATTTGAATTATGTATAACTGTATGGTGGTTTTGATTTGAGTATGAGAGAACTTAAAGGTAGTTCTTTGAAAATTAAGGTTGTGATGTTCTGCTATTTTCATATATTTTATAGTTATTAATTGGCACATGTATTATATCCTTTTAATTAGGTAATTAAGAAAAAAGAACCTTAAATAAAACACAATTTGTCAAATATCTTTTATATTCCCTATTAGGACTAAAGCAATCAAAACAATTTTGTAATTCACTTGTGTTTTAATTTTTAAATGTAATCTTTTATTTAACATGTAAAACATCCTTTATAATGCAAACTTTATAAAACCATTTGACTTGTTGTTGGCTGCATTTATTTCTTTATTATATTTAGCATAATGTTATACCTATTACAAATGGAAGTTGGCATTAAAGATTACTTATACATTGAATTCCAGTACAACAAAAGCAGGTTGAATGCATTCATCACTAATATGAAAACCATACTACATATGCATATACACCAAATTGAATTGTATGGCACAGTTTGTAAAGAACAAATTCAAAGTGGTTCAAGGCATGCAAAGTAAGTTGATTTATGCCATTGACTTTGCATGTTTTGCCTATTCATATATGATTAGAATAACAAATTGAAAAGGTGAAAAGTGTATTCCCTTGTAGCTGCATGTGATTAACAAATTAAAGGGTCTATTTGCAATGTATTGATTTTTTTAAAAATTTTTACATAGTAACTTATTTAACAATATTTTTATTTTAGATTATTTTCTAATCAAATGACAAATTATTTAACTAAACCAGATTTTAAAGGAAATATGTGATTAAACAAGTTCTATTGATCAAGGGAGTAGCTAAAGATATGTTGGAAGGGATAGACTCAATGCTAAACCCATAAGAGGTTAATGTAGTAGAGAAATGGACAATACACATAGCAGATGTTGCTAACATAGACAAGTTCAAAGCAAATGGCATTTTACTTGTTAGGATAATTTGTTATATGTTGATATCTTTATTTTGTTAATTGTACATTTTCAAGTTTGCACTCAAAAAAGTTGGTATTGGGAATTTCTATTATATGTCATATACAAATTCATTTTATTTTGTTAAGATTGTCTTATATGTGCCTATTTTTTTATTTAGGATCATGACAAATATTTTATCAATAATCATTAATTGAATAATTTTTTTAATATTTTAAAAAAATTAAAAAAATTCTTTAATGGTGAGTTTATTCACCACTAAAGTTTTTTATAATGAAAAAAACCTAACTTTCAATGGTGACAATAGTCACCCCTGAAAGTAGCTTCTTTTGTGGCAATCCTTATAAGTCACCATTAAAAATTTCTATTTTGTCACCATGAATGTTTATATTTAGTGGCAACCCTTCTTAAATGGCTAGATGGATGCAAATATAATGGTGACATCTATTGCCAATAAATGCCTTTTGTGGCAACTTTGGCTACGACTAAAAGTTTTGTTTTAGTGTTGATTACCTCTTCAAATAGCTAAATTAACTAATATATAATGGCAACTTTAGTTATCACTAAATACCCTTTCCCTTTTTGTTGGCAATCCTTTTCTCATCAATAAAGAGATTCAATATTAAAGGGTCCAGCTACAACCTAACAACCACCAAATGTTGCCACCAAAATATCCTTATTTTCTTGTCATGAAAAGTTTCTATTTCCATTTTTTATTTCTTAAGCATTTCAAATGGTTCTTCTTTATTCCTTCACAAGTAGACATATACATATATCTAGAATTATCATCGATAAATGTCATGAAGTACTTTTGACCTCCTCTAGTGATATTACCATTTATTTCATACATATCCCTATGTATAAGTTTTAGAGCTTAAGTGTGTCTTTTGATTGGATACAAAGTTTATATTTCTTATCAAAAATCCTTATTACAAAGATCAATATAATTATTTTTTTGCATGTATTCAATTGACTTAGAATTCACGTGTGCTAATCTATTATGCCACAAGTCATGACAATCAACAATATACACAAAATATGCACTTCATTATTGATATTGAATTTAAACATGCCTTCATGTAACACCATCATTTCTAGCTCATACCCATCATGCCTTACATGCTCATATGAGATATAGGAAGAATAAAGTGAGATCTTCTTCATTGGATTCATACACTTACATAGAGTTGCGACATGGTTAAAAATTCACTTCAGTGTCACATGGACCGTGTGAGCTCATTTTATGCATCCTCATATTTAATTGCACAATTACAACTCATTTCAATTCCAAAAGCATACTTTAAACCCATGGAAACCAAAAAGAGGTATGGTACATGTATATTCATTTTCGGCCAGCTTGGCCTCATTTCTGGGCAAAGTTTGAAAAATCACAACTAAATATAGAAATATCAAAAACATGTAATCTCAGTCATTATGGAAAACTTAGGATGTCTACTTCATCATAAAAATATGTACAAGTCATAACATCCAACACACAAAGTGTTTGACACGCAAAATCATCTGGAGGTCGAAGTGGGTCCTGATGCTGTCACAGTTTACTGATATGAACTTCAAAAATGTCCAACTAATTCCACAAAACTCCAATGCATGCAAATGATTCCATTATGGAAATATGTGGATATTAACTAGAGAGAAAAAATATCTCCAGATCAGTTCATCAAGCCAAACTTTCAGAAATCGATGGAACAGTACCTCTGGTCAAGCAAGATGACTGATACTGGGCAGAAACTTTGAAAAAGCATATCTTCCTCTCTAGACCTCCAAATGAGGTGCTTCTAATTGCTACAAGTCTGTGACTTCCTAGTTTCTACTTATAAAATTTTATAGCCATTGGACCACGTTTACCCCTTGGATGACACAATTTCACAACTGACCAAATGAACAATGCTGATGCAAAATCTGAAATTTTGATACCAACTTTGAAAAATCATAGAAAATTCCACAGACCTCCAAATGATCTGATCTTTAGCTTCCTAAAAAGCTCTAGACAAGATCTAGTCACATGCCAAATTTCAAGGCAAGAAGAGGTTATTTGGTCAGACTTGGACATCATAGGACAAAGTGACCAGTTTTTATGTTACAAGAGGGCTATTAGGGTTCAACTTTGCTTCTCCTACCTCTAAGGCTCTATGAGCACATGGGAAAGCATCAACATAGGCTATCAAACATGGCTCAATTTTCTAACAACCCAGATTTGCAAAACTCACTCTCCCACACCAACACATACACCATGTACATAATGCCAAGATCTTACTATTCATACCAAAAACTTGCTACATCATGCACTATAATTCTAATTCTCATACATATACAATGAGTACATCTATTTACAAGTATTCATAAGTGCCTACAACATGCACATCATTAGATTACATCCCTTAGCAACATAACGGTGACAAAATGGCTCTTTTACAATTTCTTCATCGAATTCTCTAGCTTCAAGCTTGGTGACTCCCATGTCTTTGTTCACTTGGTCCACCTAGTATGTTAGGATGGTGGAGAGCGGGAGTAAGATTTAAAGAATCTCAATAGCTCATCTCTCATTCAATCATACATAAAGCATGCATTACTAGTCTCACACATGTATGCATGGGCATATTAGCATGTGAAATCATAAGAAAAGTATTTTCAACATTTGAGTAGGCCATACAAAACATACAAAGGCTTGCCAAGCAAGTGGATTAACCTCACCCATTCACTTGTGGATTTTGGACTTGCCTCACCCATTCTTTAAGAAGTTCTTAGACTCAACCTTACTCTTGGGAGTCAACCTCACTTTTGGGAGACTCTTTACTTTGTCTCAACTAACTTTAGGGTTCTTGGCTCATCCTCACCATGGGTAGAGGGTTGTTGGCTTTTTCATACTCAAGCAAACCAAAGTAATCACATAATACATTATTGAAATACGTAAGGCATCATCATGCTAGTATACTTTTCATGGTTTAAAAACATACATACACACATGCAAGATAATGTAAGCACACATCTATGCATGAGAGAAGGTTAAGAGAGCTACCTTATCGGCTAATCACAAGCTTTCCCTTTCAATTTATCTCCTCCCTTGTTGATTTCACAATCACACCTAGATGGAAGTGCTTCTCTTGAGCCTAGACACACAAAGAGTATGGAATTACTCTCTTAACACTTTATTCATGAAGAGAAACTAGGGTTTCTCTCTCTAGAATGCCATTAACTCTCTTTCCTCTCTCAAGCTCTCAAGAAAGGAAAGCAAAGAAGAAGAAGTAAAGATATATATGAGTTTTAGTCTTCTTCAAGAGGGGTTTTCCACTCTCCCTCTTTTGAACCAAGCTTAAAGCCCAACTATTTCAATAACCAAAACCATAGGAAGAGAGGGCAAAGAGAGAAGAACAACATGCTAAGAAGAAAAACCATGTAAATCCTACCTTTTTCTTGTTCTTTCTTCCTCCTCTAGGTTTCTCTCTCTCTCCTCCGCCCTTTTCTCTTCCTTAGAGGGAGCTTAAGTCGTTAAAAGGAGAAAGGAGGGGTTTGGATGCTTTAAAAAGTCAAATTCTCTTTTTTCATGCTTTTCCGGACTAACCCTCGCTATAGCGAGGCATAACCCTTGCTACGGCGAGCACGTATCAGTCCCAGACCCCTGCCTTCTCTACGGCACGCACTACGGCGAGCAGCTCCCTGGTTTTTGTATGGGATGCCCACACTCGCTATAGCTAGAAGGCACTCTCGCTATAGTTAGACCATTTCTCACTATAGCGAACAGGTACATTCTCGCTATACTGGCATGATAACTGTTATTATAGGCAAACGCTGCTAGAGGCAAGTATGTATCACAGTTCCCTTTCATCTCTAGCACACATGCCCTCAACATGTCCTCTAGGGTTTGGATGGTTCTCTCTGTCTGTCCATCCGTGTGAGGGTGGTAGGCCGTACTAAATCTAAGTCGGGTGCCTAGAGTATTCTGTAATGATCTCTAGAAATTTAATATGAATCTGGGATCTCTATCTGATACTATGCTCCTAGGCACACCATGCAGTCTAACTATCTCCCTGATGTACAGCTGGGCTAACTTGTCTAGGGTATAAGTGGCTTTCATAGGTAGAAAATGTGCTGACTTTGTTAACCTATCCATTATTACCCATATTGCATCATAGCTCGATGATGTCCTGGGTAAACCCATGACAAAATTCATAGCTATGTTATCCCATTTTCACTCTGGGATATCTAAGGGCTGAAGTAATCCAGCTGGTTTCTGATGTTCTATTTTTACTCTCTGGCATACCAAACATCGGGAGACATACTCTGCTATGTCTGTTTTCATCCCGGGCCAGCAAAACATTCTCTTCAAATCCTGGTACATTTTATTACTGCCCGGATAGATGGTGTACTTACTTTTATGTGCCTCATCTAAAATTTTCTCTTTGATCTCAGTGTCCCTAGGCACATATAGCCTATCCTTGTACCTCACTATGTCATCCTCAGATAGATTGAACTCCTGGACACTACCCTGGGTTATCTGGGCTCTAATCTTCTTTACATGGTAGTCTGCTTGCTGGGCTTCTCTTATCTGATCCCTCAAGTCATTTTCTATTCGGGTCTCACTCATTAATAATTTTTCCGAGCACACCTCGCAGGAGAGACTCATGTCTTTGAATCTCTCGATCAATTCCTGCTCTCAGATTATCATACAGGCCACATGTATGGATTTTCTACTTAGGGCATCAGCTACCACATTAGCCTTACCAGGATGGTATTTCAATGTGAACTTATAATCTTTCAGAAATTCTAACTATCTTCGTTGCCTCATATTTAGCTCCTTCTGTTCAAATAAATATTTAAGACTCTTATGGTCACTGTAAATTTCTATTGCCGCCCCATATAAGTAGTGTCTCCATATTTTCAGAGCAAATACCACTGCAACTAACTCTAAGTCATGTGTGGGGTAGTTTTCCTCATGAGATTTCAACTGTCTAGGAGCATAAGCTACCACTCAGCCTTTCTGCATAAGCACACATCTTAACCCTTTCTTAAAGGCATCACTGTACACTACAAAAGTTTCTTTAGGGTCAGGGAGTACTAGAACTGGAGCCGTGGTCAACTTGTGCTTCAACTCTTGGAAACTACCCTCACATTTCTCATTCCACACAAACGGCACATTCTTCTTAGTAAGACGGGTCAGTGGCATCACTATTTGAGAAAAGCCCTGAATGAACCTCCTATAATACCCTGCCAAACCTAGAAAACTCCTGATCTCTGTCACTATTTTAGGTCTCTCCCACTGTAATACTGTCTCTACCTTATGGGAATCTACTGCGACCCCTGCCTGGGAGATCACATGACCGAGAAACAGAACCTCAGTGAGCCAGAAATCACATTTACTAAGTTTAGCATACAACTATTTCTCTCTCAAGGTCTCTAGGGCTAATCTTAGGTGTTGCTCATGTTCCTCTCTACTTTTCGAGTAGATGAGGATGTCATCTATGAAGACTACTATGAACCTGCCTAAATATGGCCTGAAAACTCTATTCATGTAATCCATAAAAACTGCAGGTGCATTTGTCAACCTGAAAGGCATAACTAAGAATTCGTAGTGCCTGTATCTGGTTCTAAAGGTTATCTTAGGAATATCTTCTGCCTTTATCCTGAGTTGATGATATCCCGACCTGAGGTCTATCTTGGAAAACATTGACGCTCCTACTAACTGATCTAAGAGGTCATCTATGCGAGAGAGAGGGTACTTATTCTTAATGGTGATTTTATTGAGTTCCCGGTAATCTATACATAGCCTAAGGCTCCCTTCCTTCTTCTTTACCAATAGGACTGGAGCTCCCCACGGCGAGACACTAGGTCTGATGAAACCCTTCTCTAAAAGATCCTCTATTTGTTTCTTAAGCTCAGCTAGCTCAGTGAGAGCCATTCTATACGGGGTCTTAAACACTGGACTTGCCCCAGGTATAATGGCTATAGGAAACTCAACCTCTCTCTCTGGGGGCAGTCATCCACTAATCTTCTTAGGAAATACCTCTGGGAACTCTCTCACTATAGGAATCTCATCTATACCCTCTTCTACCTCAGCCTGGACTGAAAAGAAAACCAAATACCCTTGACAACCATGCCCTAAAGATCTCTCAGCCTGGGAAGTGGTCATAACAGATAACTCAGCCCTAGTACTAGGCACAGTCCCACACTCAGGTAAAGTAATACACCTGTGGCTACAATCTAGTGTGGTGTTATTTGCAGACATCCGGTTCATATCAATTATCACATCAATATCAATAAGGGGCATACAAATCAAATCAAGGGTGGTCAGGCAATGATTAAATACATGTAACTCATATGGCAATATATGCATACTCAGACCCCACCTCCTAACACTGTCATATGATATGAAAGAGTGGCTAGCGCCCGAATCAAATAAGGCAGTTACAGAAAACTCATTCATCTTAATAGTACCTTGGATCAGACTCAGGGACTGGCTAGCCTCTTGCTGTGATAAGGCAAAGACTCTACCCTGGATCTGTGCTCTGGGAGGAGGAGCCATCTCCCTCGGCTGTGTGATCTATAAAGGGGCCTATGGAGAAGCCTGGGTGCAATCTCTGGCTATATGTCCCGGCTTGCCACATATAAAACACACATTCTGCCCTGCATAGCATGGTCTGGTACTGTGATTCCTGCCACATTGGGGACACATGATCGGTGGGGCACTGCCTTTACTGGACTGAGTCCTCCGTCTCTTACCCCTTTGGCTCCACTGACTCTTTCAGCCTCTACGGCTCGTCACTGCAGGCTGAGAACCATCTCTAGATCTCTTGAGCTCAAGGAGGGGAAGAGGTGGTTTGGCGCTGGAGATAGGCTGCATCATCCTAAGATTTGTTTCTGTTACTCTGAATACTTCTACAAGGGTATTGAAGTGCCTGATTCTCTGTGGCACTACCCTATCTCTGATCTCAGGGAGCAAGCCCTTCTCTAACCTATCTGCCCTCCATCTCTCATCGTCATGTCTCTGTAAGCATGAGGAATATCTAGAGAGCTCAACAAACTTCGCTACATATTAGTCCACGGACATCCCCAGAATTTGTCTGAACAAGATAAATTCTGACTCCTTTTCATCTCTGATGGAATCGGGAAAATACTTCTCGTGGAATGCCTCCCAGGTGATCAAGGCGTTCCTCGCTCTCAGAATAGGCTCAGTACCCTTCCACTAGTAAATTGCTTCTTTCTGTAACTGGAATATAGCCATCTTGGCTTTTTGCTCAGACGTGCACTCCATCACCTCGAAGATCTGCTCTAACTCCATAATCCAGGCCTCAACTTTATCTGCGTTCATCTCACCATCAAAGGTGGAGGCCCGAATCTTCTGAACTGTGTGATCACTTTTCTGATCGAGGTTTGCTGCTGAGCAGGAGGGGTCTGAGCTGGTGGAAGCGGAGCAACAGGCTGCATGTGTGGCTGCGCATCTATAGGAGTCGCCCCTGAGTGCTCGGGACAATCTGAATGCGAAGGTGGCTGAGGAAGAGGAGGTGTAGGGCCCTGGCTATCTCTCTCAGCAAGTCGTTCCTATAGCTGCATAATAACGGCCTACTGCTGATCCAGGCGAGCCATGATAGACTGTAAGGCTCCAGCAATTGGATCACTAGGCCCGACTTCATCAGCCTGAGCCGCTCTAGGAGGCCTACCTCTTCCTCTACCTCTACCTTGGCACGTGTCTACTATCTTTCTGAAACATATAAGCATGCTTTAGTACATAATAAGGACACATGCCATTGCCATGCACTCAATCATCCATAAACAAGCTCATATACATCTTGGCAACTCACAAACACAAGCCACAACCCACAATAAGAGCCTGAACCTTTGCTCTGATGCCAATAAATGTAACACCATCATTTCTAGCTCATACCCATCATGCCTTACATACTCATATGAGATATAGGAAGAATAAAGTGAGATCTTCCTCATTGGATTCATACACTTACATAGAGTTGCGACATGGTTAAAAATTCACTTCAGTGTCACATAGACCGTGTGAGCTCATTCTATATATCCTCATATTTAATTGCACTATTACAACTCATTTCAATCCCAAAAACATGCTTTAAAGCCATGGACACCAAAAAGAGGTATGGAACATGTATATTCATTTTCGGCCAGGCTTGGCCTCATTTCTGGGCAAAGTTTAGAAAATCACAACTAAATATAGAAAAATTGAAAACATGTAATCTCAGTCATTATGGAAATCTTAGGATGTCTACTTCATTCTAAAAATATGTAAAAGTCATAACATCCAACACACAAAGTGTTTGACACGCAAAATCATCTGGAGGTCGGAGTGGGTCCTGATGCTGTCACAGTTTATTGATATGAATTTCAAAAATGTTCAACTAATTCCACAACAATCCAATGCATGCAAATGATACCATTATGGAAATATGTGGATGTTAACTAGAGAGAAAAAATATCTCCAGATCAGTTCATCAAGCCAAACTCTCAGAAATCGATGGAACAGTACCTCTGGTCAGGCAAGATGACTGATACTGGGCAGAAACTTCCAAAATTTATATATTCCTCTCTAGACCTCCAAATGAGGTGCTTCTAGTTTCTGTAAGTCATTGTGACTGCCTAGTTTCTACTTATAAAATTTTATAGCCATTGGGCCACGTTTGCCCCTTGGATGATACAATTTCACAACTGACCAAATGAACAGTGCTGATGCAAAATCTGAAATTCTGATACCAACTTTGAAAAATCATAGAAAATTCTACAGACCTCCAAATGATCTGATCTTTATCTTTCCAAAAAGCTCTAGACAAGATCTAGTCACATGCCAAATTTTAAGGCAAGAAGAGGTTATTTGGTCAGACTTGGACATCATGGGGCAAAGTGACCAATTTTTATGTTACAAGAGGGCTATTAGGGTTCAACTTTGCTTCTCCTACCTCTAAGGCTCTATGAGCACATGGGAAAGCATCAATATAGGCTATCAAACATGTCTCAATTATCTAACAATCCAGATTCGTAAAACTCACTCTCCCACACCAACACATACACCATGTACATAATGCCAAGATCTTACTATTCATACTGAAAACTTGCTACATCATGCACTATAGTTCTAATTCTCAAACATATACAATGAGTACATCTATTTACAAGTATTCATAAGTGCCTACAACATGCACATCATTAGATTACATCCCTTAGCAACATAACGGTGACAAAATGGCTCTTTTACAATTTCTTCACTGAATTCCCTAGCTTCAAGCTTGGTGGCTCCCATGTCTTTGTTCACTTGGTCCACCTAGCATGTTAGGATGGTGAAGAGGGGGAGTGAGATTCAAAGAATCTCACTAGCTCATCTCTCATTCAATCATACATAAAGCATGCATTACTAGTCTCACACATGTATGCATGGGCATATTAGCATGTGAAATCATAAGAAAAGTATTTTCAACATTTGAGTAGGTCATACATAACATACAAAGGCTTGTCAAGCAAGTGGATTAGCCTCACCCATTCACTTGTAGATTTTAAACTTGACTCACCCATTCTTTAAGAGATTCTTAGACTCAACCTTACTCTTGGGATTCAACCTCACTTTTGGGAGACTCTTTACTTTGTCTCAACCAACTTTAGGGTTCTTGGCTCATCCTCACCATGGCTAGAGGGTTGTTGGCTTTTACATACTTAAGCAAACCAAAGTAATCACATAATACATCATTGAAATACATAAGGCATCATCATGATAGCATACTTTTCATGGTTTAAAAACATACATACACATGCAAGACAATGTAAGCACACATCTATGCATGAGAGAAGGTGGAGAGAGCTACCTTATCGGCTAATCATAAGCTTTTCCTTTCAATTTGTCTCCTCCCTTGTTGATTTCACAATCACACCTAGATGGGAGTGCTTCTCTTGAGCCTAGACACATAAAGAGTATGGAATTACTCTCTTAACACTTTATTCATGAAGAGAAACTAGGGTTTCTCTCTCTAGAATGCCACTAACTCTCTTTCCTCTCTCAAACTCTCAAGAAAGGAAAGTAAAGAAGAAAAAGTAAAGATATGTGAGTTTTGGTCTTCTTCAAGAGGGGTTTTCCACTCTCCCTCTTCTGAACCAAGCTCAAAGCCCAACTACTTCAACAACCAAAACCATAGGAAGAGAGGGCAAAGAGAGAAGAACAACATGCTAAGAAGAAAAACCATGCAAATCTTACCTTTTTCTTGTTCTTTCTTCCTCCTCTAGGTTTCTCTCTCTCTCCTCCGCCCTTTTCTCTGCCTTAGAGGGAGCTTAAGTCGGTTAAAAGGAGAAAGGAGGGGTTTGGATGCTTTAAAAAGTCAAATTTTCTTTTGTCACGCTTTTTCGAACTAACCCTCACTATAGCGAGGCATAACCCTCGCTACGGCGAGCACGTATCAATCCCAGACCCCTGCCTTTTCTATGGCGCGCGCTACGGCGAGCAGCTCCCTGGTTTTTGTATGGGATGCTCACACTCACTATAGCTAGAAGGCACTCTTGCTATAGTTAGACCATTTCTCACTATAGCGAACAAGTACATTCGCTATAGTTAGGTCATTTCTCGCTATAGCTAGTAGACTTAGAAAATTTTCAGCCCTTCGAAAATTTTTCAACTTTTTTTTTCTGGTTGTTACACTTCATTTCAATATCTTTTTCCTGCATACAAGTCATTTTTAAACAAGATCAATTTATCATATTCTAGTACAAATTTAAGTCCTTTTTGAAAAAAGACAAGCAAATTCTTCCTTACTTTTGGAACATGAAGTGTAACTTCCTTACTTGCATAATAGTTTATTTATATGTAATTATATTTCTAAGTTGATATTTATGTGAAGCCAAAGATATAATTAGAATGACATAATAATAGCCACAGAAAATCTAGCAAAATTAAACATACTATTAAGCTAAAATTTATCAAACTAGTACTAATAATTCATTACTTCATATTATTCAATAGATAACAAAATATTATTTAGTGAAGTCATGAAGTGCTACTTACATATATACATATATCGTCTCCCCTAGTCTTCATAAAAACTAAATGGCAAATAGAGCTTGTTCTTCTTCATTCACCATGGACCACTTCATGGACATGATCACATAAACTTGTCCCACATTGAGGAGATCTATGAATATCCACTCAATTTCGCCTATGAACTTCAATGTCAGTGTTTCCTGAATTTGAACACATTACCATTAGAGTGAGAATTTATAATTCACAATGAAAACACCATAAAGTTTTGAAAACTAGTAATTATCCAATTGCCACGTATGTAGAAAAAAAAATTTTCCTTGTCTACACATATAAAGGAAAACATGAAAATGCAAAGCAAAACAAATAGTCTTACATGTAAGTGTCTTTTAAGGTCTATACTCCATGTCCAACATAGATCCTCGTCAAGGTCTCTATAGCTCAGATCATCTATGCATGGGAATAGTTCAAAGTATCATCATCTATGCATAGGATTATAAATTCATAAATGCTTCATGCTTAGGTAATTACAGTGAAGAATTATTTTATTTTAAGTTTCAATGTTCCAAAAGAATTCAAGAAGTAATACCTATACATGCAAAATCCTTTAAAAAAATATATTTTTTATGTTGCAAGGGAGAAGAATGTTTAGGTTAGTCAATTGTTCCTAAGCACTAGTCGATTGGTGACTAAAAATTTATCAATTGTTCCCTAGGAATTACTAGATTAGTATTATTTAAAATGGCCCTTTTAACTTAATGTGGTACTAAACTTGTTATCATTGAGCAATCAAATGGTATTACTAAGAATCATGTTTTCTTATTGTCATTAGGCTAGTCAACCATTATGCTCTAATCAATTAGTTGTTTGATGCTTTATTTTCATTTTTCTCCTCTATAACAAGTTTTTTTCCCATTTTCCCATAATCAAACATAATAATTAGCATTGGGTAGCACACAAGCAAAACTACAACCAAAACTTATGTAAATATGTTATGAATTCATAGTGGAAATCCTAAAATCCTTATGGATGTTTATGGTGACTTGGATAGAAGGAAAAAATGGATGAAGCGAAGATGATAATGGAGAAAAAGAAGTAATGATGAAACTACTTTTATATGCAGAGACAAGAATATGTTTTTACCTTACTTTTTGCTTTCTTTTTTAGTTGCAATTCCTCTTCCTTGGTTTCTCTTATTCCTTCTCTAAACTTCCTTTTTCACTCTCCATTTTTGCTCTCTCACACTCTCTTCATCCTTTCACTCTCGATCTCTAGTTTTCAATAATGTGTGTATGTTTTTCAGGTGAGGTGCAAAAGAGATGAAAAGGCTATTTACAAAGGGAAGATGATTCATTCTAGTGCTTTAAGACCCCTTCTCTTCATTTTTAGTGATATTTTCTCCCTCTCTTTTATATTTCTTCTTCTCTTACCTAGCCAAATTCTTCAGAGATTAAATCTCTAAATAGTTGGCTCCAATTTCCTGACTCCAAACTAGTCACTGGGTGCTAACTCTCAGTTGAGATTTCTATTTCATTAATTCCTTCTATTTTCTAGTGTCATTTTGTCTAAGTTTCTATTGAGATTTTTAACAATTTTCTTGTAGGGAAAACTATGCTTTAGTCATAGTGAAAATTGTATTTTGGTCCAATGAAAATAATATTTTAGCCTTGGGTCAAATTAGAGTTTTACCTTGCAACTTTCTTTAATTATATTTTCTTTCACTTAATCTTCTTTTGTTGGTTAAATTCATGCTCTTAATATCTTTAGGCGTAAAAAGGTTTAGTATTTATATTTATTTCATAAGATTCTAGTTCATCCTATAATTATCTCTTATTTTATTTAGAATTCCCTTCAAAATCCCAAATTACTTAGTATAGGGCCTAAACCAGTTGACTAATAAGCTAGACTAATCAACTATCAAACCTTAAAACCATTCCAGAGTTTGCTGTAAGAACTCACTAATTGATAGTCCTTCATACCAATTGACTTTCATGATGACTAGTTGATTAGTCACTTCTATTAGTTGACTAATGTCACCTTTTGTTCATTTTGGTTAATTCTAGAGTGAACTGGTCGATTGCCTTATCAAAGTTCGTTAACTAGCCTCCTTCAACCTTGGTTTTTAAGTCATTTTAAATTTGATTACTATTTGATATATTTATTATTTTATGAAAAGGGGATGTTACATGAAGTACATTCACTAAGGTTCTTTCCATATATAAAATTCAATTCAACTTTTCCTTGATCACATACTTTAGCTATGTTATTATTTGCCATTAGCACCTTTTGTCCATTAACTTCCTCATATGCTTTAAATTGATGACAATCATTGTACACATGAATAGCTACAACAAAATATAGCTACCATTTAAATAACTTTTCTTGCGTTGCCATGTTGAATTCAGTGATCATATAAATGTGCATAAATGAACACCCTTAATAACCATAGCAACCAAATCCTTTTCTTCCACTAAGTTAGCTTTGAATTTGATACTTCATTTGAATGATTGTCTTTCTTCAAAGTTGACAATCTTTGATATAGTGCCCTTTTTATAGCAATGATAAGACACACTTTGTGTCTTTTTGTTGTTCTTTACATCCATTGAGGATATAATTGTTCTTTTACCTTTGGTAACTTCTCTTTCACAAGTATAATTCATCGTAGAATTTTGAAAAACATGCACTATGTTACATTTTCAATTTTCCTTTTTTATACATAAATGCCTTAATAATTTCTCAATAATGAAATCTTCACCTAAATGTAAAAGTTTCTTCCTATAATCATTCTAAGTTGAAGGTGATTTTAAAATAATCACTCCAACTTGTAGTGATTCAAGAACCATCGCTTGTAAGATCACAAAGTCTACTTACGGGGATTTGTAACTCATGGACTTGATCCATCATAGGTGCATCATTAACTATATTAGACCCAAAATATTTCAATATAATAAATTTTTCGATATCTTATCACTTATTATTGTATTTTTCCTCCAAAAATCTCTAAATCTCCACTAATAATTGTATAGGTATGTAAAGATCATAAAGCCTATCTAACAAGGTGTTGAGAATGTTGGCCTTGTCATGCAAACACATCCTCTTCATGCTTCTTCTTCAATTGAGCAACCTTTGCTTTCTCTTCATTTGTGGCATCGTCCACAACATTTGGAATTGGTGGAGTATTTGGATTAAGCACATAAGTGAGATTGAATATTGAAAGGAGAATTTTCATTTTGTCTTCCCATTGATTGAAATTGGCACCATTAAATTGATTTTTGAAAAATTATTGATTCATAACCTTGAAAGTAGCACTTTGATCTTGAGTTGTCTTGTGAATATCTTTATAAAAAAAGTGGCCTAGTCATGCCTTGAAGTAATCTATCATGTGGTGATATTGATTATTTTAACATTATTTTTTAACAATCTAGGTATATTGTCCAAGTTCCTCTTACCCATTATTATGGCATATATAGAGTTTAAAAAAGAGCTCGTTTGATATTAACTTGGATTTTTGTTTATTTTAATTTCTTTTTTTACAAATGGAGTTTAAAAAAGAAATATGAGAAAAAACAACAAGTTTGCTTTTAGAAAAATCATTTGACTAGTATTTTTTAATGTCAACAAAGTACTAAAAAAGGTATGTATAAATTTGACTTTCTAATTAATATTATTTGAATGAATAAATGTTTTCAAATATACATTATGATTCATTCTTATTAAGTTTCTAAATTGTTATTTATTAAAATATAAAATACAATATATATATATATATATATATGAAGAATTTTAATTAAAGCAAATACATATGATATGTAAAATTAAAATACATCATTTACTAAACATGGAAAGCCCAAAAAAAAGGATAATAACTTATACATGAAGAGAGGGAGTGAAAATGATGACTGGAAGAGGTTAGGCAAGATTATATAAGAGGAAACCATGGTAATTAAAAATTTTAAATGAGAGTACTTGTCTTAAAGGAAAATAAATTTTTACCCCTGCTTCTACTTTAGCGGAAAAGCTCCAAATTTTTTTTTTTTTGGCTTCATTCCTACCGTAGCCCACTAGTAGCTTATTTTTTGAAAAGCTTGGTCAAACACTTCATTGAACTAAAATTAGCACCCTTTTTTAAAATAATAATAATAATAAGCAAAGGAGCTACATATTTCGAATTGCTTTGGACTTCTGTTCTTTTCGAAATTATTTATTTTCGTACGAAGTTTCATGAAAAGAATTGTGGAAGAGAAGAAGCTTATATTTGACAAAATTATTTACTAAATGCTTTTATAAAACTTACTGTGTTTGGAAAATCTTTTAAAAGAAGTATTTTTCATTGTCAAATTACTAAAAATAGAATGTATAGATTTGACTGGGCAATGAATATTATTTGAATGGATAAATCACCTTAAATATTTATTATAGTTAATTACAATTAAAAAGAAAATCACAATAAATATTTTAAACATTTTAATTAACGTAAATACATAGACTATATATACTTTAATATATATATATATATATAATTAGCAAGGAAAATGAGTAAAGACACAATAAGGTAAACAAATATTAAAGATAATTGTGGTAATTAATAATTTTGAGTGAAGGTATTTTGTATTAAAAGAATAATTTTTTACTTCTATTTCTAAAAGCTCCTTCTTTCTCATAATAGAAAAATCGTTTCTGCCAAGGCAACTTATTTTTGTTAAGTAGCTAGGCCAAGCATTTGAAAAATATAAAATAAGTACTTTTTTTTTTAATAAAAGCAACTTCATTTTCAGGATAAAATTGGCTAAGCAAGCCATAAAAGGATCCATGTTGTCACAATGCAATTGGTTTGTCATGGGAAAAAGAGAAGAGGAAAATGAAAAATTGATAAAATATTAATTTTTTTTATAGTCATTATTCAATCATTATTTAATATTATTTATTAATTATTATTTAATTATTAAAAATAAGAGTATTATAAGTATTTTTTATTTATAAAATTATTTTTTATTTTTATTTCTATACCTAACTTTTTGTGTACTAAATAAATTATTGACAATGGAAAGAGAGGAAGAGGTAATAAGGCAAACAGTAGAAGCAAACTGTTTAACTGGGATGGTAATTTTCCACCGCTTAAGACTTATTTAATATATAAAAAGTTAAAAATGACAATAAAAATGATAAAAAATATAATTTTATGAATAAAGAATTATTCTTGTATTTCTATTTAAAAAATTATAAAAAAGAGATAAATAGCATTAAGTAACTATTACAAAGATATAACAAATATTTTTTATAATTTTTTATTTTAATTTCACTTTTCTACTAACAATCAAGGAGGCTTAATGAAATATTCTAAACTTGTTTACTATTAAATTTTTTAACAACGACAAAATACATGAATTTTTTTTAAAGACTCAATTATGTAATGATGGGTTATAAAAAAATTAATTTATTATATTTTTCATTAAAAAATTAAAAAATTATATTTTATACTAAATTTTTGTTAACTTTTTATCCATGAGATTTTTGTTCACTAAAATTATTGTGATGATAAAATGATCTCTTCAATCTTTTATATATAAAAACTCATCGATTTTACTGTTTATTATCACTGTTTATACACTATTTATAATATTATATTAATATAATATTATTTATAATCCCATTAGTATATTATTCATTCGCACTTTGTTTTTTTTTTCTTTTGCTTATGTGGGGTCCATGGTTTTTAAAATGGTTTTCTTTTTTTCTGTAGAGCCCACAGCACAAAATCTGGACCCTTAAATTTGCAGGGGGCATGCTAGTTAAAAAAATGGCAGGTTTGATTTCTCTCGTAATGATTTGAAAAAACGAGAGTGATGAGAACCAAAAACAGAAAAGAGACTTTCCTGCGTCTTTCGCGATCCCATTGTCGACCTTAAATTTTGAGTTTGATATATAAGTTAAATGCTATTATTACCAAAAATAAATACAATCGCCTATCAAATATCATTTATTAATAAGAGAAATTTTTAAAACAAGATCATTTATGCTCTCTTTAATACAAAAAAAATTAAATATAATATAATATAATATTTTTATTAATAAAATAATATTAAATTATATAATTGAATCTCACGTTCAATTATCATGTATTTCATTAATTATCGCATAAATAAAGTATTATATAAGATTTATACTCTATTATTTGCTATAATAATATTATTATATAAGATTTATTATATAATTAGACTTTATTTTATTAATTAATATATGAATAGCGTATTACACCAGAAATATATAAGAATTTCTCTTATTAATGTACTGTAAATATTCAATTCTAGCACAAGTCATGAGCAAACGATACATAAGGAAGGAAGAAACCTCTCAATTATTGCATCTTCGGTTTTTGGTTGCTAATAACTAGTCTCTCACACATGCTTTATTTTACAAAATACATTTTCTAGCACAACATAAGCAGCATACATATTTCTGGCAAGTGAAGTGCCTTAGTTGTGAGGTTCAGTCTCAACTTGTGCATCAACAGCCTCACCAGCATAAGAGCAGCATCTTCTGCAACCTCCTCCGTATTGTCCGCCACAGCATCCATAGCGGCAATATCCTCGATTGCCACCGCCATAGCCGCCATGGCCGGGGTAACCACCACCATTGTAACCTCCTCCAGGGTAACCTCCATATCCGTCATATTTTGCGTCGTCCACCGCTCCATGCTGCTTAGGCACTACCTCACCTGCGAATACATGTAAAACGAGAAATACTATAATGGTTCATTCATGATAAATTTTTGACTGAACATAAACAAAATCTTTGGATAAGTGACTTCTTTGAAGCCATGACAACGTGATATTTCTTGACTGAGCATAAACAAAATCTTTGGATAAGTGACATGTAATTCTTTGAAGCCATGTTACCGTGATATTTCTTGTGTAATAAAACAAGTAAAAAGTCAAAGAAATGATATATTTCTATTTTATAATGAATTTTAGTGAGGCTAAAATTTGGCACGTGAGCGTTTCAAAGCTTTTAGCAGCATCGTAACAAAAGATATCCCATAAACTAATAATATTCTATATCTTCTCGTATCTTAAATTACACTAAACAACTTAAATACTTGTGTTATACTAGACACGGACATTATAGATATCCCTAACATCCAAAATTCCAAGATACAGATAATGGTATACCAAAATAACTTTTATTTCTTATTAAACCTTGCAAAACATAAGTAATATTTTCATTTTGTATCGGCAATGTATATTTCCAAGTAAGTTTTGATATTTTTCATGCAATAGAATGAAGAGGGCTCCAACTCACCATTTTTCTGATCAGAGGAAGGCTTGGCCAAGTCCCTAGCTGTTGCCTCGGAGGAGATAAGGAGTACAAGAGCAAAGAGAGCAAGGAGAAGAAAGGCTAACTTGGAAGCCATTTGATGAGTTTTGTGGTATAGAGACACCAAGATGAAATCACAAGTTGTTTACAACAAAAGGATATAAGATGGTGTTTGTAAGAGTAGTATGTACCCTATATATACAGTCCCTGGCCAAAGAGAGGAAGGGCCTAGACGGAGTTGGTTGTTAGAGAAGTAGCTTTTGCATTTATTATTATCCTTATCTAAGCTACGTCTTACGATTCCAATTTGATCTTCATCGAATCTTTTTTTTTCTATTTTTGGTGATAATGAAAGGGTCAGAGGCTGTGAAATTCAAACACAATAAATATTTGTATCAAGTGGCTTACGTTGGATCAGGAATTTATATGTGTTGCTAGATCAGGAATTTATATCATAAATTTCTATACATATAAAAATTTTGCTCTTTTTAGAGATGAATTAATTACATATGACATTTTCTTCTATTATAAAATATAGATAAATTTCTTTTAAAAATAAAAAAATTATTTATTTTAACCAAAATATTCTCAAATTGTCAAAATAACTATTTCTCTAAATTTAACAAATCATAAAACGAATTTTTTTTAAAGTTTCATAGCACAATACAATAATTAATAATGCTTACTTTCAAGAACAACATATTTATTTATAATGAATCAATATTATCAACATTTCTATAGATGTAAAAAAAATATAGAATAAATTAACTTTATCATTTTTGACACAACATAAATCATATTAAAATAAAAATATTTAAAAAATAAATTTAAAATAATTTATATTATACAAATAGCGAAAAGAGTAATTTATTTATATTATTTTGCGGCCGGTCGATGTATTCTATGACATTTAGTCTTTAAATTCTAAATATGTAAGATAACAATAAGTATTTTTCATACATATATATATATATATATATATATTAACAAAATAATATTTTTGAGTAAATATGTCAAATTTTGTTCAATAGTCACTTTCTAGTGCCATATATAGAGCGATATAGACATTCAGCTATTTCTTTATTATATGTCTTTAAGACTTATGTGATTATGTGTAATACTATAATTAGCTAGTGACCCTTTAGAGAGGCAGTAAAGAAAGAGAAACAAAACAAAACAAAGAAAATTAAAAAATGTCCTCTCACTTAAATTTTAATTTCATATTTTGTTCTTCCTTGATAAATGAAGTTTGTCCAAAAAACTTAAATTTAAAAATTACAGTTTTGATTGATTTGATTTGATTATGTGTTTGCATTTTATCCAACAAAATCGAACCTTTCGATTTACAAAAAGAGTAAAAATATTAGTTTTTGAATTAAAAAACTCAACTGAACCAACAAAGTTATTGGTTGAAGACGGAATTGATTCAATATTAGATGCTTTTTCTAATCTGATAGGCTTGTAAAGTTTTTGGCATATCTGATGCAAAACTTTATATGTTTAAAACCATAGCGAAACCATTTTATCGTAATATTCTCTCTTGTTTTTATTTTCAACCTATACAATATTTGAAAACGCTATACTTAGATAGAATTTTTTTATATTTATAATATTAAGTTCTTTAATAAAAATATGACATATATAAAATAAATTCTTTAAAAGATCTAATAATGAGATGTTAAATTATAAAAATTATATAATTATCATATTTTTATTAAAAAATTAATAATAAAAATAAAAACATTTTACTTAAGTTTTTTTTTCTATTTAAAATTGCTTATGACATTGACCACATATCTCAAATCTTCTTTATTTAATAACTATAATAATAAAACAATGAAATGATCAATCTTATTAAGAATCAATTATTAGTTTAAAGTTAAATACATCTTTATTAATTTCAACTGTCATGCTTCAAAGTAGTATTATTGTTTAAAAAAAATATTTGTAATTTCTTAACAGCTATCAAGGCCAACTCACCTAAGTCGATAAATGTGACGAGAAGTTTTTCAAATAAAAAAAACCTTCCTTCTATTTAAATTAGTGTACCTGGACGATCAATCATGCCCATGCTTCGTTAGTAATGTTTCTGAATATAAAAATTACCAGTTGCAATGTGGCAGAGCCAAAATTAATGAGCAATAACTAATGAATGTGTCAGGATATGTACGATCGAATTCAATGAGCATCTTGTCTTTATCAACGGAACCGAAAGTCACGTGCAATCGTATCAAACGGGATTTGGGAGCATTCAACACTAAAGATTTCGAGACGTACTTCTAAGAAAAAATTACATTCAATCACCCAAGTTTCTAAAATTAATAAAGAGTTTAAAATTTTAAATTATTTAAAAAAATTATATTTAAAAACCTAAAAATTATAATATTTATTTTAAAATATTTATTATTATTATTTTAAATAGAATTACTATTAATTTTAAATAAATTTAATTTAATTTAATGATAATAAATTTTTTAAAATAAGTATTATTAATTTCATAACTTTCAATATAATTCTCTTTTATTTAAAAGGGTCAAAATATTTAATTTTTGAATTTGAATTGATAAGATTGTACTTCCATTTGTTTTTCTTTTTTAACCTCCACCAGCACCGTCTCATCTCTCTCCCTCTCTCTGTCTCTCTCTGTCTCTCTCTCTGAACTGCGAAGGATGAAGCACGCAGCAAAGCACAATTTTTTTTTTTATTTTTTGCAATTTTCGTAGTCGGTAGCTTCCTAAAAATTCCTCCTACCATTTTTTTTTATAGACTCTAACGCTTCATTTGGATGAAAAAAAAATAGAGAAAACAAAATTAAAAGAAATAAGAGAGAAAATAGATTTTCTCTTATTTGGATCGAAGAAAAAATTTAAAGAAAAAAAAAAGTTAAAAAAAATAATTGTGGATTCTACCAAAAAAAAATTTCTCCAAATATAAAGAGATTTTAGTGACAAAATTCTGCCTAATATGATGTATATTTTATCTTCTCAAATTAATCTTTTCATTTCTCCATTTTTACTTCGTCCCCAATAAATAGATACTAGTTTCTATTAATTTAATTTTTATTCTTTCATTTTTTGACTATATATATATATATATTAGACTACATATATATTTTCAAAAAAATAAGAATAATAAATTTTTAAAAAAAATTATAAAAACTACATTTCAATTATTAAAAAAATTTAGCCAAATAATGAAAAAAAATTGAAACCAATTTTAAAAAAATTCAAATAATAGAAAAAAATTATTCTTGAATAAGATCATAAAAATTTATTAAAATACACACTTAAAATTAAACAAAGTAATATAAATAATTTTAGAAAAGAATTTCCAATTGAAACGCAGTCAGAATATGTTCCAACTACAGTTTGGTCACACAAATTTTGACTACATTACAGTCAAAAACTATTCCGACGATAATTTGATTGAAAAATTTTTTATTGCATTGTAGTTGAAAGAATGTTTTTTGATTGAAAATTAATCAAAAATTTTTATTGAATTTAGTCAAAAAAAATTTAATATTTTAATTAATTAATTTTAAAATTATTCATTTAAAATTTTATTATAAAATTAATTAATAATAAATATATTTTACAAAATAATAACACATTTTTAAATATTAAAATCAATAAATTATATATATTAAAAAAAGAAGTCACTAACTGAAATTCAATAATAACAATCAGTATAATATACTGACTGTCATTTAGTCGAATAATGCATTGCCATAGGTAATGCATCATATATATATATATATATATATATAATATTATTTTAATATATAATATTATATATTAATATATATAATATTATAATATATAAATATAATTAAAAATATTTATTATATTTATATATATTATATTTAAATCAATTAATATATATTAAAATAATATTTATAAAATTTTAAAATAAATAATTATATTTATTGTATTAAAATAATAATTTATAAATTTATTTTTATTTTTCTTAATTCATTATTTAGCTAAATTTTTTTTAAATTAAAATGTAGGTTTTATAAATTTATTTTTTTTCCAAAATTCATTATTCTTATTTCTTGTTAAAAATATATATGTATAAATTCAAAATAATTAATTTATATTTAAAATATAACTTCTTTTTTTAAAATATCACATTTATTGATAAAGTTATTAATATTATAGAATAAAAATATTATTGTTCTTATAAATTAATGATTTTTTTTTCTTTACGTTTTCTTTCTATTCATCCAAACACATGGAGAGAAAATATTTTCTTTTCACTTTTCTCTTATCTTTCTTTTCTTTTCATTTTTCTCTCCCCCTCACTTTTTTCCTCTCCTATTCAAACACAAGGTAAACGTTTGAACCTAATGGTTCTTTTCTCTCGAATTCTTCACAAAAGCCAACTTTTTTCTCTTTTTTTAAAATCTTTTATTATTCATTTGCTGGGAGTGGGTCTTTTTTTTTTTTTGCTTTTGTTTAGTTTTAGTTTTTTTTCAATTGTTTGTATGGCATCTTTTTTTTTTATGGAATCTCTTCTTTGATGCAAATGGTAACTTAATGGCTTATATATATTTATGTTTAAAATTCTCAAATTAGAGCAAACTCTACCTTCTATTTTTAAATTGGATTTGGTTTTGGAGTGGCAATACCAATGGGTGTGTTTATGAAAATTCTTGTGGGTATGGTTTTGGTGCCTTATTTTTGCTTTGCTTTGTTGAAAGGGATTCAAACAACATATATAAAGAAAGGTTTGCTCTATAGAAATTAAGGAATAATGTAGTAATAAACCTAAAATAAGATTATAATAATTATAAAAATCTCTTGTAACTTAAAAAAAGCTTGGATTGTAATAAATATACAAGATAGGATGCTATAACAGAATTGGGAATAATAATTCTAAAAGTCCTTTATAATTTAAGGTAGTCTAAACTATAAGTAATATTTAAGATAGAGTACTTTATGAAAATTAAAACGTATGGTGGTTAAAAATGTAAAATTAGGTTGTAATAATTTTAAAAATTTCTGATAATTTAAGAAGGTTTAAGTTGTAATTAATATTCAAGATAAAGTGCACCAGAAAAATTGAAAAATAAAGTGATAACAAACTTAAAATTGGATTGTAATAATTATAAAAGTCCCTTATAACTTAAGAAAGCTTGTACATAATTAATATTCAAGATATATGCTTCGTGAGAATTGAAAAGTTAGGTAATACCAAATTTAAAATGAGGTTGTAATAAAGAAAACATGGCTGTAACTTCCTTATACTATAACTTGTGCATGCAAGCTTTATCTAATTGGGAAGCAAGGTGCATACAACTCAGGCTTTCTAAAGTTATAAAAGACTTCTAAGATTATTACAATCTAATTTTAGGCTTATTACCACCTTACTTCTTAATTTTGATAGAACACCTATCTTGAATATTAGTTACAATCTAGATTTCTTAAAGTTACAAGGGAATTTTAAAAGTATTACAATTTAGCTTTAAATTTGTTACCATCTTACTTCCCAATTCTCATGGAGCATCCTATATTGAATATTAATTACAATATAAGCTTCCTTAAGTTATAAAAGACTTTTAGGATTGTTACAACCTAGTTTTAAGTTTTTTTTAATCATATTACTTCCCAATTCTCATAAAATACCTTATTTTAAATATTAATTACAATCCAAGCTTTCTTAACTTACAAAGAACTTTTATTATTATTACAACTCAGTTTTAGATTTATGGCCACCTTACTTCCCAATTCTCATGGAGCAAACCCTTTTTCATATACCTTACTTGATTCCATTTTAACTGAGCAGAGCAAAAAAGAGCACCAAAACCACACCTACAAGAATTCCCATGAACGCACCCATTGGTGCTACCAATTAAAAACCTAACCCAATTTAAAGATTAAATGTAGAGTTTGCTTTAATTTGAAATTTTGAGACACAGATATATAGGCCTTTAAGCTATCATTTGCATAGAAGAAGAAATGTCATATAGACAATTAAGAAAAAAACCCACACCCTACAAATGAATAACAAAAGATTAAAAAAAGAAGAGAAAAAGGGGTTGGTTTTTTTGAAGAATTTGAGGGAAAATAACCACTTAGTTCAAACATTTGGAGCCTAAAAAAAAGAAATGGTGAAAGGAATTTCTAAGGAGATACATACTTCAAAGATTGCAAGAAACCTAAGACCTGTTTGATTTTGTTTTGGTTTTAATATTTTAAAACAAATATTTTTTAGAACAAATTTTGAAAAAAAAAATTAAAAAAAATTGAATCATTATTTTAAAAAATCATTATTTTCTTTTTTTCTCTAATTCTACAAAACAAAAATTAACAAAACATTTAAAAAATGTTCTGATTTTTTTGTTTTCAAAAACACAATTCTATTTTTATATTTTACAAAATACTTTATTAAAACACATTATCAAACAAGTTTTTTTTATTTTTTTGTTCTTAAAAATAGAAAATTGTTCTGAAAATAAAAAAATCAAATAGGCCATTACGCTCTAATTTGTGCTTAGTCCTTCAAAGAGAGAGAGAGATGAGATGGTGTAGATGAGAGTATAAAGAGGAAAGTAAATGAAAAAGGATATTGTTGTCTGTTTAGTTTAAACATTAGGTCTTTCAGTCTTTTTAAACAATTTGAGTTTTTAAAATTTTTTATTATAGATTTTGCAAACTTGTAGTCCTTTGATGTAATTTTCCTTGTTAAATATGTTGAGATGATATACTCGTTAAAAAGATATATAAATATATTGAGATAATAAGAAATATGATAAAAAATATACATATTACCTCTTTTTTCCTCTGAATTGTTTTAGATATCTAAAGTTCTAAACTCTAAACAAGTTCTTCAAGGCCTATTTGAAAGAAGTGGAAAAAATAGCAGAATGTTTATAGTCAACTTTTTTCCCATTTTATTTTTTCATTCTTTCGACTTCTTTCAAGCAAGTTCTTGTGGTTACAATTAGACAATTGTGCTATTGTTTAGGCAAATAAAAGAAAATAGAGAATGTGCTAGTAAACCTATATTATACATTTTCTTTTATTTTTCAGTTTGGTTTGGCAAGTAGAAAACCAGCCCATTAAACTTTGGTCCCCAATTGTGTTTAAAATATGAATGCTTCTCAAGAAGGACAAACTAAAATGTGGCCAACATGATCTTGTTTTCTGTTGAGATAATTCATTTGACATTAACCAATTACTAAAGATGCTTGTATATTGGCAACAGAAACATATCTTAAAGTTCCATATTGATTTTCCAAAAATGGAAAACCAGAGATTGTAGCTTGTATTTTGAACCATTTCTTGATGTTAGTAACCAATAATTGATTTGCCCTTGTCTACCTTATCTTTTGAAGGATGTAATACTTTATTGATTGGTTGAAGAAACTTTCATGGGCCATTATGGGTTTAAATTCTTAATATTTTTTGGATACTAAAAACCATTTTTATACTATATCAAGAAATAAATCACTTTAAAGGTTTAAGTTATTAAACATTATATATATATATATATATATATATGCTTTTATCAATTTTTCTAACAAAAACGATGATGAAAAGGCAATATTATTTTTTTTCTCTTTAGATTCAACATATGACTTATGATAATTAAATAAAAATTATCTATAGACCTTTGCTAAAAGTCTTAAATCTTTTTAATTAAAATAATTTTTAATAGAATAACAATACATCTTTGACCAAGCAGTCAAACAAGAACTCTATCCTTGCCTCATTGCATATCTTAATTAAAATTGAGGTTTAACACAATATATCTATTTTCTCCTTGCTTAATCTAAAAATTTTGTGTGTGAGGCGGTATAAATTATAATAGAATTATTTAT